>CM038144.1:19600045-20825045 GCA_021437245.1 Aegilops speltoides | reverse complement strand
GTGACAAAACCTAATCTCAAATCGCCTACCCAACATCGCCTTTGGAGACACCTGTAGTACTCCTTTATAATCACCCGATTACGCGTTGTGACGTTTGGTAGCACCAAAGTGTTCCTCCGTAAACGGAGTTGCATAATCTCATAGTTACAGGAACATGTATATGTCATGGATAAAAGCAGTAGCAACATACCAAAGCGATCGTGTGCTAAGCTAATGGAATGGGTCATGTCAATCAGATCATTCAACTAATGATGTGACCTTGTTAATCAAATAACAACTCTTTGTTCATGGTTAGGAAACATAACCATCTTTGATTAACAAGCTAGTCAAGTAGAGGCATACTAGTGACACTCTGTTTGTCTATATATTCACACATGTATTATGTTTCCGGTTAATACAATTCTAGCATGAATAATAAACATTTATCATGATATAAGGAAATAAATAATAACTTTATTATTGCCTCTAGGGCATATTTCCTTCAGCCCCCTCTTCAACCTCTTGAAGAAAGGCGTCCCCTTCGTCTGGACAAACAATACCAACCAAGCTTTTGAGCTGCTCAAGCAACAACTTGTATCAGCTCCATTTTTGGCGCTGCCGGACTTCATAAAACATTTACAATTGAAACTGATGTGTGCGACAAGGGAATAGGAGCAGTCTTACAGCAGGAAGGACACCCCATTGCGTCTATGAGCAAGAGTTTGAGTCCGCGTTACCAAGGCCTATCAACATACGAGAAGGAGTACTTGGCTATTCTGGTGGCAATCGACCAGTGGCGACCATACTTACAACACAATGATTTTGTCATCTTCACAGATCAGAAAAGTCTCATACATCTCGAAGAACAACACCTGACAACACCTTGGCAGCAGAGGGCTTTCACCAAGCTGTTGGGCCTTCGGTACACCATCAGATATAAGAAAGGCTCGGACAACACATCTACTGATGCTCTATCGCGCTCACAGGCTCTAGAGCTGCTATTTGACATTTCCACGTGTCAACCCAGCTGGCTGGATGACGTGTTGGCAAGCTACAATTGCAACCCACAGGCTCAAAAACTGCTACAGCAACTTGCTCTTTGGGAGGACCCCAAGCAACGATTCACATTACAGAACGGGATTCTGCATTTCCGCGGCAGGATATGGCTGGGAGGCTCTACGGCATTGCAACAACAAATCATCTCAGCTTTTTATGACAGCCCCGTGGGGCAGGGGGGCACAGTGGCTTCCCTGCAACCTTCCGTCGGATTCGTCGATTGTTCGCTTGGCCCAAGATGAAGGCGCATGTTTTGCAATATGTGTGTTGTTGTCAGATCTGCCAACAGGCCAAACCAGATTATTCTGCATCTCCCGGTCTGTTGGAGCCCTTGCCTATTCCGAAGCAACCGTGGGAGATGATCACGATGGACTTCGTCGATGGTCTGCCATAGTCTGGGAAGTTTAATTGTCTATGGGTGGTGGTCGACAAGAGGACCAAATTCGCACACTTCTTACCCCTGGCGCACCCTTACACGACGGCTAAAGTTGCGCTCCTCTACATGTCCAGCATTTATCGCAGCCATGGCTTCCCCGGCTCCATTGTGTCTGATCAGGATCCACTATTAGTATTTACTAGTCATTTTTGGCGTGAACTCTTCAAGTACGCTGGCACAGATTTGAGGATGAGCTCAGCTAACCATCCACAGACGGACGGGCAAACAGAAAGGGTGAATCAGTGCGTCGAGACCTACCTGCGCTGCTTCATCCACGCATGCCCAAGGTGTTGGAGCCATTGGATACCATTGGCACAATTTTGGTACAATTCGTCCCACCACTCCAACATTGGCATGTCATCATTTAAGGCTATGTTTGGATATGAACCATGGCAGTGGGGCTTGGTGCCCATGGCTGACTATACTGTGCCCGCACTCCACTCCTAGCTGGAGAGAGAGTGGTGGTCCAGGACGTGCTGCAACAGCACTTGCATCGAGCGCAACAGCACATGAAGGCTCAGGCTAACAAACAAAGATCACCACGCGTCTTTGAAGTTGGCGAGCTGGTGTTTCTGAAGCTCCAACCATATATTCAAACATTTGAGGCGAGGCGAGCCAACCACAAGCTCTCCTCCAAGTACTATGGGCCATTTCCCATCATTGCCAAGATCAACGATGCGGCTTACAAAACTGGAGTTGCCAGCGCACTCTCAAGTGCATCCGGTGTTTCACGTTTCCCAACTTCGTCGCTGTCTCCGCCCGGGTACGCAGTACTTTGCTGATCTTCCCCAACCTACTAACATTCTTGTCGTGCCAGTGGCAGTTCTGCAACATCGCTGGCGTCGCAAGAATGGTGCCCTAGTGGAGCAAGTCCTGGTACGCTGGTCTGATCAAACGACATTGACAGACACTTGTGAGGGATGTCAGCGTCCCCACTGCAGCCATCGACACCGACAAGCAGGACCCATAGGCCAGCGGCTCGGAAGGCTCGCCGACTGCCAAGCTGCTACCCCAGGCCCGGAGGCCCAACCCACGCAACACTGGGCTGGAGTGGACCCAGTGAGGCCCAAGGCCAGCTACCCCTACTTAAGCCACCACCAGGGCCTGGCTATCCATCCAGAGGATCAACGAATTGGCGGCGGCATGAACCCTAGTTCTCTCTGTAACCAATTCCCCATTCTGTAACAGCCACTCCTCTGTAACCGAGACACTGAATCCGAATTCGTGAATGAGATCGAGCTAGTTGAGTGATCCCCATCTCGTACCTTACAGACTGCAACTGAGTTTAGACGACACCTTCACATTGTCCAGGCGTGGACATTGTCAAGGTCGATTTAGAGGATGTGATATTTGGACGACCATATAGACAAGCTGTTGGACGGCTGTTTTGGGCTCACGTCGTGGAAAACGAGTATAGACATCCATATAGAAAAGCTATTGGAGATGCTCTAACAGGAGTGAATCTCCTCTGGGATGGGGTTGCTCTTCTACTTACCACATGCTTGTGTGCCTCTTTGTACGACAACATGTCGTCTTCATCCTTGGTGAATCCCCTCTGGCCTGGTGCCGCCCTTCTGCTCGATCCATGCTTGTGCACCCCATCATATGGCGAGACATCGAATTCTACATCCTTATCAACATCGTCATTCTTCGCGTATCCTGGACCGGTGAGGCCCTTTTGCTCGACACAAGGTTGTCTCCCCCCTCGTATGGCAAGGCATCGTCTTCGCCGACATGGTTCCTACTCTTCACATACAAATATACTATCTTAGACATCTTTTATGATTGTGAATACTTATTATTTATTTTCAAACTTGATCAAATAAGTTGAAGTTGAAGAAGAAAGACAATGTAATGAGTTATGGTTGGTTATATTTGCATACAAATTACATTGTTATGAATCCTTCAACATATGGTGCTTGCCTATAATCTTTTGCTAGCCAAAAATTATGTACTAAGCGGGAATATTGCTTGTGCATCAAAAATCATCGAGCCAAGTTTCTTCCATGAGTGTCCATCATATCTACCTATATATGGATTTCACTGTCATTCCAAGTAAATTTGCATGTGCCACCTCTAAAATCTTCAAATGAACTTTTTTTGAGTGTACCTGAACCGCTCATTGTAGGATCGAAAGTATGTCTAGAGGGGGGGGGGGTGATTAGACTACTTGTCAATATAAAAATTCTGCCTTTTGACAAAGAACAGTTTTTGGCAGATTCACAATTATGATCAAGTCAAGCATCACCCTACACATGCAATTCTAGAGTATAGGCAGCGGAAAGTAAATTGCACATGTAGTAAAGAGAGGTGGAGAAGAGCAAACGCAATTTTGGAGACGCGGTGATTTTTCCCGTGGTTCCGATAGGTGGCGCTATCGTACATCCATGTTGATGGAGACTTCAACCCACGGAGGGTAACGACTTGCATGAGTCCACGGAGGGCTCCACCCACGAAGGGTCCACGAAGAAGCAACCTTGTCTATTCCATCATGGCTCACGCCCATGGAGGCTAGCCTTACTCGGGGTAGATCTTCACGAAGTAGGCGATCTCCTTGCCCTTACAAACTTCTTGGTTCAACTCCACATCTCGACGACGGAGGCTCCCAAGCGACACCTAACCAATCTAGGAGGCACCACCCTCCAAAAGGTAATAGATGTTGTAGATGATGATGAACTCCTTGCTCTTGTGCTTCAAATGATAATCTCCCCAACACTCAACTCTCCTCACCGATTTGGCTGTGGTGGAAGAAAGGATTGAGTGGAAAGCAACTTGGGAAGGCTAGAGATCAAGCTTCATATGGTGGGAGTGGAGCAACTTGATCTCAACACAAGGGTAGGTAGTTCTCTTCTCGTAAATGTAAGGTAGGAGTGGTAGTTCTTTCGATGGCTCTCTCACGAATGAAGAGGGGTGGAGGGTATAAATAGCCTCCACACAAAATCCAACCGTTACACACATTTGAGCAATCTCGGTGGGACCGAAGTGGACAACTCGGTGAGACCGATAGTTCAAATAATGTGAGCGTTGGGATTTTCGGTGGGACCGAATATACAATCTCGGTTAGTCCGATTAGTGCAATGACAAGAGCATGCCGGTTTTGGTGGGACCGACTTCACCATCTCGGTGACACCGATTTGATGATGAAGGTTCTGAAACTTGGCAACTCATGTTTGGTGAGACCGAGTTCGAATCGGAAAATCCAAGTTTACTAGGGTTTGGCTTATGGCTGAGGTGGTTCATCTCGGTGTGACTGAGTTTGGAATATCGGTGGGACCGAGACTACTTATGAGTGTCTATGGCGGTGAAAGTTCTTGATAGTTTAGGAGATGTATCACTAAGCACTTGAGCAACGGATCATCATCATAACCTCATCCCCTTTTAATAGTATTGGCTTTTCCTATGGACTCAATGTGATCTTGGATCACTAAACCAAAAATGGAGTCTTGAGCTTTTGCCAATGCTTGCCTTAGCATTTTGGGGGTCCACTTCTTGATCCTTGCCATACCCATATCATTGAACTCTCGAAATGATTCTCAAGTAACTATTAGTTCAATGATATATATGTTGTTATTAATTACCAAAACCACCCGGGGATTAGTTGCACTTTCAATCTCCCCCTTTTTGGTAATTGATGACAACATATAGATCAAAGCTTCGACAACGGATATAATCAATGAATAATATCGTCGCTTTGAGAAGTATGTGATAAGTAAGAGCTCCCCCTAAATTTGTGCATTATTTAAGATTTGCGTTTGAATGCAAATGCACAATCGATTAGGATCATGGGTCACTCTTCCATGTCACATACATCTTGGTGGAGCGCACAAAATGATAAGAATGAACAGCATGCACCCAATCACCAAGACATGAGTAAATGGTCATACGAGATAGGAATGGCATATGATAAGCATTAAGCACACATTAAAGCATAGTGCGACCAAGCACTCATTAAGGTAGAATCAAGCGGAGTATCAAACACCATGAATGTCTCGAAAACCAAAAGTATCTCAAAGAAACCGCAAAAGAACGAAAGAGCAAAAGCGCAAAGACAACAACACTCTCTCTCGAAGCCCTATGATCTATACAATTTCTCCCCTTTGGCAACAAGTTACCAAAAGTTCGAAAAAGCATAGAGCTAAGCGTCACTATGGACTCTTTGGCGGCTCCGTGCAGGTTGATGTCGGAGTGGATATGACAACATCGGCGAAGACTTCAACCGATGTCTGTCTTTGGAGGAGTGGACACCTTTGGAGCTGGAGCTGGAGTAGGAGCAAGCGCTGGAACTGTGGGAGAGTCTTTGAAGCTGTAATCTCGTGTCGATCCTTTGGAATAGCGGTGATCGGGATCCTTTGGGAACGAAGCGATCTGTCGATGAGAATCTGGATTAAGTCATCCCGCAACTCACGCATAAGCTCGCCTTGTCTGCTTTGCTTCCTCAATGTCGCCTCGAGCTTGTTGGCGGTCACTTGTACTTGATCGACTTCACGCCCGGGCGTGGATCTTCTCGTCAACAATCCTATCTAAGCTCTCCGAGACTGTTCAATGCTGGCCAGCGTTGTTCAATCCTTTGAGTAGCTTCAAGAATTTGCTCTCCAAACTCTTTGGTTTAGCTGCTGCTTTGCTTCTTTGTCGACTTTGGCTTTCTTAGCAGCTGCGATCTTGGCTTGACCTTCAACAGATGTCGGATCCTCCTCATCCATCACAACAACATTGTCTTCATGCTCTCGCTGCAGCTGTAAATGTTCTCTATCCAACAAGAATGTGCCCGTGCCAAACTTGGCATTGATAAGCATCTGAATCTGCAGGCAAATCCACATGACCTTTTCTCGTCATTGCAGTCCTCTTAATGGTCTCTACCATCAAGTCCATCACCTTGAAAGGTGCTCTCTCATCAAGTATGTACATCATGTTGATAGAGTATCCTCTGATCATGCAATCATCTCCAGATTTGGGCATCAAGGTATGCCTCAAAATGGTATTAGTGGTAGGTAAGCCTGCTCGAGATGGTAGATCGAGTCGAGCTTCAGATTTGCAAATCCTCTGCTGGAACCTCTTTGTACATGTTTTCATGGATTCATGATTCTTCTTTGGAATCCCATATACATCAATATCATCTTCTCGTTGCCTTTGGAGCATTCAGAATTTCTGCACATTCTTCAATGAAGAAGAAAACCTTTGACCTTGAGTCATCCACATAATCTTTCCGTCGGGGTAGAAGTGAGTGTGGCATAAAATTGCATTATCATCTCATTGTTCCAACTGGTCAATTTCGACCTACAAAATCTGCAACTCCACATGCGGTGAAACTTTCATGCACATGTGGAAAGAAATCTCTGTGCTCTTCATTGTCAATGTACTTCCGGTCAACATATCGGTGTCTGCGACTATGGGCTTCTTGTCCATCAAGACGGTCTCATAGAAGTCCTGCTGCTCTCTCGGTGTGGAATCTGGGATCAACAGCAGTTCTTCTCCTCACGGCATATGGGTGGGTTTGTCTCCATAGCCCGAGACCTCTATCTTTCTAGCTCGGTGGCTGCAGGAGGCATGCCACTTGGTGTACTCCTCTCACCATCATCAAATGAGCTACTAGGATCGGGACTAGTGCTGCCTCTGGAATATCGCAATGGGTGTCTCGACCTGTTCTCACCATCACCGGCATTTGACGTGGTGACAACCTGTGAATAGATAAGGTGTAGGCAGAGAAGAAGAGTCATCACAAACTGCAGAAGTTTTTGCAAAAAAATGAGTTCAAATTCTAGTATTAAGTTTTCACAGAAGACATTTCGGTCAGACCGAGTTTAAGGTTCGGTGAATCCGAAGTGTTAAACAGGAGCTTGGCACACCACTTTCGGTTTGACCGAAGTGGGTTTCGGTCCTGCCGAAAACACTAGGGTTTCACAGAATCTTCATTTCGGTCACACCGATTTTGCACAACTCGGTTGGACCGAAGGGTGCAGTGCAATGGCCATAGGCCAAATCGGTCATACCGAAAATATAAAATCGGTCTCACCGAGATGTGTTCATGAAACCTAACCCTAAAACTTTTACTCGAATCTAGTTCAAACGAACCAATCTGGTGTACAGGAGGATTTCAATCGTGGCAAGATACTAGGCAATCCAAACGTGCATTGAATCGGAGATGGGAGCACGAGTGGGATCAAACTCACCCTAACTTGGTGGAGTTTTTCACGGCGGCAACGGATCGGAGGAGATGGCCGTTGACGGCGACGGAGACCGGCGGAGGGCGCCTGGCGGCAACGGCGGACGATCCGGAGACCAAGGCGACGGCAGCAAAGGGGTGGGGCTAAACGTTTGAAGGAGGAATCAGCGCGCCCTCGGAATATATACCCCTTCCTTTGTCGGTGGGACCGAGTTGTAAAACTCGGTGACACCGAGATGGATAACTGCTAGGCGATTATGCACTTGATCACGCCGAAAATCACAACTCGGTTTCACCGAGATGAAAACCTAGATCAGTCTAAATGCTTTCGGTTCGACCGAGTTTGAGTGAGTTGGTCCGACGAAATCAATTAGAAGGTTTTGGAAATTAGCCCTTGACGGATCGGTGGCTCAGAGTGCTCCTCACCGGAGGGTCCGAAAATGACTTGTTCAAAATTTGTGATGTAAGCATGAATAGAATTTGAGACAAGAAAGCATAGATAGCTAGGGAGGTACTTAGGCATTCTTGTCCATCCATTTGGTCGAAAAATCAAAACGACCAAAACAACAAATGGATGTCCTCGAATGGATAAAATCATGCATCCAACATGCTCACATAATAAGATAGCAAATGAAATATGTGTCAAACATGCACAACCAAAACTCTAGCAACTAACACACAATTTGTCGATGACTAGGTCATCTTTATATGAGTATATTGACTTAGGAGCCAAATGAGAACATTTGATCATAGGTCATACTCATCGTTTAAACACAAGTGGGGTTACCACTTTTACATAAAGCATTGATGTGTTCACATCATTTGGAGATGCTTTAGCTCAATTTTTAGAGCAAAGCTCCCCCTAGATGTGAGAACCCCTTTTAAAGGGTCAAACTAACCTTGGGTTGTCGTAGAAGACTTCATGTAGATGTTGAAGATGTGGATGCTCAATGTTGATGGAGATCATCAAGAGTTGGGAGCTATCCTTTGGATTCGGGCACTTTCAATACCTACATGGGTTAGTCCCACAAGGAACAAACAAGGGTATCCATGGACATAGATTGAAGTTCACAATAGATGACGTCCATGAAAGCAATGATTACCTTGTCCCTTGACTTACCAACAAGAGGGTTTGTGACTCCATGAACTAGTGCACGATGTGGAAGTTGATTGCACAAGTTTTTGCCAAAATGAATGTGAGTGAAGTATGTTGGCGGAGTCACCCTCAAGAACTTTCTAGTTCTTCTTCTTCGGGATCCACATCATCTTGATGGGAATCCTTGGGGTTGTAGTTGAGCTTGACGAAGTAGAACTTGACGTTTCCTTGGGAACCCACTTGACCATGGCTTGAGGTGCTTCAACAAATGCATCAATCTCCTCTTGAAGCTTGTCCTTGCCTTTTAGCTTGTGGTCTTGTGGTGGAAGGTCATCTTGAGCTTGTTCCACATTGGAAGAAGTAGGATCATACTTCTCCTTTTGAGGAACAAACTGTGGAGTAGGATATTGACCTTCTTCCCACTCAACGCCTTCGGCGTTGAACTTTCGCTCAAAACCAATTCCTTGATTCTTCCGGTGCCTTCCTTGCTTGCGAACAATTTCCTCAAAGTTCTTGCTTCCGGCAAGGCTCTTGTAGACACCTTTCTCTATGATCCCTTTCAATAAACTATTCTCTTGCTCAAGTGTAACTTGGCTTGAAACATTGTTCGTGGAATCAAGAGAACTACTAGAAGCAACAACATTGGATTTAGCATGGTTATTGTTACTGCTAGAGGAAGAATTTTTCTTATGCTTGTCATGCTTAGTCTTAATGGGTGGCAAGAAATTAGACAAGAGAAGTCGTTTGGCAAGATATGAAGAACTCTTCTTTCGAAGATCGTCATTGATTGCTTTTAGAAACTCATGTTCTTGCTCTAGAGTGAGCTTCTCGAAGCGTAGCTTCTCATGAGGTCTTAGGAGCTCTCTATGATCTTCTTCAGTTGTTTCATGAGCTAACTTAAGAGTGTTTAGTTCTTTAGTTAGACGCTCAATCTCCTTCATAGCATTGTCATTCGACTCTTCTCGACTATAAAGACTACTAGCATGTTCATCGTTACTAGGCTCACTGGATTTATCATGCAAGAGCTCATCTTCACCAAGCAAGTAATCCTCATCACTATCAAAGTCAATGAATTGAGGGTGTGATACCTTGGGGCCTTTAGCCATGAAGCATCTTCCAATTCCCTCATTTGGTGAATCAAATAAGTCGTAGGAGTTGGAGTTGGAGGATACGAGAGCAAGACCGCAACACCTTCATCTTGACTGTAGTCGGAGTCGGAGTGATAGCTTCCTTCGGATTGATTGTCGGAGTCGGAGCCGGAGACCCATTCACCTACATGAGCTTGATGTTTTCTTCTTGTGTAGCTCCTTGATGACTTGTCTTTCCTCTCCGAATCCTTTCTTCTCCGAGAGGGTCTTCGTTCATAACGATCATCTCTGCTCCTTCTCTCTTTCCGAGGTGACTCATCTCTTGAGCTTCTTCTTCTTGGAGATTCTTCTCTTCTCTTGTGGGGAGCCGTACACTCATTTGAGTAGTGTCAGCAGTTTCGATCACGACTAGAAGATCTCTTTTCATCATATGATCTAGACTTTGAGCTTCTCTCTTTGCCTCTATTCTTGTAGAATTTGTTGAAGTTCTTGACCATTAGGCTTATCTCTTCATTGGAAACTAACTTGTCACTTGAGGTTGTGGGAGCATCACTTGTAGCTTTGTAAGCACCACTTGACTTGTTGTGAAGCTCTTCCTTATCCTTAAGTGTCATCTCATGAGCAACAATTCTTCCAATGACTTCGGTTGGCTTGAGAGTCTTGTAGTTTGGCATCATTTGGATCAAAGTGCACATGGTGTCATACTTTCCATCCAAAGCTCTGAGAATCTTCTTGATGATGAATCGGTCGGTCATTTCTTCGCTTCCTAAGCCGGCAATCTCATTTGTGATGAGAGAAAGCCTAGAGTACATTTCAGCGACTCCTTCACCATCCTTCATCTTGAACTTGTCAAGTTGACCTTGAAGAGTATCTAGCTTTGATTCCTTCACGGACTCGGTACCTTCGTGCATTTCAACCAAAGTATCCCAAATCTCTTTTGCATTCTCAAGACGGCTGATTTTGTTGAACTCCTCGGGACACAAGGCATTGAAGAGAATGTCACAAGCTTGAGCATTGTTTTGCAACATCCGCAATTCTTCCGGTGTACCTTCGCGATCCGGAACTTTTCCTTCCTCGAAGAATTCACCTTGCATACCAACACAAATAATGCCCCATGCGGCTGGGTTATGACCAAGAATATGCATTTTCATTTTATGCTTCCAACTAGCAAAATTTGTACCATCAAAGTAAGGACCTCTACGAAAATTACCCTCACTAGGCGCCATACTCTCCTAGGTTGTGAAACCAAGCTTATGGAGTCCAATGCAATAGAAACCAATACAATGGAGACCAAAGCTCTGATACCACTTGTAGGATCGAAAGTATGTCTAGAGGGGGGGTGATAAGACTACTTGTCAATATAAAAATTCTGCCTTTTGACAAAGAACAGTTTTTGGCAGATTCACAATTATGATCAAGTCAAGCATCACCCTACACATGCAATTCTAGAGTATAGGCAGCGGAAAGTAAATTGCACATGTAGTAAAGAGAGGTGGAGAAGAGCAAACGCAATTTTGGAGACGCGGTGATTTTTCCCGTGGTTCCGATAGGTGGCGCTATCGTACATCCATGTTGATGGAGACTTCAACCCACGGAGGGTAACTGCCATGAGTCCACGGAGGGCTCCACCCACGAAGGGTCCACGAAGAAGCAACCTTGTCTATTCCATCATGGCTCACGCCCATGGAGGGCTAGCCTTACTGGGGTAGATCTTCACGAAGTAGGCAATCTCCTTGCCCTTACAAACTTCTTGGTTCAACTCCACATCTCGACGACGGAGGCTCCCAAGCGACACCTAACCAATCTAGGAGGCACCACCCTCCAAAAGGTAATAGATGTTGTAGATGATGATGAACTCCTTGCTCTTGTGCTTCAAATGATAATCTCCCCAACACTCAACTCTCCTCACTGATTTGGCTGTGGTGGAAGAAAGGATTGAGTGGAAAGCAACTTGGGAAGGCTAGAGATCAAGCTTCATATGGTGGGAGTGGAGCAACTTGATCTCAACACAAGGGTAGGTAGTTCTCTTCTCGTAAATGTAAGGTAGGAGTGGTAGTTCTTTCGATGGCTCTCTCACGAATGAAGAGGGGTGGAGGGTATAAATAGCCTCCACACAAAATCCAACCGCTACACACATTTGAGCAATCTCGGTGGGACCGAAGTGGACAACTCGGTGAGACCGATAGTTCAAATAATGTGAGCGTTGGGATTTTCAGTGGGACCGAATATACAATCTCGGTTAGTCCGATTAGTGCAATGACAAGAGCATGCCAGTTTCGGTGGGACCGACTTCATCATCTCGGTGACACCGATTTGATGATGTATGTTCTGAAACTTGGCAACTCATGTTTCGGTGAGACCGAGTTCGAATCGGAAAATCCGAGTTTACTAGGGTTTGGCTTATGGCTGAGGTGGTTCATCTCGGTGTGACTGAGTTTGGAATATTGGTGGGACCGAGACTACTTATGAGTGTCTATGGCGGTGAAAGTTGCTTATAGTTTAGGAGATGTATCACTAAGCACTTGAGCAAACGGATCATCATCATAACCTCATCCCCTTTTAATAGTATTGGCTTTTCCTATGGACTCAATGTGATCTTGGATCACTAAACCAAAAATGGAGTCTTGAGCTTTTGCCAATGCTTGCCTTAGCATTTTGGGGGTCCACTTCTTGATCCTTGCCATACCCATATCCCTGAACTCTCTGAAATGATTCTCAAGTAACTATTAGTTCAATGATATATTTGTTGTTATTAATTACCAAAACCACCCGGGGATTAGTTGCACTTTCACTCATGGAGCGATAGGGTGGTCAATATCTTTCATTCTAAGTGTGTTTTACTCATCGACGAGAGTTTATTCACTCATCAAATTTGAGGGAGGCTACTTAAAAGGAGCATAGTCCTGAATTATTTATGAAAATACCCCCCCCTAGAAAGATGAAAGTTGGCACGCATCTGTGGGTTCGGCTAGCCATGGTTTGTGTTAACATGGTTGAGGGGGAATATTTTTTTGCATGGGACCGTCATTAATCTGTTTAGCATGGAAGATATTAAAAACTTTGTTGTTAAACTGTTAACAGGAAAAGTACACCTCTCAAATGAAACTATCTTGTTTTAAGCAATGAGCTCTGGCACATTAGCAAATTCGTGCTTCCCTCTGCGAAAGGCATATCTATTTACTTTTCATGTTGAGTCAACTTCTTAATTGGACCTCAGTTATTCTCCACTTGGCAAACATTGTGTGGTGGGGAAAGATCCAGGAACATATATCCAGTCAAATATATTAGATCATGAATTATTATTGTTGACAATTATCTCTATGATAAGTAAGTTGGGAGACGAAACATTAAGCTCCTATATTCCTCTATGTTTGATGGATGTTGTTTGTTCTAAAACTATGCTTTGAGTACTATTAATCATAGAAAACTATATGATAATTGAGTATATGAAGATCTTACTTAGACTTTTTGAAAATAATATGATTTATTATTATTTGGTGACTAAGAACATAGGTTGTTAAGTTTCAATGGAGTGCATTGTTTAAACTAAAACATGTGAATTGATTGCTATTTTATCATGACTAGTAAGTGTGCACGTGCAACGCACGTATCGTAGAGTTATGAAATAGAGAGAAAATTGAATCACAGGAAGGGGAGTGTTGGCATAAGTGTCGAGGGAGGAGGATTGATTATTACGGCAGCCATGCCTGCAGGTTTCCTTGGTATTTCCCAGCTAGTTTTAGTGACTCATTTGATTATGTTGGACTATTGTAGAAAAGATTATTAGGAACTTTTTTTGTGTACAATCAGTAATCTTTAATTGGAAAACATGTGCATGCTGGATGGAAGAGGCAAAAGAAATTTTCAAGGTAGACCTGAAGCTTCCTTGAACTGAAAGTTGGTTATGCAAGAAGTCAAAGTTAGGATCTAGCATGTGAGTTATGCACTCTGAAGAATATAATTCTTTGAACTTGTCTATCAAGTCAAGGATACATGATCCAACTATTGACATACTTATAAAATCTGTCATTACACTATCTATAATAAATATAGCTAAAGCAAGCACATGTAAGCACAATGTCTAAAAATGTCAAACTGTATGCAGTCAATTTTACACTAAAAGTAGAAATAGATGTTATGCATCGATATGATGAATCTACCAACAGAGCTTCAAGGCACGGACCGGCAATATATATTGTGAACCGAACATGACATAAACTGGCAATATAACTTCACGCCACAATTTGGAAATAAATATGATGGTACATGACATTAACATTAAAAGTGATGTTTAAGAAATTTCAAGCCATCTGACAAAAATAGAATATCACATTAACCTTAGGCAACAGTCTACCGTATTTTTTTACTCTAATTTAAGGGAACTAAACATGTTTTTGACATGACAGGGTCTGATCGGTCCTGTGATCCGAACAAAAACGGAAACGAGCGATTTGGTTTCCGTGTTCGTCTCTGCTTACATGCGAACATGGGCCAGGCCTTTTTCTTTTTTCCTTCTATGTACGCGGTACACAAGGCTGGGTTTAAAAAAATTATGATGGCATAGATCATGGTAATTATTGCTAATTGATATTTTCCTTCTATGTACGCTGTACACGAGGTTGGGTTTCTAAAAAAATATGATGGCGTAGATCCCGGTAATTATTGCTAATTGATATGATTAAAATAGGCCCAGGTTGGAGCGAGATCGTGGTAATTATTGTGTAATTATGATGGCATAGATCATGGTAATTATTGCTAATTGATAATGATAAATGATGTGATACAACATTGAGGCAATCCGGTCCATTGAGAGATGGCGGATGTATGGCTGAGATGTAATGTTTCTGCCACAACTCGATTGTTTAATAGTAGTGGAGATGAGCTTTATAAGAAAGAGTTGTTATTTATAGAAAAAGTGAATACAATTATCATTGGTCAAACTTATGCACTATTCTAGCATCCACACTTCATTTTTTTATTTTACCATTTACCTACTCAAGAACGAGCAGAAATTAAGTTTGGGAATGCTGATACGTCTCCAACGTATCTATAATTTATGAAGTATTCATGTCATGTTTACAATAATTTTATATGAGTTTGGTGCACTTTTATATGATTTTTATGGACTAACCTATTAACTTAGTGCCTAGTTTTTATTTTTTTATTTGTTTCACAAAAAAACCATACAAAACGAATTCCAAATGCGATAAAAATTTACGATGATTTTTATGGACAAGAAGGGACAAAGCTTTAGGGAAGGACCAGAAGGTGCTCGGGGGGCACAAGCTCAAGGGGCGCCCCCCTAAGCTTGTGGGACCCTCGGGAACTTCCACGGCGTGATTCCAACGCTAAAAAATCTTATAATTCCAGAAACCCTCGAAAGTTAACTTGGATGAGTTTTTTCACCACTGCAAGCCTCCATTCCAAAGCGTTCTCATCCGAAGCCCTGTTCCGGCACCCTGCCGGAGGGGAGAAGTCATCACCGGAGTACATCTTCATCATCCCTGCTGCCTCCATGACGAGGAGGGAGTAGTTCACCCCCGGGGCTGAGGGTATATACAAGTTGCTATGTGTTTGATCTCTCTCTCTCTCTCTCTCTCTCTCTCTTGATAGGACATGATCTTAATATACCATGAGCTTTGTTAATATAGTCGGATCATATGGTGTTCTTTCCTCTCTATCTCAGTTGTGATGAATTGGGTCTTGCTCTTTGAAGTTTCGTATATTGGATTGAATACTTTAGATTTGAGATCACTTAATGTATGTCTTGCTCGTGGATAGTCGTGGTGGCAATGGGGTAATTTATCAAGATCACTTGACATATGTTTTGGTAATCAACTTGCGGATTCCCATATTGACATTGGGGTAATCTAGGCATAGAGGTTGATACACGTTTTCATCCTACTTTTCCGAAGGATCTTATATGAGCCATACTTATCCAGGGAATCAATCGCGTGAGGGTGTTGTTGATAGAGGGAGCTCTGGCCAGGAGAGGCTAGAGCGAGTGATAGCAATAAAAATGTATATTGGAGTGATTCTTTATCGCATGTTGAGGGATTGTTATGCGATTCAATTATGTCAGTACTGTTGAGAGATTTCACTAGTGAAAATTTGAACCCTAAGCTTTATTTCCAAGCATTGCAATACAGTTTGTGTTCACTCTTATCACTTGCTACCTTGATGTTTTTATTATTTCAGATTACAAAAACCTATATCTACTCTCCATACTACACTTGTATCACCATCTCTTTGCCGAACTAATACACCTATACAATTTACAATTGTATTAGGTGTGTTGGGTACATAAGAGATTTATTTTAATTGATTGCAGGGTTGTTTGAGAGAGACCATCTTCGTCCTATACCTCCCACGGATTGATAAACATTAGGTCATCTACTTGAGAGAAATTTGTTGCTGACCTACAAAACTCTGTGCTTGGAGGCCCAATGGAGCCTACAAGAATAAAGTTGTGTCGTAGATATCAGCCGTACGCTGGCGACGCACTACTCCCCCCAGCACCGCCTCCCTCCTTGTCATCGTTCCCCAGCCCAGCGGTGATGCCGAAATACAGGTTCTCCATGCCGGCAGGCGGAGGCGGTGGAAGTTCCTCGTCAGGCAGTTCTTGGCGCCGGCGCCCTCGCTCTCCGGGCTCATCGGCATCCACCATAGCAGGATCCTCCAGCAAGGAGGAGATACTCATCTCCTCCAGCGACGAGGAGGACCAGCAGCAGCGGCCCGTCTCCTCATGGAGGTTGCTCTGACGGACGAAGAATTCGTCCGTCAGATGATGACCATGACGGAGTGCTTGCTCCGTAAGATGGGCCCATCGCCAACATCGTCGGCGCGCGTGAAGGAGCCATCGTCCCCGACATGCATCCGCGTGAAGCAAGAGCCGACATTCCCACTCCTGTGGATGAGGGATGAACCAACATCTCTGTCGCGCAACTACAGCCTCTTCAACGAAGGCCACGTGAAGGAGGAGCCCGTGTCCCCCAACGCATCCGCCGTGTCAAGGGCGAGCCGGTGTCGCTGATACGTCTCCGTCGTATCTATAATTTTGGATTGTTCCATGTCAATATTCTACAACTTTCATATACTTTTGGCAACTTTTTATATTATTTTTGGGACTAACATATTGATCCGAAAGGTTGCAGCCGCCTGTTTGTTGCATGTTTTTTGTTTCACAGAAAATCCATATCAAACGGAGTCCAAATGGGATAAAAACGGACAGAGAATATTTTTGGAATATTTGTGATATTTGGAAAGAAGAATCAACGCGAGACGGTGCCCGAGGGGGCCACGAGGCAGGGGGCGCGCCCCTGACCCTCGTGGGCACCCCGTAAATCGGTTACTGCTCTTCTTTGGCTGCAAGAAAGCTAATTTTTGGAGAAAAAACTTGGCGAAGGTTTCAATCCAATCGGAGTTACGGATCTCCGGATATATAAGAAATGGTGAAAGGGCAGAAGTTGGGAACGTGGAAACAGAGAGAGAGACAGAGAGACAGATCCAATCTCGGAGGGGCTCTCGCCACTCCAACGCCATGGAGACCATGGACCAGAGGGGAAACCCTTCTCCCATCTAGGAAGAAGGTCAAGGAAGAAGAAGAAGAAGGGGGGCTCTCTCTCCCCCTTGCTTCCGGTGGCGCCGGAACGCCGCCGGGGGCCATTATCATCATCGCGATCTACACCAACACCTCCATCATCCTCACCAACATCTCCATCACCTTCCCCCATCTATCTACAGCGGTCCACTCTCCCGCAACCCGATGTACCCTCTACTTGAACATGGTGCTTTATGCTTCATATTATTATCCAATGATGTGTTGCCATCCTATGATGTCTGAGTAGATTTTTGTTGTCCTATCGATAATTGTTGAATTGCTATGATTGGTTTAATTTGCTTGTGGTTATGTTGCTGTCCTATGTTGCTCTCCGTGTCGCGCAAGCATGAGGGACTCCCGCTGCAGGGTGTTGCAATACGTTCATGATTCGCTTATGGTGGGTTGCTTGAGTGACCAGGGGCGGACCCAGGACGAAAATGTCCCGGTGTCCACGCCTAAATTACATGTGTGGACGCTAAGCTATGTTATGCATATAAAACTAACATACTCAACAATTCTAGATACCAAGTAGTAAATATCCTTATCAAAATAGTGCTCTACTTGAATTTGTAGTTGATTATATGAAGTCTTTCGCCCAAGTTGAACAATAAAGCATAAAAATTATGAACACAAGTTTAATCAGCTAAGGCTACACTATTTAAGTTTGAACATGCTAGCATCGAAACAAAAGATAAAACATATTGGTTGTATTTATAATTATGAAGATGTACTTACTTACATTGTGTTGTTTTGAGTTGTGCATTCAAAGGGCAAGGAATGATCCACATAAATGAGTACCACTTGGACTCGATTCTTAGGTACCGACACTAGCAAATCGCAGAAATTCAATTCTTAACTGTAACATCCTTGAAACTAAAAGCTCTAGACCTACAAAAAAAATTAGAAGGAAGTTATATAGGTACCCACTTGGACTCGATGATAGCGACTTGCGGTACATTTTTCATCAATTCTCCAACGATTAGGCGAATAGGCCATGGCAACACGGACGCTTCGATGGCGATTGGGCGGGTGGGTGAGGCGACGCGCCGTGACGAATCTGTGCAGGGGGAGGAAAGAAGCCATGAGTAGCCGCAGAATTTTTTAGGGTTGCAGGTGTAAATAAAAGCGATCAAATTAGCTGGAGAGAATCTTGTCCTTCCTTATCTCTTCAATTCAGTATATGGCAACGTTGTTGCCGCTGTTCCTGAATCAGAGGCACGCAAACCATGGAGAGTGCCCCAGATCCTAAAGACTAGGACTTTCTATACAGGACTCTTACAGAACGCGTAAAGTTTAACAGAATTGATCGATAGCCTGGGTCGTGGCTAGCTGGTTTTTTATGGCTAGATGGGTACCGTCACTTCAGCCGGTGTCCACGTACAAATTTTGCCGGTGTCCCACGTGATATATCATGTATCGCTTAAGGTAATCGGAGAACTTACCCGGTGTCCTGTGACACCGGGTGTGTCTACGTGGATCCGCCCCTGTGAGTGGCAGAAGCATAAGCCCGAGTAAGGGGTTTGTGGCGTATGGGATAAAGGGGATTTGTTACTTTAATGCTATGGTTGGGTTTTACCTTAATGATCTTTAGTAGTTGCGGATGCTTGCTAGAGTTTCAATCATAAGTGCATATGATTCAAGAAGAGAAAGTATGTTAGCTTATGCCTCTCCCACATAGAACTTGCTATCGGTCTAGTAAAGTAGTCAATTGCTTAGGGACAATTTCACAACTCCTACCACCACTTTTCCACACTTGCTATATTTACTTTATTGCTTCTTTATCTAAACAGCCCCTAGTTTATATTTATGTGCTCTTTATTATCTTGCAAACCTATCCAACAACACCTACAAAGTCCTTCTAGTTTCGTACTTGTTCTAGGTAAAGCGAACGTTAAGCGTGCATAGAGTTGTATCGATGGTCGATAAAACTTGAGGGGATATTGTTCTACATTTAGCTCCTCGTTGGGTTCGACACTCTTACTTATCGAAAGAGGCTACAATTGATCCCCTATACTTGTGGGTTATCAAGACCTTTTTCTTGCGCCGTTGCCGGGGAGTCATAGCGTTGGGTGAATATTCTTGTGTGTGCTTGTTTGATTTATCACTAAGTAGTTTTTATTTGATGTTCTTAGTTGTTCTCTATCTTTAGTTATGGATATGGAACACCAAATACCAAAAAAATTAGGTGTACTTGCTACTCATGGAGATGGGGAACCTCCTAAAACCCTCGATGCTCATTATGTGAAAGATATTATGTAATATGTGCAAGTCTTGGAGCATCTTTTGCATTTAGTTTTCATCTTTTCTTTTATGCACCATGCTGGTATGAGATAGTCCATGGTTGATTTATAGAATGCTCATTGCACTTCACTTAAATCTTTTGAGTATGGCTTTATAGAATGCTGATGTGCTTCACTTATATCATTTGAAGTTTGGATTGCCTGTTTCTCTTCACATAGAAAACCACCATTTGTAGAGTGATCTTTTGCTTCACTTATATTTGTTAGAGCGTGGGCATATCTTTTGTAGAAAGAATTAAACTCTCTTGCTTCACTTATATCTATTTAGAGAGATGACAGGAATTGGTGATTCACATGGTTAGTCACAAAATCCTACATAAACTTGTAGATCGCTGAATATGATATGTTTGATTCCTTGCAATAGTTTTGCGATATAGAGATGATAATATGTGGGAGGTTCTAGTAAATGGTTGTGTTTAGTAAGGATATTGGTGTTAAGGTTTGTGATTCCCGAAGCATGCACGTATAGTCTCCTAACTATGTAACCAAATTGGCGCGCATTGTATTTTGATTGTTCATCTTTGCGTGAAGGTCGGGGGCGCGTGATGGTTAACTCCTACCAACCTCCCCCCTAGGGGCATGCATAGTAGTAATTTGCTTCGAGGGCTAATAAACTTTTGCAATAAGTATATGAGTTCTTTATGACTAATGTGAGTCCATGGATTATACGCACTCTCACCCTTCCATCATTGCTAGCCTCTTCGATACCGTGCATTGCCCTTTCTCACTTCGAGAGTTGGTGCAAACTTCACCGGTGCATCCATACCCCGTGATATGATACGCTCTATCACACATAAGCCTCCTTATATCTTCCTCAAAACAACCACCATACCTATCTATCATGGCATTTCCATAGCCATTCCGAGATATATTGCGATGCAACTTTCATCATCATCATATACATGACTTGAGCATTTATTGTCATATTGCTTTGCATGATCGTAAGATAGCTAGCATGATGTTTTCATGGCTTGTCCGTTTTTTGATATCTTTGCTATGCTAGATCATTGCACATCCCGGTACACCGCCGGAGGCATTCATATAGAGTCATATTTTTGTTCTAAGTATCGAGTTGTAAGTAAATAAAAGTGTGATGATCATCGTTATTAGAGCACTGCCCCAGTGAGGAAAGGATGATGGAGACTACGACTCCCCCACAAGTCGGGATGAGTCTCCGGACTTTATGAAAAGTAAAAGAGGCCAAAGAAGACCAAATAAAAAAAGAGGCCAAAGAAGCCCACCAAAAAATAAAAAAATAAAAAAAATAAAAAAATGAGAGAAAAAGAGAGAAGGGGCAATGTTACTATCATTTTACCACACTTGTGCTTCAAAGTAGCACCATGTTCTTCATAGAGAGAGTCTCATATGCTTTCACTTTCATATACTAGTGGGAATTTTTCATTATAGAACTTGGCTTGTATATTCCGATGATGGGCTTTCTCAAATGCCCGAGGTCTTCATGAGCAAGCAAGTTGGATGCAAACCCACTTAGTTTTCAGTTTGAGCTTTCATACACTTATAGCTCTAGTGCATCCGTTGCATGGCAATCCCTACTCCTCGCATTGACATCAATTGATTGGCATCTCCATAGCCCGTCGATTAGCCGCGTCGATGTGAGACTTTCTCCCTTTTTGTCTTCTCCACACAACCTCCACCATCATATTCTATTCCACCTGTAGTGCTATATCCATGGCTTGCGCTCATGTATTGCGTGTGGGTTAAAAAAGCTGAAGCGCGTTAAAAAGTATGAACCAATTGCTTGGCTGACATCGGGATGGGCATGAGGGGTACCTTGTGTTAAGAGAAGGTAGCATACAAGACTATATGATTTTATAGGGATAGCGTTCTTTAGCATTGATATTTTGAAAGACATGATTGCTTGTTGAGATGCCCTAAGTATTATTGTTTTTATGTCAAATGATAGACTATTGCTTTGAATCACTCATGTCTTAATATTCATGCCATGATTAGATTACATGATCAAGATTATGCTAGGTAGCATTCCACATCAAAAATTATCTTTTTTATCATTTACCTACTCGAGGACGAGCATGAATTAAGCTTGGGGATGCTGATACGTCTCCGTCGTATCTATAATTTTGGATTGTTCCATGCCAATATTCTACAACTTTTATATACTTTTGGCAACTTTTTATATTATTTTTGGGACTAACATATTGATCCGATTGCTCAAATGTCGGTTCTGTTTGTTGCATGTTTTTGTTTCACGAAAACCCATATCAAACGGAGTCCAAACGGGATAAAACGGACAGAGAATATTTTTGGAATATTTGTGATATTTGGAAAGAAGAATCAGCGAGACGGTGCCCGAGGGGCCACGAGGCAGGGGCGCGCCCAGGGGTGGGCGCCTGACCTCGTGGGCACCCGTCAGATTCTTGCTCTTCTTTGGCCGCAAGAAAGCTAATTTTCGGAGAAAAAACTTGGCGAAGGTTTCAATCCAATCGGAGTTAGGGATCTCCGGATATATAGGAAATGGTGAAAGGGCAGAAGATGGGAACGTGGAAACAGAGAGAGAGAGACAAGGAGACAGATCCAATCTCGGAGGGGCTCTCGCCACTCCAACACCATGGAGACCATGGACCAGAGGGGAAACCCTTCTCCCATCTAGGAAGAAGGTCAAGGAAGAAGAAGAAGAAGGGGGGCTCTCTCCCCCTTGCTTCTGGTGGCGCCGGAACGCCGCCGGGGGCCATTATCATCACCGCGATCTACACCAACACCTCCATCATCTTCACCAACATCTCCATCACCTTCCCCCATCTATCTACAGCGGTCCACTCTCCCGCAACCCGCTGTACCCTCTACTTGAACATGGTGCTTTATGCTTCATATTATTATCCAATGATGTGTTGCCATCCTATGATGTCTGAGTAGATTTTCGTTGTCCTATCGATAATTGGTGAATTGCTATGATTGGTTTAATTTGCTTGTGGTTATGTTGTTGTCCTATGTTGCTCTTCGTGTCGCGCAAGTGTGAGGGACTCCCGCTGTAGGGTGTTGAAATACGTTCATGATTCGCTTATAGTGGGTTGCTTGAGTGACAGAAGCATAAACCGGAGTAAGGGGGTTGTGGCGTACGGGATAAAGGGGACTTGGTACTTTAATGCTATGGTTGGGTTTTACCTTAATGATCTTTAGTAGTTGCGGATGCTTGCTAGAGTTTCAATCATAAGTGCATATGATTCAAGAAGAGAAAGTATGTTAGCTTATGCCTCTCCCACATAAAACTTGCTATCGGTCTAGTAAAGTAGTCAACTGCTTATGGACAATTTCACAACTCCTATCACCATTTTTCCGCACTCGTTATATTTACTTTATTGCTTCTTTATCTAAACAGCCCATAGTTTATATTTACATGCTTTTTATTATCTTGCAAACCTATCCAACAACACCTACAAAGTTCTTCTAGTTTCATTCTTGTTCTAGGTGAAGCGAACGCTAAGCGTGCGTAGAGTTGTATCGGTGGTCGATAGAACTTGAGAGAATATTTGTTCTACCTTTAGCTCCTCGTTGGGTTCGACACTCTTACTTATACAAAGAGGCTACAATTGATCTCTTATACTTGTGGGTTATCAGTCGCCCCCACCACACAGACGGTATGACAACATTAACGGGCCCTTGTCGCCGCCACCGCCGCCCGATAAAGGAAGAGCAGTCGCCCGTGATCACGACGGCGCATGACCGCATCCTCCACTACCTCAGAGGAGGCGGTTACGGCGGTGCCTCGGGCTCGAGGGCCATCATATCCAAAGCAGAGCGCGCGGCCAGGTAGCAGGCGCAGTACGACACGCGCAATGCCGGTCGCTGTTACTTGTTAGCCAAATTGATCCTCATTTGGCACCATGCGTGCTCTTAACCACGACCACCTGCCCCACATCTGAAAAACAAAGGAAATCGGACACGATGCGTGCTACCAAACGAACTCGAGACGGGACCCATTCCGTTTCTCTGACTTATTACGAACAGCCCGGTCGACCGTTCATTCCACGGCGTGAAACTACCAGTCCGCGATTTCTTTTCCAACGGTACGTAGGTCCGCCGTGGAAGGAACCTACCCAGCCAGCAGCTCTCTAGAGATGATTCCTGCGGCGACGTTCAAGCAGACGTCACGCGTGACGCAGGCCTCCCGTTTACTGGAGCAGGATCTAGCAGCAAAGGTCTCCCCATGTCGAAATGATCTTGTCCATTCTAGCTTATCCATCGTCTTCAACGTCACTATGGATCTCACTAAGGGCCTCTTTGAATTATTATTTTTTATTTTGCAAAAAACGATCGGATCTACTATAAAAATTCACCTAAAGTATAGAAAATCTTAAACATAATAAAGACTACACTGAGATTTCGAGATCATCGAACGAACATAACAAAGACTACACTGAGATTTCGAGATCATCGAACGACCACTATTGTCGTCAGAACAAGCCGCTAACACGCCGTTGTCGGTGCTTCTTTACCGGAGCCGTCTTGACCTTGTCGATTATAGCTGGAAAGTCTGGACCGGCGCACTGGAGCCACAACTGTCACCGTTGAACCTTTTCATAGATCCGAAACACCTGACACCAAATCTGGCCACATGACGATAAACTCTAACTTCACCGGCCCAAGAAGACAACAGGAATCTACGCCAGAGCTCCGTCGACTACGTCCAGATAGATGAACTCGAGGAGGATCGGAGCCTGAAAGACAAACTTGAAGAAGAAGAGACGAATCCGTCCAAGTGCCGCACCTGCGAGGACTAAAAAATCCTAATATGTTGCTAACCAGAGTGCAGGCACCGGGATTCCCCTCTCCGCCATCAGCTGCCAGAGCGGCAGGCAGAAGGGAGATAAATCCACAGGCTCCCCGGTGTAGTCTGGTTTTGAGAGTTTGCCCTTGCCGCCTAGAGTCAGGGGAGGAAACAAGAGGGTCGTGCGCCTTTTTAAAGTTTGCCACGCAAGACTGTAAAAACATGGAAACAGGAAAAACGCATAATTGAATTTGGGTTTGCTTGATCGCATCACAGGAAAAGGAAATGTTCTTTCAAGAGGTTGGGATGGATGATAAATGTCCAATAGAATGAACAGTGATGATCTCGCTCTGTGCCTCTGTCCATACTTTTCAACGATGCATGCCCATTATTGAGCCGGTCAAGCTTTCTTGAGCCGGAGCCCGGAGGGCAGGAACTTACAATCTGGGACTTTGTCTAGACACCTCCGGTCTCCTATAAGATAGACCTCCACTCCATTCCCTCTCCCATCCAATCTCAGTTTCCAAGGTAAACCAAGAGGAGAGACCAAGGTAGACGACGATGGCGGTGTCGATGGAGCTGAGCAAGGAGTACGGCTACGTGGTGCTCACCGTGGTGGCCTACGCCTTCCTCAACTTCTGGATGAGCTTCCATGTCGGCGCCGCCCGCAAGAAGTAGGTGTCCCTTTCTCCATTGATTTGCCCATTTTTGCTCTGGAGAATTTGATCTTGGAGCTTGACGATCATGCGCCGCCGCTTGTTCTTCCAGGTACAAGGTGTTCTACCCCACCATGTACGCCATCGAGTCGGAGAACAAGGATGCCAAGCCCTTCAACTGCGTCCAGGTCTGTCCCCATCGCCCTCTCCGTCCTCTGATTTCGAACAAGAGTTAGCTAAATTCTCGTGGACTTGTCTTGTGGTGCTGCAGAGGGGGCACCAGAACTCGGTTGAGATGATGCCGCTCTTCTTCACCACGCTGCTGCTCGGTGGCGTGCAGCTCCCGGTCATCGCCGCCGCGCTGGGGCTCCTCTACACCTTCGCCAGATTCTTCTACTTCAAGGGCTATGCCACCGGCGTCCGGGAAAGCCGCCACAAGCTTGGGTATGTTTGCTTTTCGGTCAGCGATGATTTAGATGATGATGGCGTGCAAATCAAATCACCGTGTGGACGTGAAGCAATAGAGACCCACTTGATTTCCAGCATGTTTTACTACTAGTTTCTTAGGAAATTCTCAGTCCTGGGAATTTTACATGCCATTTGATTTCGTTGATATATGATCCTAGTATCCCTTCTATCTTTTTTAGTCTACATATGAGTTTTGACCCGAGTCAAAGTATCTCTACTTTGACCAAACATATAAAGAAAAGTATCAACATTCACAGAGCCAAATCATTAGTGTTAGCTTTGTTATGAAATGTAGTTTCATAGTATACATATTTTGACGTTGCAGATGTTGATATGTTTTAACATAAATTTGGTCAAACACTGCAATGTTTGACTTAATCAAAATCTAATACGCGAACTAAAAAAGACCGGAGGGAGTATTAGTCAACCACACTCAACTCATTAATGCGGTGAGTAGGTCAGAACAGTTCTCGGCATGGTGCAATTCCTGTAGGTGAACCTTGGTAGGTATGTGGAGATTCATTCTCATCTCGAAAGAAAAAGGAGAGGTGGAGATCCATTCGCATTGCATCATAAAGTAGGACTATGATTTAAAAAAAAATTGAAACCCTCAAAGTTTACTGCTCATCAAACGAATTACATCATGTAGTACAACGGGCAACAAGAACGAGGGTGGATCACCATCCCTAATCAAATCTAACTTAAGATCATAAGAATTTTTTGCCCATTGATGGGCATGATAATTGTATGTGATGTTGCAATCCTACCTAAGCTTCTGTCCTATGTAACCACTCCGGTTTCATGCATGGTAACTAGGAGCAAAGTCGTGAGCTCTGAATTGAGTGTGAAAAATGGTTGACTTGAACCAAATTTGCAGCTTATGATGCCGAATAACACGACCAAATGACAACTACTAGAAGGATTTCATTCCCTTTTTTGTCCAGACAGTTCTCATTTTTCGTCGAAGCGGTTCTGATCTTGTCGATTTCCTTTTCGCTTTGGTGAACTCTGCAGGAGTCTCAACTATCCGGCAATATTCGGACTGATCATTTGCACGGCGTCGTTCGGCATCAACCTTGTCATCAGGGAGGCGATCTAAGGTTCCGGACTGATGTGCCTGACTTGGTAGACGTTGTGACTCGAGTCATTTAGACGTGGTGGTGGTGTCTTTTATAGTGTCCAAAAATGTGTGTGCGTCTGTTTTACTCTTCAGAGAATAAGCATGGATGGAGACGGTTTGTAACATCGAGGTTTTAGGTTTTGCAGTACAGCTTTTGATACGGTTTCGTAAATCTCCTTGCCAGTTTCCTTGTGCGACATCTGCGGACCATGTTATGCTTGTTGTTATCTCCGGTCAGCTTTGATGTTGATGTTGTATGCAGGGCCGGCCCTAGGCCATGGCAAAAGGTGTGACGGCCTAGGGCCATCTTAAATAAGGGCCCAATATATCTACATTCTTAAATAAATTACAAAAAAATTGATTTGCAGAACAAAAAATCAACATGGACAGGAGGTATACCCCCCTCCCCCAGCGCACTTCATTAGGTTGTATTTATTTAATAGTTATTTATAGTTGAGTATATTATAATCATTATTTGCATCATATAATCACATATAGATGATGTATTCAGACTTTATTTGCGTACTAATTTTTTTTTACGTTTTTTTAGAAAAGGAGGAGGACCCCCGGCCTCTGCATCTGGACGATGCATGCGGCCATTTTATTAATTATTCACACAAGACCTTACAAAGTCATACAACAGTAAGACTAAAGCCACCGTCTAGACAACATCTGTCGCTACTCCTATCCAGTTGATGAAATGATGCTGATAGTCTGGGCCTAATACCAAGCAGACCTCGCAGCCAAACCTAAACATCTTAGACCTAAGGTCCCAACCAGGATGCCTGCCGGGTATGGGCACCTACCAGTCCGGCGTATTCCTCCACCAGGACGCCTGCCGGGTGTGAGGCCGCCGCAGCCACCTGCCACTAATCTATCTTCAGAGTTGTACTGTTGCATCTACCGTGCCAGGTCTCTCTGCCATCGACGTCACCACAACGCGAGACAGCGTCGTCTTCCTGCGCGAGTCCATCCTCGCACATTGTACGTCGAATCTGCATTGCGCCATGCTGTCGATATCCGTCGCCATGAATGTGTAGGATGAAGCACCGCTCCACCAAAGAAGTCGTCCGCTGGTCCCGCGAGAGTGCACCTCCAAAAATGCCGCCCTAAGGGGGTAACGACACATGATTGCCGCCAACATCCGATCAGCTGATCTAGGGTTTCCCCTGGAGGTATTGAGTGGAGCTGGGAGCTTCACTGCGATGATGCCTTCATGGAGGAAACGATGATAAAGACATCGTCATCACCGGCTCCGGCCATCGACCGATGACCAGGTTTTTACCCGGATGACGATAAACTCTAACTTCACCGCCCCCAAGGAGATGGCAGGACTCTATGCCAGAGCTTTGTGGACTACGTCCAGATGGACGAACTCGAAGAAGAAGAGACACATCCGTCCAAGCATCGCGCCTGCGAGCACTAAAAAACCCTAATATATAAACTATTAACCAGAGTAAAGGCACATGAATTCCGCTCTCCGCCATCGGCCGCCAGAGCGGCAGACAGAAGGGAGTTTGCGCTAGCCGCCTAGAGTTAGGAGAGGAAACAAGAGGGTCGTGGGCCTCTTTGAAGTTTGCTACCAAGACTGTAAAAACGGAGGAACGGGAAAACACATAATTGAATTTCAGTTTGTTTAATTGCATAACAGGAATAGCAAATGTTTTTTTTTTCAAGAGGTTAGGATGGATGATAAATTTCCAATAGAATGAACAGTGATGATCTCACTAAAATCTCCATTTTTCTGAAATTGGTATCAACATTAAATCCAATGCCTCGTTGAAAAGTAGGGACAGAGCGAGAAGAACAAAGGTGGGGTTGCCCAGATGGGCCTGAGGAAGGGAATCGGTCAAAGCATTCTTGGGCCGGAGGGCAGGAGGACTTTCTCTTAGACACCTCCGGTCTCTCCACTCTCCTCCTATAAGATAGACCTCCGCTCCATTCCCCCCATCCAATCTCAGCTTCAAGGCAAACCAAGAGGAGAGACCAAGGTAGACGACGATGGCGGTGTCGGTGGAGCTGACCAAGGAGTACGGCTACGTGGTGCTCGTCTTGGTGGCCTACGCCTTCCTCAACTTCTGGATGAGCTTCCAGGTCGGCGCCGCCCGCAAGAAGTAGGTGTTTCTTGCCCATTCTTGCTCCGGAGAATTTGATTTTGGAGCTTGATCGACGATCCTGCGCCGCCGCTTCTTCTTCCAGGTACAAGGTGTTCTACCCCACCATGTACGCCACCGAGTCGGAGAACAAGGACGCCAAGCGCTTCAACTGCGTCCAGGTCCGTCCGGCACCGCCAGATTCCCCATCGCCCGCCCTCTCCGTCCGCTGATCCATTTCGAGCGAGAGTTGGCTGAATTCTTGTGGGTTTGTGCTGTGGGGGTTGCAGAGGGGGCACCAGAACTCGATTGAGATGATGCCGCTCTTCTTCGCCACGCTGCTGCTCGGCGGCCTGCAGCACCCGGTCACCGCCGCCGCGCTGGGGCTGCTCTACACCGTCGCCAGGTTCTTCTACTTCAAGGGCTACGCCACCGGCGTCCCGGAGAACCGCTACAAGCTTGGGTATGTTTGCTTTTCGCTCACCGATGATTCAGATGATGAATTCAAATCATTGTGTGGATGTGAAGCAATAGAAATTCACTTGATTTCCAGCACGTTTTACTACTAGTAGTTTCTTAGGAAATTCTCAGTCTTTGCATCATAAAATAGGACATTGATAATTGGATGTGATGTTGCAATCCTACCTAAGCTTCCGTCCTATGTCAACCACTCCGGTCTTATACATGGTAACTACTAGGAGCAAAGTCGTGAGCTCTGACTGAATTGAGTGTGAGAAATGTTTGACTTGAACCAAATTTGCAGCCTATGATGCCGAACAACGCGTCGATGACATCAAATGGCAACTACTAGAAGGATTTCATTCCCTTTTTTTTGTGCAGTCAGTTCTCATTTGTCGTCGAGGCGGTTCTGATCTTGTCGATTTCCCTTTCGCTTTGGTGAACTCTGCAGGGGGCTCAACTTCCCGGCGATAATGGGGCTGATCATCTGCACGGCGTCGTTCGGCATCAACCTTGTCATCAGGGAGGCGATCTGAGGTTCCCAGACTGATGCCTGGCTTGATGGCCGCTGTGACTGGAGTAATTTAGGCGTGTTGATGATGTCTTTTTAAAGTGTCAAATATATGTGTGTGCGTCTGTTTTACTCTCACAGAATAAGACTGGATGGAGACGGATTATAACATCCAGGTTTTAGGTTTTGCAGTACAGTTTTTGATATGGTTTTCGTAAATCTCCTTAGTTTCCTTGTGCGACATCTGCGGACCATGTTATGCTCGTTGTTATCTCCGGTGACGTTGATGTTGTTGTGTGCATTCGTTTCTGATAAAATCTTTAAGCCCCTCCAGCCTGTGTCAGTTCACAAGAGATGTACAAGGCATGGTCATCGTTGGCGCACACAAAAAAATATACCTCGCCAAGAAACAGCTGTTTTTAACTACTCAGGTTATCTCACACATCAGAAGTGTATACATGAGGCAGTCAATATCGTTTCTAAATTCCAAAAAGGGAAGTGATTTGCCAAAATCGCTATTATTTCGTGACTTGTGCTCGGCTAAAATATGCGCAATACGGTATCATATCTGCTACTACAAGAAAAGGCATCAATGGTGTATAACTACTGCCTATTCTCCTCTAGCAGCAGTGAATCTCCTCCGGGATGGGGTTGCCCTTCTGCTTACCACATGCTTGCGCGCTCCTTCATACGGCAACACGTCGTCTTCATCCTTGGTGAATCCCCTCCGGCCTGGCGCCGCCCTTCTGCTCGATCCATGCTTGCGCGCCCCATCATAGGGCGAGACATCGAATTCGACATCCTCATCATCACCGTCATTCTTCGCGTATCCCTTCCGGGCTGGTGAGGCCCTTCTGCTCGACACACGCCTGTCTCCCCCCTCGTATGGCAAGGCATCATCTTCGTCGCCACGGTTACTACTCTTGCCCACGAACTCCCTTCGGGCTGGTGACGCCCTTCTGCTCGCTACATGCCTGCGCTCCTCCCCCTTGTATGGCAATCCCTCTTCATCGTCGTCGTCGTCTTCCTGACGAACAGAGTCAAAGCTTCTATCCTTGTTAGCTCCCTTGGTGTTTCTCCACACATCGTATCCGAGCTTATTATCCTCGGTATCGTCTTCGGGGCGGTCGTGGCTGCACTTTTTGCACTCCTGGTTCCGTCGGAAGTTAACAAAATCACATCTACAAGGGAGGTAATTTCTTATTAGTTTGTTATAAGCAGGGAAGAGTCACAAAGAGGACGTGATTAGCACATACGAGGGGCATTCCCACTCTCCAGGGTTGAGCTGCCTTTTTGGTCGTTGCCCTTCACATTTAAAACACATCTTGTTGCGAGAGAAGTTCATAAAAGCGCATCTGAAAGCGCAAACAAGTGAGTATGGACAATGGAGAGCTGCTGAAACATTAGGGAAAAATGTATACCAGGTCAGATAATTACCCTGGACAAATCCAATCTCCCATTTTCATTTCACTGATGGCTGCTTCTATCTTCTTTGGTCCATCAACTTTGCATTCGAGACACTGACGATTTCGAGCAAAATTTAAGAAGTTGCAACTGGCAAAATTACAGAAAAGTCCATTAACAAGACATAATCAGCAGCCAATAGTAGTACAGTACACCATCCTTCCACATGTGCAAGAAAATAATATATGAAATCAGTGCAGCAAACAAGAAAGGCCACTGATTAACGCCAGCTTTTTGCACAATCATGAATTTTAGTCTTACAAAAAATCAACCCCGGCCAATGCATACCCCATATAAGAGGTGCTTCTACGATCCACCAAAACAAATTCTGCACAGATTCTGAACCTAGCGATAGAGCTGAGCACTGGTTAGTTGGCTACCTGCATGAGTACTAAGGTCGTTTCCTTCTATTAAAAAATACCACCAGGCAAGGTTCAACATAGTGCTAGGCTTGCCGTCGCCTAGCGTTTAGCCCACTTAGGCTATGCCTAGGCGGTCATCGCACAATCAGCAGCTACTTCCTGGAGAGCTCATAGGGAGAAATCTGACAGTGTGGAAGGCCAAATAAAAAGGAAAAGGAAAGAAAAGAAGGGCCGCCACCATATACAGCAACCATGACTGCATGAACAATAGCGGCGACAACAAGCCACCAGCGACCAACCGCCGCACTTCGTCATCTCACCAGAGCCTTTGGGTGCTCTCTCCCCACACTGGCTCCTCCCTCCCCATAATTCCTCGCCGGTGAGGTCGATTCCTTGCCGGAAAACCTCACTGTCTGCCTAGAGCCCTGCTCTTGCCCTAGGTTACACGTTTGGTTGTCGCCTAGCGCCTAAGAGGCGCCTTTCTGAATAATGCCACCAAGGGCTAGTCTTGGCTGGTGCAGATCAACCATTTAACTCAACGTTCACTTCAAATCTAAGATTTTTTATTGAACACAGAAGCATTTTACACTACATAACATATCCAGGAAAACGTAACAAACCTGGCAGAGCCCAGCCTGTTTGGATGCACGCATCAAGAAAAAGTATAAACCGGCCTATTAGGTACAACTAATTTAAACTAAAACTGACTGACCTTGCTTCTGGGATCCCTCCCATATGTGGATTTCTAGGAAGTCGGAAATCCTATTACAACATAACATATCGCTTTGCGAACAGGTATTTCAAGCTCTTAAGCAATAATAGATACATCTAGATTTGGTTCAAATATCCATGCGAAGACTATCACTGGAGATGCAAGTAGACTTGGCTGTACAGCAAATTATATCATGCTACAGACAATCAATCCAAAATCTAGTACTCCTCTGATCCATATTACTTGTCGCTGAAACGGATGTATGACGTATTTCAGTGTTACATACATCCGTTTGAGCTACAAGTAATATGGATCGGAGGGAGTATTCAAGTTTTCCTCACATAGAAAAGGTTACAATGACATTGTAAGCCATTGGATAAAGTACATAAGAATGCATTGTAATTGGGCAAAGTTAAACGCAGAAAGTACAAATACTGGATCAGATGGAAAAGCAGTCATAAGAAAAGCACAAACTGTCTTGTGTTTAGTGGTAAATGAGGATATAAACCACTACCATCAAATGGAATTTTCTGATAAATTAGTTTAATATCATTCAACTGGAATTAAGATAGTACCATACCTAATTACAGCCCTAGAGATGGCCTTATGTAATGTGAATGAAGTAGTAACATATTTCTTCGAAAGAAGTAGTAACATATTTTTTTCAAAAGAAGTAGTAACATCTGTCCAAAGAAAAACTGGTTCTAGTGATGGTACTGGACCCTAGGTTGCATGAGTTGAGAAAATCACTGATCATCATACATGATGCTCTCATATGAGCATTGCAGTAACAAAATCATCCAACTTAGCAATCTCACAGGGAACATAAATAAAATCAAATCCAAGGTTCATAAAAAAGAAGGTAGAGCAGCATAAGCTGCATAACAGTCGATTAATTTAGAGATTAACGGACTTACTTCGGGCAAAGCCAGTCACCCTTCTTCATTTCAGTCACAGCTGTTTCTCTACCCTTTCCAGCTGATACCCTAGATGATTGTTTGCCCTTGTCAGGTTTGGTTGATGAATCCTGCTTGCTATAAGTGTGAATTACAGGTTTAGGAAGAGATGGATCAATTGTTGTGTCACAAAGCATAGTCAGATCTGAGAGAAGCTTCCTTGCAGATTCTTGCACACCCCCACCAACAGAATTTTCTCCAGATAGGTTGGCTGGATCTATTGCATAAGTTAGCAGTATGCGCACAACATCAACGGTACGAGCTGCTTCCTCAGCTTTTGGAATGACATAAGCCTTATCACAAGACCCACGTAATTTGCAAACACTGCATGCCTGTATCAAAGATCAAAATCTTAAGACCCTTTTTCTGATATCAAACTGTGAGTAAAGAAAGGAGCCTGCTATATGTAAAGAAAATCAACAGCCCAATATAATAGGAAACACATATTGGAGAAAGAACACACCAACTTACATCTCCTTCGTCAACCTGCACAAATTCTCTCAGCCTTTTTGCAGAACTGACAGCCTTTCGGAAGATATTAGGACAGCCACACTCGACAATAGCTTGAATATCCTTCTTGGGAAGAGAGCTGTGATAATAATGCAGTCAAATTAAATTCCAGTCAAGCAAGAAACATAGAAGTAGTTACAAAGTTAGCAGGCACAATCAGTTCAAAGATTTAGTTACTGGTCACAGAATCACTGTTAAATAGCTGACAACCATGACCCCAACATGAATTGGGATATAACTTCTCTGGATAATATTTAATCATTACAGCAAAGTTCACATGTCCAGTATCAGACCTAGGAAAGTGTGGTAGGGCACATTTTCAGATCAGTTCACTGTCTACAATTCTACCATGTCTGTTTTGTGTCATTCTGCGAGTAATTGTTGAAGCCATGATAGGAATGTCAATTATGTCAATTTTGTGGTTACCTGACCATACAATGCACAAAAATCAAATAATAAATAAACAATCATTAATATACTTTTTCCAGACCTCTAAATCTGAATGTCTTTTAGCTAGTACTTACAATCCAATTTGAATTGAGGGATGGAACACAACCAAACACACTAGGTCTGGGAGTATGGATGATTCTACCACAGGCTTTCACAAGACCACAACTAGGATCATGGCTTCAGTAAAATCCTACCAGGTACCAAGTACAACTCAGGGCTCAATTTAAGTCATACTGGTGTGGTGTCTGTGGGATTGCAGAATCATAGAATCCTACAACTAGAATCACGACTTCAACAATTGTTTATCAAATAGCAGCAGTAATGAATTTAGCTGATGCTCCATGGCTGTCATCATTGGAAGTGATTTTTCTATTAAATATGCTAAGTGTGGAGCAGGAGTTCAGACCAAAGCCCCGTTTAGCAGTTCTTGCGGTACTTCCACTCAGTCATGTACATGATCATTTTCCTAGTCTTCAAGCATTTCAAGAGCAGCGTGTTCCAATTAAAGCGAGGCCTCACCGACTAGGCAGAGTATGCAACAAAATAAAGACCAATTCATGCACAGAAGCAAGCAAGCCACGACCGAGCTAGAAGATGACTATGTATCTCGCGGCCGCGAACCTGAGAAGATCAAAGCGCTCGCGCGCGAAGTTGAGGCACGCGTTCTTCACCCTGTTCTGGTCCCTGAAGGGGTAGTCGGGCTTGCCCACGGCATCCGCGGCCGCCTCCTCGCCCACGGGGGCGCCGGAGGCGAGAGGGGGCCGCACGAAGTACCCCTTGGCCCGCAGCTTCTCGAGGAAGTCGGCCCACTCCGGCCACGGGTGGCCCTCGGAGACCGCGGCGACGGCGGAGGAGGCGGCGTCCACGGGCGCGGGGGCGCCTGCCGTGGCGGCGGCGAGGGCCGAGTAGGCGGCTTCCACCGGCGCGGTGGCGGCGGCGGCGAGGGCCGAGTAGGCGGCGTCCACCGGCGCGGTGGCGGCGGCGGCGGCGGAGCAGAAGCGTGCGGAGAGGAGTGGCACCGGGAGGCGGCGGGAGGCGGGCGGCGGCAGGAGGGGGGAGGAGGCGAGGCGGTAGAAGCGCCGGATGGAGGAGCTCACGGCGGTGGTCAGGAGCTTGGAGGAGGCCATGGCGGATGGGGGTGTACGGGATTGCTCAGGTGAGCATGGAGGCGGGGCTGGGCTGGGCTGGGCGAGAGCAGGCAAAGAGGGGAATGGATGGATGGATAGAGGAAGGATTAGGGTTTAGAGGGTTTTGGAAATAGAACAGCGTTGTTGGGCTTTGACTGACAAATGCAATAGTACCTTTGCTCCTTTGCTTCAGCAGTTGATGATGGTATAGTGCTTCTCTTTTTTTCGACAATAATGTGTTCTACCATCATAGAGCCGACATTTTCACACAACACCGGGTTTTTTTTCACGAGATCAATAATAGTTTATTTCAAGTGGGTAGGGCTACATCGTTGGTGAGGCTTGGTTGTGTGATGAACTTACGGTTGATACACCATGTATGTTAAACTTAGTTTATATTTTGTTGCGTTCTGGTCATATTGTCACTCTTAAGACTACTATTTGTTCATCTAGCATAGACATCGACAAAACACCTCTTCAGTAGTAAAAAGGAAGAAAACTAAGTGTTGGGGCAGAAAGGACATCACGTAGACTTTCAAAGTGTGCCAAGATTTTAGTGCCGATGTTTTGTTTTGTTTTGTCATTTGACCCTTTTGTCTAAGAAATAAATCAAGAACAAGATCAAGGGTGTTTGGCGATAAAGGCAAGGCCATATGTGAGTTGGGCGTACCCCTTGGCTTGGCCTCCACCCATCCAAACGTCGTCGTGGAGTAGAATGGTATCATTTGCGTCCTGTCGCGCATTGCCCTTCGCTACGGCCATTGTGCACTCTAAGTAGAAGAAGAACTAACACCCATTGGGTCGTCATAACGGACCATTTGGCCACCTTGAGAGCTATATCAATGACTTCATGACTATTTAAAATGAGAAAAAACTCGGTGAAAAAGTGAAAAGGGAAAACACAACAAAAACAATATAGTTTGCGTTCGTTCAATAGACAACCAGATTAAACACAACGCAAAATGTAGTTGGGATGCAACATGATCCGCGTCAATTCCTTGCTATTGAGTGATGTTGGGATGCATTACCAAAGCTTATGTGTACAAATCACAAGTTATGGCCGGAGGCCCTAAGTATCCGGGCATGTAGCCTTCTTCTGCAAGACTTCCGGAAGGCATCAGGACTGCACACGAATCTTGGGAAGTGTTTTGCGCACCCGATTAGGTGCACTGATGAGCAGATCGGCACCATAGCTGCCGAGATGGGTTGCGCAGTGTTGGGGTGGCCATGTAGATACCTTGGCCTGCCACTTGGACTAAGGAAGATTAGAGCGAGTCAACTACAATTCCTGATGGACAAGATGGCGGACAGACTACCAGCTTGGCAAGCGAGACTGCTGTACCGTGTTGGGCGATTGGAGCTAGTGAAGACCACCCTGGAATCGATGCCAATACACGCCATGATGGTGATGGACCTGCCCGTCAAAATGATTGAAGCCGCCACAAAATTTGCAGAGGTTTTATGTGGAAGGGTCACCGGGACGTGCATGGAGGGCATTGTTTGGTCGCCTGGGACAAAGTTTGCTCGCCAAAGGAGTTTGGGGGTTTTGGAGTGCCCAATCTGCGCCTGCTTAATATCTTGCTGAGACCAAGATGGTCGTGGCTTGCAAGGACGGATCCGGCTAGACCATGGGAAGAATTCAACATCCAAGTCTCATCGGACTCACTAGTCATCTACAGAGCAGCCACGAAATGCACCGTTGGGGACGGATCCACGGTCTTATTCTAGACAGATTGGTGGCTTCAAGAGGAACGCATACATGATATCCTGCCAAACCTATTCTGTGTCGTCAAGAAGAGCGCAACAAAGGTGAGGACTGTGAGGCAAGCTAAGTCAGGACAATGGTGGCGCGATGTGTCGCCCAACATGAACACCCAGGCCTTACAAAAGTTCATACAATTGGTCGACCGACTACAGAATATCCAACTAGCGGACGGGATTGATGACAAAGTTGTCTGGTGTTGGGAAGGAGATGGCTTGTTCTCGGCTCGGTCAGCTTATCGAGCTCATTTTGCCGCACATATTGAGTCCGCGGGAGCAATGGAGATTTGGAAGTCCAGAGCACCGGCAACGTGCAAGTTCTTTTCCTGGCTGGCGGCGCAGAAAAGATGTTGGGCGGCGGATAGATTGCAACGACGTTTATTGCCGCATCCGGCGGCATGCCCGTTTTACGATCAGGAGCCAGAAATGATCGATCACCTGCTCCTTGGATGTGTTCTCGCTCGACAAATATGGTCTGTCATTATGGGCAACTGGGGAAAGCCTCACTGGACTCCAAAGCCGGAGGCTGAGCTAGTTCAATGGTGGACTTCCCTTAGCATTGAGAAGACCAAGAGGAAGGAAACATGGACAGTGATCACTTTAGTTGCTTGGACATTGTGGAAGCATAGGAATGACATCGTGTTCAACAGAGCTTCCCCATCTGTCAGCACGGTCCTCCGGTAGATTGAGGCGGAGGGACAGAACTGGAGGGTTGCGGCCCTGCTGAGGGAGGCATGATCACTCCCAGCTAGGTTAGATCGATTGAGTGGTAGCAAGTAGTTAGCATGCGGACTCAGGCTCGTGCAGCCGTGGGTTGTGTTGTAATGTTGTAAAAACTCGCCATCTTGGCATCTTCTATCTATGATCGCGATACGTTTGCTTGACGTATCCTTGAAAAATGTAAAATTGAGTGATGCTGAGACCGTGTGCGACGGCGGAGCAGGCGGCGTCCATGGGCGCGAGGACGGCTGCTGTGGTGGCGACGAAGGCGGAGTAGGCGGCATCCACTGGTGCGAGGGCGGATGTTGTGGCTTTGGTGGCGGCGGTGCAGAAGCGAGCAGAGAGGAATGGCACCGGGAGGCGACGAGAGGAGGGCGGCAGGAGGGGGAGGAGGCAAGGCGGTAGAAGCGCCGGATGGAGGAGCTCATAGCGGTGGTTGGGAGCTTGGATGAGACCATGACGGATGGGGGTGTATGGGATTGCTCAAGTGAGCATGAAGGTGGGGCGGGGCTGGGCTGGGCGAGAGCAGGCAGAGAGGGGAATGGATGGATAGAATTAGGATTAGGGTTTAGAGGGTTTTGGGACGAGAACAACGTTGTTGGGCTTTGATGACAAATGCAATAGTACCTTGCTCCTTTGTTTCACTAGTTGATGGATGGTATAGTGCTTCTCTTTTTTGGACAATACTCTCCATATTAGCTTTGGTCAAAGTCAAACTTTATAAACTTTGACAAAGTTTATAGACAAAAATATTAACATATACAATAACAAATCAATACCATTAGATTCATTATTGAATGTACTTTCACATTATATAGATATGTTATTGTAATTGATCGTAATTTTTTCGATAAACTTGGTCAAACTTTATGAAGTTTGACTAGTCAAATCTAATATACAGAGTAAATAAAAATGGAGGAAGTACCATCACAGAGCCAATATTTTTGCACAACATCATTGGTGAGGCATTGGTTGTGTTTAGCATTACGATGAACTTACGGTTGGTACACCATATATGTTAAACTTACACTACTGGAATCAGCAGATTTGCCGTCTGCCTCCTCTTTGCCGTCTGCTAGCAGACGGCAAAGAATGGCTTTGCCATCAGCCACCAAAAAGCAGATGGCAAAAGGCAGCGGACGGCAAAGGAAGGCTTTGCCATAAGCCAACTTTTTGCCGTCTGCTAGCAGACGGCAAAGAGGAGGTTTGGCCCACTACTGTCAAACCCTAACGGGCACCCTCTTTCCCGTCTGCTAGCAGGCGGCAAAGGTGAGGCGGACGACAAAGCTTCAAAATAACTTAACGGGTCCGCGCCCCCGCCGTCGCCCTCTCTCTCTCTTTCTCCTCTACTATTTCCTTCTTGCCACCCCGCGTCGTCGCCGCCCCATCACCGCCCCTTTCCATCCCGTCGTCGTCCCCTCCCTACCTCCCCACCCCCCTCCCGAGCCTCCCAGTCGCAGCCATGGATCGCCGCCCACCGCCTCGAGGAGCGCCGCCGCCGCCCCTCCCGCCCGCCGCCGCCCCCGCCCGTCTGCCGCCCGTCACCGCCTCCATACATCACTTGCCCCCATGGTGATCCCTGCCACCCCTTCTCTTGTTTTTTCTGTTTATTCTTTTCTATTTTAGATATTAGATAAATTAGATATAGACAGGGTAGCACCCAACTGAACATCTGCATCTGCAGATCACTGCACTCCACTTACACATGGTATTTTTCTGCAAATAGGACACCACACCCACAAGCACATGGGTTAGTATCATTAGTTGTTGCTATTGTAATTATATATAACAATAGTAACCTGTAACAACAAGTATCAGTAGCTATTACCCAAAGGTCAGTCAGACCAATGGAAATAGCCAGAATTAAGTAACACACCGCCAGGAACTAGAGTAGCATATTCAGTTAACTGAATCCAAACACCCTTTTATCATTTAGTAAATCAACTTGCAATGGGAAGTACAACAAGTTAAATCAAGTAGTCAAAGACACTAGGATTAGTGTAAGGGCATATTTATCCCCAAGATGTTTTGGTGATTGATGACAATGCTTTTGCGGACTAATCGTGTGCGTTAAGTTCTTTCAGAGATTCATCCATTGGCACGAGACGATTACCTCCCCTCGGTGTTTTATTCAAGACGGTGTAGCTCCTTCGTTTTTCGGTTGGTGGACTAGTTTCGAAGGAGTCACCGTACTATCAAGAGGGGATCTGCTTTGGTAAGGCTAGGGTGGAATCAACACGTACACATCCGTATCACACCCGATGTTTTCCTTCCGCTTCATTGGAGCTGCCTTTCCCTCCGTACCTGCTCCGTCCTATCCCAGTAGTAGTATCATGTCCTCGCCGTAGTACCCGAAGCTAAATCAAGTGGTAGTACCACTCCCCGAGCGGTAGTACCGCTACCAGAGGTAGTACCGCTCCCGAGCGGTAGTACCGCTTGTGGTCTTCGGCCGTAGTACCACAGTGGTTCCGGGCTACTACCGCCTCGACTCGAGCCCGATGTTTCTCGTGTCGGGTTTTACGGTACTAGGAGCGGCAGTAGTGGCGGTAGTACCGCTCCAAGCGGTAGTACCGCTCTTACTCCCGCGGTAGTACCGCTCTGGGCCAGGACCCTGCCTTCCTCGTCAGCGTGGTAGTACCGCTGGGTGGGAGCGGTAGTACCGCCTTGCCCAAGCTGTAGTATCGCTCTGTGCGTGGCTGTTTAGTAGGGTAACGGTTGGATTGTTTCCCCCACTATATAAAGGTGTCTTCTTCCCCAAAGTTGACCTACCTCTTTCCCCCAAAGCTCCATTGTTGCTCTAAGCTCCATTTTCGCCCGATATCTCTCCCTAGCCAATCAAACTTGTTGATTTGCTCGGGATTGGTTGAGAAGGCCCCGATCTACACTTCCACCAAGAGAAATTTGATTCCCTCTCTTATCCCTAGCGGATCTTGTTACTCTTGGGTGTTTGAGCACCCTAGACGGTTGAGGTCACCTCGAAGCCATACTCCATTGTGGTGAAGATTCGTGGTGTTGTTGGGAGCCTCCAATTGTTGTGGAGATTGCCCCAACCTTGTTTGTAAAGGTTCGGTCGCCGCCTTCAAGGGCACCAATAGTGGAATCACGGCATCTCACATTGTGTGAGGGCGTGAGGAGAATACGGTGGCCCTAGTGGCTTCTTGGGGAGCATTGTGCCTCCACACCGCCTAACGGAGACGTATTTCCCTTAAAAGGAAGGAACTTCGGTAACACATCCTCGTCTCCACCGGCTCCACTCTTGGTTATTTCGTGCCTTTGCTTTTGCAAGCCTACTTGTGTTGTATCCCTTGCTTGCTTATGTGCTAGTTGTTATTGCATCATATAGGTTGCTCACATAGTTGCATATCTAGACAACCTATTTTGTTACAAAGTTTAAATTGGTAAAGAAAAGCTTAAAAATTATTAGTTGCCTATTCACCCCCCTCTAGTCAACCATATCGATCCTTTCAATTGGTATCAGAGCCTCGTCTCTTTATTAAGGACTTTGCCGTCCGAAGAGTATGGTTGACACCACAGACGGTGCGGAGGAGCACTCCGGTGTGAATCCTATCTCGTCTACGGCCGATGGGGGAACCTCGATCTCTCGTGAGGATCTCAATGTGGCTCTAGACACATTGAGAGACTCCATGACGACCAAGGTTGAAAGCATGCTTACTAAATTTCTTGAAGGACTCAAACCGTCCACCTCGCCTATGAAAGTGGGTGATCCAACTAACAAGGTGACGGATGCTACCTCCGACAAGGGGGAAGCCAACAGTGAAAAGAGTCCTTCTACTAGTGGTAGAAATGGCACCGGCATCATTGCCCATGTGGAACCTCCAATTTATGGAGGGCCGATTCCCTCTACTCATTTAAATCATGCCGGTCCTCCTCCTAAGTATGAGAAACATGAAGATTTTGATTCTTGGGTTTATCGCTTCAAGCGTCATTTAAAACATGTGAATACTAACCTTTGGAGAATCATTGAAGAAGGTTTCTATCCTCATGACCCAAGCAACTTCACCCCTCGAGAAGTCGTGGATAATCAATTCAATGAGAGTGCTCTCTTCATCATCCAAGATGCAATCCTTCCCGAAGATCTCCCTCATCTTCGACCTCATGCCATGGCTAAGGACACATGGAAATGTGTTGTGTCTCTCTATCGAGGAAGTGCTAGCATTCAAGGCTCCAACTATGAAGTGGTGCAAGATGAAGCCGATGAGTTTGCAATGAAAGAAGATGAAGAACCTCGTGAGCTCTTTCAAAGAGTGACCAAACTCGGGGTTTCACTCCGAGATCATGGAAGCAAGGACACGGATGACAATTGGATCAAGCGCAAATTCCTCAAGGCCATGATGCCCTACAACAAGGCCATGTCCTCCGTCATTCGTCAAAGACCGGACTTCCACTCCATGACCTCAAGTGAAGTGTTGGATGAGTTCGTTGCAATGAGCATCTTGGACAAGACCGCCGACAATGCGGTGCTCCCTTCTCAAAGGGCAAAGAAGCCCAACCTTGCTTTGAAGGCCAAGGTTATTATGGAAGAAGAGGAAGAAGTGGAAGATGAGGAGAGCAACCCCGAAGACACCAAGTATGATTATCATGAGCACATGGCTCTTGCTTCAAGACAATTTTGGAGCAAGAAGAATACAAGACCCAACTTCAACAAGAGCAACTGAAGTGGCGTCAAGGGCAAGCAACGAGTTAGAACTTGCTTCAACTGTGGCAATGTGAGCCATTTCGTTGCGGATTGTCCTTACGAGAAGCGGGAAGACAATGGTGGCAAGTTCATCCGAAAAGACAAAGCCAAGTCCTTCCCCAACAAGAACAACTTCACCAAGAAGACTCCCACTCGTGGGATGGTGGTTCAAGAAGAATACCAAGAGGATGACGATGATGATGAAAATGGAGAAGCAATGGCCATGGCATCCGTTGCCATAGCTACTACTCCCCGGGTGTCTCTCTTTGATTCACCCAACGAGAACATCACCGCCAAGTGCCTCATGGCTAAAGCTTCAAACAAGGTAACCCCCAACATCACAACCACCATCATTACTAATCCCTCCTTGGAAGATTGCATTGATGAACATGATGGGTCTAATGATGAAGTGAATGAATTGGAGTCTTTTATGAGTGAGCTCAAGGGCAAGTCCAAGAAGCATTTTGTTGCTCTCTTGGAATAACTTGGTGAGGCCAATGACATGATCAAGGCTCACGAAGAAACCATCTCTAAGATGGAAGGTCATAGTCGTGACTATGCCGATGAGATATCGGATCTCTCTAATGCTCTTGAGGAAGAGCGTGTGCATCGTTTGACTTTTGAGGAGTCACACAACGATGACCGTGCTAAGTTAAAGAAAGATCTTGATCATGCTCTTGTTGTGTCTCGTGTGCTAACTTCCGAGAAGGCTAAGCTTGGGGTTGATAATGCTAGACTCAAATAGGAGTTTGAGATACTTGACAAGGCCCACAAGGTCTTGAAGGGTGCTCACGCTAGCCTCAAGGAGTCTCATGCTCAACTCCAAGTTAAGCTAACCAAGGAAAAGGCCACCTTCCCTCACATGATATTAATTGATAATGCATGTGCTACTAACCCGTGTTGTGAGCATGTGCATCTTGTGGAGGAGAATGCCAAATTGAAGGATCAACTTGAGAAAGGACTTGTGACATGCATTCAAGGTGAGAATAATCTCAACGACCTTTTGAGCAATCAAAAGGAAATTGTGGCCAAGGAAGGAATTGGGTTTGCACCCAAGTCCAAGAGCAAGAAGAAGAAGAACGACAAGACGAAACATCCTCCTCCTCTCAAGCAAACTTTTGTGAAAGAGGGAGAGGGTGCTCCTAAGGAGAAGAAAGAAAAAGTGAAGGGAATTGACGTCCAAAAGGGCAAAAGCATTCCTCCAAAAAAGACAGCGACTTTAACCCGTCATATGTGTTGTGCCGTGCTAGTGATGGACATGTTTATGCTAAATTCATTGGTTCTACTTATGAGTACATTGAATGGTCTATTTGGGTTCCTAAGACCCTTGTTACTAACATCAAAGGACCCATTAATAAATGGGTACCTAAAACCAAGCATTGATCTCTTGTAGGTGTTTGCTTCCGGTGGGGGATCATGGTTGCTCGATAGTGGAGCAACAAATCATATGGCCGGAAGCAAGGACTTGGTGGTGGACGTGCAAAAGATTCCATCTATGCCCACCAATGTTGAGTTGGGTGATGCCTCACATTCTAAGGTATTGGGTCTTGGCAAGGTTGTTATTTCTCATGATCTAACGATCGAGAAAGTCATGTTTGTTGAGTCCCTTGCATACAATTTGCTTTCCGTTCGTCAACTTGCACTCATGGTTTTTGCTACTTTCTTTGACATTGATACCGTGGCCCTCTTGTGGAGCAAGACTCTTAAAGTAGCCTTTGTTGGGCATGTCGAGAACGGTCTCTATGTGATTAACTTTTCAGAGCGACCCACTAAGACCGCGACATGCCTAATGGCTAAAGTTGACGTGGGATGGCTTTGGCATCGCCGTTTGGCCCACGTCAATATGAGATCTTTGCAAAGTATTCTCAAGGGGGACCATGTCCGTGGACTAACAAATGTTAGTTTTGCCAAAGATCATGCTTGCAGTGCTTGTATTGAAGGAAAGCTTCATGAGAAGGCTCACCCTCCCACGACCATCATCTACTCGAAGAGACCCTTGGAGCTCCTTCACATGGATCTCTTTGGGCCTCCATCTTTTGATAGTCTTGGAGGTAGAAAGTATTGCTTGGTGATTGTGGATGATTATTCAAGATACACTTGGGTATACTTCTTCAAGAGGAAGAGTGAGACTCAACAAACCATCATCGACTATGCAAATGAAGCTCAACATCAACATAATGCAAAGATCTTGACAATCAGAAGTGACAACGGCACCGAGTTCAAGAACTACACCTTGGATGAGTTTCTTAGTGATGAGGGGATCAAGCACCAATATGCTGCTCCTTATACCCCTCAACAAAATGGTATTGCGGAGAGGAAGAACCGGACGTTGATGGATGCGGCAAGGACCATGATGGCAGAGTTTAAGTCACCATACAACTTTTGGGCCGAAGCCATCAACACTGCATGTCATGCATCCAATAGGCTCTATCTCCGCAAAGGCTTGAACAAGACTCCTTATGAGATACTCACCGGCAACAAGCCCAACCTCAAGTACTTCCGGGTGTTCGGTTGTAAGTGTTTCATTCTCAAGAAAGGTGTTCGTTTGTCTAAATTTGAGGCTAGAGCTCATGAGGGCATATTTGTTGGTTATGCTACAAACTCTCATGCTTACCGTGTTCTCAACAAGTCCACTGGACTCATTGAGGAGACGTGTAACGTGGAGTTTGACGAAAATAACGACTCCCAAGTGGAGCAAAGTGGTACTTGTGATGTAGGTGATGAAATTCCTCCCCAAGCCATAAGAAGAATGGGTATTGGTCATATTCTACCCATTGAGGAACCCCTTGTGGCCGAAGGAGAAGGACAATGCTCCACTCAAGTGGAGCCATCACCTCCCCAAGACCCACACGCTTCCGAAGAACAAAGTGAAGGCCCTCAACCTCGTGAACAAGACCAAGGGCAAGATCAACCTCAAGATTGTGGTGAACCTCTAAATGATGCCCGAGGTCAAGTTCTCCCTCTCGAGCAAGCTCAGGATCGAGAACAAGCTCAAGACGGCGCTCAAGATAATCAAGTTAACCCTCCTCCTTCCACACCTGAGGAGGAATTAGAGCGTCGTGCCGTGAAGATTGCTTCCAAGCTCACCACCCAAGGCCATCTCATGGAAAATGTGGTTGGAAGCCTAAGAAAGGGGGTAAGCACTCATAGACAATTAGCAAACTATTGTGAACATCACGCGTTTGTCTCTTGTGTTGAACCCCAAAAGGTCTATGAGGCGCTCGAAGACTCGGATTGGCTCAATGCCATGCATGAAGAACTCAATAACTTTGAGTACAACAAGGTGTGGAGATTGGTGCCAAGGCCATCGGGGGACCACAACGTCATTGGAACCAAGTGGATCTTCAAGAACAAGCAAGATGCTCATGGGAATATCGTTCGCAACAAGGCAAGATTGGTAGCACAAGGCTACTCCCAAGTCGAGGGTATCGACTATGGTGAAACCTTTGCTCCCGTTGCTCGTCTTGAATCCATGCGTTTGTTGATTGCTTATGCTTCCCATCACAACTTTAAGTTGCAACAAATGGATGTGAAAAGTGCTTTTCTTAATGGTCCTATTAATGAGTTGGTCTATGTCAAGCAACCCCCCGGGTTTGAGGATCCCTACTTCCCGGATCATGTGTATCAACTCGATAAGGCACTCTATGGCCTTAAACAAGCCCCACGTGCGTGGTATGACCACCTTACCGAGCTGTTACAAGATCGTGGATTTGAGGTGGGGCTAATCGATCCCACTCTTTTTACTAAGAAGGTCAAAGGGGAGTTGTTTGTATGCCAACTATATGTTGATGATATTATCTTTGGTTCCCCTAACAAAGCTTTCAATGAGGAATTTGCCGCTCTCATGACCTCCAAGTTCAAGATGTCTTCGATGGGAGAGTTGAAGTTCTTCCTTGGTTTTGATATCAAACAAAGAAGAGAAGGAACTTTCATCAGCCAAGCCAAATACACTCAAGACATGCTAAAAAGATTCAAGCTAAGTGATGTCAAGCCGGCTACTACACCAATGCCCACCAAGTGCCAACTTGACATTGATCCCAATGGTAAAGCGGTGGATCAAAAGGTATATCGCTCCATGATTGGCTCCTTGCTTTACCTTTGTGCATCTAGACCGGATATCATGTTGAGTGTGGAGATGTGTGCACGGTTTCAAGCCGCACGAAAGGAAAGTCACTATGTGGCGGTCAGTTTAATCTTTCGATATTTGGCTCATACCCCAAACTTTGGCTTATGGTACCCAAGAGGGCAAACTTCAAGCTTGAAGGATATACGGATTCGATTGGCGGGAGACAAAGTGGATAGGAAGTCCACTTAGAAGGGTGCCGATTTCTTGGGTGCTCTTTGGTGAGTTGGTCTTCCAAGAAGCAAAGTTGTGTGTCTCTCTCGTCCCATCGAAGCGGAATATGTGGTGGCGGTAGTTGTTGTGCACAACTCTTATGGATGAGGCAAACTTTAAAGGAATACAAAGTGTCATTTGTGACAAAGTGCCTCTTTGGTGTGACAACGAAAGTGCCATCAAGATTTCTCTCAACCCGTGCAACACTTCAAGACGAAGCATATTGAGATTCGGTATCATTTCATCCAGATCACATTAGGCGAGGGAGATCGAGCTCAAGTATGTCAACACTCATGATAACCTTGCAGATATTTTCACGAAGCCCTTGGATGAAGCAAGATTTCGCGAGTTAAGGCATGAGCTAAATATCATTGATTCGAGCAATGTGACTTGAACCCTTGCACACCCCACCTCACTCAACTTGGTGTCTAGTTTAGATGTAGGCATGGACATAGGGGGAGTGTTGTTCTCTCAATGAACTCTCCCTCCCCCCATTATGCATAAAACGATCAACTCTTTCACATTCGCAATTTTTGATGGTACTTGTGCTTCAAAGACGAGTTTTGGTCATGGGCCCAAGGATAATTCTTCGCGGTGCCATACCAATTGACTCAAACATAGGTGGCTCCGGCCACCGCCCTCTCTTGAGAGAGGCCAGAGCTCGCTCTGCTTTCGTGGAGTTGTGTTGAAGGAGTGGGTTCTGGACCGTTGTTAGTGTGTGTGTTGCCTTGTTGGTCTTTCCTTTTTCTTGGCCTTGCTTTCTCGTCTCTGTTTGTGCTTTAGCCGTTTGTCTAGAGGCCATTTGGTTGTTGAGCGGTACTACCGCTGGTGGTGAGCGGTACTACCGCCCTCCAGTGCGGTACTACCACTGTGAGGCGGGGGCAGGGGAGTTTTCTTCTCCCCCATACCGATTCGAACGCCTCCTCGCTCTGTTCATCTCTCCAGCAACCGGCGCCGCGGGAGGGCTCCGGCGGATCTCCCTCTCCGGGGCGTTCCTCTCCATTTCCTTCGGTGGAGTTGATCCCCACCTTGTCCTCTTGCCATGGATGCCGGCATTGCCCCCGTTCCCTCTCTCTTCTTGTCTAGATTTCCAATCTAGCATCTTAGGGGCAATAGCAGTTGCATCTCTAGATTTTTGGCCAAATCTAGGCTTGAGTAGGATGGAGAAAGCTTCTAGGCAGTTTGGATTGGTGTTTGGTTGGAGTATTTTTGAATTTGGTAGGACGGTAGTGCCGGATCTCGACCACGCAGCAGAGGAAACCATGTTTCCCGTCTCGAGCGGTACTACCGCTCTCTCCGAGCAGTATTACCGCTTGAGCGGTACTACCGCTCTCGTGGAGCGATACTACCGCTTGGGGCGGTATTACGCTCGCAGGTCGCGTACTACCGCCCTCTACCGCTTCCACCATGCTCTTACCTCTCGGTGATCTTTTGCTTGTGTTTTGTGGCTTATGCTCGTTCTTTACGGTTGTTTGCGTGTTCTTGTGTGTGGTTCCGGTGATGAGCTTCCCGAGCATCGGGCTCGGCGATCTACCCCGGTCGTGCCACGCCCAAGCTGCTATCAAGACTATCGAGTCTCGCAGGAGGTTCCTCAAGTGCTCCACCTCCACCTCAACTCAAGAAGACGCCTCGTGTCAAGTCAAGTCCGCCGCAAACTGTGCTGTAAATGCAACCCAAGGAGTTTCGGGCCAAAGGCGCCAAGAACCCCTATGAGGCGTACCAAGATCCCACTTTGGTCAACCGTCTGCTCGAATAGGTTTCAGTTTGCCATCTTCTTTGATGTTCTCAAAGCCAAGAAGAACCTCTTTGTCAACGTGCACTCCATCGACACTGACCATATGGAGAAGGATCCTGAATACTTTGGTGAAGCTCTTCAGATGTGCACTCAATTGAACATTCTTGGGGTCATGCAATTCAACAAAGATTATGATGCTGATATTGTGGCCCAATTCTATGCCACGGTTCATATCAGGACTGATGAGGACATGACACTGACTTGGATGACCAATGGCAAGCTGCTTTCAGTCAAGTGGAAAGCATTCATGGAGTTGGTTGGGATGGAAGATCAAGGAGTAGAGTCTCCTGCCGGCTTTCGCCCACACCGCAGCACCACCTCCACTCACAAGCAAGCTCTATGGCCCTACTGCACTTTGAAGATCAACCCTGAGACGAAGAAGGAAACTTATGAGCTACCTGCCTTTCTGGATATTCTTCACCGTGTCTTCCGAGAGACTCTTTTCCCTCGTATCGGGAATCTGGATATGGTTCATTCTTATCTCGTGGACATGCTTTCTTCCGTTGTCGGAAGGAATGTAACACGGAGAGTCCCCGGATATCTCTCATGTTATGTGGTCTCGAGCTGTTATCGCTATCTCGAGCGCAAGTGCCCGATTTATGGTCCATTCATCATGCTACTTATTGAGAAGGCACAGGCTCGTGTCTATCCCAAGGTGATGTTGGAGACCGGAGAGCTGGTTTCTCACGACATCAAGCGCCTAAGGAAGAAGGACAACTGGGGCACTCGTGTCCCTAAACTGGAGTTCCTTCATCTGCCACGCCATGGAGACCGAGGAGGAGCGGGGTGAGGCCGAGGATGATGATGATGACTTCGTGCCTTCTGAGGCAGAGCCCTCTTGGGCAAAGAAGCTCAAGCTCAAGATGAAGTTGTTCGCATGGAGTCTCACGGTCAAGACATGACTCATGTGGTGAGAAGAAGGCCCGAGGTCGCCACAAGGAGCTCATCGTCGCTTGGTGCCACAGATTAACAGTGGATCGAGGACCAGCCATCGAGGAGGAGGAGTGGTGTCGGTGTCAAAACCGGCGGATCTCGGTAGGGGGTCCCGAACTGCGCCTAGGCGGATGGTAACAGGAGACAAGGGACACGATGTTTTTACCTGTGTTCAGCCCTCTCGGTGGAGGTAAAACCCTACTCCCGCTTGATTAATATTGATGATATGGGTAGTACAAGAGTAGATCTACCACGAGATCAAGGAGGCTAAACCCTAGAAGCTAGCCTATGGTATGATTGTTGTTCGATCCCCACGGACTAAAACCCTCCGGTTTATATAGACACCGGAGAGGGCTAGGGTTACACAGTAGTCGGTTACAATGGTAGGAGATCTACATATCCAGACGCCAAGCTTGCCTTCCACGCCAAGGAAAGTTCCATCGGACACGGACAAAGTCTTCAATCTTGTATCTTCATAGTCTTGGAGTCCGGCCGACGGTGATAGTTCGCTATCCGGACACCCCTAGTCCAGACTCCTCAAGAGCCCCTAACCGGGCTTCAATGACAACGAGTCCCGCAAGATATTGTCTTCGGCATTGCAAGGCGGGTTCTCCTCCAAATTCCATGTGCTTGCCGAATGGTGTCCGACTTCTTATAAATGCTGCGCTTCTTGGCATCCACGTCCAATAATGGCCATCCTCCACGTGTCGTACGAATGCAAAAAGCCAGGGTATTTTTACACTTTACCCCCTAGCTGCACGAATGCGCTGCCTATAAAGAGAGGCGAGGATCTAGATCCGAATCACACCATCCTCCTTCCGCGAGTATTCATCGAAGCGCCTCTGACAAAAATCCACTCCATCATGGACGATGAGACGCAGCCTCCTCTCGCTCCCGGTCCTCACCAGAGATTGGGGAGATGCTCAGTCCCACATAGTGAGCTGGTGACGCTCCAAGCGGAGGGATTTCTTCCCCCAGCCTTTATGGTTCCAGTTTGAGCCGGACTTGCCACTTACAAGGGCGGAAAGCAAGCGGAGAGCGTCCCCAATCCCTCCAAAGGAGAGCGGGTATGCTTCGTCCCTTATCTAATAAGGGGACTCAGATTTCCCATACATCCGTTTCTCCGGGGGCTCCTGGAGTTCTATGGGCTCCAGCTTCACCACCTTACACTTGCCTCCATCCTGCACATCGCGGGCTCGTGGCCCTTTGCGAGCTGTTCTTGGGCGTCGAGTCCCATTTTGCGCCGTGGAAGAGATTATTTTGCCTCGTACCCCGTTCTCACGAGGGGTCGATATATCAAGTGGGTGGAGCCGAACTATGGCGCATCGCCGGGACCGGATATCTCTCCGGAACCCCGAAGAAGGCGTCCAAAGACTGGCCTTCAGAATGGTTTTATATGGAAGACGCCCCGCTACCGGAACCAGTTCGGATCGGCCTCCCGGAGTTCAGCAACGCTCCTCTGAAGAAACGCCTGAGTTCGCGCCCGCGGAGCCCTCAACGGGAGAATGATAGGGACGTTCAATATTTGAGGGGCCGAATAAGGTTATTGGCTCATTCCAGATTGACCATGATTGGGGTCATGGCCACATGCATTATGCGAGGGGTGCAACCGCTCCAGTATAGGGGCCACTCCATGTGGGATTTCAACGGGGAGGATGATGCCACCCGCCATGGCCGCAAGGGGCCGAGATCGGTCGCTGATCTGGTGAAGATCCTGTCCGGCTTGTACAAAGGGGAGAAGGAGGACTTCCTCCGTGCTAGTCCATTGAATGGATTTTCCATGAACAACCCTCGGAGCTGGGTAAGCGGATGTTTGTCTATCCGATCCATATTCCCAAAGTTAAGTGTCTCACTTTGTGATTTCGACGCAGGAACTGCGCCGGGCTGTAGAGGATATACACAGCCTGGCTCCACAACCCGAGGATCCGGAACGATCCCTCGATCCGGCCTCCAATGAGATCCGGACATATAGGTGGAGCTGATCGATGGGGTGTTCCAGCAACTTAGCATTGACAATGCTTTGGTTGCCATTACGGCCGACTACCCCGGAATATCTCCGGTTTCCTGTGCTTGTGGACCGAGTCCCGATACCATTACTCATCCATGCTTATCTCGACCACCATATACCAATGGTGTTCCGCAGGAGGTGCCTTCGAGGCGGGAAGCCGAACCCGCGGCGGCTGGCCAACAAGGGGCAGCTTGGCCCAGCAGGCGGAAGAGAAGTGCGGCACGAATTGAGACGTTGCTGCAACGGTATGGCGCGCCACCATGTTTCCGGGAAAGATTCCTGGAAGGCATATTAACGCTCGTGGTTTTTTCAGGAGAAAGAGCGCCACGGATGTGTCGAGAGATTGCTAATCAAACCTCCGCCGACCGTGCTCCAACGCCAGTCCGGAGGGGAGGCGAACGCAAGGCGACGCCGGTTGCTCCTCCAACAGAGGACGCCGACAAGTTGTCCGCCACGGATTCGAGGTGGAGAGCGCCATGAATCACAGGCGCCGCCGAACAGTTCTTCGTGACACATGCTTCTCCCCGGAGGCATTAAATGCCTTTAATTCGGGAGATGCGCACCTCCGTGCTGCTCAAGATGGTCTAGCCAGAGCCACGGAGCAGTATGTAAAAGACATACGGGTGAGGAATTTTGTGATTATATATGCCAAGAGTCTCGAGACTTAAAATAGTTAGAATAACTGATTTAAGGATCATTTGTTATGTAGGATCTTACGGAGAAGAATACCCACTGTCCCAGAGCTTCAAGAGTGCAAAGCCCAACTTGAGGTCAAGACTAGCCGCCACAGGGGAGCCACAGAGACCCCTCCGTAATATATACTTCAAAGATAAGTAGTTTGTGAAGTGCGGCGTGTGTATAAGTCGACAATAATATTGCAGATGGCGCGGACTAGATCCGGACAAGCAACAACTACTACGCCGGTGAAGGCCAGCGAGAAGGTGCTACGAGGGTGCGGCAAGAGAAGAATAAGCTCTAAGATGCTGAACACCCACCGGGCGAGGAACTAAAAGATGTTCGGGCCCACCGCGACTCCGTGAAGGAGAATCGGCGCTACGTCGCGGCATTTATAGTAAGTGCTTGAGCAAACTTTTGAAAAGAAGAGTTCCGCGAGGAAGTCGATTGATGTAAATATGTCTCAGAGGCGTGCTCACATGTGTCGCCCCTGCGGAGGAAATGCCCGGCTCAATGGGTGACCTACTTCCGAGCTGTTGCAAGAACTACACGAACGAAGTTCGGCAGTGATGAGCGGAGTCGCCTGTGCCTTGTGGCCATCCATGTTCCTACCGAAGGTCTTGGAGAGCTCATGAGAAGCTTGAGGAGCACGGTGGCGCCTTCGGGCCAGAAAGATATCGGCTGCCGTCAAGGCGCCAGGAGGCTCGGGCCATGGTGAAGACACGGTATGAAGGTGACCCAAACCACATGGCGAGGTCGGACTGTGGGGCCCGATGGGAAGGAGATCCCTATGAGCTTAGTGTACGACCAAGTAGAGTTGGCTGCAAAGTATTCACAATGGATCAGAACTAGACAGTTTATTAGATGGTATCAAGAGGAATACCATCTGTCGCCTTGACTATGTAATTTAAAATGACATGAAAAATGCCTTCTAGCCGGATTGTAGATCGTTTGTCATTGCGGACCTTTTCGCTTCAACCTCGGGACCCGACAATCCGAGTGTGTCCGAATACCCTCACGGTTATGTAAAAACCGGGGCATGCATGGAGACCAGCGTAGGGGTCATTAGTGCTTTATCGCATAAGTGCCCAACTAGTTATGTTATATTACATGGTTAGTAAGAAACATCTTCCAGGAGAATAGTTCCGTTAGGGTTCCTTTCTCAGGAGGCATGCCCTAAAGTGCATGTCGGACCGCAAAAGCGTAAAAGCATCCGGGGCAGATAAATAAATAGGTAAGAAATCATCTTTCAATTCACCGACCGAATATTCCCTTAAGAATGCTAGCTTTCGGCTTCACCCAGTCTGAGGTACACATCCGGCTGACCCGGCAGTAACAATCGCAGAGGTGCTCCCTTTACCTCCTAGCCGAACAATCAGGAACGTAGGGGTAAGCAGAGGAGCTAGGCAACCCAGCTTGGCCAAAACTTAAGTCATATCGATGCATATAATGGTGAATAAAAGGTACATGCGGAAGTGTGACACACGTGTTGGGTATAAAGCCCGTAAAAATAAGCTTCTGTTAAAGAAGCCCCCAGGTATAATGAGTGCGAGTAGCACGTCAAGTGTGTGCAAACAATGCGCAGGTGAGCCACCGAAGGCCCGTGAGAAAAAAGGGAAAAAAAATAAAAGACAGTTAAAGTATAAAATATAGACGGGGGAGGGAGACGAACTCAAAGTCCGGCGCTAGGCGTAGAATCTACGGAGACGGGCTGCGTTCCATGGATTTGGCTCGAGTCGGTTATCTGATGTGTTTCACAGACGATACGCTCCGCCGGTCAGGACTTGGTCGATGATGAAGGGATCTTCCCATTTGGGCTTGAGTTTTTCCTTTTTCTTGTCCGGCAGGCGTAGAACTAGTTCGCCAATATTGTAGGTTTTGGCCCGTACTTCTCTGCTTTGATATCTTCGAGCCTGCTGTTGATAGAATGCGGAACGAGCTTTTGCCACGTCACGCTCCTTCTCTAAGGCGTCCAAACTGTCCTGTTGATCCAGCTCGGCTTCTCTTTCTTCGTACATGCGCACGCGAGGTGAGTTATGAATTATGTCGCAGGGCAAAACTACCTCTGCGCCGTATACCATAAAAAATGGTGTGAATCCTGTAGTGCGGTTCGGCATGGTCCGCAGCCCCCAGAGTACGGAGTCGAGCTCCTCTACCCAGTGTGTGTTAGATTCCTTAAGGGACTGCACTAGTCTAGGTTTGATGCCGCTCATGATTAGACCATTTGCTCGTTCGACTTGACCGTTAGTTTGAGGGTGATAGACTGAAGCGTAGTCGAGCTTGATGCCCATGTTTTTGCACCAGAGTTTGACCTCGTCGGCCGTGAAGTTCGAGCCGTTATCGTGATGATTGTGGGGACGCCAGAACGTGTACTACCCCGATATGAAGTCTATCACGGTCCGGATTGGTCGTCTTAACTGGCTTGGCCTCTATCCATTTGGTGAATTTATCCACCATGACCAATAGGTATTTTTGTTTGTGGGTTCCTCCTTTAAGGGGTCCAACCATGTCAAGTCCCCAGACCGCGAACGGCTAGGTGATGGGTATAGTTTTCATGGCGGTGGGAGGCATGTGGCTTTGATTAGCAAAGAGCTAGCAACTGACGCATTGTTGGACTAAATCCTGAGCGTCTGCCCGGGTCGTTGGCCAATAAAATCCAGTACGGAAGGCCTTGCTTACAAGGGCCCGGGCTGCGGCGTGGTGCCCACCGAGTCCGGCATGAATTTCAGCCAGAAGGTTTTGCCCTTCCTCTTCGGAGATACACCTTTGAAGGACTCCGGTTGTGCTTTTCTTATAGAGCTCTCCCTCATGGACCTTATAGGCTTTAGATCGCCATACTATGCAGCGGGCCTCGTTTTGGTCCTCGGGAAGTTCCTGCCTAGTTAAGTAAGCTAGGAATGGCTCGTCCACGGGCAATGACTGCCATTATTTCGTGGGCTGAAGGTGTTATTTCATTGGCATAACCATCGATTGTGTCAGAATGTGCGGTGTCGGGCGTGCGGTTGGGTCCGGATTGTTGTTTCCGGACTCCCCTTCCCATAGTACGGATGGATTGAAAACCGTTCTAGGAAGATGTTGGGAGGGACAGCATCGCGCTTTGTGCCGATGCGTGCCAATACGTCCGCCGCTTGATTATTATCCGGGCTATATGGTGAAATTCGAGCCCTTCAAACCGGTGACATTTTCGTAACGGTGTTACGAAGCTGCCATTTTCGGATCCTTGGCGTTGAAGTTCCATTTATTTGGGATATCGCGAGGTTCAATCCTCGCACCTCTAGGCGCTTAATGCCCATGGAGACCGCCATCCGGAGGCCATGTAGAAGGGCCTCAGATTCGCTGCATTGTTGGAGTCCGTGTACATTATCCGAGTACGATTGGATCGTGTGTCTCCGATTGGGGACGCCAGACGACGCCAAATTGACCGTGTCGGCCAACATTTTGGAGCCGTCAAGTGCATGATCCAATTAGAGTATGCGTCGTACTCTTTAGGGAGTTCGGCTTCAGTCCATTCAGCGATGAAGTCGGGCAAAACTTGCGACTTGATAGCTTGCTGTGGTTTTATAGGTTATGTCGAATGGTAGGAGCTCGATGGCCCATTTTGCAATTCTGTCAGTCGCATCGCGGTTGTTTATAATGTCATTAAGAGGTACTTCAGAGGCTACTGTTATTGAACACTCTTGAAAGTAGTGTCGCAGCTTCCGGGATGCCATGAACACTGCGTACGCTATCTTTTGATAATGTGGATACAGGGACTTGCATGGAGTTAGGCGGTGGATACGTAGTACAATCGGTTTTGGAGAGGGAACTTGTGTCCGTCCGCTTTCGCTCGACGACGAGCACCGCTTATAACTTGATGTGTTGCGCGATATATAATAACATCGGTTCGCCCACATTGGGCGCGGCCAGGACCGGATTTGTTGCCAATATGGCTTTGATTTCTTCGAGTCCGGCCATGGTGGCATCCGTCCACTCGAAGTGTTCGGAGCGCTGGAGGAGGCGATAAAGGGGTAATGCCTTTTCTCCTAAGCGGGAGATAAAGCGGCTTAAAGCTTCCACGCATCCAGTCAATTTTTGTATTTGTTTGAGGTCCTTTGGGGTATCCAATTGTGACAGAGCTCGTATCTTGGCTGGGTTTGCTTCTATTCCTCTGCCGGATACAATGAAGCCCAAGAGCTTTCCGGCTGGTATGCCGAAAATGCATTTTTCCGGATTGAGCTTAATGTCGTATGTTCGGAGACCGTCGAATGTGAGTCTCAAGTCGTCTACTAGAGTTTCGGCATGCTTGGATTTGACGACCACATCATCTACGTATGCCTCCACTGTCTTGCCAACCTGGTTTGCCAGACATGTCTGAATCATGCGTTGATATGTTGCGCCGGCATTTTTGAGCCCGAAGGGCATTGTGTTGAAGCAGAATGGTCCGTATGGAGTGATGAATGCCGTTGCGGCTTGGTCTGGCTCCGCCATCTTGATTTGGTGGTAGCCGGAGTATGCGTCGAGGAAGCATAATGAATCGTGCCCTGCGGTAGCGTCTATGATTTGATCGATGCGTGGGAGGGGGAATGGATCCTTTGGGCAAGCCTTATTAAGGTCTTTGAAGTCGACATATAGGCGCCAGGATTTATCCTTCTTTGGTACCATCACCAGGTTTGCTAGCCAGTCCGGATGTTTTATGTCTCTGATGAATTCAGCTTCTAATAGTTTGGCTAGCTGCTCTCCCATTGCCTGTCTTTTGGGTTCGGAAAATCGCCGAAGAGTCTGTTTGACTGGCTTGAATCCTTTTAGGATATTTAGGTTGTGCTCGGCCAGCCGTCGTGGGACTCCTGGCATGTCTGACGGGTGCCAGGCAAAAATGTCCCAATTTTCCCATAGGAATTCTCGTAATGCGGCGTCTACATCAGGGTTTAATTGTGCCCCAATGGAGGTCGTCTTTGTGGGGTCCGTTGGATGGACCTGGAATTTGACTATTTCGTCTGCTGGCTTAAAAGAGGTGGACTTGGATCTTTTGTCAAGTATCACGTCGTCCCTGTTCACCGTGGAGCGCAGCACTGTGAGTTCCTCGGCCGCTAGGGTTTCAGATAGCGCCTCTAGGGCTAGTGCGGCCGTTTTATTTTCGGCTCGGAGCGCTACATCCGGATCACTAGCAAGGGTGATGATTCCATTGGGCCCGGGCATTTTGAGCTTCATGTACCCGTAATGGGGTATAGCTTGAAAAATTGTGAATGCCTCTCGTCCTAATAAAGCGTGATATCCGCCATCGAACGGGCCACATGGAACGTGACCTCCTCGGACCAGTAGTTGTCCGCGAATAACACCACATCCAAGTGTGATTTTTCTGTGCAACATGCTTCCCGACTAGGATTATTCCTCTGAAGGTTGTGCTGCTTCGCTCAATGCGACTCCAGTCTAGTTCCATTTTTCGAAGGGTTTCCTCGTAAATGAGGTTTAATCTGCCGCCATCCATGAGTATCTTAGTAAGGCAAAAGCCGCCCACTATTGGACCGAGGACCAATGCGGGTGGTGCTTGGGCTGTTCGAATTTAGGTTAAATCCATGGCGTTAAAGGTAATAGCCGTGTCACTCCATGGATTTATTGTTGCTACCTGGTTGACTTCGGCGAGGCTGCGGAATGTTTGTTTCCGCATATTATTTGATGCGAAAGTCTCGAAGACTGTTAATACCGTGCTGGTATTGCTGGGCTAGTTCTCTGGAGCTAGAAGCTCTTCGCCACTTTTGGCCACCTGCTGTAGTATCCAACATGCTCGAAGGCTATGTGTTGGAGTGGCGCCCTCTGTACTATGGATTTTGCAGGGTCCGCTGAGCCATCCCTCTAGTACGGTTCCATGCTATTTAGGAGGGTTTGTTTTTTGGTTTTTAACCCAGGTGCCTGAATATGATGCACCCTTTTATTTCGGAATAGGGTTGTATTCGGAGCCGGATTGTCCCAAAATTTGGTTTCGGTTTTCTAGGCACTCTCCATCGCACAGTACTTTCGTACTATGGACGCCAAGTCGGCGAAGCGTGTAATTTCACGACGACTTATGGCATTCATGATTCCCTTGTCTGTGCAATTATTGCAGAAAATTGAAATTGCACTTTCCTCTCGGCAGTCCTTTATCCTGTCCATGACTAGGAGGAATCTGGCCCAGTAATGGTGTACTTTTTCAGTGGGCTCTTGCCGGATTCGGGATAAATCGCTTATGTTTGGGTGGGCGGGTGGTTTTGGATTCGGAACCCCGTCCAATCTAAGACTTAAGGGCCGAAAGGTTTCCAAACCTGGAAGCTTGGGTTTTTGGGTATTGCAATGAATCCCGCCAGTTGCCCGACTATAGGTTCAGGATTTGATCGACGTCCGTCCCTCCACGGGAATCCGGCATGGAGGGGTCAGGCATTTGGACATAACTAGTCCTTAATATAGAAGAAGAGTCGCCGCACTGTTCCTCCACCACAGCGATGTGGTGGGTAGCCTGGGGAGAGTTGATCTCTCTCAGATCGGTTTTAGGCCCGATCTGATCGTAGTCTGTAGCGACTCCCAGGGCGGCGATGCAATCCAAGAGCTCGTTTAAGGAGGAGAGCTCCATTGGATCTAGCTGCTCGGCGAGTTCCGAGTTGACGTGAAGATTGCTTTTGATGACCCGAGAAGTCATCGTCGGCGTAGCGGTCGAACAGGCGGTCATGAGAAAACCGCCTAGCCGGAGAGTTTGGCCAATGGCCAAAGCTCCTTCAGCTACGGTGTCGTCTTTAAAGACGGGACAAGGCATCCTTCCTGATGGTGACGGCATAGAGGAACTCTCAATGAAAGCACCAATGTCGGTGTCAAAACCGGCGGATCTCGGGTAGGGGGTCCCGAACTGTGCGTCTAGGCGGATGGTAACAGAGACAAGGGACACGATGTTTTTACCTGTGTTCGGGCCCTCTCGGTGGAGGTAAAACCCTACTCCGCTTGATTAATATTGATGATATGGGTAGTACAAGAGTAGATCTACCACGAGATCAAGGAGGCTAAACCCTAGAAGCTAGCCTATGGTATGATTGTTGTTCGTCCTACGGACTAAAACCCTCCGATTTATATAGACACCGGAGAGGGCTAGGGTTACACTGAGTCGGTTACAATGGTAGGAGATCTACATATCTGTATTGCCAAGCTTGCCTTCCACACCAAGGAAAGTTCCATCCGGACACGGGACAAAGTCTTCAATCTTGTATCTTCATAGTCTTGGAGTCCGGCCGACGGTGATAGTTCGGCTATCCGGACACCCCCTAGTCCAGGACTCCCTCAAGTGGATTCAGCAGCACTGCCCGTGGACCGATTCTGGTGCCGAGCACTTCCCGACCGACGACGGTGGCGCAGATGACCCCGCTGAGATCTGATGTTTGTGTCCCCCTATTGCTATCACCTGGAGCCGTAGCAACACTCCCTCTCCTTTTTGGTGTCTCGATGCCAAAGGGGGAGAGAGTTTAGGGATTTGTGCTTTGTGTCTTCCATCTTCTGTGTTTGTGTTGTTTTCCTCACAGTTTGCTTTGTTTGGTTTGTGTCAGTGAGACCTAAGTTCCAGTCATATGGTGTGAGACATATGCTACCTTATCTTTCCAGTATCATTATCTATGTGTCGGTGTACTAAAATAGGGGTACCTTAGTACCCCGAACTTGGGCACGGACAGTCGCAGCACCCCGCGGCAAAGCTTGCCGTGCACCCGCCAAGACCCTCTGTCATTTCCTATTTACTGCCATTCAAGAACAAAGTATTAACGAAGAAGGCAAGACCCCGGCAAGAGGAACTTGCCGGGAAGGACAAGGCCCCGGCAAGAGGAGCTTGCGGGAAGGATAAAGACCCGGCAAGAGGAGCTTGTCGGGAGGCCAACCAAGGCGCCAGAGAAACTTGCGCGACGCCAAGGCGTCCTAAGAAGGCACGGCGAGCGACAAGCTTCTGGTGCGACAAGACGACGCCGCGGCAAGGCGCTTTGCATGCAAGGCTGCCACCATGCACCCAAGCTCCGGCAAGATCCAACAACGTGTCACCCTGGGGCTTTCCCAGAGCACGTGGCGGAGGCGCCAGGCAGCCATGCGACACGAGGTGGCAAGCGAGGTCGACAAGGAGGCCATCGTGGCGATCGGTGGCGCTCCTAATGGTCGCTTCCTTACCTTTGTTAGCGACCGGACGGGCATTAAATGCCCTTGTCCCTGCCGTCGAGTTAGGTAGGGACAACGTTAGACACTTGTTGTACTAACCTGCGTTTTACCTTTCTACCCCTCTTTCTATGCTACCACCGCCGGTGACCCCTTAGACTATAAAGGAGGCCCATAAGACGAGAAAGGGTTCGGTTCATTCGACTCACCCAACACCACTACACGCCGCTCTCGAGCAAGAACAAATACAAACACAAAGCAGCAGAGAGTTTTATCTCTCGGAGAGCTCAAGTGGGTAAAACCCCGCGTCGTCGCCTCGATTTGCTCTGCGTCGCCCTCCGCTCCTCATTTGGACCGAAGGGCCCCTGCCCCATAGGTGTTCGTGCTCCCACAGGATCCCCACGACATCTTTTGGCGCGCTGTAGGGGAGCGCCGAGGTCGTCGCGATCTCGATCCGGCGTCTACGCGCGCTACATCAGCATCTTCGTCAACATGCCACCAAAGAATAAGACTTCGGAGGTGGCCGCTCCGTCTGCAACCGTCCCACCGCCACCGGAGCAAACGGGCGGTGGGGTGGATGCCGGTGGAGGAGCAGGCGCCAGCGGAGGGACTCACATCGTCACCCGGTCCAAAGACAAGGCCCCGCAAGGTTCAGCATCTGCACATCCACCGCACCCCTCTCAGGAGGTGCAGGATCGACAGCGCCACGGTGCTCCTAGCACCGTACTCGCGTTGGAGCAAGGCCAAGCTGGTGGGTCGCGGGACGTTCAAGGCCAGCATGTGCGCCAACACGCTGGCACGAGCGCAGTGCGGTCGCCTGGACAAGATGCTGCTCCTTCTAACACTGTTAGAAGTTTGAGCATGTCTCGCACCTCGCGCCGCTCGCCACCGCCACCCAAGACTCCAGAGGAAGCGCTGGCCTGAGCCCAGCTACTTCTAGATTACCCTCCGGCGCCAGATAAGATCGACGACAGGAGGGCGGCCATTTACAGCCTCATCGGCTTCGCCAACGGCGACAAGCCCCGGCAACCGAGCACGTCGAAGCCCCGGCAAGACGCCCAGGTGCAAGCCAACGCCGACAAGACCGCTGGGGGTGCCACCACCGTGCACTCCCAGCCCCGAAGGCCAAGATTGCCGACTCGCCGGGCCAACCTCGATGATGACTCCACCGCGTCATCGGACCCGCGAGCTCACCGTGATCAACGCCAAGTTCTTCAAGAACGACGACACGAAGACGCTCGCACTCGCATCGAGCGCAGAAGGGAAGCGCAGCGTCAATCTGACCAGCGCGCTGGGCCCACTGTCGATATCGCGCGGCGCCCGGGGAACCAGTGACTTCCGTCGCGGCAAGTTGCCCTGCGCTCACCCGTGAGCTGCGGCAAGTCCGATGGCCCGTAACCAAGAACTTCAAGACGCGTTCGAGAAGTACGATGGCGGGATACATCCGCCGGAGTTCCTCGGTGTCTACACCATCACGGTGCAGCTGCGGAGGACGCGACGAGAAGATCTCGCCAACTACTTCCGCGGTGCTCAAGCCCAACGCCGATCTTGGCTCATGCACTTGCCGGACGGCTCCATCTCTTCGTGGGCGGACCAGGTCATCGGTTTGTCGGCGCCTTCACAGCGCCACAAACCCCATGGCGAGGAGAGCGATCTGCATCCGCCGCCCGAAGGAGGGAGAGCCCTCGCAAGTACATACAGAGATTTAGCCAGTGCGGCGCAACATCCTGCACATCCACCACCGCGCGGTTATCGGCGCGTTCCATCGAACGTCGCGTAACCGCAGGATGAGGGAGGAGATGGCGATGTGTAAGATCGAGATGTCGCGAGCTATATGCTCTAGCCGACGAGTGTGCACGGCCGAGGAGGGAGGAAAATCTCTGAGAGACCGCAGGAGCGTAGGATCGACAGTGAGGATGCCGCCCGCAAGGAAGAACCGGAGGCGGAACAACAGAAAAAGAAAGGCTAAGGATGTGCTAGTTGTCGAGCATTCCGGCGACGGAGGCGGTTCCGACAAGGCCAAAGCTAGTGAGTCCGGCGAGGCTGTGGTAGTCGCCGACAAGCAGGATGGCTCCGGCAAGCAATATTGCAAGATCCACCGCACCAAGGGCCATGACCTCCAAGCATGCAAGAAAGTTGAGCAGATGGCGGAGCTACAGAAAGCTGAGTACGAGCGCCGCGACAAGGAGAGGGCCCAGGGAGGTGGCGGAGGATCCGGCAAGAAGCTTCCCGCCCGGGGAGGGCGCCGCGGCAAGGCCAAGCCGCGACAAGGAGAAAGGCCTCCCCGTGGCCGCGACAAGGACGAAGATGAAGATGAGGATGATGAGATGGAGGAAGATGAGACTGATGACCAAGAGTTTCAGAAGGCAATGGAGGTGTTGTGCATCAACGGCGGTGCCTCTCTGCACACCTCACACCGCCAACTCAAGCAGTGGGTGCGAGAAGTGAGCGCAGCGGAACCGTCTGTCGAGTCGCGCAAGCCTCTGAAGTGGTCCAGCACGCCCATCATCTTCGGTGTTGAGGATCACCCTGATCGCATCACTGCGGTCGGGTGCTTGCCGATGTTGGTCTCGCCAACAATCCGCAACCTCAAGGTCACGAAGATGTTGGTTGACGGTGGGGCGCTCTGAATCGATCTCCTCGGAAGTGCTCAAGAAGCTCCAGATCCCGGCAATGAGCTCAAGAGACTGGTACCTTTCAAGGAATAAACCCGGAAGGAGCAAGCGAAGGGGAAGATCACACCGCCAAGTGACGTTTGGCGCGAGCTGAATTTCGTGACGAGAGGGTCACATTTGACGTCGCTGATTTCCCATTGCCCTACAATGGGATACTCGGTCGACAGCGCTTGCCAAGTTCATGGCAGCCTCTCATTACGCCTACAATGTCTCAAGATGCTGGTCCGATAAGTGTCATTTCTGTCCAAGGCGACAAGAAGGACGACTTATCTGCACCGACAAGATCTACCGGGAAGCAAAGGCCGCAGCAGAGCGCAAACCACTTGCCGCCAAGCTCCCCGGGAAGAAGAAGACCAAGTCCGGCAAGAGCAGCTCTGATGCCCACTCCGGCAAGCGCACCTCTTCGGAGTGCTGCGCTACCGTCGAGGACGCACCATTGAGCTCCACCGGCAAGTGCAAGAAGGCAAAGACAGCTTCACAAGAGACCATGTCCGCAAGCGTAGCTCGATGCTCACTCCGCAAGCGCCTCTTGAGTCTTTGCTGCTGCCGCCGAGGACGCACTCATCGAGCTAGAAGCGCAGTCGTTCTTATATTTCTAGGTTATGTTCCTTGAACGGCCGTACCTTGTATGGGAAACCTGTGCGCGGAGGAACCGGCTCGTGGCTGAGTTGCGCCCTTACTTTGTTTCGAGTCTGCTCAACAAATGAAAGCGCGCTGCAACTAGCCCGACGAGGTTTCTTGCCGGAGGCAGCACCGCCAACGGGCTGCTGATGTTCCGCACTCAGCAAGCGTGCTCGCGCCGGCAAGTTTCCTAAAAGCGTGGGGTAGAAACATGCAAGGGATGGAATCAAGTAAAGGAGATAACATAGCAGTTGGCGTCGTTCCAAGAAGCGCAGCCTTGCCGGGACACAGACGACAGAAAAGCTAAGTTATCCAAGTCCAAGCACAGAGCCCAGCCAGTTTCAAATTCTTATGTTATATTCCTTGAACTGCCGCGCTTTGTATGGAAAACCTGTGCACGGAGGAACCAGCTCATGGCTGAGTTGCGCCCTTGATTTGTTTCGAGTCCGCTCAACAATACAAGTGAGCTGCAATCAGCCCCGACAAGGTTTCTTGCCGGAGGCAGCACCGCCAGCGGGATGCTGATGTTCCGCACTCAGCAAGTGTGCTTGCGCTGGCAAGTCCCCTCAGAGCATAGGGTAAAAACATACAAGGGATATGACAGAATAAAGGATATAACATAGCAATCATTGCCATAGAGCACAATCAGTTTCAAATCTTTAAGGTTATGTTCCTTGAACGACCGTGCCTTGTATGAAGAACCCGTGCGCGGAGGAATCGACTCGTGGCTAAGTTGCGCCCTTGTTTTGTTTTCGAGTCCGCTCAACAATACAAGTGAGCTGCAACTAGCCCGACGAGGTTTCTTGCCGGAGGCAGCACCGCCAATGGACTTGTCGATGTTCGCAAGACTCGACAAGCGTGCTTTCGCACCGGCGAGTTCCCTAAAAGCTTGGGGTAGAAACATGCAAGGGATGGAATCAAGTAAAGGAGATAACATAGCAGTTGGCGTCGTTCCAAGAAGTGCAGCCTTGCCGGGACACAGACGACAGAAAAGCTAAGTTATCCAAGTCCAAGCACAGAGCCCAGCCAGTTTCAAATTCTTATGTTATATTCCTTGAACTGCCGCGCTTTGTATGGAAAACTTTGTGGCGCTGAGGAACCAGCTCATGGCTGAGTTGGCGCCCTTGATTTGTTTCGAGTCCGCTCAACAATACAAGTGAGCTGCAATCAGCCCGACAAGGTTTCTTGTCGGAGGCAACACCGCCATGGGTCTTGATGTTTCAGACTCAAGAAGTGTGCTTGCTTTGGCAAGTCCCCTCAGAGCATAGGGTAAAAACATACAAGGGATATGACTGAATAAAGGATATAACATAGCAATCATTGCCATAGAGCGCAATCAGTTTCAAATCTTTAAGGTTATGTTCCTTGAACGACCGTGTTTTGTATGAAGAACCGTGTATGCGGAGGAATCGACTCGTGGCTAAGTTGCGCCCTTGTTTTGTTTTCGAGTCCGCTCAACAATACAAGTGAGCTGCAACTAGCCCGACGAGGTTTCTGTCGGAGGCAGCACCGCCACTGAACTGCCGATGTTCCGCTTTTCGACAAGCGTGCTCGCTGCGCAAGTTCCCTCAAAGCGTAGGGCAAAAACATACAAGGCACAGGATCAAGTAAAGGGCATGACATAGCAAGCTTAGCTTAGAATAAAGTTATATATTACAGTAAATAACTTGCCGCGCTCTAAGAGATTGTTCCTACGACACATCTAGCAGCAGCAAGAACAAGGAAAGCGAAGAAAGGTGCGCCGGCACCTGGATCCCGGCAAGCCAGGGTCGCCGGGGGCTGCGATATCAGATAAGTTTTTCATCCCTCATCATGCATCCTTTTATGGACTGAGGAGCGCGAAGTTATATTCCTCGAACGTCTGTGCCTTGTGTGGAAAGCCTGTGCGCGGAGGAATCGACTCGTGGCTAAGTTACGCCCTTGATTTGTTTTCGAGTCCGCTCAACAATACAAGTGAGCTGCAACTAGCCCGACAAGGTTTCTGCGGAGGTAGCACCACCGGCGAACTCTTGATGTCCCGACTCAAGAAGCGTGTTCGCGCCGGCAAGTTCCCTCAAAGCATAGGGTAAAAACATACAAGGCACAAAAACAAGTAAAGGATTTAACGTAGCAAGTTTCCCCTTTTTCATTAAAAAACATCCCATTCGGGTACAGTCCATAGAGGATGAAAAACATGAAAGAGAGGATTACAAGTTTTAGATGCAACTAAGGCCCGAAGGCTTACAAACTAAAAAGATAAGATGCCCGTAATCCCTCTCCTGTCCCTCTTTTCAGGAGGTAGGTCAAGGAGGCGAGAAGGGCAAAAGGGGCGCCTAGGCGAACTACGGGTGCCAAAAGACACCAAGAGAACATCCCGGGGGCCAGCCGGGGGCTTGGCGGAGACGGAGGCGCCGGAAGCAGAGCTCGAAGATGGGGCGGCAGGACGTCAGCACGCTGTCGAGGGCACCATGCCCTCGTACTCCGACATGACGGCCTTGCCGCCCGCTCTCTTCCTCTTCCGCAGCCTCCCTACGCCAGCCGCCCAAGGAGACGACCCCGGGAGTTCAGGAGGCCGGCGACCCGGATGATTGGGTCGCCGGTGACGCGCGAGGCGACGCCCGGCGCCTAGTCGGGCCCGCCGCCCTCGTCGTCGCTGTCGCTCTCCTCCTCGTCACTCTCGTTCGAGGGGGAGTCTTCGCTATCGGAGGAGCTGTCCACGCAGCACCTCGCCCGGATCCCGGAGTCCCCGAAGACCTTGACGGAGAGGAGGTCGCCCTCCATTAACTTAAAATGGAGGGTGAACCCCACCGTCAAGCTGTGGATGCGGGCGAACGTCTTCCACCCTCGGTCAAGATACATCACATGAGGGGCTGGGGATACCACGTGGACTCGCGTGCCGCTGATCCCACAGCCCCTCATATGCAATCTCAACGTCTCGGGCGGTTCCGGCTCCATCGCGCTCGCAAACGGAGCTGGAAGCCGGAGGCGACGACGAGGCGCCCGGCCGCAGCCGGAGGAAGAACTCGCAAGGGTCGTCCCCCGTATGGACCGTCGGGACGAGAGGAACCGCCGGCGGAGGCGAAGCCGACGCACCGCCCCGACCGCCTCTTCCCCGCGTGCCTCGACCTCGCCCTCGACCTCGCCCACGACCTCGCCCCCTCCCTTTCCCCCTTGGGGCTGGTTCCGCCACCACGGGCGCGGGATAGGGAGGGATAGGCTGCCTGGCAGCGACCCTCGCTGCCGCCGATGAAGGGCCAGGGTTCCCTTCCTCCATGGCGGATGAGAGGAAGGGGAGCAGAAGTTGAAGAAAGGAGAAGATGAGGAAGTGCGGGTTTCTGCGCTCCCCTCTCGCCCTTCTTAAAGGAGCGAGGTGGGGGCTCGGCCGCCCGCCGATTTAATCGAGCACGGAAGGGCAGGGAATCGGGGCCGACCCGCTGCCTCCGCCCGTGACGGCTCGGTTTCCCACTTCCACCGCCCACGACCCCACGCGCATGGGGGCCGCATGGCGGGGATGCAGAGCCGAGGCGACAGATGAGGTGACCTCGCCCCTCCCCGTGATCACGGGTGGGGGGTGGACGCCTCGAAAATTGCGCACGCCACCCACGTCTCCCACGACGCCGCGATTGACGCGTGCCGTTACAAGGGAGCGCGGCGGGTACAGAGTCGGATCTAGCGTGGACCCAGGCCGCGTGTGCCCATGCCCTGTTTTGGGCCTGGCCCAACAGCGCTCGGCACCGTGTATGGCCCAGGCCCGGGGACTCCTGTCGGTGTACTAAAATAGGGGTACCTTAGTACCCGAACTTGGGCATGACAACAGAAGACCCAGCAGCAAAGCTTGCCGGGCACCCGCCAAGACCCTCCGTCATTTCCTATTTACTGCCATTCAAGAACAAAGTATTAACTAAGAAGGCAAGACCCCGGCAAGAGGAACTTGCCGGGAAGGACAAGGCCCCGGCAAGAGGAGCTTGCCGGGAAGGACAAAGACCCCGGCAAGAGGAGCTTGCCGGGGAGGCCAACCAAGGCGCTTCAGAGAAACTTGCCGCGACGCCCGCTGGCGTCCAAGAAGGCACGGCAGCGACAAGCTTGTGGCGCGACAAGACGATGCTCATGACAAGGCGCTTGCCGCGGCAAGGCTGCCACCATGCACCCAAGCTCCAGCGCATCCAACAACATGTCACCCCAGGGCTTTCCCAGGAGCACGTGGCGAGGCGCTGTGCAGCCATGCGATACGAGGTGGCAAGCGAGGCTGACAAGGAGGCCATCGTGGCGATCGGTGGCGCTCCTAACGGTCGTTTCCTTGCTTTGTTAGGCGACTGGACGGGCATTAAATGCCCTTGTCCCCTGCCGTCAGAGTTAGGTAGGGGACACTGTTGGACACTGTTGTACCAACCTGCGTTTTACCTTTCTACCCCTCTTTCTACGCTGCCACCTGTCAGTGACCCCCTTAGACTATAAAAGGGAGGCCCATGTGCACGTAGAAAGGGTTCGGTTCATTCGACTCACCCAACACCACTACACACTCGCGCTCTCGAGCAAGAACAAATACAAACACAAAGCAGCAGTAGGAGTTTTATCTCTCCGGAGAGCTCCGAAGCTGGGTAAAAACCCCCCGCGTGCCGTCGCCTCGATCTGCTCTGCGTGCCCCCTCCGCTGCCTTGCCGGACCAGAAGGGGCCCCCTGCCCCATAGGTGCTCGTGCTCCCACAGGATACCGCCACGACACTATGTCACTATCTAGCTTATGAGTTGCATGCTTATCCTATTAAGTTATCTATGCTACTCTCATATATACCCTGCTTAGGTGGTTGGTCTCTAAAATGTAGGGGGAGCGTTGATCCTAGTATGTGTGCCGTGCAGTCCAGAGCACTTATCTAGATAGCACACATCTAGGGGGAGCCCATCTACATTTTAGGACAGTGGGGTTTTTGCACTTGTCCTATATCTCTCATGTTTGTGCAAATCCCGTATTGTCATCAATCCACCAAAAAGGGGGAGATTGTAAGGGCATATTTATCCCCAAGATGTTTTGGTGATTGATGACAATGCTTTGAAGACTAATCGTGTGCGTTAAGTTCTTTCAGAGATTCATCCATTGGCACGAGACGATTACCTCCCCTCGGTGTTTTATTCAAGACGGTGTAGCTCCTTCGTTTCTCGGCTGGTGGACTAGTTTCATAGGAGTCACCGTACTATCAAGAGGGGATCCACTTTGGTAAGGCTAGGGTAGAATCAACACGTACACATCCGTATCACACCCGATGTTTTACTTCCGCTTCATTGGAGCTGCCTTTCCCTCCGTACTGCCTCCGTCTGTCCCGAGTGGTAGTACTGCATGGTCCTCGGTGGTAGTATCATGTCCTCAGCAGTAGTACTGCTTGAAGCTCGTCAAGCGGTAGTACCGCTCCCCGAGCGGTAGTACCGCTCCCAGAGCGGTAGTGCCGCTTGTGGTCTTCGGCCGTAGTACCGCAGTGGTTCCGGGCTACTACCGCCTCGACTCGAGCCTGATGTTTCTCGTGTCGGGTTTTATGGTAATAGGAGCGGCAGTAGTGGCGGTAGTACCGCTCTTACTCCCACGGTAGTACCGCTCTGGGGCCAAGACCCTGCCTTCCTCGTCAGCGCGGTAGTACCGCTGGGTGGGAGCGGTAGTACCGCTCTTCAGCGGTAGTACCGCCCTGCCCAAGCTGTAGTACCGCTCTGTGTGTGGCTGTTTAGTGGGGTAACGGTTGGATTGTTTCCCCCACTATATAAAGGTGTCTTCTTCCCCAAAGTTGACCTACCTCTTTCTCCCAAAGCTCCATTGTTGCTCCAAGCTCCATTTTCGCCCGATCTCTCTCCCTAGCCGATCAAACTTGTTGATTTGCTCGGGATTGGTTGAGAAGGCCCCGATCTACACTTCCACCAAGAGAAATTTGATTCCCTCTCTTATCCCTAGCGGATCTTGTTACTCTTGGGTGTTTGAGCAACCTAGACGGTTGAGGTCACCTCGAAGCCATACTCCATTGTGGTGAAGCTTCGTGGTGTTGTTGGGAGCCTCCAATTGTTGTGGAGATTGCCCCAACCTTATTTGTAAAGGTTCGGTCGCCGCCTTCAAGGGCACCAATAGTGGAATCACGGCATCTCGCATTGTGTGAGGGCGTGAGGAGAATAAGGTGGCCCTAGTGGCTTCTTGGGGAGCATTGTGCCTCCACACCGCTCTAATGGAGACGTACTTCCCCTTAAAAGGAAGGAACTTCGGTAACACATCCTCGTCTCCACCGGCTCCACTCTTGGTTATTTCGTGCCTTTACTTTTGCAAGCCTACTTGTGTTGTATCCCTTGCTTGCTTATGTGCTAGTTGTTATTGCATCTTATAGGTTGCTCACATAGTTGCATATCTAGACAACCTATTTTGTTGCAAAGTTTAAATTGGTAAAGAAAAGCTTAAAAATTGTTAGTTGCCTATTCACCCCCCCTCTAGTCAACCATATCGATCCTTTCAATTAGTGTACTGAACCAGGGAGCTTCATAACTAAAGAATTCTTCAGTTAACACGAACAGCAGAGCGACATAGGAGCAAACAACATATTAAGCACTTTGCTCCTGACCAAGTTAGCAAATCCAGAGCAATCCCATACCACCAAAGCATCACATGAGCGCATAAATAAAGCAGATACACATGGCCAGCTACTGACAGACCCTAGAACATCATGAATTTATCACCAAAGAGCTCCAGTAGGAGTTGATGCTTGATTACAACATCTAGCAGCAACTAGTAGAACCCCACATCCAACCCAAATCATGGCCATGACTCCCGACACCCCGACACAGCACCCCCCAACCTCGACACGACAACCCGACCCTGAGACGGCACCCCGACCCCGACACAGCACCCCGACCCCTACACGACACCCCCGACACGGCACCCCCGACCCCGACACAACACCCCGACCCAACCCGACACCCCGACACGGCACCCCCGACCCCGACACGGCACCCCCGACACCAACACGGCACCCTGACCCCGACACGACACCCCTGACCCCGACACGGCAACCCCGACCCGACCGACACCCCGACACCCGACACGGCACCCCAGACCCGACACAAAGACCCGACCCGACCGACACCCCGACACCCGACACGGTGCTACCTCTTGAGATTGCATTGGTTTTTCCCTTGAAGAGGAAAGGGTGATGCAGAAAAGTAGCATAAGTATTTTCCTCAGTTTTGAGAACCAAGGTATCAATCCAGTAGGAGACAGAGTCACCTAGTACCTGCACAAACAATCAAGAACCTTGCAACCAATGCAATAAAGGGGTTGTCAATCCCTTCAGAGTCACTCGCAAAAGTGAGATCTAATAGAGATAATAAAGTAAATATTTTTGTTATATAGATTGTAAAGTAAAGATTGCAAAATAGTAAGTTAGATTTATAGAGATGCAATATAATGTAAAAGAGATGTAATATAATAGAAAAGAGACCCGGGGGCCATAGGTTTCACTAGTGGCTTCTCTCGAGATAGCATGTATTACGGTGGGTGAACAAATTACTGTCGAGCAATTGATAGAAAAGCACATAATTATGAAGATATCTAAGACAATGATCATGTACATAGGCATCAAATCTGTGTCAAGTAGACCGAAACAATTCTGCATCTACTACTATTACTCCACACATCGACCGCTATCCAGCATGCATCTAGAGTATTAAGTTCATAAGAACAGAGTAACGCATTAAGCAAGATGACATGATGTAGAGGGATAAACTCAAGCAATATGATATAAACCCCATCTTTTTATCCTCGATGGCAACAATACAGTACGTGCCTTGCTGCCCCTACTGTCACTGGAAAAGTACACCGCAAGATTGAACCCAAAGCTAAGCACTTCTCGCATTGCAAGAAAGATCAATCTAGTAGGCCAAACTAAACCGATAAATCGGAGAGACTTGCAAAGATATCAAATCATGCATATAAGAATTCAAAGAAGAACCAAATAATATTCATAAATAATCTTGTTCATAGATCCACAATTCATCAGATCTCGGCAATCACACCGCAAAGAGTATTACAACGAATAGATCTCCAAGAACATAGAGGAGAACTTTGTATTGAGAATCAAAGAGAGAGAAGAAGCCATCTAGCTAATAACTATGGACCCGAAGGTCTGTGGTAAACTACACATGCTTCATCGGAGAGGCAATGGTGTTGATGTAGAAGCCCTCCGTGATCGATTCCCCCTCCGGCAGATCACCAAAAAGGCCCCAAGATGGATCTCACGGGTATAGAAGGTTGCGGCGGCGGAAAAGTGGTTTCGTAGCTCCCCCTGATGTTTCTAGGGTATAAGAGTATATATAGGCGAAAGAAGTACGTCAGTGGAGCTACGAGGGGCCCACCAGGGTGGGGGTGCGCCTACCCCCCTGGGCGCGCCCTCCTGCCTCGTGGCATTTCTGACTTCAACTCCAAGTCTTCTGGTTTGCTTTCGGTCCAAGAAAGATCATCGCTAAGGTTTCATTCTGTTTGGACTCCGTTTGGTATTCCTTTTCTGCAAAACTCTAAAATAGGCAAAAAAACAGAAACTGGCACTGGGCCTCCGGTTAATAGGTTAGTCCCAAAAATAATATAAAACAGCATATTAAAGCCCATTAGACATCCAAAACATATAATATAATAGCATGGAACAATCAAAAATTATAGATACGTTGGAGACGTATCAAGCATCCCCAAGCTTAATTCCTGCTCGTCCTCGAGTAGGTAAATGATAAAAACAGAATTCTTGACATGGAATGCTACCTAACATATTTATCAATGTAATTTTCTTTATTGTGGCATGAATGTTCAGATCCGAAAGATTCAAAGACAAAAGTTTAATATTGACATAAAAACAATAATACTTCAAGCATACTAACAAAGCAATCGTGTCTTCTCAAAATAACATGGCCAGAGAAAGCTATCCCTACAAAATCATATAGTCTGGCTATGCTCTATCTTCATCACACAAAGTATTTAATCATGCACAACCCCGGTTTCAGCCAAGCAATTGTTTCATACTTTAGTATTTTCAAACTTTTTCAATCTTCACGCAATACATGAGCGTGAGCCATGGACATGGCACTATAGGTGGAATAGAATGGTGGTTGTGGAGAAGACAAAAAGGAGAAGATAGTCTCACATCAACTAGGCGTATCAACGGGCTATGGAGATGCCCATCAATAGATATCAATGTGAGTGAGTAGGGATTGCCATGCAACAGATGCCCTAGAGCTATAAGTGTATGAAAGCTCAAAAAGAAACTAAGTGGGTGTGCATCCAACTTGCTTGCTCACGAAGACCTAGGGCACTTCGAGGAAGCCCATCATTGGAATATACAAGCCAAGTTCTATAATGAAAAATTCCCACTAGTATATGAAAGTGACAACATAGTAGACTCTCTATCGTGAAGATCATGGTGCTACTTTGAAGCATAAGTGTGGTAAAAGGATAGTAGCATTGCCCCTTCTCTCTTTTTCTCTCATTTTTTTATTTGGGCCTTTTATCTCTCTTTTTTATGGCCTCTTTTTTTTAGTCCGGAGTCTCATCCCGACTTGTGGGGGAATCATAGTCTCCATCATCCTTTCCTCACTGCGACAATGCTCTAATAATGAAGATCATCATACTTTTATTTACTTACAACTCAAGAATTACAACTCAATACTTAGAACAAAATATGACTCTATGTGAATGCCTCCGGCGGTGTATCGGGATGTGCAATGATTCAAGAGTGACATGTATGAAAAAATTATGAACGGTAGCTTTGCCACAAATACGATGTCAACTACATGATCATGCAAGGCAATATGACAATGATGGAGCGTGTCATAGTAAACGGAACGGTGGAAAGTTGCATGGAAATATATCTCGGAATGGCTATGGAAATGCCATAATAGGTAGGTATGGTAGTTGTTTTGAGGAAGGTATATGGTGGGTGTATGATACTGGCGAAAGTTGCGCCATACTAGAGAGGCTAGCAATGGTGGAAGGGTGAGAGTGCGTACAATCCATGGACTCAACATTAGTCATAAAGAACTCACATACTTATTGCAAAAATCTACAAGTAATCAAAACAAAGTAATACACGCATTCTCCTAGGGGAAGGGTTGGTAGGAGTTAACCATCACGCGATCCCGACCTCCACACATAAGGAAGGCAATCAATAAATAAATCATGCTCCAACTTCATCACATAACGGTTCACCATACGTGCATGCTACGGGAGTCACAAACTTTAACAGAAGTATTCCTAAAATTCACAATTACTCAACTAGCATGTCTCTAATATCACCATCTTCATATCTCAAAACAATCATAAAGAATCAAACTTCTCATAGTATTCAATGCACTTTATATGAAAGTTTTTATTATACCCATCTTGGATGCCCATCATATTAGGACTAATTTTATAACCAAAGCAAATTACCATGCTGTTCTAAAAGACTCTCAAAATAATATAAGTGAAGCATGAGAGATCAACAATTTCTATAAAATAAAACTACCGTTGTGCTCTAAAAAGATAAAAGTGAAGCACTAGAGCAATATTGTCTAGCTCAAAAGATATAAGTCAAGCACATAGAGTATTCTAATAAATTCTGATTCATGTGTGTCTCTCCCAAAAGGTGTGTACAGCAAGGATGATTGTGCTAAACTAAAAAGCAAAGACTCAAATCATACAAGACGCTTCAAGCAAAACACATATCATGTGGTGAATAAAAATATAGCCTCAGGTAAAGTTACCGATAGACGAAGACGAAAGAGAGGATGCCTTCCGGGGCATCCCCAAGCTTAGGCTTTTGGTTGTCCTTGAATTTTACCTTGGGGTGCCTTGGGCATCCCCAATCTTAGGCTCTTGCCACTCCTTATTCCAAAAATCCATCAAATCTTTACCCCAAAATTGAAAACTTCACAACACAAAACTTCAACAAAAAATCTCATGAGCTCTGTTAGTATAAGAAAATAAACCACCACTTTAAGGTACTATAACTCATTATTTATTTATATTGGTGTTAAACCTACTGTATTCCAACTTCTCTATGGTTCATACCCCCTGATACTACTCATAGATTCATCAAAATAAGCAAACAACACACGAAAAACAGAATCTGTCAAAAACAGAACAGTCTATAGCAATCTATAACTTCCGAATACTTCTGAACTCCAAAAATTCTGAAATAAATTGGTGGACTTGAGAAATTTGTCTATTAATCTTATTTGAAATAATCAACCTAAAAGCACTCTTCTGTGAAAATGACAGCTATTCTCGTGAGCGCAAAAGTTTCTGTTTTTTACAACAAGATCACAAAGACTTCACCCAAGTCTTCCCAAAGGATCTACTTGGCACAAACACTAATTAAACATAAAACCACATCTAAACAAAATCTAGCTGAATTATTTATTACTAAAAAGGAGCAAAAAGCAAAGAACAAAAATAAAATTGGGTTGCCTCCCAACAAGCGCTATCGTTTAACGCCCCTAGCTAGGCATAAAAACACGAATAGATCTAGGTATTGCCATCTTTGGTATGCAATCCATAAGTGGCTCTCATAATAGATTTATAAGGCAGTTTAATTTTATTCCTAGGAAAGTGTTCCATGCCCTTCCTTGAAATTGGAATCTAATATTTCCTTCTTTCATATCAATAATTGCAGCGATCGTTCTAAGGAAAGGTCTACCAAGAATAATAGGACATGTAGGGTTGCAATCTATATCAAGAACAATGAAATCTAGGGGCACATAAATTCCTATTTGCAAAAATAAGAACATCATTAATTCTTCCCATAGGTTTATTAATGGTGGAATCCGCAAGATGCAAATTTAAAGAACAATCATCGAATTCATGGAAACCTAGCACATCACACAAAGTTTTTGGAATCGTGGAAACACTAGCACCCAAATCACACAAAGCATGGCATTCATAATCTTTAATCTTAATTTTAGTAGTAGGTTCCCACTCATCATAAAGTTTTCTAGGTATAGAAACTTCTAGTTCAAGCTTTTCTTCATAAGATTGCATCAAAGCATCAATGCTATGTTTAGCAAAAGCTTTATTTTGATTATAAGCATGAGGAGAATTTTGCACAGATTGCAACAAGGAAATACAATATATTAAAGACCAATTATCATAATAAAAACCCTTGAAATCCAAAATAGTGGGTTCATTGCTATTTAAACTTTAAACCTCTTCAATCCCACTTTTATCAATTTTTGCATCTAGATCTAAAAACTCCGAATCATTGGGACGCTTTTTAACTAAAGTTGACTCATCTCAAGTACCATCTTTATCAAGATTCATATTGGAAATTAAATATTTAATAGGAGTCACATCAATCACTTTTAGATCTTCATTGTTATTATGTAGATCTTCAGGTTTAGCGGCCATCTTATTAACTAAAGTGGCTTGTTTATCAGAAATTTGGCCTACTAATTTTCAAGGTGAGCAAACTGAGATTTCAAACCATGAAATTCCTTAGACATATCATCGAGATCTTTATTCATGTACTCCATAAAACCTTTTTGTTCTTTAAGCTCGTTTCTGAAGAAATTGTTATGCTCAAATTGTAAAGACATAAAGCTCCTAATGTTGTTTTCAATTTCTTCCAACCTCCTAAGGTGAGGATCAACGCTTTTTGGCATAGCCATCAAAGCAAACAGGCACACTAACACACAAGAAGCAAGCAAAAATAGACAAACGGAAGAGGGCAAAGAAAAGGCAAAGGTTTTCGAAAATCGTTTTAGAAGTGGGGGAGAGGAAAACGAGAGGCGAATGGCAAATAATGTAATGCGAGGGAGAAGAGTTTATGATGGGTCCTTGCTATGGATTGACTTGGCGTAGATCTCCCCGGCAACGGCGCCAAAAATCCTTCTTGCTACCTCTTGAGCTTGTGTTGGTTTTTCCCTTGAAAAGGAAAGGGTGATGCAGCAAAGTAGCATAAGTATTTCCCTCAGTTTTGAGAACCAAGGTATCAATCCAGTAGGAGACGACGCACAAGTCACCTAGTACCTGCACAAACAATCAAGAACCTTGCAACCAACGCGATAAAGGGGTTCTCAATCCCTTCACGGTCACTCGCAAAAGTGAGATCTAATAGAGATAACAAAGTAAATATTTTTGGTATTTTTGTTGTATAGATTGGAAAGTAAAGATTGCAAATCAGTAAACTAGATTTAAAGAGATGCAATATAATGGAAAAGAGACGTAATATAATGGAAAAGAGACCCGGGGGCCATAGGTTTCACTAGTGGCTTCTCTCAAGATAGCATGTATTACGATGGGTCAACAAATTACTACCGAGCAATTGATAGAAAAGCGCATAATTATGAAGATATCTAAGGCAATGATCATGAACATAGGCATCACGTCTGTGTCAAGTAGACCGAAACGATTCTGCATCTACTACTATTACTCCACACATCGACCGCTATCCAGCATGCATCTAGAGTATTAAGTTCATAAGAACGGAGTAACGCATTATTCAAGATGACTTAATGTAGAGGGATAAACTCAAGCAATATGATATAAACCCCATCTTTTTATCCTCGATGGCAACAATACAATACGTGCCTTGCTGTCCCTACTGTCACTGGGAAAGGACACCGCAAGATAGAACCCAAAGCTAAGCACTTCTCCCATTGCAAGAAAGATCAATCTAGTAGGCCAAACTAAACCGATAATTCAAAGAGACTTGCAAAGATATCAAATCATGCATATAAGAATTTAGAGAAGAACCAAATAATATTCATAGATAATCTTGTTCATAAATCCACAATTCATTGGATCTCGGCAAACACACCGCAAAAGAGTATTACATCGAATAGATCTCCAAGAACACCAAGGAGAACTTTGTATTGAGAATCAAAGAGAGAGAAGAAGCCATCTAGCTAATAACTATGGACCCGAATGTCCGTGGTAAACTACTCACGCTTCATCGGAGAGGCAATGGTGTTGATGAGAAGCCCTCCATGATCGGCTCCCCCTCCGGCAGATCGCCGGAAAAGGTCCCAAGATGGGATCTCATGGGTACAGAAGGTTGCGTCGGTGGAAACACTACAAAAATAAGACACATCCGTGACATTTTGGGCCGAACGAATTTTTTTTGTCATACTTATGACACTTCTATGACGATAATTGTGACAAAACCCGGTATCATCATAGATGTGGTGGGCTCCTACTTCTATGACAAAAAAATCATGATAGAAAATGGGCTTCGATGAGAATACCGTGATAAGGGGACACGATCTCTGCTTTGACAAGACGTGTGATACGTCTCCAACTTATCTATAATTTTTTATTGTTCCATGCTATTATATTACCCCTTTTGGATGTTTATGGGCTTTATTTTACACATTTATATCATTTTTGGGACTAACCTACTAACCGGAGGCCCAACCCGTATTGCTATTTTTTTTTTCCTATTTCAGTATTTCGAACAAAAGAAATATCAAACGGAGTCCAAACGGAATGAAATCTTCGGGAGCGTGATTTTTGGAAGGAACGTGATCCAGAGGACTTGGAGTGCAAGTCAAGAAGCAGCCGAGGCCTCCACGAGATAGGAGGGCGCGCCCCCCTATAGGGCGCCCCATCTCGTGGGCCCTCAGTGTCCACCGACGCACTTCTTCCTCTTATATAAGCCTACGTACCTCGAAAACATCCAGGGAGCCAATGAAACACAATTTCCACCTCCGTAACCTTTTGTATCCGCGAGATCTCATATAGGGCGCGCCCCCCTGTCTCGTGGGCCCCTCGGGTGTCCACCGACGTACTTCTTCCTCTTATATAAGCCTACATACCTCGAAAACATCCAGGGAGCCAATGAAACACAATTTCCACCTCCGTAACCTTTTGTATCCGCAAGATCTCATCTTGGAGCCTTCGCCGGCACTCTGCCGGAGGGGGAATCGACCACGGAGGGCTTCTACATCAACATCCTTGCCCCTCCGATGAGTTGTGAGTAGTTTACGATAGACCTACGGGTCCATAGTTATTAGCTAGATGGCTTCTTCTCTCTTTTTCGATCTCAAAAAAAATTCTCCCCCTCTCCTGTGGAGATTTATTCGATGTAAACTCTTTTTGCGGTGTGTTTGTCAAGATCCGATGAATTGTGGGTTTATGATCAAGTTTATTTATGAATAATATTTGAATCATCTCTGAATTCTTTTATGTATGATTGAGTTATCTTTGCAAGTCTCTTCGAGTTATCAGTTTTGGTTTGGCCTACTAGATTGATCTTTCTTGCCATGGGAGAAGTGCTTAGCTTTGGGTTCAATCTTGCGGTGTCCTTTCCTAGTGACAGCAGGGGCAGCAAGGCACGTATTGTATTGTTGCCATCGAGGATAAAATGATGGGGTTTATATCATATTGCTTGAGTTTATCCCTCTACATCATGTCATCTTGCTTAAGGCGTTACTCTGTTCTTATGAACTTAATATGCTAGATGCAGGCAGGAGTCGGTCGATGTGTGGAGTAATAGTAGTAGATGCAGGCAGGAGTCGGTCTACTTGTTGCGGACGTGATGCCTATATACATGATCATGCCTGGATAATCTCATAATTATTCGCTTTTCTATCAATTGCTCGACAGTAATTTGTTCACCCACCGTAATACTTATGCTATCTTGAGAGAAGCTACTAGTGAAACCTATGGCCCCCGGGTCTATCTCTTATCATATTTGCTCCAATCTACTTTTATTTGCATCTTTACTTTTTGCATCTATATTATAAAATACCAAAAATATATTTATCTTATTATACTATCTCTATCAGATCTCACTTTTGCAAGTGGCCCTGAAGGGATTGACAACCCCTTTATTGCGTTGGTTGCGAGTTCTTTGTTTGTTTGTGTAGGTGCGTGGGACTTTTGAGGAGCCTCCTACTGGACTGATACCTTGGTTCTCAAAAACTGAGGGAAATTCTTACACTACTATTGCTGCATCACCCTTTCCTCTTAAGGAAAACCAACACAAGCTCAAGACGTAGCAGGGGGCTAGGGATACACAGAGTCTATTCCAACCAAACGAGCAAACGAAACGGTAAGCGAAAGAGAGGAGGAGATTAGGAAAGAGAGGGCGAATAAAACGACAAGGGTGAAGTGGGGAGAGGAAAACAAGAGGCAAATGGCAAAAAAAAATGTAAATGCGAGGGAGATGAGTTTGTGATGGGTACTTGGTATGTCTTGACTTGAGCGGAGACCTCCCCGGCAACGGCGCCAGAAATCCTTCTTGCTACGTCTTGAGCTTGCGCTGGTTTTCCTTGAAGAGGAAAGGGTGATGCAGCAATAGTAGCGTAAGTATTTCCCTCAGTTTTTGAGAACCAAGGTATCAATCCAGTAGGAGGCTCCTCAAAAGTCCCACGCACCTACACAAACAAACAAAGAACTCGCAACCAACGGTATAAAGGGGTTGTCAATCCCTTCACGGCCACTTGCAAAAGTGAGATCTAATAGAGATAGTATGATAAGATAAATATATTTTTGGTATTTTATAATATAGATGCAAAAAGTAAAGATGCAAATAAAAGTAGATTGGAAGCAAATATGATAAGAGATAGACCCGGGAGCCATAGGTTTCACTAGAGGCTTCTCTCAAGGTAGCATAAGTATTACGGTGGGTGAACAAATTACTGTCAAGCAATTGATTGAAAAGCGAATAATTATGAGGTTGTCTAGGCATGATCATGTATATAGGCATCAGTCCGCAACAAGTAGACCGACTCCTGCCTGCATCTACTACTATTACTCCACACATCGACCAACTCCTGCCTGCATCTAGAGTATTAAGTTCATAAAGAACAGAGTAACGCATTAAGCAAGATGACATGATGTAGAGGGATAAACTCAAGCAATACGATATAAACCCCATCTTGTTATCCTCGATGGCAACAATACAATATGTGCCTTGCTGCCCTAACATCCTTGGGAAAGGACACCGCAAGATTGAACCCAAAGCTAAGCACTTCTCCCATGGCAATAAAGATCAATCTAGTAGGCCAAACCTAACTGATAATTCGAAGAGACTTGCAAAGGTAACTCAATCATACATAAAAGAATTCAGAGAAGATTCAAATATTATTCATAGATAAACTTGATCATAAACCCACAATTCATCGGATCTCGACAAACACACCGCAAAAAGAGTCTACATCGAATAGATCTCCACAAGAGAGGGGGAGAACATTGTATTGAGATCCAAAAAGAGAGAAGAAGCCATCTAGCTAATAACTATGGACCCGTAGGTCTGTGGTAAACTACTCACAACTCATCATAGGGGCAAGGATGTTGATGTAGAAGCCCTCCGTGGTCGATTCCCCCTCCGGCAGCGTGCCGGCGAAGGCTCCAAGATGAGATCTCGCGGATACAGAAGGTTATGGCGGTAGAAATTGTGTTTCGTTGGCTCCCTGGATGTTTTTGGGGTACGTAAGCTTATATAGGAGGAAGAAGTATGTCGGTGGACGCCCGAGGGGCCCACGAGATAGGGGGCGCGCCCTATAGGGGGGGCACCCTCCTATCTCGTGGAGGCCTCGGCTGCTTCTTGACTTGCACTCCAAGTCCTCTGGATCACGTTCGTTCCAAAAATCACGCTCCCGAAGGTTTCATTCTGTTTGGACTCTGTTTGATATTCCTTTTCTTCGAAATACTGAAATAGACAAAAAAACAGCAATACGGGCTGGGCCTCCGGTTAGTAGGTTAGTCCCCAAAATGATATAAATGTGTAAAATAAAGCCCATAAATATCCAAAAGGGGTAATATAATAGCATGGAACAATCAAAAACTATAGATACGTTGGAGACGTATCAAGCATCCCCAAGCTTAATTCCTGCTCGTCCTCGAGTAGGTAAATGATAAAAAGAGAATTTTTGATGTGGAGTGCTACCTAGCATAATTCTTGATGTAATAATCTTTATTGTGGCATGAATGTTCAGATCCAAATGATTCAAAATAAAATTTCATATTGATAAAAGAAATAGTAACACTTCAAGCATACTAATCAAAGTAATCATGTCTTCTCAAAATAACATGGCAAAAGAAAGTTCATCCTTACAAAATCATATAGTTAGGTTATGCTTCATTTTCGTCACACAAAGATGTTCCCAACTTCTATACCCCCAATGACAAGCCAAGCAATTGTTTCAAACTTAAATAATCTCAAACTTTTTCAACCTTCACGCAATACATGAGCGTGAGCCATGGATATAGCACTATGGGTGGAATAGAATATGATGATTGGGATTGTGTGGAGAAGAAAAAAAAGGAGAAAGTATCACATTGACGAGGATAATCAACGGGCTATGGAGATGCCCATCAATTGATGTCAACATGAGGAGTAGGGATTGCCATGCAACGGATGCACTAGAGCTATAAATGAATGCTCAACAAAAGAAAACTAGTGGGTGTGCATCCAACTTGCTTGCTCACAAAGACCTAGGGCATTTGAGGAACCCCATCGTAGGAATAGACAAGCCAAGTTCTATAATGAAAAATTCCCACTAGTATGAAAAAGACAACTTATGAGACTCGCTAAATGAAAAACATGGTGCTACTTTGAAGCACAATATATGAGACTCACTACATGAAGAACAAGGTGCTACTTTGAAGCACAAGTGTGGAAAAAGAGATAGTAACATTGCCCTTTTTATTTATTTTCTTTTATTTTTCTTTTTCTTTTTTTCTTCTTTTTTTGGGCCTTTCTTTTTTTCCTTTTGGCCTTTCTTCTTTTCTTCTTTTTTTTTCTTTGGGCAATGCTCTAATACTGATGATCATCACACTTTCATTGATTACAACATATGAATTACGACTCGAAACTAGAACAAGATATGACTCTATATGAATGCCTCCGGCGGTGTACCGGGATGGTGCAATGAATCAAGAGTGACATGTTTGAAAAATAATGCATGGTGGCTTTGCCACAAATACGATGTCAACTACATGATCATGCAATGGCAATATGACAAAAGTAAAGTATGTCATGATGATGATAAACGGAACGGTGGAAAGTTGCATGGCAATATATCTCGGAATGGCTATGGAAATGCCATAATAGGTAGGTATGGTGGCTGTTTTGAGGAAGATATAAGGAGGTTTATGTGTGATAGAGCATATCGTATCACGGGTTTGATGCACCGTGAAGTTTGCACCAACTCTCAAGGTGAGAAAGGGCAATGCACTGCATCAAGAGGCTAGCAATGGCGGAAAGGTAAAAGTGCGTGTAATCCATGGACTCAACATTAGTCAAAAGAACTCATATACTTATTGCAAAAATTTAGAAGTCATCAAAATCAAGTACTACGCGATGCTCCTAGGGGGGGTAGATTGGTAGGAAAAGACCATCGCTCATCCCCGACCGCCACTCATAAGGATGCACAAGCCAGGTACACTTCATGTTTCAAATTTGTTACACAACTTTAACCATACGTGCATGCAACGGGACTTGTTAACTTCAACACAAGCATTCTTTAAATTCATAATCACCCAACTAGCATGACTTTAATATCACTACCTCCATATCTCAAAACAATTATCAAGTATCAAATTGATCATAGCATCCAATTCACTTCCTATGATAGTTTTTATTATACCCAACTTGGATGCCTACCATTCTAGGACCAATTTTTATAACCATAGCAAATACCATGCTGTTCTAAAAGACTCTCAAAAATATATAAGTGAAGCGTGAGAGACTAGCAATTTCTTCAAAATTAAGTCACCACCATGCTCTAAAAGATATAAGTGAAGCACTAGAGCAAAAACTATCAAGCTCAAAAGATATAAGTGAAGCACATAGAGTATTCTAGCAAATTCTAATCAAATAGGCTTCTCCCAAAAGGTGTGTACAGCAAGGATGATTGTGTTAAACTAAAAAGAAAAGACTAATATAATACACGACAATCCAAGCAAAACACATATCATGTGGCGAATAAAAATATAGCTCCAAGTAAAGTTACCAATGAACAAAGACAAATGAGGGGATGCCTTCCTGGGGCATCCCCAAGCTTAGGCTTTTGGCTATCCTTGAATATCTTGGGGTGCCATGGGCATCCCCAAGCTTAGGCTCTTGCCACTCCTTATTCCACAGTCCATAAAAGCTTTACCCAAAACTTGAAAACTTCACAACACAAAACTCAACAGGAAAGCTTATAAGCTCCGTTAGTGAAAGAAAACAAAACCGCCACATAAGGTACTGTAATGAACTCATTATTTATTTATTTTGGTGTTAAACCTACTGTAATCCAACTTCTCTATGGTTTATAAACTATTTTACTAGCCATAGATGCATTGAAATAAGCAAACAACACATGAAAAACAGAATCTGTCAAAAACAGAATAGTCTGTAGCAATCTGTAACTAACGCAAACTTAGGGAACTCTAAAAATCCTACCAAAATAGGAAGTACTGGACAATTTGTTTATTGATCAGCAGGAAAAATAATCAGTGCAAAAGCACGTTTCTGTGATTTAATAAAACTAAATTCGTGCGTGCAAAGTTTCTGTTTTTCAGCAGAATCAAATCAACTATCATCATAGGTTATCCTATAGGTTCTACTTGGCACAAACACTAACTAAAAGACAAAAACACATCTAAACAGAAGGTAGATGCAAGATTTATTAAATAACAGCAAGGAAAAATATTGGGTTGCCTCCCAACAAGCGCTTTTCTTTAAAGCCATTTTTAGCTAGGCATTGAGATTTCAATGATGCTCACATGAAAGACAAGAATTGAAGCACAAAGAGAGCATCATAAAACACGTGACAAACACATCTAAGTCTAACATACTTCCTATGCACAGGCATATTATAAGCAAACAAATTTGCAAGGCAAGCAAAAACTAGTATACGCAAGGAAGAAGAAAGAGACGATAGCAATCTCAACATGACGAGAGGTAATTTAATAAGATAAAAATTTCTACGACCATATTTTCCTCTCTCATAATATTTACATGTAGGATCATAGGCAAATTCAACAAAATATCTATCACAAAACATATTCTCAACATGATCCACATGCATGCAAAGTTGATACTCTTCCAAGATAGTGGGATTAACATTAACTACAGTCATGACCTTTCCGAACCCACTTTTATCAAAAATGTCATAAGATTGAACATACTCCAAATATGTGGGATCTAAAGTTGACACTCTTCCAAAACCACTTTCAATATTATTGCAAACACTATTATCAATCTCATATTCATCATGGGGCTTAAATAAATTTTCAAGGTTATAAGAAGAATCACCCCAATCATGATCATTGAAACAAGTAGTAGACATAGCAAAACTAGCATCCCCAAGCTTAGGGTTTTGCATATTATTAGCACAATTGACATCAAGAGAATTTATAGGAAAATCCTTGCAATCATGCTTTTTATTCAAGGAGTTATCGTGAATCTCTTCATAAATTTCTTCATCGTAATTTTCAGATTCACAAATTTTGAGCAAAGCTTCATAAAGATAATCTAGTGCACAAAACTCACTAGCAATCGGTTCATCATAATTGGATCTCTAAAAAAGATTAGCAAGCGGATGAGGATCCATAGATCTTAGCTTCTATGTTTAGCAATAAATAAGCATCTCTCCCAACCAAACGAGCAAACGAAAGGGCAAGCGAAAGAGAGGAGGAGATTGGGAAAGAGAGGGCGAATAAAACGGCAAGGGTGAAGTGGGGGAGAGGAAAACGAGAGGCAAATGGCAAAAGAATGTAAATGCGAGGGAGATGAGTTTGTGATGGGTACTTGGTATGTCTTGACTTGAGCGAAGACCTCCCAAGAACGGCGCCGAAATCCTTCTTGCTACGCCTTGAGCTTATGTTGGTTTTCCTTGAAGAGGAAAGGGTGATGCAGCAATAGTAGCGTAAGTATTTCCCTCGCTTTTGAGAACCAAGGTATCAATCCAAGAGGAGGCTCCTCAAAAGTCCCACGCACCTACACAAACAAACAAAGAACTCGCAACCAACGCAATAAAGGGGTTGTCAATCCCTTCACGGCCATTTGCAAAAGTGAGATCTAATAGAGATTGTATGATAAGATAAATATATTTTTGGTATTTCATAATATAGATGCAAAAAGTAAAGATGCAAATAAAAGTAGATTGGAAGCAAATATGATAAGAGATGGACCCGGGGGCCATAGGTTTCACTAGAGGCTTCTCTCAAGGTAGCATAAGTATTACGGTGGGTGAACAAATTACTGTCGAGCAATTGATAGAAAAGCGAATAATTATGAGATTATCTAGGCATGATCATGTATATAGGCATCACGTCCGCAACAAGTAGACCGACTCGCCTCGCATCTACTACTATTACTCCACACATCGATCGACTCTGCTGCATCTAGAGTATTAAGTTCATAAAGAACAGAGTAACGATTAAGCAAGATGACATGATGTAGAGGGATAAACTCAAGAAATATGATATAAACCCCATCTTGTTATCCTCGATGGCAACAATACAATGCGTGCCTTTTGCCCCTCATCACATGGGAAAGGACACCGCAAGATTGAACCCAAAGCTAAGCACTTCTCCCATGGCAAGCAAGATCAATCTAGTAGGCCAAACCAAACTGATAATTCGAAGAGACTTGCAAAGATAACTCAATCATACATAAAAGAATTCAGAGAAGATTCAAATATTATTCATAGTTAAACTTGATCATAAACCCACAATTCATCGGATCTCGACAAACACACCGCAAAAAGAGTTTACATTGAATAGATCTCCACAAGAGAGGGGGAGAACATTGTATTGAGATCCAAAAAGAGAGAAGAAGCCATCTAGCTAATAACTATGGACCAATAGGTCTGTGGTAAACTACACACAACTCATCGGAGGGGCAAGGATGTTGATGTAGAAGCCCTCCATGGTCGATTCCCCCTCCGGCAGAGTGCCGACAAAGGCTCCAAGATGAGATCTCGCGGATACAGAAGGTTACGGCGGTGGAAATTGTGTTTCGTTGGCTCCCTGGATGTTTTCGGGGTACGTAGGCTTATATAGGAAGAAGAAGTACGTCGGTGGACGCCCGAGGGGCCCACGAGACAGGGGGCGCACCCTATAGGGGGGACGCCCTCCTATCTTGTGGAGGCCTCGGCTGCTTCTTGACTTGCACTCCAAGTCCTCTGGATCACGTTCCTTCCAAAAATCACGCTCCCGAAGGTTTCATTCCGTTTGGACTCCGTTTGATATTCCTTTTCTCCGAAATACCGTAATAGACAAAAAAAACAGCAATACGGGCTGGGCCTCCGGTTAGTAGGTTAGTCCCAAAAATGATATAAATGTGTAAAATAAAGCCCATAAACATCCAAAAGGGGTAATATAATAGCATGGAACAATAAAAAATTATAGATACGTTGGAGACGTATCACCCCCTCCGGTGTCTATATAAACCAGAGGTTTAGTCCGTAGGACGACAACAATCATAATCATAGGCTAGCTTCTAGGGTTTAGCCTCTACGATCTCGTGGTAGATCAACTCTTGTAATACTCATATCATCAAGATCAATCAAGCAGGAAGTAGGGTATTACCTCCATAGAGAGGGCCCGAACCATGGTAAACATCGTGTCCCCTACCTCCTGTAACCATTAGACTTAGACGCATAGTTCGGGACCCCCTACCCAAGATCTGCCGGTTTTGACACTGACAATGTCACTGAGCACTTGAGCAAGAAGACCATTAAGCAACACCTCATCCCTTTTAATAGTATTGGCTTTCCTATGGACTCAATGTGCTTCGATCACTAAAATACAAATGAAGAGTCTTGAGATTTTCCCAATCTTTGTCCTTATCATTTTGAGGGGTCCACATCTCTATCTTGTGCCATGCTAATCGTTGAACTTCCTGAAATATTTAGCTTGAATGGATATTATTTCAATGAGTTATACGTTGTTATGAATTACCAAAACCACCCTGGGATTAGTTGCACTTTCATTCTCCCCTTTTTGGTAATTGATGACAACATGTAATTCAAAACTTCGACAAATGATTAAATGAATGAAGTACATCATCGCTTTGAGAAGTATGTGATAAGCAAGAGCTCCCCCTAAATTTGTGCATTATTTAAAGTTTGCGTTTGAATGCAAATGCACAATCGATTAGGATCACGGGTCACTCTTCCATGTCACATACATCTTGATGGAGCGCACAAAATGATGTGAGTGAAATAACATGCACGCATCACCAAATACATAAGTGAATGATCATACACAAATAATCACAGAGATATGCATAAATCACACATTAAGCACTATATGATCAATCACACAACCAAACCTAGTATCTCACGAGCATAAAATAATAAGTAGCATGAATCAAACGGACAAAGTAGCAACAAGCAATGAGAACCATCAAGCAAATACTTGAGAATATTCTTTGGCTCCCCTTGTGTCGAATCAGTAAATTTGGGTTGAATACTCTACCCTCGAAAACTGTTGCGATCCCCTATACTTGTGGGTTATCACCAGACTTTGCTCAATCATCGGTGTTGCTTCTAGCAGATATGTCATTTGGTCTTGCTTGGATTCGAGATTTGCTATTGGGGCATTTGGTGCATTGTCTTCCTTTTCTACTCTTGCTACTGTTGTTGCTGCCTGAGCCTCAACCGAAGTAGGGTGTGTCTGATCCATCACCACTACATAGTCCTCGAACTCTGGCTGAAGAGTCGATCAAGTAGATATGTATTTGTACCAACCTTGGATAAGGATGACAATTTTACCCATGGACATGGATATCCATGGGTATACAACCTGAATGGATAGAGTTTGGATATGCTTTTGTGTCCATGGGCAGTGCCCAAACCTGACCCGATTTCTTGTGGGTAGGGCATGGATATAATCATGTACCCATGGGTATACCAAACCTGACCCGTTAGTATGACTTAATGGGCAAAAATCTGCTATCCCTACCCCATAGCCACATGTCTCACTGCAATTTTACACTTTGTTATCTAAAACATGCAAAAGAAATTACATAATCCTCATCATAACTTCTATTAGTTGAATTCAATCCCCTTTGTAACATACTCCAATTCCCCTTCCCTTAATTTTGTCTCCTTGTTGTCATTTAATCTATTAGAAGAATACTAAATGATCTTAGGCTATTAGTGAAGGTTAATTACCATATATTGATGTTTACCATTAGTAAAGCCTAGCCTGCAACGAGGTGAAGAATGGAAATCTTATGTTAACTTGTGGTTTGTCTTATTTATATGTCTCAAGAGGACCCAATGGATATCCAGCGGGTATGGATATCCATCGGGTTTGGACATGGACATAATTCTTCACCCATGGATTTTTTTCATGGGCGGGCAAAGACTATCTTCATGGATATGGATATGGATTTGATATTGTTCACCCCCATCAAAACCCGACCCATTGCCCTACTTGACCTTGGAGTTGATAAGCATCTGAATGTTAGGGACATATCCACAAGACCTTTTCTGGTCAGCAGTTGTCCTCTTGACTGTCTCAATGATTAAGCTCATGACTTTGAATTTCTGCGGTGGGGAATCAAATAAGTGAAGCAGGTTGATGGAGTGGCCATGGATCATACTCTCATATCCAGATTTGGGCAACAGAGTGTGCCTCAAAATTTAGTATGTGGTGGCCAATCCAGCAAGCAAATAATATATGGATCCAAGCTTATAAGTTTCCAAATCCTTGTTGCTACGTCTTGAGCTTGCGTTAGTTTTCCTCGAAGAGGAGAGGGTGATGCAGCAAAGTGTAGCGTAAGTATTTCCCTCAGTTTTGAGAACCAAGGTATCAATCCAGTAGGAGGCTCCTCAAAAGTCCCACGCACCTACACAAACAAACTAAGAACTCGCAACCAACACAATAAAGGGGTTGTCAATCCTTCACGACCACTTCATGAAAGTGAGATCTAATAAAGATAGTATGATAAGATAAATATATTTTTGGTATTTTATAATATAGATGCAAAAAGTAAAGATGCAAGTAAAGTAGATTGAAAGCAAATATGATAAGAGATAGACCCGGGGGCCATAGGTTTCACTAGAGGCTTCTCTCAAGATAGCATAAGTATTATGGTGGGTGAACAAATTACTGTCGAGCAATTGATAGAAAAGCGCATAGTTATGAGATTATCTAGGCATGATCATGTATATAGGCATCACGTCCATAACAAGTAGACCGACTCCTGCCTACATCTACTAATATTACTCCACACATCGACCGACTCCTGCCTGCATCTAGAGTATTAAGTTCATAAGAACAGAGTAACGCATTAAGCAAGATGACATGATGTAGAGGGATAAACACATGCAATATGATATAAACCCCATCTTGTTATCCTCGATGGCAACAATATAATATGTGTCTTGCAACCCTTTCTGTCACTGAGTACGAACACCGCAAGATTGAACCCAAAGCTAAGCACTTCTCCCATGGCAAGAAAGACCAATCTAGTAGGCCAAACCAAACTGAAAATTCGAAGAGACTTGCAAAGATAACTCAATCATACATAAAAGAATTCAGAGAAGATTCAAATATTATTCATAGATAAACTTGATCATAAACCCACAATTCATCGGATCTCGACAAGCACACCGCAAAACGAGTTTACATCGAATAGATCTCCACAAGAGAGGGGGAGAACATTGTATTGAGATCCAAAAAGAGAGAAGAAGCCATCTAGCTAATAACTATGGACCCGTAGGTCTGTGGTAAACTACGCACAACTCATCGGAGGGGCAAGGATGTTGATATAGAAGCCCTCCGTGGTTGATTCCCCCTCCAGTAGAGTGCCGGCGAAGGCTCCAAGATGAGATCTCGCGGATACAGAAGGTTACGGCGGTGGAAATTGTGTTTCGTGGTGCTCCTGGATCTTTTCGGGGTATGTAGGTATATATAGGAGGAAGAAGTACGTCGGTGGCCACCCGAGGGGCCCACGAGACAGGGGGCGCGCCCTACAAGGGGGGCACTCTCCGATCTCGTGGGGCCCTCGGAAGCTTCTTGACTTGCACTCCAAGCTCTCCGGATCACGTTTGTTCCAAAAATCACGCTCCCGAAGGTTTCATTCCGTTTGGACTCCGTTTGATATTCCTTTTCTTCGAAATACTGAAATAGGCAAAAAAACAGCAATATGGGCTAGGCCTCCGGTTAGTAGGTTAGCCCAAAAATGATATAAATGTGTAAAATAAAGCCCATAAACATCCAAAAGGGGTAATATAATAGCATGGAACAATCAAAAATTATAGATAGTTGGAGACGTATCAAGCATCCCCAAGCTTAATTCATGCTCGTCCTCGAGTAGGTAAATGGTAAAAAAGAAATTTTTGATGTGGAATGCTACCTAACATAATTCATAATGTCATTTTCTTTATTGTGGCATGAATGTTCAGATCCAAATGAATACAAAATAAAAGTTTATATTGACATAAGAAATAGTAATACTTCAAGCATACTAATCAAAGTAATCATGTCTTCTCAAAATAACATGGCTAAAGAAAGTTATCCCTACAAAATTATATAGTCTGGCTATGCTCTATCTTCATCACACAAAGTATTTAATCATGCACAACCCCGATGACAAGCCAAGCAATTGTTTCATACTTTAATAATCTCAAACTTTTTCAACTTTCACGCAATACATGAGCGTGAGCCATGGACATAGCACTATATGTGGAATAGAATGGTGGTTGTGGAGAAGACAAAAAAGGAGAAGATAGTCTCACATCAACTAGGCGTATCAACGGGCTATGGAGATGCCCATTAATAGATATCAATGTGAGTGAGTAGGGATTGCCATGCAACGGATGCACTAGAGCTATAAATATATGAAAGCTCAATAAAAGAAACTAAGTGGGGTGCATCCAATTTGCTTGCTCACGAAGACCTGGGGCACTTTGAGGAAGCCCATCATTGGAATATACAAGCCAAGTTCTATAATGAAAAATCCCCACTAGTATATGAAAGTGACAACATATGAGACTCTCTAACATGAAGATCATGGTGATATTTTGAAGCACAAGTGTGGAAAAAGAGATAGTAGCATTGTCCCTTCTCTCTTTTTCTCTTGTTTTTTTTTCTTTCTTTTCTTTTTTTCTTTGGCCTTCTTTTTTTTCTTTTTGGCCTTTCTCTTTTTTTCTTTCTCTTTCTCCTTTTTTTTGTACAGTTCGAAGTCTCATCCCGACTTGTGGGGGAATCATAGTCTTCATCATCCTTTCCTCACTAGGACAATGCTCTAATAATGAAGATCATCACACTTTTATGGATTTACAACTCAAAGCTAGAACAAGATATGAATCTATATGAATGCCTCCGGCGGTGTACCGGGATATGCAATGAATCAAGAGCGACATGTATGAAAATTATGAAGGTGGCCTCGCCACAAATACAATGTCAACTACATGATCAAGCAAAAAGCAATATGACAAAAGTAATGCGTGTCATATGAACGGAACGGTGGAAAGTTGCATGGCAATATATCTCGGAATGGCAATGGAAATGCCATAATAGGTAGGTATGGTGGCTGTTTCGAGGAAGGTAAATGGTGTGTGTATGGTACCGGCGAAAATTGCACGATACAAGAGAGGCTAGCAATGGTGGAAGGGTGAAAGAGTGTGTATAATCCATGGACTCAACATTAATCAAAAGAACTCATATACTTGTTGCAAAAATTTAGAAGTCATCAAAAACCAAAGCACTACGCGCATGCTCCTAGGGGGATAGATTGGTAGGAAAAGACCACCGCTCGTCCCCGACCGCCACTCATAAGGAAGACAATCAATAAATAAAATTGTGCTCCAACTACATCACAAAGCGGTTCACCATACGTGCATGCTACGAGAATCACAAACTTCAACACAAGCATTCTTTAAATTCATAATCACCCAACAACATGACTTAAATATCACTACCTCCATATCTCAAAACAATTATCAATCATCAAATTGATCATAGCATCCAATTCACTTTCTATGATAGTTTTTATTATACCCAACTTGGATGCTCATCATTCTAGGACCAACTTTATGATCATAGCAAATACCATGTTGTTCTGAAAGACTCTCAAAATGATATAAGTGAAGCATGAGAGACTAGTAATTTCTTCAAAATTAAGACACCACCGTGCTCTAAAAGATATAAGTGAAGCACTAGCGCAAAAACTATCAAGCTCAAAAGATATAAGTGAAGCACATAGAGTATTCTAGCAAATTCTAATCAAATAGGCTTATCCCAAAAGGTGTGTACAGCAAGTATGATTGAAGTAAACTAAAAAGCAAAGACTAATATAATACACGACGCTCCAAGCAAAACACATATCATGTAGCGAATAAAAATATAGCTCCAAGTAAAGTTACCAATGAACGGAGACGAAAGAGGGGATGCCTTCCCGGGGCATCCCCAAGCTTAGGCTATCCTTGAATATCTTGGGGTGCCATGGGCATCCCCAAGCTTAGGCTCTTGCCACCTGTCGGTGTCAAAACCCGCGGATCTCGGTAGGGGGTCCCAACGTGCGTCTAGGCGGATGGTAACAGGAGACGAGGGATACGATGTTTTACCTGTGTTCGGGCCCTCTCGATGGAGGTAAAACCCTCACGTCCTGCTTGATTAATATTGATGATATGGGTAGTACAAGAGTGGATCTACCACGAGATCAAGGAGGCTAAACCCTAAAGCTAGCCTATGGTATGATTGTTGTAATGTATGTTGTCCCACGGACTAAAGCCCTCCGGTTTATATAGACACCGGAGGAGGCTAGGGTTATTACAGTCGGTTACAATGGTAGGAGATCTACATATCCGTATCGCCAAGCTTGCCTTCCACGCCAAGGAAAGTCCCATCCGGACACGTGACGGAGTCTTCAATCTTGTATCTTCGTAGTCTTGCAGTCCGCGGACGATGATAGTCCGCAGTCCGGACACCCCTAGTCCAGACTCCTCAAGAGCCTCGAACCAGGCTTCAATGACGATAAGTCCGCGCGCATAATGTTCGGCATTGCAAGGCGGGTTCCTCCCTTGAATAATCCAGAGAAGATCATGAACACCAGGATAGTGTCCGGCTCTGCAAAAATAATTTCCACATTCCACCGTAGAGAGAATAAAATGTACACCAGTCTAGTCTACTGACGTATTATGCGGCGTGACATCACGCCGCTACCAAGCCTTTGTTTGAATCGTTTTTTACTATACCACCTCAGCACATTTAGCGAAGCGGTTTCTTGGCACGCCTTGTCGAGCGAGATCGTGTTCCCTTATTCCGGATTCTCATCAATACGGACGTGGGTAACCCAACCGCGCCATTGATGGTGGCGCTTGGGAGATAAGCGAGTTTTATCAGCCGTGGGGACGATAGTTTTCGTCGCCTATATATAAGGGATAAGGATTTACCTTCTCACCTATGCCTTCTTCCTCCTTTGCTTATCCATCTCCGCGTACTCGAGCTCCAACGCCTAAGCTCGCAAGATCTCGCCCGACCTTCTCCGAATATGTCCGGAGCGGGAGGCAAATGGTTGGCCTCCACCGCTAAGGAGGAGCACATCACCAACCGCGCAGCCGGATACCTTTCCGGCGATATCGCGATTGGCTGCCCGACGAGGGCAGCTCATGCCTACCCGGGCCCCATGAGAGGGTCGTCTTCCTTCCCCACTTCCTCCGCGGACTGGGCTTTCCATCGCACCCCTTCGTCCGGGGATCATGTTTACTATGGCCTGGATTTCCACGATCCGCGCGAACTTCATCCTCAACATCTCGGCGTTTATCGTCAGGTGCGAGGCCTTCTCTCGCATCCGCCCCACTTCGCCTGTGGCTCAAGACCTTCAACGCAAGCGAAGGTTGTGAAGGGCACATAAGCGAATGCGAGGCGCCATGTTGGGTAAGTTGCCCAACGTCCTTTGGCTCGAAGGGGCCTTCGTGGACTCCGTCAAGGGGTGGCAATCAGGGTGGTTCTACATCACCGAGCCGCGCAAGCCTACATGGGCTGCGGCCCCCGAGTTTAGATCTGGCGTCCCCACGCAGCTCACCTCATGGAAAGAGAAGGGCTTGCTGTGGGGCGATCCGAAGGAGGTGACAGGACTCCGAGCCTGCATCCAGAAGCTGGTGAGCAATAAGCTCAGGCTCGTCGACGTGGTCCAAGTCATGCTCATCCGCCGGATTCTCCCATGCCAAGAACGGGCATTCAATCTGTGGGAGTTCAATCCGGAACAGCACCAGGCGCTGAGCGGGCTCTTCGATACGACATCTGAAGGCGCTGGAGGTGCTGCTTTAGGGCGCTAAAGCGAAGATCCGCGACGGAAGATCGCGGATTTTGCTCGCAGCATCCAGCCGACGAGGTAAGTGATTCAACCCCGTTACGGGACACTTGTGGTAATTAAACCGATTCTAAGAGGGTTTTAATTTCTCTTTTCCTTTGACAGGAATGGATGGAGAAGGCCAAGCAGCTTATCAGCCCGGCTCCCATGCCAGAAGACCCGGAGAACACCCGTTTAGCAGGGCTGCTGGTTCCAGCACCGCACGTGGTGCCGGAGAAGAAGGCCAAGAAGGTGGCCGCGGGGACTCGAAAGAGTTCCCGCAATCAGGCGTCCGACGACAAGGCGGACTCCTCCCCCGAAGACGAGGAGGAGGAGGACTCTCTCCCGGAGGAGGGAGAGAAGAAGAGGAAGGCTTCCCCAATGGGGGAGGCCGAAGGGTCCAAGAGGGGGAGGACTATCCCCCCGGACAGTTCCGCCAACACCATTGTTGGCGAGGATGAGTGGCCTCCAAGGGCCAGGCGTCGGGCAAGATCGTAAGTATCCGGATCCTTGATGTGCAATTTCTTTTGTGTCGCGTAGTTTCTTTCTAATGCCGCATTCTGTCCGTAGCCCGGCCAATGATGATCTCCCCGCTTCATCGAGCGGGTCGTTGGCCCCGTCGGATGTGGATTCACTTCCGACCGCCTCTACTCCCCGCGCCAACGAGGACGCCGAGGTGGGATCGAAGAAGGACCCATCGGAGGAGGCTCAAGGCGCCGTCGGCTGCCTCCGGACTTTGTCTTGGACTCTACATCGGAACCCGCAGTGGTTCCAGAGTCCGCGGCGACCCCTTCAAAGAAGGGCAAGACCGTGACACGGTGACCTCCGCCCAACCGAGGCGCCAGATAACTTGTTGGAGGCGCTTAAAGGCGCTTCCATCAGGAAGAACACCGCACTATCATGAGTGCGGTGATTCAAAAGGTTCAGCTTCGCCAAAAGCGGGCTGACCGAAGCTTCGCAGCAGCCTTCTAACAGGCTTTGAGGTAAGAAGTTAAAATTATGTAATGTAATACCACATAGACAAGTAGTTTCGATGCTCGGTTCGGTGTTCGGAAAGAAAAGCCGACCGAGGATCTAACAAGATATACGCAGGTTGCTTAAAATATGTCAATATGGGTTTGCAAGCTGTATTGCTGACCTCGGCCGCATTATCGGCGGAGGTCGATGTGTTGAAGAAGGATCTCGAGCGGTGCGAGCAAGAGCTCGGCCATGCCAAGAAGCAGCTCGAGGACAAAGAAGGTGAGTCACACCACTTTAAATAGTTACCTTCTGAGAAAATGATTTTGGTTGCAATAAAATTAACAAGGATAATATGGGTATTGCGGGGCCACGAACGAGGTGGCAGCCACGAAGGAGTCTGTGTCATGACCGAACGCATGATCTTGCCATGAGCGGAGGAGCGAGAGAAGCAGGAGGCACGGGTGGCGGAGGTGCGGCAAGAGCTCCAGGCTCTCATGGAGAAGCATGAGAGTTTGGAGCGTGACTCCAAGACTCGAGAGTCCGAGCTTGCCTCGGCTCTCGAAAGTGCCAAGTCCGCCAAGGTCGAGGCCCGTAAGGCCCTTCAGGAGGTTGAGGATGTGAAGAAGATAGCGACGGGTAAGGCATTTTTCATGCAAAGCAAGCATGTTAATGTAAAATACCTGACACTTACCCGCATTCGGAGCTCTCCAGGGGCGTTTGCAGATCTGCGCGAGGCGTCCGATGCGCCGCATTCTATCGTGGCGAGGAGGGAGCTCGACGGAGAAAGTCTTCGGTCTCAAGACACCGAGGCGGACACCGGTGCCCCTAAGCGACCGGTGAAGCAGCTGGTCGAACTCCTAAGGTAGCCGAGGAGGCCATGAAGGGCCTTATAGTCCATTGTGGCTCGGACGAGCCATGCCCAGGAGCTACTTTGGCCTCGTGCGGCGGCTGGTGGATGCATGCCCCTGGGTGGAGGTCATCAAGCGCTCCGCCTGTATTGAAGGTGCTCGTTGGGCCCTTGCCCGCACAAAGGTGCATTGGGGCAAGTTGGATGCCGAGAAGCTTCTCACGGACCCACCGCCACCGGGCAAGGAGTATCGCACGCCTGAAATGTATTATAAACTGTCCTGAAGGGAGCCCGTGATATTGCGGATGAGTGCCCCAGAAATGTAATCTTTGAGTAGACTCGTTGTGTATTATCCTTTGCGCTGAAACTTTGTTCATGTGCGCATTAAGCAACGCTTGTTTAATTTAAAATATTACCTTCTGTGCGGCTGTGTATAAAATCGAGAGATGGCAAGTCGTTGGCTTGACCCCCAAGCCACAGTCTTTGGGGTGTTCGGATAACCTTGAGAGCTCTTGTCCCCATTTTGGGTCCATCTAGGGAGGCGCTCAACACAGCGAACAAAGCAACCGGACTTATAATGCTTGAACACTCTCACTAAGCCATAGAATTCTATAATTTTAAATTTTGACGAAGCCCCGGTATTGGAAGGTCAATCGGGCGCTATCCACGCTTCGCTTCGGACATTGTCCGAACTTCAAGCGGCGTGAGTCTTTAGGACCGAAAAACCTCTCGAACAGCGACCAGTCTCTCGCCTTAACATGCCGGTCGGTTTAGCTTTCTCCATCGAGGCGCCGCCGGCTCAACCGGGCGCAATCGCAGATGGTTCTCCGGTGCCACCTTAGCCGATGAACGGAACGTAAGGCACCAAAACGTGGGAGCCAGGCAAACCCAACTATTGACCCAAGACATGATTCGGAGCCGATTCATATAATGCTATAAGTTCGGGTGCCGCACTTTTGAAAGTGTTCGGACTTATCACACCATAATGCGGGGAACACAAGCACCTGGTGTATTCGGCCGTACCAAAATATACGGGTGCAAGATGTCCTGTAATGAACATATATATATATAAGGTAATGTAATTGCAGTCAAAAAAGTGTTGCATTATTTATTAAAGGAAGTCTGCTATGAGTGCGGACTGATACAAACAGTGCGGTAAGCAAGAGATTTGGACTAAGTAAACATGTCCCCCCTCCAGGGGTGAGCCACGGACTTGGTGTATATAATCGAATTTAATGCTCGTAATTGAGACCACCTGAGTGTTCGTCGCAGCCTTCTTTCGTCCCTGACTGTTGCATCATGAGTTCGGCAGGTTCGCCGCCGGACAGGGCCTCTGGTTACCGGAGTCCTGTGTACTCAAAGAAGGAAAATAATAAATAAAAAAAAGGGGGGCACACTTGCGAGCCCCTGGTGTGGTCGAACTGCACTCTGGGTCCATTGCGATCGTGCCCCTTCCCCTGCGCCCATGGTATCTCCAAAGCGTAATGATGTACGCGGAGTGTTATACTTGCGATCATGCGCGGGCGGGAGTTGGGGCCGCATTGCTACGCGTGCTCTGATCGCGCCAGGTGGTCTTGGTAGGTATTGCTTCGTGCGTGTTTTGCTGTATCCGGCCGTTTAACGGCCGGACTCGAGAATTGCCTTGAGAGGCTGCTCTGTACTTCTGCCGCGAGAGCCGCTGTATGTTCCTCCGTTCGGAGGGAGCGTTCTGTATTCCCGTTGACCGTGATGACTCCACAAGGGCCTGGCATCTTGAGCTTGAGGTATGCATAATGCGGCACCGCGTTGAATTTTGCAAACGCGGTTCGTCCGAGCAGAGTGTGATAGCCGCTGTAAACGGGACTATGTCGAAGGTTAACTCCTCGCCCGGAAATTGTCCGGGATCCAAGACCACTTCCAATGTTCCGAGCTGTCTGATTGGCTTCCACACAGTATGACACCTTTAAAGGTTGTCTTTGTAGGTTTAATCCTTGAGGGTCTATGCCCATTTTGCGCCTTTGTATCCCGATAACGCAGGTTCAGCTACTACCGCCGTCCATCGGGACTCGTGAGGTGAAATCCATCGACGATTGGGTCTAAAACCAATGCGGCGAATCCGCCATGGCATATGCTGGTCGGATGGTCTCTTCGATCGAAAGTGATCGGACAAGAGGACCATGGATTGAACTTCGGGGCGACTGGCTCCATCGCATAGACGTCCCTTAGTGCGCGCTTCCTCTCCCTCTTGGGTATATGGGTCGCGTAAATCATGTTCACCGTCCGCACTTGTGGCGGAAAACCCTTCTGTCCTCTATTGTTCGGCGGTCGGGTCTCCTCCTCGTCGTCGCTGTTTAGCCCCTTGTCGTTGTTTTCGGCAATTAACTTGCCTGCCTGTTTGAACACCCAACAATCTCTATTAGTGTGATTGGCTGGTTTTTCAGGGGTGCCATGTATCTGGCATAAGCGGTCGAGTATTCGGTCCAAATTGGACGGACCCGGAGTGGTTCTTTTGAATGGCTTTTTCCGTTGACCGGGATTAGAGCCTCGGAATCCGGCGTTGACTGCCGTATCCTCCTTGTCGTCGCCGTTAATGCAGCGTTTGTTTTTGTTTTGACGTGACCTGCCGTTGTTGTCCTTAGTATCCGGACTGCCAGAATTTTTACGAAGATTGTTGCTGCGAGCTAGCCAGCTATCCTCTCACACGCAGAAGCGGGTCATTAATGATGTGAGGGCTGCCATAGATTTCGCTTTTCTGTCCCGGTGCTGGGCTAGCCATTCGTCGCGGATGTTATGCTTGAAGGCTGCAAGGGCCTCTGCATCCGGACAGTCGACGATTTGATTTTTCTTCGTCAAGAACCGTGTCCAGAATTGTCTGGCCGATTCGTCTGGCTGCTGAATGATGTGGCTTAGGTCATCGGCGTCTGGAGGTCGCACATACGTGCCCTGGAAGTTATCAAGGAATGCGGCTTCCAGGTCTTCCCAACACCCAATTGACTCTGCGGGCAAGCTGTTAAGCCAATGCCAAGCTGGTCCTTTAACCTTGAGTGGGAGATACTTGATGGCGTGGAGATCATCTCCGCGGGCCATATGGATGTGGAGAAGATAATCTTCGATCCAAACCGCGGGGTCTGTTGTGCCATCATAGGATTCAATGTTTACGGGTTTAAACCCTTTAGGGATTTGATGATACATTACTTCGTCGCTGAAGCATAAGCGGTGTGGCGCCTCAGATTGAGCAATATCACGACGCAGCTCGAGAGCGTTATGCGTCGTGTTCGCCCGCCAGGTTATTATATCCGTGCGACGGTATTCGTGCGTGGGTCGGGCGCCCACGTGATCCGTAGATGGATCTGGATTGCCTTGCTTTGTCCTCCAATATATCTCGCAAGTCCGGCGTGTTCCCTCTTGGCCGTACTTTTGGAGCGATGCCGGGTGCAGTATTGGTTGGGGCACTCGATGCCTCTCCGCCACGCATCGCTGGGTGGTCGGTCAACCGTATCGTCTTGTTGGTGATGGAGGTATGTATGCTTCCTCCTCTAATCGGGGAGCAGCTTGCGTCTTGGATAGCTTTGGAGGGCGTCGAAGTTTATACTTTTGCCGCGAGGACCTCGGTCCATCGATCGCCGATGAGGTCCTGATCAACTTGAAGCTGCTGCTGCTTTTTCTTTAGGCTGTTTGCCGTGGCGATAAGCCTGCGTTTAAAACGCTCTTGTTCGACGGGATCCTCGGGCACGATGAATTCGTCATCGTTGAGGCTTGCCTCGTCTTCGGAGGGAGGCATATAGTTGTAATCCTCGACCTCTTCGTCTGCCGCCCTCTCGTGAGGGCTTGCTTCTGCGTCCTCCTGCGCTGAGTCCTGCTGGAGGGGGTTTTCTTTGGCACTTTCTGGGGTATTATTGTCTCCTGTGCCGGAATCTCCATTCTTGCTGTGGCGGGATTTAGAGCGGCGCCGCTGATGCCGGCGCTTGGGCTGTTTCTTTAAAGAATCTGCCTCCGTTGTTTCTTCGTCATCCCCGTCTTTTGGGGTATCCACCATGTATATGTCATATGACGAGGTGGTCTTCTAGTGCCCTGTAGGCGCTGGTTCCTGTTCGTCTCCGGCATCGTCGTCCATAGCGTCGATGTCTTCGGAGTCATAGTCTAGCATGTCGGTTAGATCGTCGACAGTGGCTACAAAGTGGGTGGTGGGTGGGCTCTGAATTTCTTCGTCGTCCGCATCCCAACCATCCTGGCCATAGTCCGGCCAGGGCTCTCCTGATAACGAGAGATGCTTTAGTGAATTCAGGATGTCGCCAAATGGCGAGTATTGGAAGATGTCCGCGGCGGTGAATTCCATAACCGGCGCCCAATCCGATTTGGTGGGTAGGGGCGTGGGAGGTTCGGAGTCCGGCAAGGAGTCCGGCACCTCGGAATCACGAGTTTTGCAAGGGACAAAATCAGTGTTCGGCTCCATCGCCGTGGAAGTTGAAGCCCCCGAGGCGGTGTCCATCCACCGATCCTCTATCTGGGCAATCGACTCCGGACTAATGGCCGAAACGGATTCGCGCGGCGCCATCAAGGCCTTTGTCCGTGTGTGAGCTAGATCATGCCCATCGTCACAAAGGCGGGCGCTAGGTCGTGGCTCGAGTCCGTCTAAGATCAAGTCTCCGCGACATCGGCCGTGAAGTTTAGGCTTCGAATCGACGACGGCCAGGGGCGTAGCTTTCGATCTGCTCCAGATGACCAAGCAAATTAGCCCGCAGTGCGAAGCCGCCGAATACGAAGATCTGTCCGAGGAGAAAAGTCCCACCCTGGACAGCTTCGTTGGTTGAAGATGCCATCGGGCCTATCGGTGACGACACAGAGGAACTCTCAATGAAAGCACCAATGTCGGTGTCAAACCGCGGATCTCGGGTAGGGGTCCCGAACTGTGCGTCTAGGCGGATGGTAACAGGAGACGAGGGACACAATGTTTTACCTGAGTTGGGCCCTCTCGATGGAGGTAAAACCCACGCCCCGCTTGATTAATATTGATGATATGGGTAGTACAAGAGTGGATCTACCACGAGATCAAGGAGGCTAAACCCTAAAGCTAGCCTATGGTATGATTGTTGTAATGTATGTTGTCCTACGGACTAAAGCCCTCCGGTTTATATAGACACCGAAGGAGGCTAGGGTTACACAGAGTCGGTTACAATGGTAGGAGATCTACATATCCGTATCGCCAAGCTTGCCTTCCACGCCAAGGAAAGTCCCATCCGGACACGGGACGGAGTCTTCAATCTTGTATCTTCGTAGTCTTGGAGTCCGGCGGACGATGATAGTCCGGCTGTCCGGACACCCCCTAGTCCAGGACTCCCTCACCACCCTTTATTCCATAGTCCATAAAGGCTTTACCCAAAACTTGAAAACTTCACAACACAAAACTCAACAGGAAATCTTATAAGCTCCGTTAGTGAAAGAAAACAAAACCACCACATAAGGTACTGCAATGAACTCATTCTTTATTTATTTTGGTGTTAAACTTACTGTATTCCAACTTCTCTATGGTTTATAAACTAATTTACTAGCCATAGATGCATTGAAATAAGCAAACAACACACGAAAGACAGAATTTGTCAAAAACAGAACAGTCTGTAGCAATCTGTAACTAACACAAACTTTTGGAACTCTAAAAATCCTACAAAAATAGGAAGTCCTGGAAAATTTGTCTATTGAACATCAGCAAGAAGAATCAACGCAAAAGCACGTTCCTGTGATTCAACAAAATTGTTTTTGTGCGCGCAAAGTTTCTGTTTTTCAGCAGAATCAAATCAACTATCATCGTAGGTTATCCTATAGGTTCTACTTGGCACAAACACTAATTAAAAGATAAAAACACATCTATCCAGAAGGTAGATGCAATATTTATTACTAAACAGGAGCAAAAACAAAAAACATAAAGCAAAATTGGGTTGCCTCCCAACTAGCGCCACCGTTTAACGCCCCTAGCAAGGCATAAAAGCAAGGATAGATCTAACGAGTGCCATCTTTGGCACTAGGAGGGGAGGATCTCCTCTCTATAGCATTCATTCTTCTATTTAAGGTAAGCACATGGCCATTAATGGAAGAAGTAAGATTAAGCACGTTACGGAAGTTTGCCTCTAAACTAGACTTCATCTCTTTAATAATTTCATTTTGATAAAAGCACAAGAGAGTAGTTGATTCAACCTTATCGTTCATAGGATGCCCAAATATGGTTTTCATTTTTTCATAAGTGTCTACAGCATCCCTTTCAAGGAAACTTCCTTCAAAAATAGAATCTAAATTTTTTTAAAACAAGCAGGCAAGCCAATATAAAAACTTTTTAAGTAATCTTCAATTTGATATTGTGGCACATAGCTAGCCCGAATCCTTAATAATCTATCCCAAGCATCTTTTAAAGACTCATCAAGAAAATAGCGAAAAATTCCAGAGTCATCCTCATCAAAATTATTCAAGCTCTCATTGGTGACCCCGGTGGGTCTTTCCATAGCATCATTGTTCATGAGCTTAGAGAGGATAGAGGGGTTGTCCAAGGCACTAGAGCTCGGGAGAAAACCCTTAGTTCTTTTTGATTTAGCCACGACAACGGGAAGGCAAACGGAAAAGAGAGAAAGAGATTGGAAAAGAGAGGGCGAATAAAACGGAAAGGGTGACGTGGGGGAGAGGAAAACGAGAGGCAGATGGCAAATAATGTAAATGCGAGGGAGATGGGTTTGTGATGGGTACTTGGTATGTCTTGACTTGAGCGAAGACCTCCCCGGCAACGGCGCCAGAAATCCTTCTTGCTACGTCTTGAGCTTGCGTTGGTTTTCCTCGAAGAGGAGAGGGTGATGCAGCAAAGTGTAGCGTAAGTATTTCCCTCAATTTTGAGAACCAAGGTATCAATCTAGTAGGAGGCTCCTCAAAAGTCCCACGCACCTACACAAACAAACTGAGAACTCGCAACCAACGCAATAAAGGGGTTGTCAATCCCTTCACGGCCACTTTCAAAAGTGATATCTAATAAAGATAGTATGATAAGATAAATATATGTTTGGTATTTTATAATATAGATGCAAAAAGTAAAGATGCAAGTAAAGTAGATTGAAAGCAAATATGATAAGAGATAGACCCGGGGGCCATAGGTTTCACTAGAGGCTTCTCTCAAGATAGCATAAGTATTACGGTGGGTGAACAAATTACTGTCGAGCAATTGATAGAAAAGCGCATAGTTATGAGATTATCTAGGCATGATCATGTATATAGGCATCACGTCCATAACAAGTAGACCGACTCACCTGCATCTACTACTATTACTCCACACATCGACCGACTCTCGCCTCGCATCTAGAGTATTAAGTTCATAAGAACAGAGTAACGCATTAAGCAAGATGACATGATGTAGAGGGATAAACACATGCAATATAATATAAACCCCATCTTGTTATCCTCAATGGCAACAATGCAATATGTGTCTTGCAACCCTTTCTGTCACTGGGTAAGAACACCACAAGATTGAACCCAAAGCTAAGCACTTCTCCCATGGCAAGAAAGACCAATCTAGTAGGCCAAACCAAACTAATAAATCGAAGAGACTTGCAAAGATAACTCAATCATACATAAAAGAATTCAGAGAAGATTCAAATGTTATTCATAGATAAACTTGATCATAAACCCACAATTCATCGGATCTCGTCAAACACACCGCGAAAAGAGTTTACGTCGAATAGATCTCCATAAGAGAGGGGGAGAACATTGTATTGAGATCCAAAAAGAGAGAAGAAGCCATCTAGCTAATAACTATGGACCCGTAGGTCTGTGGTAAACTACTCACAACTCATCGGAGGGGCAAGGATGTTGATGTAGAAGCCCTCCGTGGTTGATTCCCCCTCCGACAGAGTACCGGCGAAGGCTCCAAGATGAGATCTCGCGGATACAGAAGGTTACAGTGGTGGAAATTGTGTTTCGTGGTGCTCCTGGATGTTTTCGGGGTACATAGGTATATATAGGAGGAAGAAGTACGTCGGTGGCCGCCCGAGGGGCCCACGAGACAGGGCGCCCGCCCTACAAGGGGGCGTCCTCCTGTCTCGTGGAGCCCTCGGAAGGTTCTTGACTTGCACTCCAAGCTCTCCGGATCACGTTTGTTCCAAAAATCACGCTCCCGAAGGTTTCATTCCGTTTGGACTCCGTTTGATATTCCTTTTCTTTGAAATACTAAAATAGGCAAAAAAAAAATAGCAATATGGGCTGGGCCTCCGGTTAGTAGGTTAGTCCCAAAAATGATATAAATGTGTAAAAAAAGCCCATAAACATCCAAAAGGGGTAATATAATAGCATGGAACAATCAAAAATTATAGATACGTTGGAGACGTATCACTTGTCAGGAATGGTCTTGTACATATCTGACATAGTGTTGTGGTCCATCCTGGGCTTCCCATAGACATCAACATAGTCTTCATTTTCCTCAAGGGCATTAATGAGTGCAGCCCACTTAGAGATAGATGACTGGTATTTGGTGCCCTTAGTCATCCATACAATTCTTCCATCCGGATAGAAATGGGATGTGGAGTAGAATTGCATGCCCATCTCATCATTCCACTTTGTGAGCTTTTGTCCCAAAAACTCAGCAACACCAGCAAGTCTGAAGCTCTCATGAGCGTGGGGGAAGTAGACTTCATTTGCATCAATATACTTTCAGTCCACCCACTTCATGTTTCTTATGATGGGCTTCTTATCAAGTAGCACTGTCTCATAGAAATCTTGTTGTTCACGGGTATGGAAACGATAATCACAAGCTGTCCTCCTCCTAGCTAAATAGGGATCCACTCTCTCAGACCACTATCTTTCCTGAGATTCATGTTCCCTGCAACTGGATGAGCATCATCATGGTCTGGGATCTTGGGCTTCAATTTCCTGAGCACTAGTGGCTCATCATCATCTTGAACTTCAGGCATTGGGGCCTTGTTCTTCTCAACAGTTGGGATGTTTCTAGTTGACGTCTTGGGTGCATCAGCTTTGGGTTTTGGCTTGGGCTTGGAGGGAGCAGCAACTGACTTCATGGCATCTGCCATGAGCTTCTTAGCTTTGGTAGGAGGTGAGGGAGTCCTGGATTAGGGGGTATCCGGACAGCCGGACTATATACTTTGGCCGGACTGATGGACCGTGAAGATACAAGACTCAAGACTTCGTCCCGTGTCCAGATAGGACTCTCCTTTGCATGGAAGACAAGCTTGGCAATCCAGATATTAGATTTCCTTCTTTGTAACCGACTCTATGTAAACCCTAGCCCCCTCCGGTGTCTATATAAGCCGGAGGGTTTTGTCCGTATAGGGACGATCAAGACAATCATAATCATCATAGGCTAGCTCCTAGGATTTAGCCACTACGGTCTCGTGGTAGATCAACTCTTGTAATACTCATATCATCAAGATCAATCAAGCAGGAAGTAGGGTTTTACCTCCATCGAGAGGGCCCGAACCCTTGCCTCCTGTTACCATTAGCCTTAGACGCACATATTGGGACCCCCTACCCGAGATCTGCCGGTTTTGACACCGACATTGGTGCTTTCATTGAGAGTTCCTCTATGTCGCTGCAAGGCTCGATGGCCCATCTCGTTGTCGAGGACAACATCACCTCTGGGGAGCGCTGGCTATAGGCCAAACTCTCTGACTAGGTGGCTTCGTCATGGCCGCCCGATCGGCTGCCACGCCGACGATGACCTCTCGGGTCATCACGAATAGCCTCCACGTCAATTCGGAACTCGCTGAACAGATGGATCCAATAGAGCTCTCTTCCCTTAATGAGCTCTTGGATCGCATTGTCGCTTTGGGAGTCACTATAGACTATGACCGGATTGGGCTTAAACCCGACCAGAGGGATATTAAATCCCCACCGGTCACCCATGAGATAGCGGTAGTGGAAGAGCCACATATGGATCATCCCTCTATTTTGAGGACGAACTATGTCCGAATCACCGAGCTCTCTGAGTCGGATACCCGTTCGCGGGAGGGCACGACCCAGACCCTGAACTTAGAATCAGGCAAAGGACCGAAGAAATCGGGCAACATCCCGGAGCCCGGGCTGTCAAGCCCGGAAGCTCCTCTGCCCCTGGGCGCTAGATCGGATCAGAATCCAGATTCAACTACACCCACCCACCCAGACTTAAGCCGTCTCTCCCATATCAGACAAGAGCCACAAGAAACAGTACATCGCTACTGGGCCAGATTCCTCCTTGGGATAAACAAGGTCAAGGACTGTCGCGAGGAGGACACAATCTCACTTTTTTGCAAGAATTGCACGAGCAAAGGGATCCTTAATGCTATAATTCGCCGTGACATAGTACACTTTGCCGACTTAGCAGCCGTAGTACAGAAGTACTGTGCGATGGAAAGTACCTGGAAAACCCAAACAGACTTTTGGGATAATCCGGCTCTAAGTAAACCTTTCCTCCGAGCTAAAAGGGCAAACTCTCCCAAGTTACCCGATCCAATTCCCAAAAAGTCAAAGCTCACTCCAGAACATGGAACCGTATTGGAAGAATGGCTCAATGGGCCATGCAAAATTCATAGCACACTGGATACTCAGCCAACACACAGCCTTAGAGCATGTTGGATACTCCGGCAGGTAGCAAAAAGCGGCGAGGATCTTCTTGCAAATAAAGCAGAGCAACGTCCCGCCGAAGACATCAATGCGGTACTGAAAGTCTTCGAGACTTTCGCCTCAAATAATAGGCGCAAGCGAGCCCATCTAAATCTCGCTGAAATTTGCCACGTGGCAAAAATAAATCTGTGGAACGACACTACTATAACTTTCAGTGCCAGCGACGAACCCCAATTCCAGACAGTCCGGGCACCTGCCGCATTGGTCCTTAGCCCAATCGTGGACGGCTTTCGGCTCACTAAAGTAATCATGGACGGCGGAAGTGGACTAATCTTGATCTATGAAGAAACACTCAGCAAGATGGAAATCGATAAAAGTTACATTGAGCAGAGCAGCACAACCTTCAGGGGAATCATCCCTAGTCGGGAGGCACGGTGAACGAGAAAAATCACACTCGAGTATTTGGCACCCCGTAGAATTACAGGTCCAAAGAAATCACATTCCAAGTGGCTCCTTTCAGTAGCGGATAGCACGCCCTTTTAGGGCGGGATGCATTCACAAAGTTTCAAGTTATACCCCATTACGGGTACATGAAGCTTAAAATACCCGGACCCAATGGAATCATCACTCTAGCCAGTGATCCGGACGTCGCACTCCGCACCGAAAATAAAACTGCAGCACTAGCCCTGGAAGCATTATCTGAAGCCCTAGCGGCCAAAGAACTAACAACGTTGCACGCCACAGTGGACAGGGACGACGTGATACTCGACAAACGACCCAAGTCCACATCATTTAAACCCGCAGACGAGATAGTCAAATTCCAGGTCCATCCAACGGACCCCACGAAGACGGCTTCCATCAGGAGCCAGTTGAGCCCCACAATGGACGCCGCACTACGAGAATTCTTACGCGAGAATTGGGACATTTTCGCCTGGCATCCTTCGGACATGCCGGGCATCCCACGCAGGCTGGCCGAACACATCCTCAACATACTGAAAGGATACAAGCCAGTCAAACAGACTCTTAGGCGCTTCTCAGAGCCTAAACGGCAAGCCATGGGAGAAGAGCTAGCCAAGCTACTTGAGGCCGAATTCATCAGAGATATCAAGCATATGGATTGGCTGGCAAACCTGGTAATGGTACCAAAGAAGGACAAATCCTGGCGCCTATGCGTGGATTTCAAAGACCTCCAAGGCTTGCCCCAAGGATCCCTTCCCCCTCCCTCGCATCGACCAAATCATCGACGCCACCGCAGGACATGATTCACTATGTTTCCTCGACGCATACTCCGGATACCATCAAATAAAGATGGCAGAGTCCGACCAAGCCGCAACGACATTTATAACGCCATATGGCCCTTTCTGCTTCAACACCATGCCTTTCAGGCTTAAAAATGCCGGCACAACCTATCAATGCATGATTCAAACATGCCTGCAGAAGCAAATCGGCAAAAAGTGGAGGCATATGTGGATGACATGGTCATAAAAACAAGACACGTGGAAACCCTAATAGATGACTTCAGGCTTACGTTCGATAACCGCCGAACATACGACATCAAGCTAAACCCGGAAAAATGTGTTTTCGGCGTACCCTTTGGGAAGTTGCTCGGCTTCGTTGTTTCCAATAGAGGAATTGAAGCAAATCCGGCAAAAATCTGAGCTCTGTCGCAGTTGGCTATCCCAACAGACCTCAAGCATATCCAAAAATTAGCTGGATGTGTGGCTGCCTTAAGCCGTTTTATCTCCTGATTAGGAGAAAAGGCATTACCTCTTTACCGCCTTCTTCGGTGCACCAAACACTTCGTGTGGACGGATGCAGCCACGGCCGGACTGGATGAAATAAAGACCTTATTGGCCAGTAATCCAGTCCTAACAGCGCCAAATACTGGCGAACCTATGCTATTGTACATAGCTGCAACACATCAAGTTGTAAGCGCAGTGCTCGTCGTTGATCGAGAGGCTGACGGATACAAATTCCCGCTCCAGAAGCCGGTATATTACGTATCCACGGTCCTCATCCCATGCAAATCTCGATACCCACACTATCAAAAGATAGCATACGCGGTCTTCATGGCATCCCGGAAGCTACGACACTACTTCCAGGAGTGTTCGATTACGGTGGCCTCCGAAGTACCGCTCAACGACATAATAAACAACCGCGACGCTACGGGCCGGATTGCTAAATGGTCCATTGAGCTCCTTCCGTTCGACATAACATACAAACCACGGCGGGCCATTAAGTCGCAAGTACTGGCTGACTTTGTCGCCGAATGGACAGAAGCCAAACTCCTTAAAGAGTACAGCGCATACTCTAATTGGATCATGCACTTCCATGGCTCTAAAATGCTGGCCGGATTGGGAGCAGGTGTAGTCCTAACGTCCCCCACCGAAGACACGGTCCAATACTTACTCCAAATATCATACACAGACTCCAACAACACACCCAAATATGAGGCTCTGTTGCATGGTCTTCGGATGGCAGTCTCTATGGACATTCAACGCCTGGAGGTGCGCGGGGATTCAAACCTCGCAATATCGCAAATAAATGGAGACTTTGATGCCAAGGATCCGAAAATGGCGGCCTACCGTAATGTCGTCCTCAAAATGTCAGCTTGGTTCGAGGGGCTCGAATTCCACCATGTAGCTCGAGAAAACAATCAAGCGGCGGATATCCTCGCCTGCATCGGCGCTAAATGTGACCCTGTCCCACCTAACATATTTCTGGAAAGGCTGTTCAAGCCATCCGTGGTATGGGAAGGGGAGTCCGGCAACACTAGCATGGATCCGAATACACCCCCAGATTCCGAACCATCAGACGTAATCGGAGGCTCTGCCACCGAAATAACACCTTCGGCTCACGAAATCATGGCTGTAATCGCCTCGTGGACTGAGCCTTTCTTGGCCTACCTAAATAGGCAGGAGCTCCCTGAGGACCAAAATGAAGCACGTTGCATCGTGCGGCATTCCAAAGCCTACAAAGTCCATGAGGGAGAACTCTATAAGAAAAGTGCGACCGGAGTGCTCCAAAGATGCATCTCCGAAGAGGAAGGGCGGCAGCTCTTGGCTGAAATCCATGCCGGACTCGGCGGACACCATGCTGCGGCTCGGGCACTTGTCAGCAAGGCCTTCCGCACAGGCTTTTATTGGCCGACAACCCGAGCAAACGCACAAGACCTTGTCCAACACTGCGTCGGTTGCCAGCTCTTTGCCAATCAGAGCCACATGCCCCCTACCGCTCTCCAAACAATCCCCATTACTTGGCCCTTCGCGGTCTGGGGCCTGGATATGGTCGGACCCCTTAAGGGGGGAAGCCATAAGAAAAAAAATACTTATTGGTCATGGTGCGCAAGTTCACCAAATGGATAGAAGCCAAACCAGTTAAAACGGCCAAATCAGGACCAGTGATAGACTTCATATCCGGGGTTGTACACCGTTACAGAATCCCCCACAACATCATCACTAACAATGGCTCAAACTTCACAGCCGATGAAGTGAAAACTTGGTGCGGCAACATGGGCATTAAGCTCGATTACGCCTCCGTCTAACATCCCCAAACAAACGGCCAGGTCAAACGCGCAAACGGTCTCATCATGAGCGGCATCAAACCCAAACTAGTGCGGTCCTTGACAGAGTCGGACATGCACTGGGTAGAGGAGCTCGACTCCGTACTCTGGGGCTGCGGACCACGCCGAATCGCACCACCGGATACACACCATTTTTTATGGTGTACGGCGCAAAAGCAGTACTACCCTGCGACATAATACACGACTCACCTTGCGTACGCCTATACGAAGAGAAGGAAGCCGAGTTAGATTGGCAGGACAACTTAGATGCCCTGGAGGAGGAGCACGACGTCGCCAAAGCCCGTTCCACATTCTATCAGCAGCAGGCTCGGCGATATCAAAGCAGAGAAGTGCGGGCCAAAACTTATAATATTGGCAAACTCGTTCTACGCCTACCAGAGAAGAAGAAGGACAAGCTCAAACCTAAGTGGGAGGGTCCCTTCATTATTTATAAAGTTCACACTGGAGGAGCGTACCGCCTGCGTAATGCATCCGATAACAGACTCGAGCCGAACCCATGGAACGCGGCCAGACTCCGGAGATTCTATGCCTAGTGCCGAACTCAATGTTTGTCTCCTTACCACCGCTCTTTTAATTATTCTCCTCCCCCTCTTTTTTTTCCTTTCTCACCCTTTTTCCCTTTTCCACACAAAGTAATCGATACAATGCGGATGTACGGATCACTCCGGCCGCACTATGTGTGTAAACCATACCTGGGGGCTTCCTATACAGAAGCTAAATATAATTACTTTCAAGGCTTCTTGCCTATCACATATGCGTTCTTTTTCCATATGTGGCTTTTCTTCACCATTATATGCATCGATATGACTTAAGATGTGGCCATGCTGGGTTGCCTGGCTCTTGTGTTTATGCCCTATGTCCCCGTTAATTCGGCTAGGGCATAAGGGGAGCACCTCTGCGATTGTTACTACCGGTTCAGCCGGATGTGTACCTCAGACTGGGTGAAGCCGAAAGCTAGCGTTCTTAAGGGAATATTCAGTCGGTGAACAAAAGATGTTTCTTTTGTTTATTACAAACATGAATCCCCAGAAGTTTTTTTATCTTGTGTTTCTGTTTGCAATCTGGACATGTACATCAATGCATGCTTGCCCAGGGAAAGGAACCCCTAACGGAATTATTCTCCCTGGAAGATGTTTCTTACTACCCATGTAATATAACATAACTAGTTGGGTACTTGTCTGTTCAAGCACTTATGACCCTACTTTGGTTTCACGCATACCCGCATCGCATAAGCGAGCGGGTATTCGGATACACTCCGGACTGTCGGATCCTGGGGCTGAAGCAAAAAGGTCCGCCATGACAAATGATTTTTAATCTGGCTAGGGACTACACATGTCCATTGAATTACAATCACTTGGACTAACTATGTTCTTCATCTATACCATCCAATAGGCTATCTAGCTTGCAATCCTGTTGGGAATACTTTGCGGCTAATGCTACCTGATCATACACCAGACTCACGGGAATTTCTTGCCCATCTAGCCCCGCCAGTCCGACTTGGGCCATATGGTTCGGGTCAAGCTTGGTGTAGCACGTCTTCACCATGGCACAGGCCTCCCTTGCACCTTGTCGGCAGGCTGACATCTTCCACAATCGTAAGCACCGCCGTGCTCCTTGGAGCATATCCACGAGCTCCCCCATGCCTTTCGGCAGAGAAGTGGATGGCCACAAGGCCTGGGCAATACCCTGCATCACCTGTCGAGCTTGCTCGTGCAGCTGTGAGAGGTCTTGCAGCAAATCACCTGCGGATGCGGGCATCTCCTCTTCAGGACGGCTCGTCAACATACCTACAGATATAAACTTTTTCAATATTCTTCCTCGCTGAGCAGTACTACAGTTCGTCTAGGCACTCACCATAAATGCCTCGACGAAGCCTTCTATTCTCCTTTACGGAGTCTGTCAGCTGAGCGCAAACATCTCCTAATTCGATGCCCAGCCGGACATTGGCATCTTGAAGATCGTTCTTCTCCCGCCGAACTTGTGTAAGAACACGCTCGCCAGCTTTTAGCTGCCTTTGGATATGTGACTCGCTATCTCTTACGATCTCCGGATTCTCCCCGGGAATGTCTGCAGAATTTTCTGTTCGACTTATCATACAAGCCACTTACTAACCGGTACATTTCCATACAATTACTCCATTGAGACAAATGTTACCAAATGAGGCCTTCTGGGATTCCTCTAGCTTGGCAACTGCGGCCCTCAGCTGGGTCCTGCACTCCTCCAGCTCTTGCGACAATTGGGCATTCTTATCTACAAGGACCTATGCATAAATTGATCCTTAAAACATTTGTTCCAACCGTTTCAAGTCTCAGGGGTTACTGCTATACATGCTTATCAAATTTTCTTACCCGAATATCTTTTGCATACTGGTCCATCGCCCGGGCGAGTCCGCCTTGAGCAGCTCGGATGTATGCGTCTCCCGAATTGAAAGCATTAAATGCCTCTTCGGAAAATATGTTATTGCAAAGTACGGCCCGTCGGCGCTGGTGATTCATGGCACTCTTTATCTCGGAATTCGTCGCGGAGAGCATATCCGCGTCCTTTGTCGGAGGACAATTCGGCATCGGCCCCGCATCGGCATCCTCTCTCGAAGCCGGTTCTCGAATCCGGCTAGTGGAGGTGTGATTGGCAGGATCTCCGGATATAGTCCGACAACTCCTCTTTCTGCCAGGACACAAAGGACGCTGTTACATTTCAAACACAATAATCACAGAGCGGGTTTTTACCATACCTCTGTAATGGCGTTTCGGCCCTAACCGCCTTCCTCTTAAGCCTGCCCGATCCGGACGCCCTTTGCCGACGAGCCCCCAGGGGCTCGGCGCTGCGTTCCAATGGTCGTCTCTATAAGAATACGATATTTTAGGCATAAGGCACGGTGTCAGAAAGGAGTACTCTTCGGAGGATAAGGTTTCGGCTTTGCTTACACGCGATGCGGGTAGTAGTCCGAGATAGTCGGCGACAATAGCCACCGAGGCGTCATCGCAGCTGGCCTAATAAAATGTCTTGTTGACAAGCTCCACAGTAATATCCGGATCTTCTTCAAGTCCGGGATCGAAGCCCTTCCGGGGTCCTCTGGCTGCGGGGAGGGGCTGTTGAATCCTTGTACGGCCCTCCTTAGTTCCTGCTCAGAAATATTGAGGTAAATAATCATGACGAAGGACGCTAGAAGGAATGGAGCGGGGGGAAAGAGTGGCGACTTACCCAGCTTGGGGGGTTGTACATAGAAAACCCATCCCGCGGTTTAATATGAAGGACTTCTTCTTCTTCCCCTTTGTACAAATCGGACAGTATCCTCGCCAGAGCAGTGGCGGAGTCCGGACCTTTACGACCATAGTGGGTGGCATCATATTCCCCGTTGTAATGCCACATGGGCTTCCCCCGATATTGAAGCGGCTGCACTCCCCGCATTATGCATATTGCCATAACCTCGACTATTGTCAGCCCTGATTTGGCCAGTATCTTTATCCTGCTCATCAGGAAGTGTGCTTCTCTAGTATCCTCTTCTTGGGGGCCCTGAGGGCGCCAACTTCGGCGTGCCTTCGGTGGAGCGTTACTGAACTTAGGGAGACCCGTCCGGACTGGATCCGAAAGGGGAATGTCATCAACATAAAACCACTCCGAGGGCCAGTTTTCAGGTGCCTTCTTGGGAGTACCGGACAGGTATCCGATCTCGGCGGCGCGCCATACTTCGGCTCCGCCCACCTGACATATGGATTCCCCCTGGTTGCGAGGGACGAGGCAGAACAACTTCTTCCATAACCCAAAGTGAGCCTCGCAGCCCAGAAATAGTTCACAAAGGGCAACATATCTAGCTATGTGCAGCACGGAGGCGGGGGTGAAGTTGTGCAGCTGGAGGCCATAGAATTCCAGGAGCCCGCGAAGGAATGGGTGGATTGGAAACCCAACGCCTCTTAGCAGATGCGGGATGAGTCATATTCACTCCCCGGGGGATGGATCAGGAGATCTCTCCGCTTGCTCCCCACCATTATAGGTGGCTAGTCCAGGTCGGACGGGAACCATGAACGCCGGTGGAAGAAACCCTTGGGTGCAGAACTCTATCAAAGCGGCTTTGAGGCGAACACTCTTCGATCGCTGGCTTGGAGCAAAGGGAACGAGAAGAAGAGCTGCGGTGACCGGCCATGATGGAAATGGTTTTTCCCAGAGCGTTGTGTTGGATGCTTGCTCAAGGGAAGAAGGTGAGGTTTGGATCTGAGGATCCCCGTCCCTTCAAATAGACGGTTTGCTCGCAGGGCCGGGGTGGCAAATGTAAAAATACCCTGGCTCCCCGTATTCGCTCGACATGTGGAGATGGCCATTATTGAAGCACAGAAGCCAAGGAGTACAACATTGATGGGAAGCCGGACACTGTTTGTTACAACAGGTACTTTGGAGTATTCAGAGATGGAACCCGCCTTGCAATGTCGAAGACAAACTGCGCGCCGGACTCATCGTCATTGAAGCCTGGTTCAGGGGCTACTGAGGGAGTCCTGGATTAGGGGGTATCCGGACAACCGGACTATATACTTTGGCCAGATTGATGGACCGTGAAGATACAAGACTCAAGACTTCGTCCCGTGTCCGGGTAGGACTCTCCTTTGCGTGGAAGACAAGCTTGGCAATCCGGATATTAGATTTCCTTCTTTGTAACCGACTCTATGTAAACCCTAGCCCCCTCTGGTGTCTATATAAACCTGAGGGTTTTGTCCATATAGGGACGATCAAGACAATCATAATCATCATAGGCTAGCTCCTAGGGTTTAGCCACTACGATCTCGTGGTAGATCAACTCTTGTAATACTCATATCATCAAGATCAATCAAGCAGGAAGTAGGGTTTTACCTCCATCGAGAGGGCCCGAACCTGGGTAAAACATTGTGTCCCTTGCCTCCTATTACCATTAGCCTTAGACGCACATATCAGGACCCCCTACACGAGATCCGCCGGTTTTGACACCGATAGGAGGTGCAACTGATTCTTCCTCCTCCTCTTCTTCTTCTTCTTCTTCTCTCATGGAAGGCTTACCAAGCACTATGGCAGTATTCTTCCTAGCCCTCTTCTTTTTCTTACCAGCAGCAGCTCCTTCATCATCTGATTGCTCAAGAGTGAATGTCATTATCTCTTGTGGAGCTGTAGTTTTCCTAGGTTTTGACATTGGCACTCTTTTGGAAGGAGCTTTCTTCTTAAGATCAGGCTTGGTTGTGGCTGCAGAGCCACATTCTTTCCTCAGAACTGCTTTCTTTGATGTGGCCTCATTTGCAACAAAATCCTCATTCTCACTGTTAGAGGTTTTCTTCTTCCTTGTTCTAGTGGCAGCCTTCGGCAAGTTGCTGGGGGTGCTTCTGCTACCTTCATCATAGCTGTCATTGGGGCTTTAACCCTCGCTGAGATTTACATCATGTTCTGACCTATTCTGGCTGTCACTTGCATCTGACATCTTGCAAAGCTGATCCTGTAAATAGATGGGTATGGGTAGAGTATATGAGTATCACAAAAAGTAGATAGTTTTTCAAAATTTTGAGTCTAAAGTTTAGTTTTAGTTTTCCACATAGAGTATTTCGGAGCTACCGATATGATCATCTTGGTGACACCAAAGCACACACACAGAGTCTAAACACACAATTTCGATCAAATCGAGTTGTGGTTTGGTGACTCCGAGATGCTAGGGTTTCACTGAGATGTTACTGTAGGTCTCACCGATTAGTACATTTCGGTGGCACAAAGTTGTACTTAGTGCAATGGCCAGAGCCAATCGGTGGGACCGAAAGTTTCATTTCGGTCAGTCCGAGATGAGTCCGGTGGAAACCTAACCCTAATTTTTTTCCTTTGAATCAATTCTAAAGGAACTTTTCGGTGGATAGAAGGATCTCAAACATGGCAAGATACTAGGCATTATCCTTGTGCATTGAATCGAAAGGGGATAACATGAGGAGATCGAATTGTACCCTAACTTGGTGACGATCCTCTACGGCGGCAATGGTGATGTTGAATCCATTTGACAGCGGCGGAGACCTGCGACGGAGATGCACAGGTGAAGATGGCGACTATCTGGAGACCAAGGGGCGGCAACAATGGGGTGCTGGCTCGAAACGTTTGAAGATTTTTTTTTCAATCGTATGGGTCTGCTAAAATATGTACCCATGTGTTGTCGGTGGCACCAAGTGGAACGAAACAGTGGCACCAAGATGCGAAACTGCGTGCAGTTACAACAACTCGGTGAGAGAAAGTCGGTCTAACCGGTAGCACCGAGATGAAAAAGCTAGATCAGTCTAATGCTTTCGGTGGGACCGAGTTTGAGTAAATTGGTCTGACCAAAATGCAAGAGAAGATTTTGGAAGGCAACCCTTGATGGATCGTTGGCTCCGAGTGCTTCTCACCCGGAGGGTCCGAAAAAGACTTGCTCAATTTATGTGATATAGCATGAATAGAGTTTGAGACAAGAAGAACATAGATAGCTAGAGAAAGTTCGTAGGCATTCTTGTCCATCCATTTGGTCAATAAAAACCAAAACAATCAAAACAACAAATGGATGTCCTCAAATGGAGAAAATGTGCATTCAACATGCTCACACAATAAGATAGCAAATGAAACATGTGTCAAAGCATGCATAATCAATTCTAGCATCTATCAAGCAATTGGCGATGACTAGGTCGTCTATATATGAGTATATTGACTTAGGAGTCAAATGAGAACATTTGATCATAGGTCATACTCATCGTTTAAGAACAAGTGGGGTTACCACTTTTACATAAAGCATTAATGTGTTCACACCATTAGAGTTGCTTTAGTTCATTTTTTAGAGCAAAGTGTTGGGAAACGTTGCATGGAAAACAAAAAAAATTCTACGCACACGCAAGACCTATCCATGAGATGCATAGCAATGAGGGGGAGAGTGTGTCTACGTACCCTCGTAGACCGTAAGAGGAAGCGTTTAGTAACGCGGTTGATGTAGTCAAACTTCTTCACGATTCAAACGATCAAGTACCGAACATATGATACCTCCGCGTTTAGCATACGTTCAGCTCAATGACGTCCTCGCCTTTCTAATCCAGCAAGACGACGAAGTAGTGGATGAGTTCTGGCAGCACGATGGCTTGGTGACGGTGGTGGTGATGCTTTCTCTGCAAGGCTTCGCCTAAGCACTACGTAAATATGACCGAGGGATGAAACTGTGGAGAGGGACGCCACACATGGCTATGAGATTGTCGTCGTCTTGTGTGGCGCCCCCCTCCCACATATATATAAGTGGGGGGGGGAGGCAGCCCGGCGCACCAAATAGGTGGCCGTCCGGCCCTAGGGCTCCTGCCCTGGCCGTGTCCTCCCTTCCTTATTTGCTCCGGGGAAAAAGGGAAAGGGGAGGAGAGGAAGGCAAGGGGGCCGAATCCCCCCTTTCCTTTTCTCCCCAAGGTCGGCTGCCATAGGAGGGGCACACTAGCTCCTTGTGGGTTGGTGTGCTCCCCTCTTTCTGTCCATATGGCCCATATACCTCCTGGGGGTGCCCGTAACCCCTTCCGACAATCCGATGACTACTCAGTGCACTCTAAAACTCTTCCGTGTCCAAATATCATCATCCTATATATAAATCTTTACCTCTAGACCATTTCGGAGCTCCTTGTCATGTTCGTGATCTCATCCGGGACTCCGAACAACATTCGGTCACCAAATCATATAACTCATATAACATTATATCGTCAACGAACATTAAGCGTGCGGACCCTATGGGTTAGAGAACTATGTAGACATGATCGAGACACCTCTCCGGTCAATAACCAATAGCGGAACCTGGATGCCCATATTGTTTCCCACATATTCTACGAAGATCTTTATCGGTCGAACCTTATGACAACATATGTAATTCCCTTTGTCTGTCGGTATGTTACTTGCCCAAGATTCGATCATCGGTATCTTCATACCTAGTTCAATATCGTTATCAGCAAGTATCTTTACTCATTCCATAATACATCATCTTGTAACTAACTCCTTAGTCAATTGCTTGCAAGCTTATTATGATGTGTATTACTGAGAGGGCCCAGAGATACCTCTCTGATACTCGGAGTGACAAATTCCAACCTTGATCCATGCCAACTCAACAAACACCTTTGGAGATACTTGTAGAGCATCTTTATGATCACCTAGTTATGTTGTGACGTTTGATAGCACACAAGGTATTTCTCCGGTATTCGGGAGTTGCATGATTTCATGGTCGAAGGAACATGTATTTGACATTCAAGAAAGTAGTAGCAATAAACTGAACGATCATATGCTAAGCTAACGGGTGGGTCTTGTTCATCACATCATTCTCCTAATGATGTGACACCGTTATCAAATGACAACACATGTCTATGGTTAGTAAACCTTAACCATCTTTGATCAACGAGCTAGCCTAGTAGAGGCTTACTAGGGACACGGTATTTGTTTATGTATTCACACATGTATTTAAGTTTCTGATCAATACAATTCTAGCATGAATAATAAAACTTTATCATGAATAAGGAAATATAAAATAACAACTTTATTATTGCCTCTAGGGCATATTTCCTTCACAAAGCTCCCCTAGATGTGATATCCCCCCTAAGAGGGATGAACTACCATTGGTTTTTGTAGATGATGACTTCATGTAGGCAGTGAAGATGTGGATGCTCAATCTTGATGTAGATCATTTGAAGCAATCCTTTGGGGTTTTGCACTTTTAGTACCTATATGGGTTAGTCCCACAAGGAACATATAAGGGTATCCATAGACATAGAGTGAATTGCACATATGATGATGTCCATGAAAGCTACCTTGTCCCTTGTTTTACCAACAAGAGGGTTTGTGACTCCATGAACTAGTGCAAGATATGAAAGTTGATTGCACAAGTCCTTGCCAAAATGAATATGAGTGAAGTATGTTGGCAGAGTCACCCACAAGAACACCCTAGTTCTTCTTCTATGGGATCCATGTCAACTTGATGGGAATACTTGGAGTTGTACTCCCTCCGTCCGGAAATACTTGTCATCAAAATTAATAAAAGGGGATGTATCTAGATGTATTTTAGTTCTAGATACATTCTTTTTTTCATTTTGATGACAAGTATTTTCGGACAAAGGGAGTAGTTGTACTTGATGAAGTAGAGCTTGACGTATTCTTGGGAACCCACTTGACCATGGCCTTAGGAGCTTCTTCAAATGAGTCAATCTCTTCTTGAAGTTTGTCCTTGCCTGTTAGCTTGTGGTCTTGTGGTGGAAGATCATCTTGAGCTTGTGTTCCCTCAAAACAAGTGGGATCATACATCTCTTGTCGAGGAACAAACTTCGTTTTGGGGTATTGATGTTCTTCCCATTCAACTCCATTGGCATTGAACTTTTGTTCAAAACCAATACCTTGGTTCTTCCGATGTCTTCCTTGCTTGCGTACAATTTCCTCAAATTGCATACTCCCGGCAAGGCTCTTGTAAACACCTTTCTCTATAATTCCTTTCGCTAAGATATTTTCTTGCTCAAGTGTAACTTGGATAAGAGAATCATTAGTGGAATCAAGAGAAATACTAGAACCAACAATATTGGATTTAGCATGATTATTGTTACTACTAGAAGAAGAATCTTTCTTGCTCTTATTGCTAGATTTACTTGTGACATATAAGTAGACAAGAGGAGATGTTTGGCAATGTAAGAAGAACTCTTCTTTTGAAGATCACCATTGATAGCTTTTAGGAACTCATGCTCTTCATCTAAATTTAGCTTCTCGAAGTGTAGCTTCTCATGAGTCTAGAAGTTCTCTATGATCCTCTTGAGTTGTTTCATGAGCTAACTTAAGAGTGTTTAGTTCTTTAGTTAGACACCCAATCTCCTTCTTATCATTTTCATTCGTTTCATCTTGATTAGCATGATTACTAGCAAGTTCATTACATATTTTATCACTAGTTTTCTCAACAAGTAAATCATCATCACCTAGCAAATCATCTTCATCACTATCAAAATCAAAGTACTCAGGGTGTGATACCCTGGGGAATTTAGCCATGAAGCATCTTCCAATTCCTTCATTTGGTGAGTCAAATATGTCGTAGGAGTTGGATGACACTAGTGCAAGATCGGAACACCTTCATCTTGAGTATAGTCAGAGTCGGAGTGATAGATTCTCTCGGAGTAGTTGTCGGAGTCAAGACCGGATACCCATTCACCAACATGAGCTTGATGTCTTCGTCTTGTGTAGCTCTTTGATGAATTTTCCTTCCTTTCTGAAACCTTGCTTCATCGAGAGGGTCTTCGTTCATAACGATCATCTCTGCTCCTTCTCTCTATTGGAGGCGATTCATCTCTTCTAACTATCCTTTTTGGTGAATCTTCTATTTTCCTGTAGGGAGTCGTACACTCATTGGAGTAGTGTCCGGGTCTTCCACAATTTTAGCAATTACGATCACGACTAGAAGATCTTTTGTCATTGTAGGACCTTGACTTGGAGCTTCTCTCTTTGCTTCTATTCTTATATAATTTGCTGAAGTTCTTCACCATTAAGCTCAATTCTTGATTGGTGACTTGCCTCTCACTTGATGTTGTAGGGGCATCACTTGAAGCTTTGTACGCACCACTTTGACTTATTGTGAAGCTCTTCCTTATCCTTGAGTGATATCTCATGAGAAACAATTCTACCAATGAATTCCGTGCGCTTGAGATCTTTGTAATTGGACATCATTTGGCTCAAAGTGCACATGGTATCATATTTTCCATCCAAGGCTCTAAGGATCTTCCTGATGATGAATTTGTCGGTCATCTCTTCACTTCCTAAGCCAGCAATCTCATTTGTGACGAGAGCAAGCCTAGAGTACATTTCGGCGACTCCTTCACCGTCCTTCATCTTGAACTTGTCAAGTTGACTTTGAAGCACATCCAACTTGGATTCCTTGAAGGACTCGGTACCTTTGTGCATATCAACCAAAGTATCCCAAATTTCCTTTGCATTCTCAAGACGGCTGATTTTCTTGAATTCTTCGGGGCACAATCCATTGAAGAGAATATCACAAGCTTGAGCATTGTATTGCAACATATTCATTTCTTCCGTTGTCGCTTCATGATCCGGTTCTTTACCATCCTTGAAGAAATCACCTTGCAAGCCAATACGAACAATAGCCCAAACGGCGGGGTTATGACCAAGAATATGCATTTTCATCTTATGCTTTGAAAGTGCGTTATATCGACTAGAGGGGGGTGAATAGGCGATTTTTATGAAATTCTTCACTGAGGAATTTGCCGGTGAGGAAATTCCTTAGCGAAGAACTATTTGCAGCAGAATAAGTACTCAGAGGTAAACATAACAGATTACACACATAGTCAAGCATGATGAAATGACGACTAGAGCAGTCTGAGAAGCGTAAACACAGGATAACAAGATGAAGACAAACGGTGAAGAAATTGAAGCGAGGAATTTGTGAAAGTCTTGATCAAAGTCTTCAAACACAGATATGAACAATATGCAACATGAGAATGAGGAAATGAAAGAGTTGAGGAAATAGAACCGGTCGGTTGGTGAAGACAATGATTTGGTAAACCAGTTCCAACTCGCTGTCTCGGTTATGCGTCTGGTTGAGCGGTGAGTATTTAAACTCGAGGACACAGTCCGGACACCCGATCTCGAGCCGCAACTCGGGACACCGATCCTCACCGTATTCTCCTTGAACTAAGACTACGCAGGCCTCGTCCAATCACTCGTGGTAAGTCTTCAGGTGACTTCCAAACCTTCACAGACTTGGTCACTCGGCGATCCACAATTCCTCTTGGATGCTCTAGACCTTGACGCCTAACCGTCTGGAAGAAGCACAGTCTTCAAAGGTAACAAGCGTCGGATCCACGCAGGATCAATTTCTTCAGTGATGCTCAATCACTTGGGGTTTTGTGGGTTTGGTTTTGGGATTTTCCTCACTTGATGATTTTCGCTCAAAGTCCTCGGAGGATGGGTTGCTCTCGGATGACAAGTGTCAAGTTCTCTCGGAGCAGCCAACCGACTAGTGGTTGTAGGGGGCGGCTATTTATAGCCTAGGAGCAGCCCGACATGATAAGACATAAATGCCCTTCAATGATATGACCGTTAGGTGGATAAGATATTTTGGTCTGCTTGGCAGCAAAGACAAAGAACGATCGGAAATTTGACTTTCAAAGTCCTCGGGGCTATCATGTTCCTCCTTTGTGTAGGTGATTCGACATGGCGAATTCCTAACTCCTCGGTCGAGCAAAGTCATTAGTGAATGGAAGAACTGCGTCTCATCCATTGAAGAATTTGATTGAATCGTATGAGATTTCAATGGCTTCACTCAAGGGATTGGTAGGTGTAGGATTTTGAGTTGAGCATCACATGGAAATTTTTCCTTAGTATTTCCTCGACCCCTTTAACGATGCGGTGTTTCCTATGACTCAATAAAGAGAAAATGAAACTACGAAAACAAAAGTCTTCACGCTTGATTCCTCGAATGAATATCAAGTCTTCATGGTCACACCAATTTCTTCACTTTCAAAGTCTTGAGAAAGTCTTGAGAATATCAAAGTCTTGATCGAAGAACTTCATTTTTAGGGTCGACTTTCTCTGTAAATATCAAACTCCTCATAGACTTATAGACTTGTGTACACTTACAAGCGCATCAGTTACTTAACCTATAAGTCTTCAATACACCAAAATCACTAAGGGCACTAGATGCACTTACAATCTCCCCTTTTGGTGATTGATGACAACATAGGTTAAGTTTTCAACGAGGATAAACATATGAAGTGTAAATCACGTCTTGAGGAATTTGATTGCAAGATATAGAAGAACTCCCCTGAATATGTGCATAATGAGGAATTTGCTTTTGAGGCAATGCACATTTGAAGATTTGAATCATGGAGATCTCCCCTATATCTTGTAATTCATACGCATTTGATTCATATACTATGAAGAATTTGAAATGCATGATGAAATATGGTGCTGATGAGATTGACATGCATGCAATAGTATTAACTAGGAATGAGCATGCGGAATATCACACCAAAGGTTTGAGCTCAAGTATCACATTGAGCTTAGTGCTTCAAAAGCATCGAGCATAACACGTATCAAAATCAGAGCATCAGAAGCACGATTAAAAGTATTAGAGCACATTGCAAAGTCAGCACAATGCACGATCAAAAGTATCAGGGCACCATCGGAGTTAAGATTACAACTCGATCCAATAAAAGTTTCGGAAGAACGAGAGTTGTAACTTAATAAAAATGCCCATAGTATAAACCCGCTTGAAGACTAACTCAAATTTCTTCCCTTTGTCATCAAATGACCAAAAGGATCGGCGAGGACTAACGCCTCAAGATATTCAAGTCGATGAAGGCGCCCGGCGTTATCGGGGTTTGTTGTTGAAGTAGGGCCGCCGCAGATGTCGTCCAAATCTTCATATTCATCGGTTTAGCGATGAAGAATAAGAGCTAGCCACCAAATCGGGAACTTTGACTCTCTTGAATTTCTTCGGAGGTGGTGCAGACCAGTCATAAGCTTCCTGAAGACCCATAGTCTTCAATTCTTCCGCGGAATAGACATGATTCAGAACAGCCCAGGTGCGGTTGATGGTTTCATGTAGGTAGTTGAAAGCACATTTGCTCCCTAGGTGGTTTTGGTAATTAATGACAACATACTTTGTGGTTGGACTAATGCTTTTAACAAGTATGTTTCAGGAAAGTCAACCACTCTGGCATGGCAAAAGGACTAGAGAGGTGAACCCCTAAGATGCTAAGGAAAGCATTGGCAAAAGCTCAAGACTCCATTCTTGGTTTAGTGATCAAAGATCACATTGAGTCCATAGGAAAGCCAATACTATTAAAAGGGGATGAGGTTATGATGATGATCTGGTTGCTCTAAGTGCTTAGTGATTTATCTCTCAAACTATCAGCAATCTTTCATTCCAACATAAACCCATAAGTAATCTCGGTCCCACCGATTCCAAACTCAGTCACACCGAGATGAACCACCTCAGCCATATAGCCAAAACCCTAAGAATCTCGGTCCCACCGATTCCAAACTCGGTCATACCGAAATTGGTGTTGCCAACCTTCTGTAACCTTCTGTACTCAAATCGGTGTCACCGAGATGAGAAAGTCGGTCCCACCGAGATTGGCAAACCCTAGTCTTTGGAAGAATCGGACTAACCGAGATTGTATTTTCGGTCCCACCGAAAATCCCAATGTTCACAAGATTTGAACTTTCGGTCGACCGAGTTGTCAACTTGTCCGACCGAGATTGCTCAAATGTGTGTAGCAGTTGGATTTTGTGTGGAGGCTATAAATACCCTCCACCTCCTCTTCATTCGTGGAGAGAGCCATCGAAAGAACTATCACTCCCACCTTACATTTACGAGAAGAAAACTACCTACCCTTGTGTTGAGATCAAGTTGCTCCACTCCCACCATATGAAACTTGATTTCTAGTCTTTCCAAGTTGCTTTCCACTCAATCCCTTCCTCCACCACAGCCAAATCGGTGAGGAGAGTTGAGTGTTGGGGAGATTATCATTTGAAGCACAAGAGCAAGGAGTTCATCATCACCAACCCCATCTATTACCTTTTGGAGGGTGGTGCCTCCTAGATTGGTTAGGTGTCGCTTGGGAGCCTCCGTCATGATGTGGAGTTGAACCAAGGAGTTTGTAAGGGCAAGGAGATCGCCTACTTCGTGAAGATCTACCCCGAGTAAGGCTAGTCCTCCGTGGGCGTAAGCCATGATGGCATAGACAAGGTTGCTTCTTCGTGGACCCTTCGTGGGTGGAGTCCTCCGTGGACTCATGGCCGTTACCCTCCGTGGGTTGAAGTCTCCATCAACGTGGATTGACGATAGCACCACCTATCGGAACCACGAGAAAAATCTCCGTGTCTCCAATTGCGTTTGCTCTTCACAATCTCTCCCTTACTATTCATGCAATTTACTTTCCGCTGCCCTATACTCTAGAATTGCATGTTTAGTATGTTGCTCGACTTGTATGCATGATGCTTAACTTGTCCTTCATTGTGAATTTGCTATGAACTTATGTTAATCAAAAGGCACAAACTTTTATCTTGTCGAGTTGTCTAATCACCCCCCCTCTAGACACTCTTGCCTTCAACGATCCTACAATTGGTATCAGAGCTTTGGTCTCCATTGCTTTGGTTTGCACACCATTGGAGGAAGATGGACGTGTCTACGTTTGGGAGTGTTAGTCATAGAGTGCCTATTCTTGATGGAGTGTCCTATAACTCGTGGAGGATTGAAATGCTTGCTATCTTTAAGATGTACAACTTGCGCAAATATGTTGAAACCCCATATGTACCACCATTTGACCCCTTGCACCCTACGGTAGATGAAGAGCTTGATTTGCTTCGTAACCTTAGAACTGTCAATCTTATCATTAGAGGTTTGCCTGATAACTTGCTTGAGCTTGTCACGAACTTTGAGTGCGCCCATGCTATGTGGAAGTTCTTGGAAGAACTTTATCCGGACTACTCTTTGAGAGGTCTTGATGAAATTCTATACAAGACTGTTGAATTTGATATGTTTGCCCCAAAGATCCTAACTTTGATAAATGCTTCTTTGAGCTTCGTGATCTTATGAAAAAGAAGGGTGATCCCGGTTTTATCAATGTTCGAATAAGAAATGCTCTTGTTTTGCATTCCGATGACTATTATCACGTTGATAAAACTGATGCAAGTCATTGTCAAATTGACCTAGGTATTGATGATGAATTATCTATGGGTCAATATGATGATGAGCATGAGCATGATGACGATTCGGACACGAGCTAGACAAGATCATGAAGAGTCTCAATCTAATGGCAAATATGAGAGACTACATATCCGGAGGAAAAGAATGGATTCTTGATAGTGGATGCACCGATCACATGACCGGAGATGAAGACATGTTTCGAGAGCTTGCAAAGAACGATGGTCCACGCAAGTATGTGACTTTTGGAGACAACTCCAAGGGTAAGGTACTTGGCCTTGGTAAGGTGGCCATATCTCATGATAGCTCCATTAAAAATGTCATGCTTGTTGAATCACTTGGATACAATTTACTTTCCGTGTCTAGATTAGTGACTTTGGATACAATGTGCTATTCACCAAAGTAGATTGCCAAGTTTTCCGTAGTGACAATCATAACATGGTCTTCTTGGCATTCGAGAGGTGACCTATACATTGTCGATTTCACTAAGAAAGCTCAACCTAGAACTTGCTTTATTGCTAAATCTGCTAAAGGCTGGCTTTGGCATAGAAGGCTTGGACATGTTGGTATCGAAATTTAGATAAGCTAATCAAAGGTGATCACATTCTTGGTGTTAAAGATGTCTTCTTTGACAAAGATAGACTCTGCGGTGCATGTCAAGCGGGAAAACAAGTAGGAGGAAGTCATCCGTGAAGAATATCATGACCACAAGGAGACCGCTTGAGCTTCTTCATATGGATCTCTTGGTCCCAATGCTTACAAAAGCCTTGGTGGTAACTCCTTTGGTCTAGTTATTGTTGATGATTTTTCCAGATTCGTGGGTATTTCTACTTGATGACAAATCGCAGGTTGGAAAATCTTCAAAACCTTTGCTAGAAAGGCTCGAGAATCAATTTGAGGTGAAGATCAAGAAGGTTCGGAGTGACAACGGAGCGGAGTTCAAGAACGCCCATGTGGACTCTTTTCTCGATGAGGAAGGAATCCTACATGAGTTCTCAGCTACGTACACACCTCAACAAAAGCGGAGTTGTTGAGAGGAAGAACCGAGCGCTCATTGAGATGGCGAGGACAATGCTTGATGAATACAAGACACCAAAACACTTTTGGGGTGAAGCCGTTGAGACGACTTGTCATGCCATCAACAGACTTTATCTTCACAAGCTTCTCGGCAAGACTTCATACGAGCTCCTTACGGGTAACAAACCCCAAGTGGGATATTTTCGTGTCTTTGGTTCAAAATGCTATATTCTTGATAAGCATCGTCGGTCTAAATTTGCTCCTAAAACTCATGAAGGCTTTTTCCTCGGTTATGGATCAAACTCTCACACTTACCGTGTCTACAATAATTTCACCGAAAGGTTGAAGAGACGGTAGATGTGAAGTTTGATGAATCTAATGGCTCATAAGTAGAGCAAATGCCTATTGATGTAGGAGACAAAGACCCATCGGAAGCCATTCAAGACTTATCCATTGGAAAGATTAGTCCCATGGAAGTGAAGGAGAGTACCTCATCTACATATGTGGAGCCCCCTACCTCACGGCAAGGTGAACCTCAAGGCAACATGGAGGCTTCCACAAGTGGAACTCACCAAGATGAGGAAGTGCGACAAGAAGATCCACCACAACCTCCTTCTCCACCACCTCAAGACAACACCAACAACACGGATGAAGAAGAAGATGAGGATAATGAGGAAGCTCAGCCACGACCACGACAAAAGCTATCCCGAGTTCGAGAAAGAGTCAAGAAAGACCATCCCGTGGAACAAATGATGAATGACATCGACTCCGGGAGAATCACTCGCTCTAAAACTCGTTTAGCTAACTTTTGTGAGCATTACTCATTCATCTCAAGTCTTGAACCTATGAAGGTAGAAGAAGCGCTTGAAGACCGGATTGGGTGAATGCTATGCATGAAGAGCTGCACAACCGAGAGGAACAACGTTTGGTCTTTGGTAGAGAAGCCCAATGATGACCAAAACGTCATTGGAACCAAATGGGTGTTTCGGAACAAGCAAGATGAGGATGGACAAGTCATCCGCAACAAGGCTCGTCTCGTAGCACAAGGTTATACACAAGTCGAAGGTATGGACTATGGTGAGACCTATGCCCCCGTTGCTAGACTTGAGTCCATTCGCATTCTTCTTGCTTATGCCAACCACCATAACATTACTCTCTATCAAATGGACATTAAAAGTGCTTTTCTAAATGGTGAAATTGAGGAGGAAGTGTTTGAGAAACAACCTCCGGTTGTGAATCCTAAAAGCCTAATCATGTTTATAAATTGCACAAAGCTCTTTACGGTCTTAAACAAGCCCCTAGAGCTTGGTACAAATGCTTGACTAGCTTTCTTCTTGGAAAAGGATTTGAGATTGGTAAAATTGACTCAACGCTATTCACAAAAGGGTTGACGGAGAACTATTTGTGTGCCAAATATATGTCGATGATATTATCTTTGGATCAACTAACCCTGATTTCAAAGTGAGAAGTTTGGAAAGCTTATGTGGAGAAGTATGAGATGTCCATGATGAGTGAACTCAAGTTCTTCCTTGGGTTGCAAATCAAGCAATCTAAGGAGGGTACTTTTGTCTCACAAACCAAGTACACTAAGGATCTCTTCAAGAAGTTCAACATGCAAGAGAGCAAAGGTATGAGAACCCCATGCCTACTAATGGACATAATGACTTGACAAAAGGTGGAGAACCTGTTGACCAAAAGGTCTATCGATCCATGATTGGTTCTCTACTATATCTCTCGTGCTTCTCGTCCGATATTATGTTGAGTGTATGCATGTGTGCTCGATATCAAGCTGCTCTAAAGAATGTCATCTTAAAGCTGTTAAAAAATTGTGAGATATTTGATACACACACCTAACTTTGGCATCTGGTATCCTAAGAGGGCCTCTTTCGATCTTGTTGGCTATTCCGACTCGGACTATGCGGAGACAAGATAGACAGAGAAAGTCGACTTGGTACATGTCAATTTCTTGGTCGATCCCTTGTGTCTTGGTCATCCAAGAAACAAAACTCGATATCGTTATCTCTCGCAGAAGCGAGAATATATTGCTGCTGGTTCGTGTTGTGCTCGGTTGCTATGGATGAAACAAATGCTTAAGGACTATGGGATACATGCAAGACATGTTCCTTTGCTTTGTGACAACGAGAGTGCAATTAAGATTGGACACAATCCGTGCAACACTCTCGCACAAAACACATTGAAGTTAAATCACCATTTTATTCGTGATCATATTGCTAAGGGTGACATTGATCTTAAGCATGTTCGTCTTGACAAACAGCTTGCAGACATCTTCACAAAACCACTTGATGAGAAAGTGTTTTGTCGCTGAGGAGTGAGTTGAACATCATTGATGCTTCAAACTTGGAGTGAAAACTCCATTGATGCATGCAAGGCATGAGCCTAATTGACTAATCCTTGACATTTCTCTTATGATGATGATCATATGTCTTGGACACATTTGCCCCCTTGTATTGCATCTAACTCCTTGCAGGTACTTGGATGGTCTACATTCAACAAGATTATCACTCACTCAAATCATGAGTAATCTTGTCATTGACCAAGTATCTAGCTCTTTGGGATGTTGAGTTCAAGGAACAAAATTCCACATATCCTTTTGACACCATATACTTCTAGTACTTCACTCATGTCATATTGGATATTCTTGAGTATTTCCTTGCTTGCCTAACCCATGTAGGAAGATGAACTACACAATGGGAAATGGTGCTCCAACTTCACATTCTATGAGCATCAACATCAAGTTCACCTACATGAGAACAAGCAACAACAAGCCCGAGGTATGTCATTCACATCTTGAAAAAGCTTTGCTCAAAGACATGAGTACAAGCAGCTTCAAAAGATGTGATCACATCAAATGCTTAATCGAAAAATGGTAACCCCATTTTGAGCTTAAACGATGAGTATGACCTATGATCAAATGTTCTCATTTGACTCCTAAGTCAATATACTCAAACATAGGTGACTTTGTGCCGACCCTATCTAGATGAAGTACATATGTTTTGGAGTTTTCTGTTTTTCTCTTATGTTCTCTCATTGAGTTTCCTTCCTTATTTAAAAAAAAAAACTTCATCTAGCAATATTTTTATTTCATTTCTTCCGATCCTGTGTATATCCTTTAGCTCTGATGAATTCCCTGAAAATCATTTACAAACTCATTGCAAATCTTCTGAAACATTTCTTGCAAAGTGAGCTGAATTATTTCTGTATTTTCCTAAAATTAAACTCGGCGTCACCGATTTAAATATTTCGGTCTGACCGAAAAAGGATCTGCCCTAAGTCTCTGACTTTCGGACTCACCGATCCATATCAATTCGGTGTCACCGATTTATATTCACCAGGATATCATCTTCTACAGCTCATCTAAATGATTTACATTCTACATACTAAATTTGCTCAGTTGTGATTCTTAATGAACCCACTTCTTTCCTTCCATCTTTCCTGCCCTTCGGTTTCTTGTCCTTTTCGGCACTTGATGTCAAGGGGAGAAGATTTAGGGGAGCTGGGGAGATTAAAGGAAGAACAATCTTACCTTAAGGGGAGAGGATCACATCAAAGCTTTGCCATATATTTCTTCGTGATAATACTTTTGGCATTATTCTCCTGATTTTGCTTCTCTTGCTCTCACCATTGGTATCTTCTCAAGTACACTTGGTATCTTATACAATTGGCATCTTAAAAGATCACAATTGGTATCTTATGAAAAGCAAAATCTCTCTGAGCTCATTGAAAATCTTTTAGTCTCGGGAGACATGTTGGTGATTCAAGCTAGTGCTCAACATGAGACACTCTTTATACATGTCATCCTCGGTTGGTACTCTTGATGTTCTTCTTTTTGGTTGAAGAAATACTCTTGTGTTATCTAACCCTGTTTTCCCAAGATTATTTCTTGGTACATCACCAAGGAACTTCAAGGTAAGTATATGCATCTTGCAGGATGTGCATGATGGTGACTTGCTTGTGAATACATGTTTGCAAGAAATCACCATGCACATATGCATCATATCTCATTTACCTTATCTGCTCTCGATGCATATAGCCAAGCTGCATGTAGCACATCTTGCTTTTCTCTCATGTGTGCTTGTGGTAGTCCAAAACCAAAATCTAAAATCTTGCACACTTGTAGGGGAGCTTGTGTACTACATGTTTGTCAAAGCTTTAATGTTAACCATGTCCTTCTTTTAGTAAGCTTTGATATCCTTTTACGTGTGTTGCCATCAATTACCAAAAGGGGAGATTGAAAGCACATTTGCTCCTAGGTGGTTTTGGTAATTAATGACAACATACTTTGTGGTTGGACTAATGCTTTTAACAAGTATGTTTCAGGAAAGTCAACCACGGCATGGCAAAAGGACTAGAGAGGTGAACCCCTAAGATGCTAAGGAAAGCATTGGCAAAAGCTCAAGACTCCATTCTTGGTTTAGTGATCAAAGATCACATTGAGTCCATAGGAAAGCCAATACTATTAAAAGGGGATGAGGTTATGATGATGATCTGGTTGCTCTAAGTGCTTAGTGATTTATCTCTCAAACTATCGACAATCTTTCATTCCAACATAAACCCATAAGTAATCTCGGTCCCACCGATTCCAAACTCACCACACCGAGATGAACCACCTCACCATATAGCCAAAACCCTAAGAATCTCGGATTTTCCGATTCCAAACTCGGTCATACGAAATTGGTGTTGCCAACCTTCAGAACATACGTACTCAAATCGGTGTCACCGAGATGAGAAAGTCGGTCCCACCGAGATTGGCAAACCCTAGTCTTTGGAAGAATCGGACTAACCGAGATTGTATTTTCGTCCCACGAAAATCCCAACGTTCACAAGATTTGAACTTTCGGTCCGACCGAGTTGTCAACTTCGGTCCGACCGAGATTGCTCAAATGTGTGTAACGGTTGGATTTTGTGTGGAGGCTATAAATACCCTCCACCTCCTCTTCATTCGTGGAGAGAGCCATCGAAAGAACTATCACTCCCACCTTACATTTCGAGAAGAAAACTACCTACCCTTGTGTTGAGATCAAGTTGCTCCACTCCCACCATATGAAACTTGATTTCTAGTCTTTCCAAGTTGCTTTCCACTCAATCCCTTCCTCCACCACAGCCAAATCGGTGAGGAGAGTTGAGTGTTGGGGAGATTATCATTTGAAGCACAAGAGCAAGGAGTTCATCATCACCAACCCCATCTATTACCTTTTGGAGGTGGTGCCTCCTAGATTGGTTAGGTGTCGCTTGGGAGCCTCCGTCATGATGTGGAGTTGAACCAAGGAGTTTGTAAGGGCAAGGAGATCGCCTACTTCGTGAAGATCTACCCGAGTAAGGCTAGTCCTCCGTGGGCGTAAGCCATGATGGCATAGACAAGGTTGCTTCTTCGTGGACCCTTCGTGGGTGGAGTCCTCCGTGGACTCATGGCCGTTACCCTCCGTGGGTTGAAGTCTCCATCAACGTGGATTGACGATAGCACCACCTATCGGAACCACGAGAAAAATCTCCGTGTCTCCAATTGCGTTTGCTCTTCACAATCTCTCCCTTACTATTCATGCAATTTACTTTCCGCTGCCCTATACTCTAGAATTGCATGTTTAGTATGTTGCTCGACTTGTATGCATGATGCTTAACTTGTCCTTCATTGTGAATTTGCTATGAACTTATGTTAATCAAAAGGCACAAACTTTTATCTTGTCGAGTTGTCTAATCACCCCCCCTCTAGACACTCTTGCCTTCAACGATCCTACAGTAGTACTGGCTTTTCTTCACTGCATTATGCGTTGAAGTCATATTGTGAAGAATTGCAGCAAATTGGCGCTTGACCCATTTTTGATTGCGTTCAACCTTCTGATGAAGACTGAGGAGTAACTCACGATCAGTCATCACCCTGGGTGCAGTTGCTTGAGGCTGTTGCTTGGTTGAGGTATTTGCGGCAGTGTCATGCGTTGCAGAATCGTCATTGGTGGAGTAAGATGCAGCTTTGCGAAACTGACCATCCAATGGACGAGTGCCTTCATCAATTACAGCTGCTGCCTTGCCCTTGTCATCAGATGATGAAATTGGTCGCTTGAGGACTTCAATGGGCGTAAAGCTGCCATGGTTGAGTGCCCGACCTTGTAGTTGATGAAGATCTTGCCCTTATGAATCTCATGATCCAAGGCGATATGGCTTCAAACTCAAAAGGTGACATTACAGCGTTGGCGAGTCCTCATGAAGAAATCATGGAAGTTGACAGGAATGCCATGAATGATATTAAAAAGCAAGTTCTTCATGATGCCAACGACATCTTCTTCATTTGAGTCGTGGCCTTTGATTGGACTCATTGTCTTCGTCAAGATTCTATACACAGTCCGAGGCACATACAGCAGATCCTTGACGAGGAATTTGGTTCGAGGGGCTTGGCCTGGCTTCAATGGCTTCATCAGTACTTGCATGAAGTGATCAGACAGTTCACGTTCATTGTAGAGGCAACGAGCAGATTCATGGGGAGGATCAAGAGGAAGGACACGAAGCAATTCGATTCTTTGGTGCCTTGTAGTGAGTATTTTCGGTCATCCAATCCAGAACCCATGAGTTGATATCTTGACATCTCCGGTGATGTGCGGGGTGGCACAGAATGAAGAATGAGTTCTTCATTCGATCCACATATATCGGTGCAGAAATTCAGCAGCCTCGCATCATGAAGAACACGGAGTCTTGGCTCAAGCACGGCGGTGATTCCATATCAACATGAGGAATATGCTCATGGTGAAGATCTTGTCTTTGTCGAATAGCGAGGAATAGAAATTTGCTTGTGTTGGAGTCGAGCGTCTTTTCCTCATTCGAGCAGAGTCATAAGGTTGTAGGCGATGAAGAACACATGCTCGTAAAAGAAATCTTCAGCCTTGAACTTTTGCTTGCTCGAAAATGGATCCTTTGGCTTGGGCAGAGGAATATCTCATATCTGAAGCACAACCTCAGAATCGCAATTTCGTGTTCTTCAGTCGAGGAATTTCTGGTTCCTCTCCTTGTGCGCTTTGAGGATCGGCAGTTGGTTCTTGGCGCTAGTGGCTGGAGTCTCTTCATTGACAGATGATGTGGGATGAGTTTCTTGAGCCCATTTGAGCAGTTGTAGCCGGGACCGAGGGACTTGTTGAGCGGAGTGAAGAGAGGAGTATTGGGGTCTTGACTTTCCCAAAAGTCATCGTTCATTATCGGTGTAGTGCACCCAATATCCACATCTTCATCTTCTTTTCAATTTCCTCGGCCACCGCCTCTTCACTGTGAACCGAGGCACGGGTGAGGAAGCAACAGGAGTTGAAGGAAAGCTTCCACATCAATTTCTTCATCAAGCTGTTACAAGTAGCAACAGATTGATTTTCTTCATCGATCCACTTGGGATAGTGTATTCTTCTCCAAAGGAACAATTTCCTTGGATGACATGGAGGAAATGGGAATGGCATCGATAGGATTTTCAATCGAGCTGGTCATTGGCTTCAATTTCTTCGCGCAGAAGAATTTGGCGCATTGATGCCTTCCTTTTCTTCTGCTGCAGCTCTCTCTCAGCCTTTGTCTTCTTCACTTCATAAGCGAAGGAAGAATTGGAGTTGGTGTTGGTGCGGGGAGGAGCTGAGGATTGTGGTACAGTTTCTTGAGCACAACCAGTGCAGTTGCCTGCTTCCTTCAGATTCTTCAGCGCACCACTAGTGGATGCCACAGGAGTTTCTTCAAGAAATGGAATGGAGTCATCAGCCACGGAACTTGTGTTCTCATCAAGACGCTGAAAGTCATCAGAAGGTCTTGGCATGTTCTTCAAAGCAGTGAGCAGATTCTTGACTGAGGATTTTCTTGTTGCGATGAGGCTGCAATAGTTGACATTCTATTCGTCGAGTGATGAATCTCACCTTGGCTCCTTGCCGGTCAAGATTGTAAGCATCAAAATCCTTCTTGAGTGCTTGGATTTGATTGAGCTTTAAGAAGTTTTTCAGAGTCAAGTTGATGATGTTTTTCCTCGAAGCTTCTCTTTTCTTGCTTTTGCTCTCTTCAATTCACGAGCCTTTTCAAATTTTCATTTCTCTTCAAGCGATGAAATGGTTCAAGATGTGACTTTGACCAGAGTCGATGGCAGATCCTAAGAGGAGTGTGTGGATCCCGATGCCATGTGTCAATGAAGTCTAGGATCTTCTTCGGATCCAAAAGCGAGGTACACTTGTTCCTTTGGCTCTAGCGGCCTTGGTCGGTCTGTCTCGATGATTTTTTCAAGTTCTTCATCAGAGGCTTCATCATCAGAGGGAACGTTGAATGCAACTGTTTCTTCATCGGACTTGGCGAGGACCGCGTCCAGCAGCTTGCTTTTGTCTTCAGCAGAGTGGGACCTGTTGAGGACATTGGTGCAGCTGAGGAACTTGCTGAAACACCAGAAGCAATGGAGAATCCTTGAGTCCTTTGGCAAGTGGCAAGATGCATAGGTGTTGAGGACTTGGAGGGAGCTGCTGAGGATTTTGAATGAGCAGCAGCAGTCTGAGGAATTTGCCGTGAGGGCACAACTGAGGAACTGGGCCGTGAGGGCGCTGACGGTGAAGCACTTGGCTTGCGTGCAGGCTTCTTTGGCATTGATTTCCTCGGTTTGACCGAGGGCTCAGCAGCAGCAGCAGCAGTATCCTCATTGAATTTCCTCACCGCCTCCTTGGCCTGTCTTGCCAATTTGGCTTGGCGCTGGACCATTCTTCAGAAAGTCTTCACCACGCTTTGTATTTGGTGGGATCGACAACAGCCAGTGCGGAGGAGCTCTTGGGCATGGAGGATTCAGCGAATTTCCTCATGTACTTAGGAGTGACATAGCGGTATTCTCGCCATTCTCGTGCCCATCTCCTTTCTATTCTCTGATCGCACTTTGCGCTGGTTCTTGGTCTCCTTGCCAAATTTGGATTCATCGGTGTGCGATGAGTCGTGTATATTTCCTCATGAATTTCAAAAGCAGTCATGACTTCGGTTTCTTTCCTCCCTTGCGGTCTCTTGCCTTACGCCATTTTCTTGGTGAGGAATTTGAACAATAGAGCACTCTGAAGAAGTATGCAGTTTTTCTTCGAGGAACGCGCAAATGAGTTAAGTTAATGAGAACCTAGTGATTCAAAGGCGGACATGAGTACTGTGAGCAGAGTGTAGGTGCGAGGAATTTGGAGAGGTCATATCGTTCTCGTAAGATTTTCCAAAAGAAGCAAGTTTTGAGGAATTTGACCAGTTTGAGTCTTGAGGAATTTCACTAAGCGTTTCGTCTTAGGTTCCAGAGTTGTACAGATCGAAAATCCGCACAATTGAGGAATCTTGAATGCTTAGGGAGATAAATCAAGAACATATAGTGTGTGAGGTGTTCATATGTGAAGATTTTGAAGAGTAAAAACACCTTTGAAGATTTTTCAGACAAATTTGAGAATCAACGCGAGTAATAAAAGTGACTTTTAATTACCCGAACTGAAGAACACGACGAATAGAGATGAACTGTAGAGAAGTTCGTCACGTTAGATCTTCCACGCCCTAACTTGGCGGAGGAAGACGACTACGGCGGCGGAGTGAGGATTTCCGCAGCCGGGCGCGAATACGACGGCGATGAGGTCGGCGGTGAAGCTTTTCCTCACCGGCGACGATGGAGAAGCGGCGGCGCTAGGGTTTGAGGAGAGCTCGGCGAGACAGCGACGAGCGGAGTAAATGAAGTGAGGAGGGTAAAGGGGTATTTATAGCCACGGTGAAAAACTGTTCGCCAAGATTTTGGGCGAACATGCCCTGCCCTTTCTCCTTCACGCGACGTGTGTCACCCACGTCTTGTGCGAGATGAGATCGTGTAAGATCGTGGGTGATTAAACTAATGCATCGTGGGATGCGGAACGGTTTGAGCGGTAAAATCGAAAACTTGGATAAGATTTGTTTAAAAGTTTTGTTCGCAATTTCTTCAATTGTCAAGGACCGGTGAAGACTTTGAGCAGTTTCAATCGAACGCACATGAAGAATTTGTGAATAGATTGGGTTGAGTATAGCATAGAGGGGAAGGGTCCGATCACATTCACTTAGCAGAAATCGCAACTTGAAGAATTAGCAATAAGTGAATGCTGTATAGGACATAAACTCATATATATATATAGCCAATGAAGAAAGACAACGGAAATACTGAAGATTTTGCAAAGTTGAAGAATTTGAAAAACTGAGGAATTTCAAATAACAAAAAAAAACTCAGATTGAAGATTTTCAACTTTTGTGGTGGCGTAGCCCACCGTATAAGAATGATGATTTCAGACACCGCGTACAATTATCGTAGGGTTCTAAGAATCAAATTCTTCATTGATTTCTTCACACTTAGAGTGTTATTCTTCATTGATTGAGGAACAACGTTTCTTCATGTGTTGCACATCTAAGTCATCAATTATGCATAAGGGTTAGGATGTGTGTCCTTTTCAAATAACATTCGAAGATTCTAAGATATTTAGCTCACACCGCAACTTGCTAAATCTCTTCTCATCCAAGGGCTTGGTGAAGATATCAGCTAGCTGCTCTTCAGTCTTCACATGCTCAATGGAGATATCGCCCTTCAACACATGATCACGAAGAAAATGATGACGAATCTGGATGTGCTTAGTCTTCGAGTCTTTGAATCGGGTTGTGAGCCATCTTGATGGCACTCTCGTTGTCGCAGAGAAGAGGCACATTCTTCACGTTGACGCCATAGTCCTTGAGGGTTTGCTTCATCCAAAGCGCTTGAGCACAAAGAAGACCCAAAGAGCAATATATTCAGCCGGCGAAGAGATAGCGATATACGTTGCATTTCTTCGAGGACCAGCGGACCAAAGATCGTCGAGGAAATGACAAGTGCCGATGTTGACTTGCGGTCCACACGATCACTAGCATAGTCGAGTCGAATATCCAATGAGATCAAAAGCAGAGCCCTTGGGGTACCATAATCCTAGTGTTGGTGTGTGAGCTAGATATCGAAGAATATGCTTCACACCTTATGGTGTGATTCCTTGGTGCAGCTTGAAATCGGGCACACATGCAAACACTAAGCATTATATCGGCCTAGATGCACATAGGTACAATAAAGAACCAATCATGGGCGGTATACCTTGTGATCGAAGTCAATACCATTTTCATCGATGCATAGATGACCATTTGTGGGCATAGGAATTTTGACGCCTTTGCAATCTTGCATGCCAAATTTCCTCAATACATCTTTGAGGTATTTCTCCGAGATATGAATATGCCATTGTCTTTCTTGATTGAATTTGAAGACCTAAGAAGAATTTCAACTCTCCCATCATAGACATTTGATATTCTTCACTCATCATATAGGCAAATTCATCACTATATCGTTGGTTAGTATAGCCAAAGATAATATCATCAACATATATTTGGCACACAAACAGTTCACCATCATATGATTTAGTAAATAGAGTAGGATCGAGTGAACGGGTGTGAAGCCATTCTTCATGAAGAATTCCTTGATGTATCATACCACGCTTGAGGGGCTTGCTTGAGGCCATAGAGAGCCTTATTTAGTCTGAAGACTTTGTCGATTCTTGGGATCCTCAAAACACGGGGTTGAGCAACATATACTTCTTCCTCAAGCTTACCATTGAGGAATGCACTTTTCACATCCATTTGATATAAGATGATATCATGATGGTTAGCATAGGCAAGTAAAATGCGAATAGCTTCAAGTCTAGCAACAGTGCAAAAGTTTCATCGAAATCAATTCCTTCAACCTGTGTGTAGCCTTGAGCTACTAGTCGTGTTTTATTCCTCACAACAAGGCCATTTTCATCTTGCTTGTTGCGGTAGATCCACTTTGTGCCAATGATATTATGCTTGCGAGGATCAGGCGATTGACCAATTCCGGACATTGTTCAGCTCGAATCGATGTAATTCTTCTTGCATAGCCCTGAATCCACTCCGGCTCGAAATGCTTCATCTACCTTAGTGGGCTCTGAGATAGAGACAAAACAATAGTGCCCACAAAAGTTAGATAAGTGTGAGGCTTTTGAGCGGTGAGAGGACTGGTCTTGCTGATGTCATCGATGATCTTCTCCACTTGCACTTCTTTTGCAACGCGTGGATGAGTTGGTTGTCACGAGGATTTTGATCAGCATTTTCTTGACACCAATTTCCTCATCATGTTCTTGAGTGCATCACTCGGCGTTCTTCACGACCGAGAATGAATTCTTCACAGATTCTTGAAGAGGAATGACATCCTCGGTTGCCTTGTGCTTGATAGCATCCTCGGTGCTGGTTCATCTAACATGAAGGTAGGTGCTCTCTTTGCGAGCCATTAGTTTCATCGAACCGCACATCTCAAATGTCGACAATCTTGTGAAGAACAATGTTGAAGACTCTGTAGGTGTCTGAGTCCTTTCCGTAACCAAGCATAAAACCTTCATGTGCTTTTGGTGCAAATTTAGAGTTGTGGTGAGGATCTCTAATCCAACATTTAGCAATCAAGACTTTGAAATAACTCACATTGGGTTTTTGTCGTTGAGGAGTTCATATGCGATCTTCTTGAAGAATTTGTGAAGATATACTCTGTTGATGATGTGGCGGTGCGGTATCAATTGCGTCAATCCAAAAACGCCGAGGCGTTTTGTATTCATCAAGCATAGTGCGAGCCATCTCAACAAGAGTTCTGTTCTTGCGCTCCACGACGCCATTTCTTTGAGGAGTATAAGGAGCAGATAATTCGTGAGTAATACCAAGTTCATCAAGATAGGCATCAAGACCGAATTCTTGAACTCGGTTCCATTGTCACTTCGATATGCTTGATCTTCACACCAAAGTTGGTTGAAGCCCTCGAGGAAAATCGTTTGAAGACTTCACGCACTTCATGTTTGTAAGTAACAATGTGTACCCATGTATATCGAGAATAATCATCAACAATGACAAAACCATATAGAGATGCATCATTAGTATTTGCTGAATAATGATTATGTCGAAGAGGTCCATGTGAAGTAATTGAATGGACGGGTAGTGGTCATGATAGTCTTATTTGGATGCTTGGCCTTGGTCATTTTTTCAGCTTCACATGCTCCGCATAAGTGATCCTTGAGGAATTTGACATTCTCAATGCCAATGACATGCTTCTTCTTCGCATAGCGTGTTCAAATTCCTCATGCTGCATGACCAAGTCGTCGATGCCATAGCCAGATATACGAAGCTTTTGCAAGTAGACACATGGCTGGTTGTGGTCCCAGAGAGAAATCAACAATATACAAATCTCCTCTCCTAAAGCCTTGAAGACTTTGGAATTGTCGACTTCCATAATCACAACACAATGATATTTACCAAAGACAACAACCATATCAAGATCACAAAGCATTGAGATCGACATGAGATTGTATCCTAAGGATTCAACAAGCATGACTTTGTCCATGTGCTTATCCTTAGAGATAGCAACCTTACCAAGACCCAATACGACTTTTGCCTTTGTCGGCAAATATGATATGCTTCAGAGGGCGGTGATAAAGGAGCATCCATCAATAGATTCTTGTCACCAATCATGTGATTTGTACACCCACTATCGAGGACCCATTCAAGAGTTTTGGGTTGATCATCCTGCAGATGAATTAGTGTAACTTACAATCTCATATGCTTCATCGATGAAGAATATGATATCAAGTTCATCGATGAATTTCATCAAGCGAGAAGCAGATATAATAAGATGAGGACATGTGAAATGAAAGTTCATTTCATCATGATTCGCTGCGTCCTTCGGGCATTTTGTCGAGGTCCCGGCAAATTCTTGAGACATTCGAGCACGCCCGAGACCCGACCTGCAGAAGAGATTAGTTCTTTTCTTCACCACCCACATCGGAGGGGTGGCAAAGAGTTCATCATCCTGCGAGCACCATGTGAGAAAGGTGGCAAAGATGCCAAACCATTTTGCTTAGCATAGGAGGGTTAGGGTAAGCATATGAATAAGCGAGTAATTCTTGAGGACTTATGAACATAATGGTTTGAAGAATAATGCACATATTCATAGCCCTTAGCTTTACCCTGCGAAACAGACTTGTTAGCATGATAATAATCATATGAGGACTTTGACCCAGTTGAGGAATTTGATCCTCGTGAAGAATTTGGTCCATATGAGGATTTGGATCCATATGAAGAGTTTGGTCCATATGAAGAATTTGATCTGGGGTTCTGTTCTTCACGGTGGTGTCATGAGGACATTCACCAAGACTTTCAACACAGCTTTTGGGAACCCAGATTTTCTTCATAGGGAACCGTTCTGCGATTAGTGCCAACATATCTAGCAAATACTTCACCATTTCGATTTTTGAACAGTTTATAGTTGGAGTCAAATGACTCATCGAGAAGAATGAGGAGATTCACATGTAAAGCCGGATAAGTTAGATGGATCAACTGGAGGTCCCTTTGCAACAACCCATGAGGTTTTGGGATACCTCCAGTTTCCAATATGTTCCATCGGCATTCGTTTCCTCTCAAAGGCAATACCCTCTTTCCTAGGGTTTCGTTGAGGATCTGCTTTTGAGCACATCACAAAGTGTCGATGCCCTTTGAGGCTTTTGTACATGCTGTCATGTACAATTCCTTCACCTGCATTGTCGAGTGATACTAGCAAAGTCCTCGATGAGGAATTAGTAATAGCAGAGGAGATGCAGAATTTGTAACATTTGAAGCATTTGAACATTGGTGAAGAATTAGCGATTCACGTTCAATGCACTTTAAGCATGGAGGAACAAATTCTTCACGAGAAGCGCTGATTTGTTGAGCTAGTAATGAATCGCGCTCCTTCTGAAGATCTTCATAACCTACTCTTAGCTTTTCAAGATCTGCCTTTCTTTGAATAGCTTCAAGAGAAAGCTTCTCATTGTCTTGCTTTTCTTGAAGAAATTCATAAGAAAGTTTCTCATGATCAGACAAGAGAGAGTTATGATGACCTTGAAGGTTATCATACTTAGACTGAAGTCTATGAAGATTTTCAGTCAGGGCTTTAGTGCGATCCATTTCTTCACCCAACATATCATCACTTTTATCTAGCATGTTTTGAACCTTTTCGAGAGCCCGTTGTTGTTTCACAGCAATTTTAGCAAGTTTAGAGTAGCTAGGCTTAAGATCCTCATTAGATTCATTTTCACTAGAATCAGAGGAGTTGTATTTGAGTACCTTAGCTGCTTTTGCCATGAAGCAATAGGTGGGAGCGTAGCCATCATTATCTTCATCGGGCTTGTTGGTGGAATCGGTTTCTTGATGTTGAAGATGGACTTTCTTGACGAAAGCAAGAGTAACGGCGGACTTCGCCACACTGGACTCAGATTCTTGAGACTCCTCCTCTTCACCATTTTCCTCGATTCGCTTCGAGTCCATTTCCTTGCCAATGAATGCCCGAGCTTTCTTGGAGCTGTCCTTCTTGTGAGATGAAGACTTTGATGGTTTTGAAGACGAAGATTTTGATGATTTCTTCTTCTTCTTCATTTCATCGTAATCTGTAGTCCTTGTATTTCTTCTTCTTCATTTCCTTTTCCCATCGAGGACAATCTTGAATATAGTGACCAGGCTTCTTGCATTTGTGGCAAAGTCTTCTCTTGTAGTCCTTTGGAAGAAGAATCACTTCCCTTGAGGGTTTTCCAAAGCGACCATGTCTTGTGAATTTCGGAATTTCTTCACAAGTAGAGCTAGATCTGGCTCGATTCTTCAGATCACCAAGGCTACTACGAGAATCCTCACATTGAGAGTCGACACAACCACGGCCTTGAGGCACGTGGTTTGCCATAGTTTGAGCCATAGAGATCTCTCTTTACAACAAGTGGAACTCGTGAGTGTTAACCTTCGAGGATATCGGCAGGATCAAGTGACTTGTAGTCGACGCTCTTGTATCATCGGTCCCGAGTATCAAATGAGGAATCAAGCGATCTTAGCAGTTTCTTCACCACTTCATGGTCAATGATGTCAGTGGCACCGAGGGCTTGAAGCTCATTTGAGATGTCAGTGAGGCGATCGAAGGTTTATTGAACATTTTCGTTGTCGAGTCTTTTGAAGCGGTTGAAGAGATTCAGAAGAACATCAACTCGAGAGTCACGCTGAGTTGAGACTCCTTCATTTACTTTGGACAATCATCCCGGATAAACAGCGGTTTCAAAGCACTCACTCTTCCATCTTGTCCTTTGCTCGGATGGCCACAGATGATATTCTTCGCTTGAGAGTCGAGTTGTTTGAATCTCTTCACATCAAGATGGCGGTCGGTGTTTGATGATGATGGGGACACCATTTTCCACAACATACCGTAGATCATTATCAATTGCCTCAAGATGCATCCGCATCTTGTTCTTCCGAGAGGGATAGTCCGTTCCATCAAAGGTAGGACACCCAACCGAGACCTTGATCATACTGCGGTCGACATAACTAGAACTCGGTGGTTAAACCAAAATCACACGTAACAAGGAGTACCTTGCTCGATACCAATTGAAAGTGCATTATATCGACTAGAGGGGGTGAATAGGCGATTTTATGAAATTCTTCACCGAGGAATTTGCGGTGAGGAAATTCCTTAGCGAAGAACTATTTGCTGCGGAATAAGTACTCAGAGGTAAACATAACAGATTACACACATAGTCAAGATGATGAAATGACGACTAGAACAGAGTACGAGAAGCGTAAACACGGGATAACAAGATGAAGACAAACAGATGAAGAAATTGGGCGAGGAATTTGTGAAAGTCTTGATCAAAGTCTTCAAGCACAGATATGAACAATATGCAACATGAATGAGGAAATGAAAGAGTTGAGGAAATAGAACCGGTCGGTTGGTGAAGACAATGATTTGGTAAACCAGCCCAAGCATTGCCTCTCGGTTATACGTCTGGTTGGAGCGGCCGAGTATTTAAACTCGAGGACACGATCCAGACACCCAGTCTCGAGCGCAACTCGGGACACCCGATCCTCACCGTATTCTCCTTGAACTAAGACCACGCAGCCTCGTCCAATCACTCGTGGTAAGTCTTGGTGACTTCAAACCTTCACAGACTTGGTCACTCGGCGATCCACAATTCCTCTTGGATGCTCTAGACCTTGACGCCTAACCGTCGGAAGAAGCACAGTCTTCAAAGGTAACAAGCGTCGGATCCACGCAGATCAATTTCTTGATGATGCTCAATCACTTGGGGTTTTGTGGGTTTGGTTTTGGGATTTTCCTCACTTGATGATTTTCGCTCAAAGTCCTCGGAGGATGGGTTGCTCTCGGATGACAAGTGTCAAGTTCTCTCGGAGCAGCCAACCAGCTAGTGGTTGTAGGGGCGGCTATTTATAGCCTAGGGAGCAGCCCGACATGATAAGACATAAATGCCCTTCAATGATATGACCGTTAGGTGGATAAGATATTTTGGTCTCACGCCAAGCAAAGACAAAGAACGGATCGGAAATTTGACTTTCAAAGTCCTCGGGGCTATCATGTTCCTCATGTGTAGGTGATTCGACTTTGGCGAATTCCTAACTCCTTAGTCGAACAAAGTCATCGATGAATGTAAGAACTGCGTCTCTCACATCAAGAATTTGGTGAATCGTATGAGATTTCCAATGGCTTCACTCAAGGGATTGGTAGGTGTAGGATTTTGAGTTGAGCATCACATGGAAATTTTTCCTTAGTATTTCCTCGACCCCTTTAACGAGACGGTGTTTCCTATGACTCAAGAAAGAGAAAATGAAACTACGAAAACAAAAGTCTTCACGCTTGATTCCTCGAATGAATATCAAGTCTTCATGGTCACACCAATTTCTTCACTTTCAAAGTCTTGAAGTCTTCGAATATCAAAGTCTTGATCGAAGAACTTCATTTTTAGGGTCGACTTTCTCTCAGAATATCAAACTCCTCATAGACTTATAGACCTGTGTACACTTACAAATGCATCAGTTACTTAACCTATAAGTCTTCAATACACCAAAATCACTAAGGGGCACTAGATGCACTTACATGCTTCCAACTAGCAAAATTTGTACCATCAAAATAAGGGCCTCTAGGGTGGTAATTTCCCTCGCTAGACACCATACTCTCCTAGGTTGTCAAAACCAAGGCTATGATCACCAAAGCTATGGAAATCAAGGCTAATGGAGACCAAAGCTTTGATACCACTTATAGGACCAAAAGTATGTCTAGAGGGGGGTGATTAGACTACTTGACCAAATAAAAATCTATCATTTTCCCAATTTTAGTGTTGGGAGGATTTTAGAAATTAGCACAAGTCAAGCAATCAACCTACACATGCAATTCTAAGAGTATAAAACAAGAAGTAAAACATTGCATACGAAGGTAAAGGGAAGTGTTTGGAGTATGCAAACGCAATGGAGACACGAAGATTTTTGGCATGGTTCCGATAGGTGGTGTGATCGTACGTGCATGTTGATGGAGACTTCAACCCACGAAGGGTAACGACTTCACAAGTCCACGGAGGGCTCCACCCACGAAAGGTCCACGAAGAAGCAACCTTGTCTATCCCACTATGGCCATCACCCACGAAGGACTTGCCTCACTCGGGTAGATCTTCATGAAGTAGGCGATCTCCTTGCCCTTACAAACTCCTTGGTTAAACTCCACATCACGACGGAGGTTCCCAAGCGACACCTAACCATTCTAGGAGACACCACTCTCCAAAAGGTAATAGATGGTGTGTAGATGATGAACTCCTTGCTCTTGTGCTTCAAATGTTAGTCTCCCCAACACTCAACTCTCTCACACACACACACACACACAGAGAGATTTGGCTATGGTGGGAGAGGGATTTGAGTGGAAAGCAACTTGGGGAAGGCTAGAAATCAAGATTCAAATGGTTGGATTGGCATCTCTTGATCTCAACACATGAGTAGGTGGTTCTCTCTCAGAAATGGATGGTTGAAGTGTAGGCACGTTCTGATGGCTCTCACACAAATGGAGAAGGGGGTGGGGGTTATATATAGCCTCCACACAAAATCCAACCAATACACACATTTGACTCATCTCGGTGGGACCGAATAGTTGAACTCGGTGGCACTGATCAGTTCAAAATGTGAATGTTGGGAATCTTGGTGGGACCAACTGGAACAACTAGGTGGGACCGATGTGCTAGGGCTTAGGGCAAACATCATCTCGGTGGCGCCGATTGCATCAACTCGGTGGGACTGAAGTGAAGCAATAAGCAACAGAGAATCTGTCAAGTCAACTTGGTGAGACCGATTGCATAAACTAGGTGAGACCGAAGCAAATGCAATAGATCACAGAGCACTGGCAAGGCCATCTCGGTGAGACCAAGATCTGTATCGGTGAGACCGAACTGATAGGGTTTCTGGTAGTGGCTATGTCATATGAACTCGATGGCTCCGGGTAGAAAGAATCGATGGGGCCGCGGTCACCGCCTCCGTCACAAAACGACCCATAAGCTCGGGCACGATTGAATGGAGCGAATGCCAACACCGGCTGTGAGGAACATCTGCTGAGATGTTGCGGTCACCGCCATCGCGGCCGCTGCTCCGCGATGCCGCTATGGCCTCCACATCCTCCTTACCACCAGGCCCTTGAGATGTCGCAAAGCGGGCACACGTCGTTGTCGGGGGTCGGGGTCGCTCACCATGGCATAAGAAGGGTGGCATCCATAGTTAGGTGCGCATTATGGTGCAGGCAGCTAGATATAGAGACCCTAGTCAAGGGGAGAGGAGGAGTTGAGCAGCGGAGGCGCATCCTCATTCTGTAGGAGGATCCTTACGCGAAGGGGAATCGACCACTGAGGAGAGAGAGAGAGAGAGAGAGAGAGAGAGAGAGAGAGAGAGAGAGAGAGAGAGAGAGAGAGAGAGAGAGAGAGAGAAAAGGATTGATGAATCAGGGAAAAGATTGGGAGGAACAATAAAAAATTGCTAGGGTATCCCTTCGACCGGTGGGTGTCGCTGGCACCAACGAGGACTACTACGGATTGTCATTTAATAACAATTTATCCTTTAATAATAAAAGAGATAGTGATTATAGACACGTGGTTGATTCCTTTCATAAATGTTGCCTTGTGTTATCAAACATTGATTTCTTTCCATAGATTTGGGTTGTAAAGATTGATTAGAGATCACCGTGGCTCATTCCTTTACATAACGACATTACTAAATATATTGAAAATCGGTTTGCATGATTTGGCAGATAAAAACCGGATTAATTAGATCAGTGGCTTAAAAATGGTTTAAATTAATTGGTGGGGTAGAAAAAAATTATGGGACATAAAAAAGTTGGCGAGGGAGATTTAACTGGAATGAAGGCGACGCTACCAAACTCACCATGGCATATAGGTTTGTGTCGATTATGATAGTATGCTGAACACAATATAATAGGTTAGTCATAGAAAAAATCAATCAGTAAAAAGGAAGCCAGAAAATGAAACTTAGAAAAATGAAAAAAAAAAAACACGCGCACACGTCAAATGGACCGGCTTAATTTGATTATAGTTGATGTTTTGGTAAGTTTTGCTTTGTTTTGGGTATGAGTGGTGGAAGGAACGGAATGTTTGGTTTTAGTTGAGATTTTGTTTTGATTTGATTTAGTTAATGCATGATGTTGTTTTGGAAACTGCCAATTTGATTGGATTTTCTTTTGGTAAGTTATCAATTCTGATAGTATGCCGAGCACAAAATAATAGGTTAGTCATAAAAAATGAAACAGAAAAAAGGAAACCAAAAAACAAAACTTACAAAAAATAAAAATAAAAGCGCGTAGATGCGTCAGGCCGGCCAACTTTGATTATAGTTGATGTTTTTGTAATAACTGATTTGATTTGGGTAGTAGGACAGTTTTGATTTTGTTAAGATTTGATTTGAATGATTTAATGCATGACATAGTTTTGGGAAGGTGTGATTTAATTGAGTTAATGCACACATCAAATGGGTCGGCCCAACTTGGCTGTGCTTTAGCGAAAGGTCCCTGTATGATGCACATGGACGTAGCGTAGGGTTTGCCGACTTTGGTGGAAGTGAGGCGAGACTACCAACTCCCCATTTAAGAGTAGAGAAGTAGACGATTTGTCAAGGATGGGCTGAACCTACATGCTTGGATGAATGATATCGTGGGAGTACTGGACACGGATGGGCTGGCCCAATTCTTTAGGCTTTGCGAGGCTCTCATGGACTTCGAATTGCATCTGGAGAGGAGGACATACCGATCAGGCTTGGAACTCCACAGGCAAGTACAAGGTATCGTCGGCCTATGTGATGATGTGTGAAGGGGGGATCGGGTTCCAGCTAGCGGCGGTGATCTGGAAGTGCGAGGCACCTCTCTCCCGCAAAATCTTCATGTGGTTGGCGGTTCAGTACAGACTATGTACGTCAGATAGGCGAGCTCGACACGACCTACAGGACTCGATATCACCATGCTACTTGTGTGAGCAGGAGGAGGACATAGTGGACCACATTACTCTGGAGTTAATGCCAACATGACAAGCAAGAGTGGAAGAATGGTGGATGGCATCGAGTAAACTTGTTCCCAAGATTCAACGGGAGGATTTTGACTCTTTCGTCTTGCTTATCTGTTGGTGCTGTGGAAGCAAAGGAACGGGAGAGTTTTTGGTAGGAACGACGTATGCAATGAGCAAGGCACAGTTGGGATCATATTTAGGGAGCGCCATCTGTGGGCTATGGCGAGAGGGAGTGGAGTTCTGCATTTTTGTGAGTAGTCCCTAGTGCTTCTGGGAGCGCCTTTGGCGATGCTTTTGGTGATGCTTGCTGTTTGTAATCTCTTGTAAATATTTTTCTTTTTTTTATAAAGCTAAGGTACCCCTTCGACGCACTCTTGAAAAAAAAGTAGAGATAAAAAAGTAGAGTGCGGAGCCCGGCCCGGCCCCGATTCTCCCTAGTCACGAGCAACCCAGTGGCCCACGCGTCGGTGCACATAGCGTGGCCACCCACCCCCCACCGGTCACCACACAGACGCGCACCCAAGGCAAGCCAAGCCAAGCGATCGACCTTTACCCCGTCCCGTCTCGTCTACTACTACTCGTCTAGGTCTAGCCGTCTCCATCCTCGCACCCCCAACCCAATCCCCGTCCGGCCGCGCCGCGACCCAATCCATCCACCACAGATCGACCCCCCCACCACGTCTCGTGCTCGAGGTCGGGGGCGGGGCTCGCTCGGCTCGATCCATGGCCTCGGACCAAACCCTCCCACTCCCACCGCTACTCCTCCCGTCCAACCCCAACCCCAACCAGATCCCCACCCCGACCCCGACCGCACCGCACCCGACCCCGTCCCCGTCCCCCGCCTCCGCCGCGCGGAAGCTCCCCATCAAGCGCCGCTCCCCGCCGCGCCCCTCCTCCTCGCCCTCCTCCTCCGCCGGCGCCGCCTCCTCCGGCCACAACCAGACCCAGACCCCGCCCTTCAAGTTCCAGCGCATCTGGTCCGAGTCCGACGAGCTGCGCTTCCTGCAGGGCCTCCTCGGCTGCGGCGCGCAGGGCCTCCTCTTCCCGCGCGACCTCAACGTCTTCTACGACCGCTTCTCCGAGTCCATGCCGCAGCCCTACACCCGCTCCCAGCTCTCCGAGAAGCTCCGCCGCCTCAAGAACAAGCACCGCAACGTCTCCTCCCGCGTCGCCAGGGGCCTCGACCCCGCCCGCCTCGCCCCCCACGACCGCGACGTCCTCCACCTCTGCTCCCGCCTCTGGGACCCCGCCAACGCCGCCACCTCGCCCTTCGCCGCCCCCGCCGCGCCCGCCGGCTCCTCCGGGAACAAGCGCCGCCGCTCCAACCCTGGCGTCGTGCCGCCGCCGCCGCTCGACGTCCCGGCCCCCTCGGGGGACAGCAACTCCCATGGCTACAATGGGATCGGTTCCTCCACCCCCGGCGCCGCATCCTTTCCCGACGAGAACGGCGCCGAGGATGTGATGTATCTCGAGCAGGAGAGCGGCCACCACCTCTATTTTGACGAAGGTGCCGCCTTTGTTGCCGACGGCAACCTTGATGGGATTACATTGGACGGGATTGCGCTGGACCAGGCTGAGACCATGGCTGTTCTCACCGATGTCGGTGACAATGGAGTTGTTGCCGGTGACAATGGAGTTGTTGGCAACGACGCAGCTCCCCAAAATGCCGTGAACAATGGAGGTAATCCCCAAAATGCTGTGAACAATGGAGGTAACAGTCAGAACGGTAACTGCAATGTATTGCTGCCGCGTAGCAGCGACCATCGGATGGCAAGGGCCGTGCTGGATGTATTTGAGGAGTGTTTGAGAGAGGCAAAGGCCGATGGAATAGTCAACGGTGGCAATGCCCAGGAAAGCGAACTCGCCAGGCGATGGAGGGCGCAGAGGATTGATGAGCTTGATGTGTTGAGCCGAAGGCTCAGGTTGATCATTGAGGATGCTACTGCCGCTGGGCACTGAATGAGATGTATCCGATGACGTGCTTCCACCCTTTGCCGCCATGTATAGAAATCAGGTTATTATGCATGCTATATTTTTGTAGCGCATTGCTCAGCTTGAGCCTTGCTTTAGCCGCTCTAGTTACAATTTATGCCTATGTGACATTGCTATGGATATTGTTGTTTCGTTTAATAATTTTATCACTCGATCGTCTTAATAATGCCTTATATGATTCCAGCATTGTTGTTTATATAGCGTGCTTCTGCCACTATCATCTTCAGTTTATGCTAATGAGTAATCAGCAGTTCATGTAGCTTCAACACTCCACTATTAGATGTTGTTCTAACTTACTAACTGCACAAATAGCCTAGGATTCATTCAACCACTGTGGGTCAGAGTAAATATCCTTAATCTATTTTGTGGGGCAAATAAACCATTGTATCTTGGTTTCTTCTTCTTAATCATGTCCCGGGGGTTACTTGTACCCTTGGTCTCATTATTTTGAACCTACAAACTTTGAAAGATGAATATGTTGTTTCCCCACAGACCAATTTTATTCTGGTTGCTTTTTGTTGACTCATTTCCATGCTATTGCAACCATTGTAATTCAAACAATGCTTTAGGTTGTCACGAGGTGCCACGGTATAGGAAATATCGACCCTATGTATGGACTAGGAATGTATGTTATCCTGCTTTAGACTCAGCAGATTTATTGTGAAATTTTGGTGTCACTGGGATTGGGTAGAATAGGTGCGGTAATGGTATTACATTGGTATTGTCTGTTTCATTCAGATGAAGATTTGTATTTGAACCTAATTGACCATTTAAGACATCCATTGGCACCCAATTCAAGCCAAATTTGAATTTCCATTAGCTGATTATAGGATAACAATGTAGAAAAGCATCCTGGTTTTGTGATTCTGACCCTGACCAAGTGATGTGTTGGTTGGAGTATTAGATAACTTGTCAGATGGCATCCTTTTATGCAATTTGAGACTCTTGGTGTTCTTTTTAATCAGCTATAGTCATTCTGCATTCTGCAGCAGGCCTATCCCAGCTGTATGTCGTTTGCTTATGTTGCCATCTTCTCATAACGAGCTTATTTATAGAAGTAAATTGTATTTTTCAGTGAGAGCATTATGTCTCTATGCCCTGGTGCTTCGTGATATGGTGCTGGTGGTGATTCTCTGCATGCCTGATAGGGTTCTAGATTTACTTGAATTAGTTGCATTGCTGCCGAGACTATTTTGCTCAAGAAAATATCTGGTCAGCATAACCAAATAAATCTGATATTTTTGTTTCATTTGAGGACATATGTTAGATAATGCTGTCCTCATTTGCATATAGAGGAATGCTGGAGCAAACATGATGTCTGTTTGCGTGAGAATATTTTTTTTGTAATGTTATTGTGGAATGTACTCCCTTCGTTCCGATTTACTCGTCGTGGTTTTAGTTCAAATTTGAACTAAAACCACGACGAGTAAATCGGAACGGAGGGAGTAATGTTTTGTAGGTGATAGCCAAATTTTCCAGGTGACTACTGTACTGCATGTACAGTTTCTTGAGAACTCTTAACCATCTATTCATTCTTTCAGTGGACCATTTATTCATTTAGCTGTTTGGATTGCATGAGGATTGTGCATCTCCACATTCTCAACTGAATGTTTTTCCTTTGTTTCTTCATAATGCGCATCGGCATTTTTCTTGGATTCCTGTATAGACACAGCCCAGTGGTAGGTGCCTAGGTCATGACTTGTCTTCAGGCCCATATTCAACTTCTTGCTCTAGTACGTACTGATTATCTTTCACCGATGCATATGCGTCTCCGTTCTGATCAAAGGAATCACCAGCTTGCAGTTTTCGCTTGCTGATTGTTTTCAATGCACGATATCACCAGCTTGCGAGCATCATCGATCGAGCTGATCCGTGTATTTTGAACCCTGCTGATCTTGTCAAATCTGTTTTTCTGCTGTCTGTAATCTTTGGCCGTGGCACAAATCAAACGAGTAGATCTCTCTACCTTTTGCAGCTGGTGTATCTTTGGCCGGACCACTTCATATCAAATGAGTTGCTGGTAAATTGCTAAAACTTGGCGTCCATGAGCAGGATGCAGACGACACTGGTCTTGGTTATCTCTTTCTGTTTTGCTAAAAGTCAGGGCCCAAAATCTGACTAAATCTAATTTTGTTTCTCGGTTAACCGATGAATAGGGGGTCCCTATCTTTATCTCAAACTGTTTTGCTGTACATGATCGTAGCCTCACCCTCTTGCTGCTGACAGTGGCTTGACGGCAGTTGAGCACATCGCTTGATCCACTAGACTTGAAGAGCAGCAGGCTATCCGTTTTGAAAAAAAAACAGTAGGCTATCATCAACAGAAAAAAAAAAGTTGGTTCGCTGCCGGGGCAGTGGGAGCCACCACAATACCTTGCAAGTTTGATGATTCATTTCTGAGTTTTAGGGGGTACGGTGCTGCTAACAAGAACAAGTAGGGAGAGATTGGATCTCCCCGGCATAGACCCCAAGACCCTACTTCGCTTAGTTTCATCGTCCTCTGAGGATATATCCGACGGTTAGGCATGACCGAAAGAAAGAGCTCCAACGGGCTAAAAGATTTTAGCTCCTTATACCGTTCAAGCTCTCCGACATGAAAGGCGGAAGCGGAATCATGTGTGTTGAAGACATGGTACAACCTTAGTTCCAATTATGAAGCACTAAACGCCGGAAATTCAGGAGCTGGATCGTTCATGCCTCTTTGTCTTTTTTGTATGGAATCATGCCTCTTTGTCGATTGGCATAATTGCTTGCTTGGGTTTTTTGATACGTATACTGGATATATTTTCTCTGCCTGGGCTTACACTACACGTGCATGCACTGTGGTTGTGATCATGTCCCAACATGAATATTGCTCCTAGTAGTAGATGGAAACGTAGTCTCTGTCGAATCATTCCGTGCCCAAAAGCCTAGAATCATGCGGCCTCTTCTCTTCTTGTCGCTGGGAGATTGATGCCTTGAGGAATTTCTTAGTGGGCGTACTTACGTGCGAGCAAAGTGAAGAGAGTTATATATTACTCCTTCTGTTTCAAAATAGATGACTCAATTTTGTATTAATTTTAGTACAAAGTTGGGTCATCTATTTTAAAACGAAGGAAGTATAATTAAATGTTCGGGGGTCTACTACACCTGAAAGCCAAAGTCATTCCGTCACACTCCACTTCCATTGCGTTCTAGCCAGACCGGCATAATCTCCGTTGTGGCTATTTTTTGACGGAATATTTGTTATTCGCACAGAAACATTTTCATCTAGTTGCTTGGGTATTTGCACGAGGATTGTGCATCGCCACATGCTCAACTAAATGTTTTTTCCTTGTTTTTTTCATAATGTGGTCGGCATTTTTGGATGGCGGGTGCTAGGCGCCGGCGCACCGGCCCAAATTTGGGCCGGTCCCACCAGCACCGTGCGATTCAGAAAATTAGAGCCACACGATCTCTTTCCTTCTTCCGTTGTGTCTTCTTCTCTGGGAAACATTCCCATCGCGCCGTGGACGAACGATGCGCCTGGCCTAGAAGCACCACCCCGACTCATCTCGCCGGTCGCCACCCTCGCCGCCGGCCGCCGCCCTCGCCGCCGGCCGCCGCCCTTGCCGCCGGTCGCCGCCCCTCGCCGTCGTCGACACCTGTGTTTCTCGCCGGCTCCGTGCATGCAGCTCCGGCGTGCGCCGGTTCCAGCTCGCAACACCTGTAGTTGCAGCTCCCCATGGCGGCGGCCACAGCTCCGATGGCGGCGGCCGTAGCTCCGGCGTGCGCCGGTTCCAGCTCGCAACACCTGTGCCGTCATGCTCGTCGCCCATGGTATCAATTTCGATGTTGTTGGTAGCAAAAAAACAGAGACGTTCCAGCAAAATCAAGGTTCCAGCAAAAAAATTATATGGTTCCAGCAAAAAAAATGTGTGGTTCCAGCAAAATATAAGATGGTCTCCAACAAAACATTTATATGCTTGTCGCAAAAAAATTACATAGTTCCAGCAAAAAAATTGTATAGTTCCAGCAAAAAAAGCAAAATGGCAAAAAGAAAAAAGGTGATATGGTTTCAGCAGGATCGATATAGTTTCCAGCAAAATTTGTACATGTTTCCAGCAAAAAAACTGGATGGTTCCAGCAAAAAACAGACAAGATGCAGTGGCATCTGCAGTACCTTCCCCTCGCCGCCATTGTAGCAGCACCTCGCCTTGCCCATGGTAGCACTTCACCTTGCCGGTGGTAGCACAAAAAAGAGAAAAGGCTCACCGGTCCATGGTCGCAGCACCGCCGCAGCCTGTATGGTGTCGCCGTCGCCGTTTTGCAGCTTCCCCGTGAACACCGTTTGCAGCTCCCCTCAGAGGTGGTTGTATCATGGTCGCGGCAGCCCCCGGTCACCCCAAAAACCAGGGCCATCCTACTTCCCATGGCCGCCCCACTCGCAGCAATGGCAACACGCGGCGAGGACCAGCGACTTCCATCGGAGGTGTGTGGTCGGGCACATGGCGACGCTGAACCGGGCCGCGCGTGTGGGCAACAGCTTGTAGCAGCAGTAGTGCGCAGGGCAGCAGCTCCTTCGTGGGGAGGAGATGGAGGAAGAACCGATGGAGAAAGAGATGTGGATGGAGGAGGAAGAAAAGGAGTGGAGGAAAAGCACCGCAGCCGTGAAGGGATAAGGTCGAGAGGGTCCACATCCCACGCGTGTGAGCGAGAGCGACCGGCCGAGCGCTCGGCCGGTCTGCCGGCGCGAAGAGTTTTCCTTTTTGGATTCCTTTATAGATACATCTCGGTGACTAGTCAGTTTTTTCTTTTTGCGAAATAGTGACTAGTCAGATTCAACTACTTGCTCTAGTACCGGTTATCTTTCACCGATGTGTATGTTCAGAACACCTTTGGGTCTCCATTATGATCAATGGAAATATGGAATCGCCAGCTTGCAGCTTTTGCTTGCTGATGTTTTCAAGGCACGATATATAACAGAGAAGAAGGGGAAAACATAAATAAAGCAAAAAATAAATAGTGTCTGATCGAGCTGATCAGTGGATCTTGAACCCTGCTGATCTTATCACATCTGTTTTTTCTGCTGTTTGTAATCTTTGGCCGTGGCACAAATCAGACGAGTAGATCTCTCTACTTTTCGCAGCTGGTGTGTCTGGTCATTACCACTTATGTATATCAAATGAATGGATTGCTTTAGTCTCCGCAGTTCATATCATCTTGGGAATCATTGGCTTGTTTTCTGCCTGCCAGTTATGAATGAGTTGCCCCCGGAAGATGTACATACATGTCAGAGTTGCTGCTAATAAGGGCATGTACAATGGTGGCATATGGATACATATGCCCCATGACAAAAAGTAATTTGAGGCATCTACATTTATTTTTTCTCCCCAATGCAAGCTACCACTAGTGGGCCTCATTAAGAAATAGAAAATAAAGATTCTAGTACACATGCATCTCTACTTTTCACTCCAATCTTTTCAGCTTTTGTCACCGGACCACACTTTTTCTCTTCAAGCACCCGCCTCCTGGAGAGGATCCCGCTTCCCTATCCGAACCTACTTTACGTCATATCCGATCCTACATGGCATGCCAGGCATCACCTTGAGGCTATGCATTGTACATGCCCTAACTTGGCTTTCCTGAGCAGAATGCAGACGACACTGTCCTGTTTTGCTAAATGGCAGGTGCCTGAAAAGAAAAACTAGTGGCTGTCGAATGCTTCGTGCGAGGCTGAAGGTGGGGTCAATGTGGACCGCAGCGACGAGCATCGAGCGGTTAACCGAAGAATAGGAGTATACATGATTGTATCTTCACCCCTTGCTGCTGACAGTGGCTCGACGGCGGCTAAGCACATCCGTTGAGCTTTTCCCACCTGAAAGGTGGAGGCGGAATCATGTGTGTTTTAAATAGATAGTACAACCTCTCTCGAGCAGGATCTCGAACGACGGGGTTCCGGAGGCTCATTGGAAACAGCACAGAAAGAGGAACAATACATAACGGCTAGGGTTGTATAAGAGGGAGGGAGTGAACTGAGTTAGGGTTCACTCCACTGGCCAGCGCCTTCTTAAATAAGCCGTCGGGTAGAGGCGAGGCGAGGCGAGGCGAGGCTGGCGGAGGAGGAGGAGCGCGCGTGTACAACTCCTATTCCCAAGCTCCCAATAGCAAGTGGTAGAGCAGCCCTTATAAAGAGGTCTCACTCTTCTTACTGTAGCAGTATGAGACTAAACTTTTCACACTTCCCACCACTTGCCGTACACATGCATGGACCTTAGAGATTAACTAGGGATTATTGTCTTATATGGGCCTAAGCCCATCCATAATCCATCACAACCTTACAATTAGTAGGAAGCACTAAACACCGGAAATTCAGGAGCTGGATCTTTGTTTATTGGCATAATTGCTTGCTTGGGTTCCATGGCTGAATTTTAATGAAAAAAGTCTCTGTCGAATCATTCCTTCCGCAGCCTAGAACAAACAATGCGGCTTCTCCACTTGTCGTCCCTGGGACATGATGTCTTGAGGAATTTCTTAGTGGGCGTGCGTACGTGCGAGCAAAGTGAAGGGAAGCTTTAGAGTTATAATTAACGTTCGAAGGTTTAGTAGAGCCGAAAGCAAAAGTCATTCCGTCACACTCCACTTCCGTCGGGTTCAAGCCAGACCGGCAGAATCTTCATCGAGGCTATTTTACCTTTTCTTTTTTGACCGACTATTTGTTAGTCGCATGGAAAATGTTTGCTTTTCTGTTCATCCTCGTCCGCCTGCCATTGCCCTTAGATGTTGCCCTTCGCCGACCCGTCCGCTGAACCATAATCCATGGTCGATGTTTCTTTTTCGACAAATGATGGATTTTATTGTCTAAAAATGGAGCATTGTGATGGACGTTTCTGCCATGCTGCCTCGCCGGCCTGCCTTATCTGAGTCCTCCGTACCTCGTCGTTCAGGCTCCGACCATCCTTCTAAAGTTATTGTCCCCTTCTTTAGGGTCGGGGTGTCGCCTCCCCCCTTCCTCCCGCACACCTCTGCACCCGCATCTACCAACCTCCGTCGTTGCACTTCGTCAAACCGCCAATTGCCACCCGTGGTGGGTGTTGCTACTATCATGTCGCTTCATTGTCCTACCCTGTCCGAGTCCCTGCCTCCACCTCGCCCTTGCGGCCCCGAACCCCTGACCATCCCTCTAAAGACCTTTGTTTGGGGCCAGCGAGGCCCCGACCATCCCTCCCCTTTGTTTGGGGCCAGCGAGCCCCCGACCATCCCTCCCCTTTGGTTGGGGCCAGCGAGCCCCCGACCATCCCTCTAAAGCCTTCGTCCCTTTCTTTGGGGCCGCCGAGCCCCCTCCACCTTCACACCTGTGCGCCTCCACATGTCAACCTTTGCCTTGCCTCTGTAGGCGACGCAACGTCGTCTCGCCTCTGGCTCGTTGCCTGCTCACCCTCAGTCGGGCGTTGCATGCCAAAAATCATTTAAAATCGAAGACTAGCAAATGTGCTATTTTTTTTTAAAAAAAAATATCGCCTCGTGTGAGGACATCATATTGGACTGTTGAAGACAATAAGAACAGTATACTAAGAAAAATATCATATTGGATTAAACACTTCACTTCACACTATACCTGGCCAAACCTCGGGCCGGGCCGGGCTTCGGGCCGGGCCTAGCCAAGCCCGACACAAAAACCCAGCCCGGTCCGGCCTGCCCGCCCGCCATCGGGCTGTGTTTTTGGGCCCGAGCCCTACCGAAGCACGTAAAAGCCCGTTGGCCGGGCCGCCAGCCCAACCCGGGCTCAAAAACTAGGCCCGAGCCCGGCCCGGCGGCAGCGTCGGGCTGGGCCGGGCCGGCCTTCCCATGGCCAGGACTACTTCACACCCTCCCTTCCCGATTTTCTCCCAACCACTATTCTTAAGCTTTCTTCATTTTTTTTTCGAACCGGGCTGACCCCTTTTCCATTACTTAGAATGGAAATACAACAGTCCGAGAAACCGAAACAAGATAGAAACAGGGAGAAGGGGAGAGCGAGTTCGACGCACTACCAGGAAACCCACCGCGCTTGCCCGCGATTTTCTCCCAACCACTATTCTTAAGCTTTCTTCATGTATGTGTTCCTCCCCCTTTCCTCCATATGCGCCGCCTTGATCCAATGAACCCAAACTCCCCTCCCCGCCATTGATCTGTCGTCATTGGCTCGTTGCATGACGTGCATTTCCATTGATTGAATGTGCGCTTGAATAGCTGTCTCGGTTACATGAATATCATCATCATCGTCATATGGGATGTACAATGGACGATGCCATGCCTCGGCCTCCCTTGCTACATGAATAGTATCACATACGTACGTAGCAGTACTGCAAACTAATAGAGCTAGTGTACTGATCGCTGACCCAAAAAAACACCGATGAGCCTGACAATGATGTGCCAGCAGCAGCAGATATATATAGGGCATCACGATCACACGGTCCAAACGAGTTGGCAGGTCGGTGGTACAGCTACAAACCATGCCGCATTTGTCAATCACCAGAGCATCTCTGTCTCTCTAAGCCGTGCCGCCGTTACTGCCGCGACCGCGCGTGTGAGGATCTTTTCGGGCACATAAGAGCATCTCTAGCAGACCCTGAATTCAGCCGACCCGCATTTCATGTTTGCAGTTTGCGGAAAAACTGTTTTGCAGTCCACAACAAAAAGCCGCAGAGACAGACCCCGCAAAGCCGATTCAAGATCCTCGTTATACGGCCGGAACTGCGAATCTACCATCGCGACCGCCCTCTTCCAGCCCGTAAAATGTATGCACCTCAATTTGCATTTCTTTGCAAAAAAAAAAAACCACATTAGATATATAGGACATCATCAAATCTTTGCTAGAAAAGCAAGACCAAAGAAAATAAGAACCACAAGTATGCATTTTAGAAGATTTCCAACTTCCATAACTGCTCCTACTAGTTGAAGCAATATCTTCTCCATGCACTCATTGTTAATCTGCGGATTTTTGATCTTGCATTCTTCGTTATTCTTCTTTGGTGCTAAAGAAGTAGACGTTGCTTCCCCTCTAGTTGCACAACCATGCGCTTCATTGCCTTTGATTGTACTAAAGAGTGCACGAACGTATATCAGTTTTCTTTCTATCAATAAATCAATGTATTCGCCTTCCCAAAACCAAAATGAGCATCCATCTTCCTACACGCATGATGATGTTCGAAATGAGCCAACATAATGAGCTATCGAAATGAGCCGAATGCAAAACACCACGTACCCCGTCGTTTTTGCATTTGAAGAACACCCATCTGGGGTGCTTCGGCGTGCCTGAAGTCAACCGCGACACTGTCCGCGGGCAGTCGTCGCACTGTATGAGCGGCATCGGCGAGCTACAGAGCCTCTGCGCGAGGGCCGAGCCACAGTCGGCTGAATCCATGCCGGCAAACTGTCGGCGCGGCGGGCAAACGAACCCGCACCTGCATGCGGTGATGAGCCTTTGCCCGAGCTGCGCGAGGTGCTCCCCGACCATTCCATAGCTTGGCACAGCCGCCGGCGCCTGGGAAAGCCAAATCCGGCCGCCCGCGATGAAGCGCCGCAGATCCGCAAGGTCCCGGCCCGCCGACGCAGGAGGAGGGGGAGGGAGAGGCGGAGGGCAACCTCGTGAGCGTGGATGCCTTTCAGTGTGCTCCCGCCAGCCACTTTCACCGAAATCTTGGGCGGCGGCGGGCGAGGGGGAGAGGGGAGGTGGTTGGTGGGGAAAAGCGCGGACTGAAATGTCCCACCCACCAACCGCTTCTACTATATGCAGGGCATCGACGGGATGGGGGGGGGGACCGCAAATAACGCGGGTTGGGGATGAGTTTTTGCCGCGCTCCTCAAAAAATTTTGCGGGCCGGTGATACGTCTCCAACGTATCTATAATTTTTTTTATTGTTTCATGCTATTATATTACCTGTTTTGGATGTTTAATGGGCTTTACTAAGCACTTTTATATTATTTTTGTGGCTAACCTATTAACCGGAGTCCCAGCCCAAATTGCTGTTTTTTTTGCCTATTTCAGTGTTTCGCAGAAAAGGAATATCAAATGGAGTCCAAACGGAATGAAACCTTCGGGAGAGTTATTTTTGGAACAAATGCAATCCACGAGACTTGGAGTGGACGTCAAGAAAGAAACGAGGTGGCCACGAGGCAGGGAGGCGCGCCCAAGGGGTAGGCGCGCCTCCCACCCTCGTGGGCCCTCGTGGCTCCCCTGACCGACTTCCTTCGCCTATATATACTCATATACCCTGGAAACATCCAGGAGCACCACGAAACCCTATTTCCACCGCCGCAACCTTCTGTACCCGTGAGATCCCATTTTGGGCCCTTTTCCGGCGCTCCGCCGGAGGGGGAATTGATCACAGACCTTCGGGTCCATAGTTATTAGCTAGATGGCTTCTTCTCTCTCTTTGGATCTCAATACAAAGTTCTCCTCGATCTTCTTGGAGATTTATTCGATGTAATTCTTTTTTCGGTGTGTTTGTCGAGATCCGATAAATTGTGGGTTTATGATCAAGATTATCTATGAACAATATTTGAATCTCCTCTGAATTCTTTTATATATGATTTGTTATCTTTGCAAGTCTTTTCGAATTATCAGTTTGGTTTGGCCTACTAGATTGATCTTTCTTGCAATGGGAGAAGTGCTTAGCTTTGGGTTCAATCTTGCGGTGTCCTTTCCCAGTGACAGCAGGGGCAGCAAGGCACGTACTCTATTGTTGCCATCGAGGATAAAAAGATGGGCTTTATATCATATTGCTTGAGTTTATCCCTCTACATCATGTCATCTTGCCTGATGTGTTACTCTATTCTTATGAACTTAATACTCTAGATGCATGCTGGATAGCGGTCGATGTGTGGAGTAATAGTAGTAGATGCAGAATCGTTTCGATCTACTTGTCGCGGACATGATGCCTATATACATGATCATGCCTAGATATTCTCATAACTATGCACTTTTCTATCAATTGCTCGACAGTAATTTGTTCACCCACCGTAATACTTATGTTATCGTGAGAGAAGCCACTAGTGAAACCTATGGCCCCCGGGTCTATTTTCCATCATATAAGTTTCTGATCTATTTTATTTTGCAATCTTTACTTTCCAATCTATATCATAAAAATACCAAAAATATTTATCTTATTATCACTATCAGATCTCACTTTTGCAAGTGGCCGTGAAGGGATTGACAACCCCTTTATCGCGTTGGTTGCAAGGTTCTTATTTGTTTGTGCAGGTACGAGGGATTTGCGTGTAGCCTCCTGCTGGATTGATACCTCGGTTCTCAAAAACTGAGGGAAATACTTACGCTACTTTGCTGCATCAACCTTTCCTCTTCAAGGGAAAACCAACGCATGTTCAAGAGGTAGCAAGAAGGGTTTCTGGCGCCATTGCCGGGGAGTCTACGCACAAGTCAAGACATACCAAGTACCCATCACAAACCCTTATCCCTCACATTACATTATTTGTCATTTGCCTCTCGTTTTCCTCTCCCCCACTTCACCCTTGCCGTTTTATTCGCCCTCTTTTTCCTGATCGCCTCTTTTTCGTTTGCTTCTTGTGTGCCTGATTGCCCTGATGGCCTTGCCTAAAAACATTGATCCTCACCTTAGAAGGTTGAAAGAAATCGAAAAGAACGTTAGAAGCTTTATGACTTTACAATTTGAGCATAATAATTTCTTTAGAAACGAGTTTAAAGAACAAAAGAGCTTTATGGAATACATGAATAAAGAGCTTTATGATATGTCTAAGGAATTTTATGGTTTGAAATCTTAGTTTGCTCGTCTTGAAAACTTAATATCCCAAATTTCGGATAAGCAGGCCACCTTAGTTAATAAGATGGCCGCCAAACCAGAAGGGTTAGAAGGAAATAGGGATGAAGATCTAAAAGTGATTGATGTGTCTCCTATTAAATCTTTGTTTTGCAATATGAATCTTGATAATGATGGGACTGGAGATGAGTCAACTTTAGTTAAAAGGCATCCCAATGATTCGGAGTTTTTAGATCCTGATGCAAAAATTAGTAAAAGTGGGATTGAAGAGGTCAAAACTTTACATAGCAATGAACCAACTATTTTGGATTTCAAGGAATTTAATTATGATAATTATTCTTTAATAGATTGTATTTCCTTATTGCAATCCGTGTTAAAATCTCCTCATGGTTATAGTCAAAATAAAGCTTTTACTAAACATATCGTTGATGCTTTAATGTAATCTTATGAAGAAAAGTTGAATTAGAAGTTTCTATCCCTAGGAAACTTTATGATGAGTGGGAACCTACTATTAAAATTAGAATTAAAGATCATGAATCCTATGCTTTGTGTGATTTGGGTGCTAGTGTTTCCACGATTCCAAAAACTTTGTGTGATGTGTTAGGTTTCCGTGAATTTGATGATTGCTCGTTAAACTTGCACCTTGCGGATTCCACCATTAAGAAACCTATGGGAAGGATCAATGATGTTCTTATTGTTGCAAATAGACTTATGTGCCCGTAGATTTTATTGTTCTTGATATAGATTGCGATCTTTCATGTCCTATTATTCTTGGTAGAGCTTTCCTTGGAATGATTGGTGCAATTATTGATATGAAAGAAGAAAATATTAGATTCCAATTTCCATTAAGGAAAGGCATGAAACACTTTCCTAGGAAGAAAATCAAATTACCTTATGAATCTATTATGAGAGCCACCTATGAATTGAATACCAAAGATGGAAATACTTAGATCTATTCTCGCTTTTATGCCTAGCTAGGGGCGTTAAACGATAGCGCTTGTTGGGAGGCAACCCAATTTTATTTTTGTTCTTTACTTTTTGCTCCTGTTTAGTATTAAATAATTCATCTTGCCTCTGGTTAGATGTGGTTTTATGTTTTAATTAGTGTTTGTGCCAAGTAGAACCTATAGGATCATCTTGGGTGATAGTTAATTTGATCTTGCTGAAAAACAAAAACTTTTGCGCACGAGAATAATTTTAGTAAATCACATAAACGTGATTTTCAGTTGATTATTTTTGCAGAAGATTAATAGAAAAATTACCTAGGACTTCCTGTTTTAGTAGATGTTTTGGGGTTCCAGAAGTATTCGAAAGTTACAGATTACTACAGACTGTTTTGTTTTTGACAGATTCTGTTTTTTCGTGTGTTGTATGCTTATTTTGATGAATCTATGGCTAGTATCGGGGGGTATGAACCATAGAGAAGTTGGAATACAGTAGGTTTAACACCAATAGAAAAAAAGAATGAGTTCATTACAGTACATTAAAGTGGTGGTTTGCTTTCTTGCACTAACGGAGCTCATGAGATTTTCTGTTGAGTTTTGTGTTGTGAAGTTTTCAAGTTTTGGGTATAGATTTGATGGATTATGGAATAAGGAGTGGCAAGAGCCTAAGCTTGGGGATTCCCAAGGCACCCCAAGGTAAAATTCATGGACAACCAAAAGCCTAAGCTTGGGGATGCCCCAGAAGGCATCCCCTCTTTTGTCTTCGTCCATCGGTAACTTTAGTTGATGCTATATTTTTATTCACCACATGATATGTGTTTTGCTTGGAGTGTCTTGTATGATTTGAGTCTTTGCTTTTTAGTTTACCACAATCATCCTTGCTGTGTGAATTGGAATTTATCAGAATACTTTATGTGCTTCACTTATATCTTTTGAGCTAGATAATTTTGCTCTAGTGCTTTACTTATATCTTTTTAGAGCACGGTGGTGGTTTTATTTTGTAGAAATTATTGATCTCTCATGCTTCACTTATATTATTTTGATAGTATTTTAGAACAGCATGGTATTTGTTATCGTTATAAAATTAGTAATATGATGGGCATCCAAGTTGGGTATAATAAAAACTATCATATAAAGTGCATTAAATACTATCATAAATTTGATACTTGATAATTGTTTTGAGATATAAATGTGGTAAAGTTAGAGTCATGCTAGTTGGGTAATTATGAAATTTAAAAATACTTGTGTTAAAGTTGGCAAGTGATACATCTCCAACGTATCTACTTTTCCAAACACTTTTGCCCTTGTTTTGGACTCTAACTTGCATGATTTGAATGAAACTAACCCGGACTGACGCTGTTTTCAGCAGAACTGCCATGATGTTGTTTTATGTGTAGAAAAGAAAAGTTCTCGGAATGTCCTGGAAATCCACGGAGGCACTTTTTGGAATTTATAAGAATTTTTGGCGAAAGAATTAACGTCAGGGGGCCCACAGCCTGTCCACGAGACAGGAGGGCGCCTCCCCCCTAGGGTGCGGCCTCCTATCTCATGGGCCCCCTGGACCTCCTCCGACCTCAACTCCAACTCCATATATTCCGTCTCGGGGAGAAAAAATCAGAGAGAAAGTTTCATCGCGTTTTACGACACGGAGCCACAGCCAAGCCCTAATCTCTCTCGGGAGGGCTGATCTGGAGTCCGTTCGGGGCTTCGGAGAGGGGGATTCGTCGCCGTCGTCATCATCAACCATCCTCCATCACCAATTTCATGATGCTCAGCGCCGTGCGTGAGTAATTCCATCGTAGGCTTGCTGGACGGTCATGGGTTGGATGCGATTTACCATGTAATCAAGTTAGTTTTGTTAGGATTTGATCCCTAGTATCCACTATGTTCTGAGATTGATGTTGCTATGACTTTGCTATGCTTAATGCTTGTCACTAGGGCCCGAGTGCCATGATTTCAGATCTGAACCTATTATGTTTTCATGAATATATGTGTGTTCTTGATCCTATCTTGCAAGTCTATAGTTACCTATTATGTGTTATGACCTGACAACCCCGAAGTGACAATAATCGGGATACTTCTCGATGATGACCGTAGTTTGAGGAGTTCATGTATTCACTATGTGTTAATGCTTTGGTTCGATTCTCTATTAAAAGAAGGCCTTAATATCCCTTAGTTTCCGCTAGGACCCCGCTTCCACGGGAGGGTAGGACAAAAGATGTCATACAAGTTCTTTTCCATAAGCACGTATGACTATTTACGGAATACATGCCTACATTACATTGATGAATTGGAGCTAGTTCTATATCACCCTAGGTTATAACTATTGCATGAGGAACCACATCCGGCATAATTATCCATCACTGATCCATTGCCTACAAGCTTTTCATATATTGTTCTTCGCTTATTTACTTTTCCGTTGCTACTGTTACAACTACTACAAAAACCCCAAAACATTTATCTTTACTTTTGCTACCGTTACCATTATTATCATACCACTTTTGCTACTAAACACTTTGCTGCAGATACTAAGTTATCGAGGAGTGGTTGAATTGACAACTCAACTGCTAATACTCAAGAATATTCTTTGGCTCCCCTTGTGTCGAATCAATAAATTTGGGTTAAATACTCTACCCTCGAAAGCTGTTGCGATCCCCTATACTTGTGGGTTATCAAGACTAATTTCTGGCACCGTTGCTGGGGAGCATAGCTCTATTCTCTAAGTCACTTGGGATTTATATCTGTTGATCACTATGAAGAACTTGAAAGATGCTAAAACCAAGATTTTGCCCTCAACTACGAGGGGAGGTAAGGAACTGCCATCTAGCTCTGCACTAGATTCTCCTTCCGTTATTAGTAGGCTTGCGACACCTAAACCTACTACTACTATGAATTCTGATATGTCGCATGTTATTGATGATGCCACTTCTGCTATGCATGATGAAACTACTTCTGTGCGTGATACTACTTTGCCATTAGGTGAATTTCTAGATGAACAACTTGCTAGAGTTAGGGGGAATGAAAATATGGAAGAACCTATTATTGATGATAGTGATGATGAAGGTTCCCTCAATGATTATGTATTACATGTTGTTCCTAATGGTTATGTTATGAATGAAGCAACTGCTATGGAAATCCTTGCTTGCAATTATAGAAATGATCTTAAGAAATTATTGGCTAAATGGAAGCAGCAGTCTCTTAATGCTAGAATGAAACCTGATCCTGCTTTTGCCACTTCACCTATCTGTGTTACGGATAAGGATTATGAATTCTCTGTTGATCCTGATATTATTACTTTAGTTGAATCTGATCCTTTTTATGCCCTTGAATCTGAAACTGTTGTGGCACATCTTACCAAGTTGAATGATATAGCTACCCTATTTACTAATGATGAGAAGTCTCGCTATTTATATATCCATAAGATATTTCCATTCTCATTAAAGGGTGATGCTAAGACTTGGTATAATTCTCTTGCTCCTGGTTGTGTGCGTAGTCCCCAGGATATGATTTATTACTTCTCTGCTGAATATTTCCCTGCTCATAAGAAACAAGCTGCCTTGCGGGGAATATATAATTTTGTGCAAACCAAAGAAGAGAGTCTCCCACAAGCTTGGGGGAGGCTTCTCCAATTACTTAAGGATTTGCCTGATCATCCTCTTAAGAAAAATGAAATACTTGATATCTTTTATAATGGACTAACCGATGCTTCGAAGGACTACTTGGATAGTTGTGCTGGTTGTGTTTTTAGAGAAAGAACAATCGACGAAGCTAAAATATTATTGAATAATATGTTGACTAATGAAAATAATTGGACTCTTCTCGAGCCAGTTCCTGAAGTAATTCCTGGACCAATTGAGCCAACTCCTGAGCCTATTCCTAAACCCACTCCGAAGAAGAGAGGTGTTTTATTTCCCAGTCCCGAAGATATGCAAGAGGCAAAGAAATCAATAAAAGAAAAAGGTATTAAAGCTGAAGATATTAAGAATTTACCTCCTATTGAATAAATACATGGTCTTAATATACCTCCTGAAGAACCACATTGTCTTGATAACCCGACATGGGTAGTAAAGGTAAATTCTCTCTATAGATATGATAAAGTTGAAATACCCTCTACTAAATTTCATAGCCCATGCTTAGATGAATTTGATGACTTTATGGCTAGACAAGAAAGTTTTAATGCTTATGTTGGTAGAGAGTTAAAGAATAATGCTTTCGAGATAGGACGCATAAGTGATAATCTGGCTAGAGTTAAAGATGAACTTCATCGTGTTAGCAAATATGCTTCTATGGTTGCTACTCAAGCTGAGCAAGTACTTAAAGCTCAAAATGATTTGCTTGATAAATTAAATAATAAGAATGACTTTGCTGTTAGAGTGGCTACTAGAACTGGTAGAATGACTCAGGAACCTTTGTATCCTGAAGCCCACCCTAAGAGAATCGAGCAAGATTCTCAGAGAAATAATTTAGAGGCACCTAGTTCTTCTAAAAAGAAGAAGAAGAAAAAGATAGAACTTTGCATGCTTCTAGTGAACCTACTGTAGACACACCTGAGAATCCCAATGATATTTCTATTTCTGACGCTGAAACACAATCAGGTGATGAACATGAACCTAGTGATAATATTAATGATAATGTTCATGTTGATGCTCAACCTAGCAAAGACAATGATGTAGAGATTGAACCCGCTGTTGATCTTGATAACCCACAATCAAAGAATCAACATTATGAAAAGAGAGATTTTGTTGCTAGGAAGCACGGTAAAGAAAGAGAACCATGGGTTCAGAAACCCATGCCCTTTCCTCCTAAACCATCCGAGTCAAAGGATGATGAGGATTTTGAGCGCTTTGCTGAAATGATTAGACCTATTTTCTTACGTATGCGCTTAACTGATATGCTTAAAGTAAATCCTTATGCTAAGTATATGAAGGATATCATCACAAATAAAAAAAAGATACCGGAAGCTGAAATTTCCACCATGATTGCTAATTACACTTTTAAGGGTGGAATACCAAAGAAACTTGGAGATCCGGGTGTACCAACTATACCATGCTCTATTAAAAGAAACTATGTTAGAACTGCTTTATGTGATGTTGGAGCCGGTGTTAGTGTTATGCCTCTCTCTTTATATCGTAGACTTGAATTGAATAAGTTGACACCTACTGAAATATCTTTGCAAATGGCCGATAAATCAACTGCTATACCTGTCGGTATTTGTGAGGATGTGCCTGTTGTGGTTGCAAATGTCACTACTTTAACGGACTTTGTTATTCTTGATATTCCTGAGGACAATAGTATGTCTATTATCCTTGGTAGACCTTTTCTTAATACTGCAGGAGTTGTTATTGATTGCAACAAAGGCAATGTCACTTTTCATGTTAATGGTAATGAGCATACGGTACACTTTCCGAGGAAACAATCTCAAGTTCATAGCATCAATTCTATTGAAAAATTTCTAACTATCATTATTGGAGGTTTTGAATTTCCTCTTCCTACTGTCAAGAAAAAGTATGATATTCTTATTGTTGGGGATGTCCATATCCCCGTTGAGGTAACCTAGTGTTATTCTAAATTTCTCTGGTCCCGTGTTATTCGGAATGAGCTTGTTAACAAGACTTGATCAACCTTGTTAGTGGATTCATTTTGATGATCACGAGATGGATGAAACTAGAAGGCACAACCTTCTGTACCCTCTTTTTACTTTCTGTTATTTCGAAAAAATAAAGCAAAAATAGTATTATCCGTCTGTTTTCTGAATTATCCATGCATTAAAAATAGTCCGAAAATAAAAGTGCTCCAAATGCCCTGCAAATTTAGTATGATTTTTTCTGGAATATTTGAGGATTTTAAACCTTGAAAATCTGCAGAGGGGCAAGCACCAGCCACGAGAGAGGAGGCGCCCCACAGGGCGCGCCTGCCTCATGGGCCCCTGGTGGCTCCCCTCCACTTATGCCAGCACCCACACACTTCATCTTCTATCCAAAAAAATCCCCATCCAGCTCAAGCACGAGTTCTAGCTCGTTTTGCTGCGATTTTCGATCTGTTAGCTCAAAGCTCCATTCGCAAAACTGCTTTGGAAGATTGTTGCTTGGTATGTGACTACTCCATTGGTCCAATTAGTTTTTGTTCTAGTGCTTTATTCATTGCAATTTTTTGCTGCATAGGTGACCATGTTCTTGAGCTTGCATGTTAAATTTTTGAGGTCCCAAGCAATTCCAATGCATGATATAGGCTCTAGGCACTTGTAGGAGTAGTTGTTATCAATTTTGTTTAGTTTTTATTCACTCTTATTTTGAAGTTACTAAAATTTCAGAATTTTTCAGAAAATGTTAAGGAGGCTCTTTAAAGGCTCTTCTAGTCAAAGCTCGAAGGAAAAACAAGACAAAGAGAAAGAAAAAGCCAAGTATAATCTTCCTCGCTTGGCAGAAGTACGGTCGTGTGAATGGCCATGCGAGGGTTTCTTGAAAGAAGCCGGGATTCATGAAGACTTTTATGCTTTAATTGAATGCAGGCCTCACCGGTTTCATGAATGACCGAATCGATCAGTATCTCTTACTTACCAATACTTTCGTGCAAAACTTTTATTATTATCCTAAGAAATCACCGCCCGCAGTATCATTTCATTTATATGATGAATTTGGAGAAATGTCTTTACGTCATTTTTGCGCGGTATGTAGGATACCTTATGAGGGAGAATTAGATGAACCCCATCGTGAAGATGTGGGTGGCTTTGTTAATACTATAGCTGTAGAGGAGCCAAAGAAGGGCTCCAAGGCGAAGGTCTCTAGCATACACTTTCCTGTTTTACGCTATTTTGCTATATTTGCTAGTAGATGCTTGATTGGTGATAACCCACAAGTATAGGGGATCACAACAGTTTTCGAGGGTAGAGTATTCAACCCAAATTTGTTGATTCGACACAAGGGGAGCCAAAGAATATTCTCAAGTATTAGTAGCTGAGTTGTCAATTCAACCACACCTGGAAACTTAATATATGCAGCAAAGTGTTTAGTAGCAAAGTAATATGATAGTGGTGGTAACGGTAACAAAGTAAAGACAGCAAAAGTAATGTTTTTGGTACTTTTGTAGTGATTGTAACAGTAGCAACGGAAAAGTAAATAAGCGAGAACCAGTATATGGCAAACTCGTAGGCACCGGATTAGCGATGGATAATTATGCCGGATGCGGTTCGTCATGTAATGCTTATAACATAGGGTGACATGTAACTAGCTCCAATTCATCAATGTAATGTAGGCATGTATTCCGTATATAGTCATACGTGCTTATGGAAAAGAACTTGCATGACATCTTTTGTCCTACCCTCCCGTGGCAGCGGGGTCCTAATGGAAACTAAGGGATATTGAGGCCTCCTTTTAATAGAGAATCGGAAAAAAGCATTAGCACATAGTGAATACATGAACTCCTCAATCTATGGTCATAACCGGGAGTGGTCCCGATTATTGTCACTTCGGGGTTGCCGGATCATAACACATAGTAGGTGACTATAGACTTGCAAGATAGGATCTAGAACACACATATATTCATGAAAACATAATAGGTTCAGATCTGAAATCATGGCACTCGGGCCCTAGTGACAAGCATTAAGCATAGCAAAGTCATAGCAACATCAATCTCAGAACATAATGGATACTAGGGATCAAACCCTAACAAAACTAACTCGATTACATGATAAATCTCATCCAACCCATCACCGTCTAGCAAGCCTACGATGCAATTACTCACGCACGGCGGTGATCATCATGAAATTGGTGATGGAGGATGGTTGATGATGACGGCGGCGATGAATCCCCCTCTCCGAAGCCCTGAACGGACTCCAGATCAGCCCTCCCGAGAGAGATTAGAGCTTGGCGGCGGCTCCGTATCGTAAAACGCGATGAAACTTTCTCTCTGATTTTTTCTCTCCCTGAAAGCCAAAATATGGAGTTGGAGTTGGCGTCGGAGGGTCACCAGGGGGCCCACGAGGTAGGGGGGCACGCCTAGGGGGAGGGGCGCGCCCCCCACCCTCGTGAACAAGGTGTGGGCCCCCTGGTCTTCATCTTTGGTGAGGATTTTTTATTATTTATTCTAAGATATTCCGTGGAGTTTCAGGTCATTCCGAGAACGTTTTTTTTCTGCACATAAAACAACACGATGGCAATTCTCAAAAAACAGCGTCGCCATCCGTGTTAGTTCCATTCAAATCATACAAGTTAGAGTCCAAAACAAGGGCAAAAGTGTTTGGAAAAGTAGATACGACGAGACGATCAACTCCCCAAGCTTAAACCCTTGCTTGTCCTCAAGCAATTCAGTTGACAAACCGAAAGAGAAAAGAAAAACTTTACAAACTCGTTTGCTCTTGTTGTTGTAAACATGAAAAGCGAGCATTCAAGTTTCAGCAATTATTATGAACTAACCATACTCACAATAACACGTAGGTCTCACAATTACTCATATCAATAGCATAATCAGCTAGCGAGCCATAATAATAAAACACGGATGACAACACTTTCTCAAAATAATTATAACATGATATAACAAAATGGTATCTCGCTAGCCCTTTCTGAGACCGCAAAACATAAATGCAGAGCACCTTTAAAGATCAAGGACTGACTAAACATTGTAATTCATGGTAAAAGAGATCCAGTCAAGTCATACCCAATATAAACCAATAATAATGAATGCAAATGACAGTGTGCTCTCCAGCGGGTGCTTTTTAATAAGAAGGGTGATGAATCAACATAAAAGTAAATAGATAGGCCCTTCGCAGAGGGAAGCATGGATTTATAGAGGTGCCAGAGCTCGATTTTGAAATAGAGATATACAGATTATAGGCGGTTCCCAAACAGAATGGTAAAGTTTATACTCCCCTTCCTCCACAAGCATCAATCCATGGCTTGCTCGAAACAACGAGTGCCTCCAACATTCAACGGGTCCCAAGGGGAGTTTTGTTTGCAGTTATTTTGATTTAGTTTGCACAAAGCATGGGACTGGGCATCCCGGATACCAGCCATTTTCTCGTGAATGAGGAGCGGAGTCCACTCCTCTTGAAAATAACCCGCCTAACACGGAAGATAAGGGCAGCTCTAGTTGACATATGAGCTATTCGAGCATGCAAAACAGAATGTTTATTTGAAGGTTTAGAGTTTGGCACATACAAATTTACTTGGAACGGCAGGTAAATACCGCATATAGGTAGGTATAGTGGACTCATATGGAATAACTTTGGGGTTAAAGGAGTTTGAATGCACAAGCAGTATTCCCGCTTAGTACAGGTGAAGGCTAGCAAAAGACTGGGAAGCGACCAACTGAGAGAGCGACAACAGTCATGAATATGCATCAAAATTAATTTACACCGAATACAAGCATGAGTAGGATATAATCCACCATGAACATAAATATCATAAAGGCTATGTTGATTTGGTTCAACTACATGCGTGAACATGTGCCAAGTCTAGTCACTCAATACATTTAAAGGAGGATACCATCCCATCATACCACATCATAATCATTCTAATAGCATGTTGGCACGCAAGGTAAACCATTATAACTCATAGCTAATCAACCATGGCACAGGCAACTATAATCTCTGAATGTCATTGCAAATATGTTTACTTCATAATAGCTGAATCAAGAACGATGAATCATCATATTTACAAAAACAAGAGAGGTCGAGTTCATACCAGCTTTTCTCTTCCCAATAAGTCCATCATATATCATCATTATTGCCTTTCACTTGCACGACCGAACGGTGTGTATAATAATAAGAGTGCACGTGCATTGGACTAAGCTGGAATCTGCAAGCATTCAACTCAAGAGAGAAGACAAGTAATATGGGCTCTAAGTTAAATAAACAATCATGCATATAAGAGGCACTAAGCATTTTCAATATGGTCTTCTCGACCCCCAAAGAAAGGAAAAGAAAATAAAAACTATTTACACGGGAAAGCTCCCAACAAGTAAAAAGAAGAACGGGAAATGTTTTTGGGTTTTCTTTTTAATTCTACTACAAGCATGGAAAGTAGATTAACTAATTTTTTTTGGTTTTTCTTAAAGTTTATCAAACACACAAGAAGAAAGCTAGAAAAAGAAATTTAAACTAACATGGATATTACAGTGAAAAAGTATGAGCACCGGCATCTAGCAATGAGTGTGTGTGAACATGAATGTAATGTCGGTGGAAATACGATTCCCCAAGCTTAGGCTTTTGGCCTGTTGGTCTATTGCCAGGATTGCTGGCGGATACCCTTAAGTGTAGCTGGGGTCATATTGTGATGCAAGAACTCGACCGCCATCGGTGGCAGCCTCCTCTGGATCCCAAGAATAAAAAGATAGTCGTGGAGGCTCATCTTGTGGCTCCGGTTCCGGGGCTGGTGCAGGGTTCTGATAGGCTTGAACAGCCGACCACGGAACGATGTGAGGTTTTGCAGACAAGTTAAACAAAGAAGGAGCAGGCAAAGTAATAGTCTCAGGGTGATGTTTATCAAAGTATAATTTATATTTGAGCTCCCCATCGCGACTCTTAACAAGAAAATCATGCGCTATCATACTCTTATAATCTAAATAAGCACGGGGCAGCGCTGTTTCTTCTTTCTCTTCATGCCTGATAGGTATTTCAAAATGTTCAGCTAGGCGGGAAGCATAAATGCCTCCAAAAATGGGGCCCTTAGTACGGTTCAGACTTAACCGTTTAGCAACAATTCCACCTATACTAACAGAGTTATTGCGGTATAAACCATGGAGCAAAATAATAATATCAGGAATACTAAGGTTCCCACAGTTTCCGCATCCAATCAAGCAACGACTAGCAAATAAGGCAAAGTAACGTAAAACTGGAAAATGTATGCTAGTGATTCTTGCATCAGAAACCTTCCTGGTTTCTCCCACCGTGATGGTGTTAATAAAAGCTTCTACTTCATTACGGTGGGGTTCATCTAAGATGCCCTCAAAGGGTATTCTGCAAACCTCGCAGAATTTAGCTAATGTCATCTCTTTAACAACGTCATATAAATGAAACTCTATTGTTGGAGGTGATTTCTTAGGGAAAAAGTAGAAGTTTTGCACAAAAGTATTTGTGAGTAAGAGATACTGATGACGTTTGTCGCGGAGGAAGTTGGTGAGGCCAACGTTCTTAATTAATAGATAGAAATCCTCATAAATCCCGGCACTCCTCAAGAAGTCATCGTAAGGCCATTCACACGGCCGGACCTCCGTGGTGCGAGGCAAATTAAATTTGGGCTTCTCCTCTTCTTCCTTTTGTTTTTCCTTAGAGCTTCGGCTCGACGAGCCCCTCAAAAGTCTCTTCATTATTTCTGAAACAATCTGAAATTTTTAGTAACTTCAAATAAATGTGAACCAACTTCAATAAAATTGATAGCAACAACTCCCACAAGTGCCTAGAGCCTATATAAAGCATTGGAACTACTTGGAACCATATAAATTTGACATGCAAGCTCAAGAACATGGTCACCTATGCAGCACAAATTTGCAATGAATAAAGCACCAGAACAAAAACTAATTGGACCAATGGAGGATCCACATACCAAGGAACAATCTCCCCAAGCAGTTTTGCGAGAGGTGCTTTGAGCAAGGAGATCGAAAATCACAAAGAACGGGCCGGAACTCGTGCTTGAGTTGGTTTTTCGTGTTTGTGTGAGGCAGAGGAAGAAGATGGGTGCAGGAATAAGTGGAGGAGGGCCACCGTGGGCCCACAAGGTAGGGGGGCGCCCAGGGGGTAGGGCGCGCCCTCCACCCTCGTGGCCAGGTGGCAGCTCCCCCCGTGGTAATTTTTGCACAGTAAATCCTCAAATATTCCCGAAAAAATCATATTAAATTGGCATGGCATTCTGAGGACTTTTATTTTGGGGATACTTTTATATTGCACGGATAAGTCAGGAGACAAACAGAAAAATACTATTTTACTTTATTTCTACTAAATAATAGAAAATATAAAAAGGGTACAGAAGGTTGTGCTTCTAGTTTCATCCATCTCGTGATCATCAAAATGAACCCACTAACAAGGTTGATCAAGTCTTGTTAACAAACTCATTCCGAATAATCACGGAACCGGAGAAATTTCGAATAACACTAAGTTACCTCAACGGGGATATGAAAATCCCCAGCAATAAGAATATCATACTTTTTCTTGACAGTAGGGAGAGGAAATTCAAAACCTCCAAATATAATCGATGGAATTTTTCCAATAGAGTTGATACTATAAACTTGAGGTTGTTTCCTCGGAAAATGTACCGTGTGCTCATTGCCATTAACATGAAAAGTGACATTGCCTTTGGTGCAATCAATAACAGCCCCTGCAGTATTAAGGAAAGGTCTTCCAAGAATAATAGACATACTATCATCCTCGGGAATATCAAGAATAACAAAGTCCGTTAAAATAGTAACGTTTGCAACCACAACAGGCACATCCTCACAAATACCGATAGGTATAGCAGTTGATTTATCAGCCATTTGCAAAGATATTTCAGTAGGTGTCAACTTATTCAAGTCAAGTCTATGATATAAAGAGAGAGGCATAACACTAACACCAGCTCTAAGATCACATAAAGCAGTTTTAACATAACTTCTTTTAATGGAGCATGGTATAGTAGGCACTCCGGGATCTCCAAGTTTCTTTGGTATTCCACCCTTAAAAGTGTAATTAGCAGGCATGGTGGAAATTTCAGCTTCAGGTATCTTTCTTTTATTAGTAATAATATCCTTCATATACTTAGCATAAGGATTTGTTTTGAGCACATCAGTTAATCGCATACACCAAAAAGATGGGTCTAATCATTTCAGCAAAGCACTCAAAATCCTCATCATCCTTTTGATTGGATGGTTTAGGAGGAAAAGGCATGGGTTTCTGAACCCATGGTTCCCTTTCTTTACCGTGTTTCCTAGCAACAAAATCTCTTTTGTCATAATGTTGATTCCTTGATTGTGGGTTATCAAGATCAACATCAGGTTCAACTTCTACATCATTATCATTACTAGGTTGAGCATCAACATGAACATTATCATTGACATTATCACTAGGTTCATGTTCATCACCTTATTGTATTTCAGCATCAGAAATAGAGATGTCATTTGGATTCTCAGGTGGTTCAGCAATAGGTTCACTAGAAGTTTGCAAAGTCCTATCATTTTTCTTTTTCTTCCTCTTAAAAGAACTAGGCATATCAATATTATTTCTATGAGAATCTTGCTCGATTCTCTTAGGGTGGCCTTCAAGATACAAAGGTTCCTAAGTCATTCTACCAGTTCTTGTAGCCACTCTATCCGCATAATCATTTTTCTTACTATTCATTTCATCAAGCACTTCTTTCTGAGCTTTAAGTACTTGTTCTACTTGAGTGGTAACCATAGAAGCATGTTTGCTAACAAGTTTAAGTTCACCTCTAATATTAGCCATATAATCACTCAAGCGTTTAATCATATAGGTATTCTGTTTTAATTGTCTACCAAAATAAGCATTAAAGTCATCTTGCTTAAACATGAAGTCATCAAACTCATCCAAGCACTGACTAGCAATTTTAGTAGGAGGGACTTTAGCTTTATCATACCTATAGAGAGAGTTTACCTTTACTACCTGTGTCGGGATATCGGGAGGTTCTTCAGTAAATATGTAATTGAGATCATATACTTCTTCAACAGGCGGTAAATTAAGACCATGTATTTCTTCAATAGGAGGTAAATTCTTAACATCTTCAGCTTTAATACCTTTTTCTTTCATAGATTTCTTTGTCTCTTGAATATCTTCGGGACTGAGAAATAGAACACCTCTCTTCTTCGGAGTGGTTTTAGGAATAGGCTCAGTAATTGGCTCAGGAGCTGGCTCTGGAGGTGCCCAATTATTTGCATTTGCCAACATATTATTCAATAGAATTTCAGCGTCATCCGGTGTTCTTTCCCTGAAAAGAGAACCAGCACAACTATCCAGGTAATCTCTGGAAGCATCGGTTAGTCCATTATAAAAGATATCAAGTATTTCAGGTTTCTTAAGAGGATGATCAGGCAAAGCATTAAGTAGCTTGATAAGCCTCCCCTAAGCTTGTGGGAGACTTTCTTCTTCAATTTGCACAAAATTATATATATCCCTCAAAGCAACTTGTTTCTTATGAGTAGGGAAATATTTAGCAGAGAAGTAATAAATCATATCCTGGGGGCTTTGCACACAACCAGGATCAAGAGAATTAAACCATTTCTTAGCATCACCCTTTAATGAGAACGGAAATATTTTGAGTAAATAAAGGTAGCGCGATCTCTCATCATTAGTAAACAGGGCAGCTATATCATCTAACTTACGAAGATGTGCCACAACAGTTTTAGATTCATAGCCATAAAAAGGATCAGATTCAACAAAAGTAATTATATCTGGATCAATGAAAAATCATAATAATCCGATCAGAACACGATAGGTGAAGTAGCAAAAGTGGTCGGGTCTCATCCTATCTCTAAAAGATTCTTTACTCCACTTAACTAGCAACCTCTTACGTTCAAGACTATCCTGGCAAGCAAGAACAGCTTCAATAGATTCAGCATTAAAAAGATAACCCTCAGGAATAGCAGACATGTTTTCATCATCACTAACATCATCGTGTTCAGTTTCAATAATTTCTCTTTCTCTAGACCTAGAAATTTGTTCATCTAGAAATTCTCCAAGGGGCAAAGTAGTATCAAGCATAGAAGTAGTTTCATCATAAGTATCATGCATAGCAGAAGTGGCATCATCAATAACATGCGACATATCAGAATTAATAGCAGTAGTAGGTTTAGGTGTCGCAAACTTACCCATAACAGAAGGAGAATCTAGCGCAAGGCTAGATGGCAATCCCTTACCTTCCCTTGTAGTTGAGGGAAAAATAGTAGTTTGATCATCATTCAAGTTCTTCATAGTGTCCAGCAGATATAAATCCCAAGTGACTCAAAGAATAGAGCTATGCTCCCCGGCAACGGCACCAGAAAAAGGTCTTGATAACCCACAAGTATAGGGGATCGCATCAGTTTTCAAGGGTAGAGTATTCAACCCAAATTTGTTGATTCGACACAAGGGGAGCCAAAGAATATTCTCAAGTATTAGCAAGTGAGTTGTCAATTCAACCACACCTAGAAACTTAATATCTGCAGCAAAGTGTTTAGTAGCAAAGTAATATGATAGTGGTGGTAACGGTAACAAAGTAAAGACAGCAAAAGTAATGTTTTTGGTATTTGTAGTATTGTAACAGTAGCAACGGAAAAGTAAATAAGCGAGAACCAGTATATGGAAAACTCGTAGGCACCGGATTAGCGATGGATAATTATGTCGGATGCGGTTCGTCATGTAACAGGTATAACATAGGGTGACACAGAACTAGCTCCAATTCATCAATGTAATGTAGGCATATATTCCGTATATAGTCATACGTGCTTATGGAAAAGAACTTGCATAACATCTTTTGTCCTACCCTCCCGTGCCAGCGGGGTCCTAATGGAAACTAAGGGATATTAAGGCCTCCTTTTAATAGAGAACCGGAACAAAGCATTAGCACATAGTGAATACATGAACTCCTCAAACTATGGTCATCACCGGGAGTGGTCCCGATTATTGTCACTTGGGGTTGCGGATCATAACACATAGTAGGTGACTATAGACTTGCAAGATAGGATCTAGAACACACATATATTCATGAAAACATAATAGGTTCAGATCTGAAATCATGGCACTCGGGCCCTAGTGACAAGCATTAAGCATAGCAAAGTCATAGAAGCATCAATCTCAGAACATAATGGATACTAGGGATCAAACCCTAACAAAACTAACTCGATTACATGATAAATCTCATCCAACCCATCACCGTCTAGCAAGCCTACGATGCAATTACTCACGCACGGCGGTGAGCATCATGAAATTGCTGATGGAGGATGGTTGATGATGACGACGGCGGCGAATCCCCCTCTCCGGAGCCCCGAACGGACTCAGATCAGCCTCCCGAGAGAGATTAGGGCTTGGCGGCGGCTCCGTGATCGTAAAACGCGATGAAACTTTCTCTCTGATTTTTTCTCCCGAAAGCCAATATATGGAGTTGGAGTTGGCGTCGGAGGGCCACCAGGGGGCCCACGAGGTAGGGGGCGCGCCCAGGGGGGAGGGGCGCGCCCCCCACCCTCGTGAACAGGGTGTGGGCCCCCTGGTCTTCATCTTTGGCGAGGATTTTTTATTATTTATTCTAAGATATTCCGTGGAGTTTTAGGTCATTCCGAGAACTTTTGTTTTCTGCAAACAACACCATGGCAATTCTGCTGAAAACAGCGTTAGTCCGGGTTAGTTCCATTCAAATCGTACAAGTTAGAGTCCAAAATAAGGGCAAAAGTTTTTGGAAAAGTAGATACGACGGAGACGTATCAATTGGTCGTGGAAATAGTGGGAATTTGAGTGTTCCTGATATTATCATTCTTCAACATGCTTTGCTTGGGGACAATACGTTAGTATGGGTGCCATTGTTGCTAAACGTCTAGCCCTAAATCGTACGAAAGGTCCCATATTTGGAGGTATCTATGCTGCACGTATTGCTAAACATTTTCAGATATCCATTAGGCACCATGAGGAGGAGGAGATAAAATTACCTCCTCACATTTTAGATTACAAGAGCATGGTAGCACATAAGTTTATTGTTGACAATGAAGAGAATATGCTCTTGTATAGACTTAGATTCAATAAGAAACACTTTGAGTTTATTATTTTGCCTGCACCTCTGTTATTTGTTTTGCTTGCAGAAAATCGTCTTGTCACGCCGGAAGCGGTGAACAATCACCGAGCTCAAGCTTTTACTCCAGAACCTGAACCTGAGCCGGAACCTAAGCTGGACTCTTATCGTGCATCATCTGTCCAGTGGGATCTGGAGATGACCAGCCAGTGGTATCCTGATTACACCGCCCACTACACCGGGGAGAGTAGCAGCGGTCCTTGGTACTAGACCAACTTAGGCCAAAAGCCTAAGCTTGGGGGAGTACGTATTTCTCACCGACTTTACATTCATGTTCACACACTAGTCGTTGGTGCTCATACTCTTTCATTGTATTATCCATGCTAGTTTAAATTTCTTTTTCTAGTTTTCTTCTTGTGTGTTTGATAAACCTTAATAAAAACCAAAAAAAATTAGTTAGTTTAATTTCCATGCTTGTAGTAGAAATTAAAATGAAAACCCAAAAAGATTCTAGTTCTTCTTTTTACTTGTTGGGAGCTTTCGTGTGTAAATAGTTTTCTTTTCTTTTCTTTCCTTTGGGGGTCGAGAAGACCATATTGAAAATGCTTACTGGCTCTTATATGCATGATTTTTTATTTAATTTAGAGCTCATATTACTTGTCTTCTCTCTTGAGTTGAATGCTTGCAGATTCCAGCTTAGTCCAATGCACGTGCACTCTTATTATTATACACATCATTCGGTCGTGCAAGTGAAAGGCAATAATGACGATATATGATGGACTTATTGGGATGAGAAAAGCTGGTATGAACTCGACCTCTCTTGTTTTTGTAAATATGATGATTCATCGTTTCTGAGTCAACTATTATGAAGTAAACATATTTGCAATGACATTTAGAGATTATAGTTACTTGTGCCATGCTTGATTAGCTATGAGTTATAATGGTTTACCTTGCGTGCCAACATGCTATTAGAATGATTATGATGTGGTATGATGGGATGGTATCCTCCTTTGAATGTATTAAGTGACTCGACTTGGCACATGTTCACGCATGTAGTTGAATCAAATCAACATAGCCTTCATGATATTTATGTTCATGGTGGATTATATCCTACTCATGCTTGTACTCGGTGTAAATTAATTTTAATGCATGCTTACGACTGTTGTCGCTCTCTCAGTTGGTCGCTTCCCAGTCTTTTCCTAGCCTTCACTTGTACTAAGCGGAATACGCGCCAGCGCCCAAACTCCTTAAACCCCAAAGTTGTTCCATATGAGTCCACTATACCTTCCTATATGCGGTATTTACCTGTCGTTCCAAGTGAATTTGTATGTGCCAAACTCCAAACCTTCAAATGAAAATCTGTTTTGTATGCTCGAGCAGCTCATGTGACAACTAGGGTTGCCTATATCGTCCATGCTAGGTGGATTATTCTCAAGGGGAGTGGACTCCGCTCCTCATTCATGAGAAAGGGCCGGTAACCGGGATGCCCAGTCCCATGATCCCAAAATATCAAAGCAAATCAAAATAATTAAACAAAACTCCCCCAGAGTTGTTGTATGTTGGAGGCACTCGTTGTTTCGAGCAAGCCATGGATTGATGCTTGTTGGTGGTTGGGGGAGTATAAACCTTTACCATTCTGTTTGGGAACTGCCTATAATGCACGTAGTATGGAAGATACATACATCTCATAGTTGTTGCGTTGACAGCGAAAGTATGCCGACCGCTCAAAATGTTATTCAATCTCTATTTTAAAATTGAGCTCTGGCACCTCTACAAATCCCTGCTTCCCTCTGCGAAGGGCCTATCTATTTACTTCTATGTTGAGTCATCATCCCTTCTTATTAAAAAGCACCCGCTAGAGAGCACGCTGTCATTTGCATTCATTATTATTGATTTATATTGGGTATGACTTGATTGGATCTCTTTTACAATGAATTACAATGTTTAGTCCGTCCTTGATCTTTAAAGGTGTTCTGCATTTATGTTTTGTGGTCTCAGAAAGGGCTAGCGAGATACCATTTTGTTATATCATGTTATAATTATTTTGAGAAAGTGTTGTCATCCGAGTTTTATTATTATGGCTCGCTAGCTGATTATGCTATTGATATGAGTAATTGTGAGACCTATGTGTTATTGTGAGTATGGTTAGTTCATAATATTTGCTGAAACTTGAATGTTGGCTTTTCATGTTACAACAACAAGAGCAAACAGAGTTTGTAAAAGTTTTTCTTTATCACTTTCAGTTTATCAACTGAATTGCTTGAGGACAAGCAAAGGTTTAAGCTTGGGGGAGTTGATATGTCTCCAACGTATCTACTTTTCCAAACACTTTTGCCCTTGTTTTGGACTCTAACTTGCATGATTTAATGAAACTAACCCGGACTGACGTTGTGTTCAGCAGAACTGCCATAATGTTGTTTTATGTGTAGAAAAAAAGTTCTCGGAATGTCCTGGAAATCCACGGAGGCACTTTGTCGTGGATTTGTCATGGCAGATGTCCTAGTGAAGGGACTTAGTCGTGGAGCCATCGCTACGGGTTTACTTGAAGGGGTTAAAGCGGACGCAAAGACACGAGGGTTTATACTAGTTCGCCCTTCGATGAAGGTAAAAGCCCACGCCTAGTTGTGATGGAATTGATGTGGTCTTGATGGCTAGGAGCAAACAAGCTTCGCTTAGGCTCGAGTTGTGGTTGTCTGTCTTAAACCGCCGGTCGCCCCTTATATACGGGTGACGCCTGTCGGTCCATAGAGTCCCAACCGGTTCATACTGTAATCGGTTGGTATCTCTATTCCTAACTTACAATAGAAGTTATACATCAGGCCGGTTTACGGCTATAGGTTCTAAACCGACTATAGGCCTTGGGCCTTCATCTGCTTATACCACTAATGAAGTTAACCCGGCCCAAGTAGGCCGGTTCACGCCTAGTGGTAATATCCCCAACATTAGGCCCCAGATTGATTTGAACCGGTTCATGTCAATCCTTCCCAAAATCTTGTGTCTTGGACATCTTCTGGTAATTGGTAAACCGCCATGTCGTCATCATTCTTGGTTGCTGTAAACCGGCATGACGTCATCATGAAATTTATCATTTATAACGCCCTCCTTTAACAATAGCTCTCGGATCCGGCGCTGACCTAACTCGCTGCTTTATAAATAAGACCGAAGGGTCATCTCCTTTCTTTTCCCTCGTCTCTTCTTCTTCGTCTTCCTCGCCGCCAGCCTTTGAGCTCCCGCCGCCGTCGACCTCGCTTCGTCTTGGGCGCACAGATCAACTCGAACGCACTGAGCATTGCGGTATCCTTCCGCATCTTCTCTGTTTCCAGTAAGCTTTCTCCTCTTCTTGACCTAGATCTGTTCTTAGGGTTCCATGTTCGTGTTGTGTTCGTCGCTTGCTTATACTTGTACTCCGAATCTTTGAATGAATCTGTGAACCCCCGCTGTGTTCAGTAGTAATCTTTAAACATCCGCCTGTAATTTCTCATCTAAGTCCATAGATCTCACGCATATACTCGCTCAATGGTTCACTTCCGTTCTGCCTTACTCTTCGGAATATTTCTGCTTTTATGAACTTGTCAGAGATCCGCGATCGTAATAGGATCTTGTGAAACCTGTTTCAGATACTTAGCTGTCCACAACTTAAATTGCTTCCGATGCTTAGGTCAGCGGTTTAACTTACCATAGAGAAAATTACTAAACCGGTATATACCATTAGTCCCCTGGTTGAACCACCAGAATCCTTATGATGCCGCATTGTAGAAGACCGGTTTATAGGTATTGCCTCCGGTTTATCGTTGTTTAGATCAACACCTTCTTTTATCCAACATATTCTTGAACCGAATCACCTATTTCTTGTAGATCTCACCATGGCCAAACAAGTATTGGGTTCCCTCTCGCGTCACTGAATCTCAGTTGGATGATCTAGTCCTGATTGGCGCTTTAGATAACAAAGATACGATCCACTGGAGGGTTCCTGGAAATGAATGTCCTCCCACACCTCAAGAGGGAGAGGTTGTGGTCTTTGCAGATCACTTGGCCCGGGGCTTCAAACCGCCCGGTTCTAAGTTTTACCGGGATGTGTTAGCCAACTTTCAGCTCCGTCCACAGGATATTGGCCCCAATTCCGTCACCAATCTATGTCACTTTCAAGTACTCTCTCGAGGTATACCTTCAAGAGGAGCCTTCAATGAGTTGTTTAGAGACCTCTTCCATTTAAACCGTCGGACCGAATTTACCGACGACCCCAATACTGAATTGGGCGGTATGGCCATTCAGAAGAGGAAAGAAATCACTTATCCCCATGTCAAACTCCATACTCACCCCAAGGAGTGGAATGCAACTTGGTTTTATTGCAAGGATACCTCTCCTGACAATGAAAATCCCTTGCCTGGCTTCCGTCCGGAACGGCTCAGCAACACTCACCCTTTTCCACAAAGACTAAGCGCCAAGAGAAGTAAATATGCTCCGCAACTGTCCAAGCTCCGAGCCTTCATGGCCAATGGTTTAACGGGAATAGACCTTGCACGCTGTTGGATATCATGGAGCATACTGCCTCTAAGCCGGCGCTCCAATTTGATGTGCAAGTATACTGATAGCGTCGATGACCCACTCCGACACACTAAAATCCAACTCACTAACGATGAAGTCACAGATTCTCAGAAGAAGATGTTGAATGAACCGAGCACCTCGTGCTCAAACCGGTCTCCGCTTCTCATCGCACCACTCAACAAACCGCCCGTGTAAGATTTTAGTTGCTCTATTGTTGAACCTGTTACCGCTTTATCGGTCTGACATTTAACTACTGCTAATCCAGGGTGATAATCCGTTTTGGAGCAAAAAGCTTCCACAAGACAAAACGGAGAAGGCAGGGCGGTCAACCCGGCCCAAGACCAAGGTTATCAAGAAACCAGCCCACAAGAGAAAAACCACCGCTTCATCTGATCCAGCTATTGATGATGATGTGGGTAACCCGGACCTTGAGGTAGAACTTGATTCACTTGGCTTACTTTTTACACGCCTTATTGATGATGATGCTTGTCGACGACGCTGAAGCCAAAGAATGGGGAATTCACCGAGGTAACTATTCTCTCTTCCGATTCGTAAATCTTGCCTTTGCCAAAATTTCGCCAGCAAACCGAAGGTTAAATTTTCTCATCCTCTTGCTTATTTGGATCCCAAATTTCTTATGAAGACTCAAGAACATGAAGTCACAAGACAACCCAAGACAATGGCTGTGTAGTTACCTCCGCGGTTTACCAAACGACCGGTTCAAAACGCCGCTCCGAGGTCTCCGACCTTTTATTGATTTAAATCCTAAAGCGGGTTTCTTTCGTCAACCTCTTAATCCATCCGACCGATTATCGTGTTACTTCTCATTCATCTTCCGTGAATCGTCGGCCACTCACCGCCACCATTGAAAACGGTTCTTGGGTAAGCTAAGTTGAACATATGCTTCCAAAGATATGTGTAATGGCTTATGCTTTTCCTTGACTCTTTGTTTTTCTTTCAGGCCAAACCTAAACTAAGCAAGAAAGCCCGCCGATAAAGCGGTCAAGAAGATGTAGCCCCGTAACATGACAAAGTGCCAGATCTTGAAGCGTTTGTTCTCGAGGACATTCCTAATGACCTCTTTTGCAAGACGATGTTATTCCCAAGAAAGGCCTATTAACACTTGATCTCTCGACCCTACCGCCAGCTCCGTCCGGATTGAGAAATCCCACATCCCCGCCGACAAACCGACCGCACCAACACAAACCGGCGAGTCCAAAGATGATGATGTTGTGATTACCGGTGTAGGCTGCTTTGAACCCGGGAATCCTGTCACCTTAACCATGCATACCGTAAAAGAGGATTTTTCCGCTCTCAACAAAGGAAAATGGGATGTTGAATCGAGACATATGCTGCTCGAGTGCCCAAGATCTTCATTCCGCTATTTAAACCGCTTTATACTAGCCGTGGATCGTGAAGCTGGTCCGTAAAGATGATGAGGGACAAATTTGAGGTAACTTACTTCTTTACTTACTGCCATTGTATCAATCCTCCTAGCCCCCAAGGGTCGGTTTGCAACTTTCGTCAAACCGGGACTTGAATACGATCCTCAATACTTTGAAATCCATCAATATAGCCCCCAAGGGCCGGTTTAACTTAGCATAGATAAACCGGGGCTCCGATTGAAAAACTATCCTTAGAACATAATTTGATCAAATAGCCATTAGCCCCCAAGTGCCAAGTTGAATACCTGTATTGAACTTGGGACTTTGCAATCTAGTAATCTACTTAAAATTGAAGGTGCATTAGCCCCAAGTATCAAAGCGATAACTTTGTTATGTGGTTGATACTTCAATTTCTTGGACCACTTGTTTAAAGCTAAATGCTGTCTGTATGCAGGCAGAGGTGAGAATCAAGGAGGACCGGATTGCCGATCTGCAGGAGACCTTGAAAACCCAACAGTCAAACAGCATAAGGCAAAGGAAGAACTAACCAAAGGCTTTGAGCATCGCTGAACAGCTGAAGGAAGGCTTCAAGAAAGAGCGGGCTGATTGGGCCACTCAGAAAGTCGCTTTAACCAAAAGAGCGGAAAATGCTGAAGCTGCCCTTAAGCCGGTGGTGGATGAACTAACGGTCGTAAAGCGGCAAATACACTCCATGACTGCTGCGATCTTTAGTAAGCTCCTTTTAACTTCTGTGATAACTTGAACCTACTGTAGTATAAATCTGGTTTGAGACCGTCCCTATATTGCTGTAGGCACACGCATCGGGCACTTAGGAAATGATGTGCGGAAGAAACTGAAGGCTGCCTACACCTTAGTGGAACAATTGTATACCGGAGCCCAGCGGATCATCACCACAGCCTCTCATAACAACCCGACACCCTCTTTAATCCAGGACACTCTTAACAGATTGTCGATGCTTCCATCCCGGATTGAGGAGCTGAAAAAATCCGCTGCTCGAACCGGAGCTATTAACGCTTTGATCCGCAAAGGCATGGGTGCGATTTTGACCCCGTGGAGGCAGCTCAAGGCTATCCCAGCTCAAGGAAGATGGCTCAATTCAACGAAGATGATTTGAGGGCAATAAACCGTGCAAGGCGCCTCCGCTTGTCGATTAGTCAAGAGGCGACTTGCGCGATTATCAAGCACAATACAATGATCGTAACAAGCGAGTGCCTCGCCCAACTCTTGAAGCGGAGAATCTGATGCCTCCAATCCGTAAGCATACTTACGCCCAGATATTGAACCGCCTTCCCTAATCCATGAAGAGGCTGTTTTCCAAGCTTTAATGGGAATCGATCGACCACTGTTGATTTCCAGCCAATGGGTAGAGACGAGGAAGCTGAAGCGGATGATGACGAGGAGCAGGCTTGAACCGGAAGCCGGTTTGGATAGCTGTCTTTGGTATCTTTCCAAAATAACAATGATCTTATTCGGGCACCATGTTGCCTTGTAATAGGATAGTTAATATTTCGACCTTGAATATGCCTTCGTGCATAAGTACTGAAGCTTTTGCTCGAAAAACCTCAATTCATATTTCCTGCAATCAGAAAATTTTGAACTTCGGTGGCGGTTATACCACCAACCGGTTTATGATCTTGATATGTGTATCAAGAATGTAACAAATAGGTGATACAAAATACCCGCCATGTTCGGGCATGAAGTCGGCTTAGCTAAGCTTTGAAGCGGAGGTTTTATAAACCATTACCACAACAAGGGGGAGAAAACAGCTCTCGATAAACCGTACTAAGTCAATACAAACCCCTTGTTACTCCATGATGTTAACAGAAAAGGTAAACCGGGCATACTTCTCCGGATTAAAGGGAATCAAATCCATCGGCTGAACTGAACAAAGGTGTTTGTTGACATAAAAGAAATCCAACAAAAACAAAGAACAAACAAGCCATGAAAATAACATGGAAGCAAAGGCAATGATAAAACCGCTTGCAAAAATATGCTATATCGAGCTGATCGATGGTGTTACCATGGTCGGACAGACCAAGCCCCCAATAGGAGTGACAATGATTCAAGTCAGCCAGTCCCCAAATGAAACCGTGGCATATATGCCAATCAAGAGGTGTGGCAATGGTTGGGTTCGACCAAGCCCCCAAGTGATTTTGTGGCCTTAGGCCGATCAAGAGCGCGGATGGTTCAGACTTGACCATGTCCCTGTGATCTGGTGGCTGTCGCCTATCAAAAGGTGTCGCGTTGGTTCGGACACCACCAAGGCCCCAAGTGATATATAAAAGCAAATGTCAAGGGTAAACCGAGGCCGCTTTAAAAACAGAGCCACTCCATGTAACCACGCATGATAAGAAAGACAGAGACCCCGCTTTAGCCGAGGCTCGGTTTTATTATATCAAAGATAATATATACACCGTCATGATATGTACATAGATAGAGCCGATGGCTCAAGTGTAGTAAGGTCAAGATGAGCTATGTTCCACGGCTCGTTGGTCTCCTCCTCTCGATGTGCGTGAGTCTTTATGCTCTCGAATATCAATCGATAGTACGACCTGCAGTGATTCTTGTCGACCACGAAAGGTCCCTCCCAAGGTGGGGATAACTTGTGCATATCATCGTTTGGATGAGTCGCAGCACCAAATCTCCTTCTTGAAAAGTTCGGTTCTAACCCGCGATCGTGATAGCGACGAAGATCTTGTTGGTAAATCGCCGAACGGGCAGCCGCTATATCATGCTCCTCGTCCAATAGGTCCAAAGCGTCTTGCCATGCTGTCTCATTGTCCGCTTCAACATAAGCTGCCACACGAGGCTAATCGTGCGGATATCACTAGGGAGAACGCCTCGCTCCGTATACCATGAAAAATGGTGTGTATCCTGTGGATCGGTTTGGCGTAGTATTGATACTCCATAGCACAGATGGTAGCTCTTCAACCCAACATCCTGGTGTTCTTTGCAATGGGACCATAAGCCGGGGTTTGATGCCTCGCAAGATCTCTTGATTAGCTCGTTCTGCCTATCCATTGCACTGGGGGTGTGCCACTGACGACACTTCAAGCCGGATGTGCTCACGTTCACAGATTTCCTTCATAGCGCCCTTGGATAAATTGGTACCATTGTCAGTAATGATACTGTGTGGAAAGCCAAACCGGAAAATCACCTTTTTGATGAATTGCACCGCTGTTGCTGCATCACACTTGCTGACAGGCTCCGCTTCAACCCACTTGGTAAATTTGTCAACTGCCACCAAAAGGTGGGTTTTCTTATCCTTGGATCTTTTAAAAGGTCCGACCATATCCAGCCCCCAAGTTGCAAACGGCCACGTTATTGGGATCATCCTCAATTCTTGAGCCGGCACATGAGCACGCCTTGAAAATTTCTGACATCCATCACATTGCTTAACCAAGTCCTCCGTGACAAGATGCGCCGTCAACCAAGAGAAGCCCGGATTTAAACGCTTTTGCCACCAGAGACTTTGAACGGCGTGGTGTCCACAATCCCTTCATGGATTTCTCTTAAGATTTCACAGCCTTCCTCAGAGAAACACAACGTTGAAACGCTCGACGATAATCGCAATGATGCAATTCACCATTGACAATTGTCATAGACTTGATCACGGACTATCCGCTGGCTAGAATCTCATCCTCCGTAACTCCCCGTTCATGTACGCAAGATAAGGAACCGTCCAATCCGAATAACATGCGTGGCTGCCACCAATTGAGCCTCCGGATCAGAATAGCCAAACCGCTTCACCTGGGAGCTTGACTAACGGGTTGTGCAGTACGTCCAGAAAGACATTAGGCGGGACCGGTTTGTGCTGAGAGCCCAACCGGCTTAAAGCGTCCGCCGCTTCATTCTTCCGACGGTCAACATGATCCACTTGATAACCCTTGAAGCAACCCGCAATATTATCCACTTCCCGACGATATGCAGCCATGAGCGGTCCTTAGAATCCCAAGTGCCGACACTGTTGAGCCACGAGGTCTCGAGTCACCAAGCACTTAACCCGCTTAAATTCATCTCTTTAGCCATCCGGAGACCATGGACCAAGGCTTCAGACTCAGCTGCATTATTTGTACAAGGGAACATTAAGCGGAGAACATAACAAAACTTATCACCCGTGGGGAAGTTAATACGACTCTAGCCCCGAGCCTTCCAATTGCTCGATCCATCAAAATGAATAGTCCAATATGTGTGATCCGCTTCTCCTCCGTGCTTGTAACTCCGCCCAATCATTGATGAAATCAACAAGTGCTTGAGACTTCACCGCCGTCCGAGGTACATACTTCATCCGTGTGGCCCAAGCTCTATAGCCCACTTATAATCCGCCGCCTCCCTTGCTCAGATGATATCACCCAAGGAGCTGAATCGACCATCGTGATGGGGTGCCCTTGAAAATATCGCTTCAACTTCCGACCGCCATGAAGACACCATAGACCAGCTTCGCCAATGCGGATACCTTTGCTTGGATTCAATAAGCACCTCGCTGATATAATAAACCTGCCACTGAACCGGATATTCCTTGCCTGCCTCCTTGCGTTCTACCACAATAGCCACGCTAACTGCCCGAGCGTTGGCTGCTACATATAATAATAGTGGCTCCTTGTCGACCGGAGCTGCAAGAACAGGCGGATTGGCTAATTGCCGCTTCAAGTCCTCAAATGCCTCATCAGCAGCCGGACTCCATACGAAATGGTCTGTCTTCCTCAGCATTTGGTACAAAGGGATGGCCTTCTCTCCAAGGCGGCTGATAAACCAGCTCAGTGCGGCGATTCGGCCCGCTAAACGCTGAACATCATTGATGCACTTCGGTTTAGCCAGGGAGGTAATAGCCGTAATCTTCTCCGGATTAGCCTCAATTCCTCTGTTAGACACCAGAAAACCCAGTAACTTGCCTGCCGGAACACCAAAGACACACTTGGCCGGATTAAGCATCATCTTGTAAACTCGCAAGTTGTCAAAGGTTTCCTTCAAATCATCCACCAGCGTCTCCTACGCCTTGACTTTACTACAATATCATCCACATAGGCGCGCACATTGCGCCGATCTGCTTATGCAGCAATTCGTACACACCGCTGATAGGTGGCTTGGCACTCTTGAGCCCAAGGGCATAGATACATAGCGAAGGCTCCAAAGGGAGTAATAAACGCTGTCTTCTCCTGGTCCTTAACCGCCATTTTGATCGATGATATCCGAGTATGCATCCAAAAACTCAAACGCCACAACCCGCCGTGGCATCAATGATCTGGTCAATGCGGGAGGGCAAAGGATCCATTGGACAAGCCATGTTAAGATTCGTAATCCACACACATACGCCAAGTGCCGTTTTCTTAAGAACCAAAGACCGGATTAGCAAGCCACTGGGTGGAACACCTCAATGATAAAACCAGCCGCTAAAAGCCCGCCACTTCCTCTCCAATGGCTTTGCGCCTTTCTTCGTTAAACCGGCGGAGGAATTGTTTCACCGGTTTATACTTAGGATCCACATTAAGAGTGTGCTCACGAGTTCCTCGGTACACCGCATGTCGACGGTTTCCATGCAAAAATGTCCCGATTCTCACGGATAAACTCGATGAGCGCGCTTTCCTATTTGGCATCCAAGTTGGCACTGACAGTGAACTGTTTGGACGAATCGCCGGGCACAAAGTCAACAAGCTTGGTCTCAGCTGCCGATTTAAACTTCAGATCCGAATCATGCTCTGTAGTTGGCTTCTTCAAAGGGGTCATATCCGCCGGATCAAAATTGTCCTTATAGTACTTCAACTCCTCCGTGGCACAGATCGACTCGCATAAGCCGCGATCGCTTTCCTCACATTCCAAAGCGACCTACGGTTCCCATGAACCGTTATTGTCCCCTTGTAACCCGGCATCTTGAGCTGCAAGTATATATAACAAGGCCGCGCCATGAACTTGGCATAAGCCGGCCGCCCAAACAAGGCGTGCTACGGGCTTCGGATCTTCACCACCTCAAAGGTTAGTTTTTCCGACCGGGAATCGTGCTCATCCCCAAAAGCCACATCTAGGGCTATCTTACCAACAGGATATGCCGAATTGCCAGGCACCACACCATGGAACACCGTATTAGACGGTCTGAGATCCTTGTCTGTTAGACCCATGCGGCGGAATGTCTCATAGTATAGTATGTTGATACTGCTCCCTCCATCCATGAGTACCTTGGTGAATTTATAACCCCCCACCTAAGGGTCTACCACTAATGCTAGCTGGCCTGGATTATCAACCCGGGGCGGGTGATCCTCTCTGCTCCACACGATAGGCTGTTCTGACCAGCGTAAGTAACGTGGCAAGGCCGGTTCAATGTAATTCACCGCCGCCAGGAGTTTTCGCGCTTATCCAAGCTAGTTGTGAAAACATGATATTGACCATTGTTCAACTGTTTTGGCTGGCTCGATAACCCGACCGCTGCTGCTCTTCTTCGCTGGCCGCTCGATTATTCTCGTTGTTGTGACCGCTCGATTGAGACTCGAACCGAAGCTCCATCGTGACCCGCCCATGGAAACCGGATCTGAACCGCCACCGACCCGTGGTCATACCGAAGGCATTAGAGTTTTTAAACTCCGCATAATATAACAATCCTTCCAAAGATGGTTAGCCGGCGCCTCCTTCGTCTCCGTGCTTTGGGCAAGGCTGATTCAACAAATAATTCAAACGGTTTGCGTTAGGATTGGGAGCCCCATTACGATTTGCCGCTTTACCTCTGCGCCGCTGCCCTTCGTCTCTGCATTATGTTGGCCACAAAGTCCATGCTGCCATCCGCCTTGCGCTTGCCTCCGCTTTCCATGACCCGCTGGTTTGTACTGTTGCCCTTGAGTTGCTATTCTTCTTTCCCTTCCTCGCTTCATCATCATCGGCCTGGGATCCTTGGTATCGTCTCAATCAGCATACTTCACTAAAGCGGCCATGAGGGTTCCCATGTCATTACAGAACCGCTTCATGCATCCCAATTTCAATTTTAAAGGCTTGAACCGGCAGTTGCCTTCCAGTGTTAAGATTGCAGAGTCAGCATTGATCCTGTCAGACGAGTGCAAAACTTCCGAAACGCGGCGTACCCAATGGGTCGTTGATTCTCCGTCCTCCTGGACACAAGTCGCGAGGTCTACTATGGACTTGGGCTACTTACATGTATCCTTGAAATTCTGGATAAACCGGGCCCGCAACTGGGCCCATGAGCTGATAGAATTGGGCGGTAGGCTCTTCAACCAAGTACGAGCCATGCCTTCAAGCATCATGGTGAAGTATTTTGCACACGCGGTCTCATCCACGTCTAGCATCTCCATGGCCATCTCATAACTCTCTACCCATGCTTCGGGAGATAAATCAGCGGTGTAATTCGGCACCTTGCGCGGACCCTTGAAATCTTTGGGCAGGCGACATTGCGTAAAACGGGATTAAACAAGGCACTCCTAAAGCGGATGCGACTCGGTCCAAATAAGGTGGTAGGACGAACGGTGTAAGTTGACTCGCATCATTCTCGCATCGCTAACTTTCGGCCTTCGCCGTGCGGCCCGTCCACCACATCCCGAGCATCGCGGACTCCACCGCCGGGTTATTGCCATGGGCCGCTTCACGGACTCGCGCATTGCTTGATATGGCCGGTTCATCCATGCACCTGCTATAGCTCCGGCTCGGACGGAGCGTGGAGTGAATTCGATCACGGCTGTACACGAATATGCTTCTCGCTGAATCAGCAGCGTCCGGAGAAGCTCCTTAACCCCGCGCGCCTCTATCGCTATGGAGAGTCCCTTCGATCGATAGCCTCTAATCGCGCGGCGGCTGCAACAAGGTTATCCATAGGATTAGAATAATGACCCGGGGCGCTCGACCGCGGAGGAACCACAATGTTTCGTTGAGGAGGTTCCATCAGCGAGGTTGGACCGTCGCCCGGGTCCCGTGCCTCAATCCGGTTTGTCTCCAGTGCATCGCGCGGATTATCGGGTCCAGCTCCGGAGTGTGAAAGAGATTTCGGGTCAAACCCTAACGGCAAAGCGTGATCGTGCTTCCGCTTCAAAACCTCCTGTGATGCGTTCGGTCAAGCATGAGTTTGTAGGTCTGGCGCCCAAAGCGCCCGCTCTGCAGCCATCCGTTTTTTTCGCCGCCAGATCCGCTTTGGCTTGCACGACCGCTCTCTCACCTTTGCAATCTTCGCATCATGGGCCTCCTGATCCGCCGGATTGGCCTCTGCCATAAGCGCGGCTAGTGCATCAAACAGATCAGATAGAACTTGAACCGGCGGGCACACAAGGCCTCCTGCCCTGCTGCCGCTGCCACTGCTGATCCGGAGAGCATCGATGCGGCGGTCGAAGAGTGATTCGCCGCCTGTGTGCCGGCCATGAATATTCCAACCCAGTTGACCTGGCCTGGGGGGTCCGGAATACTGTCACCATCGGAACAGCCCCTAGCCTGGTTGTCTTGCAACTGGTATAGCGATTCGGTCTCTCCGGTTGAGGACTCGTCACCGGAATAGACGACGGTCTCGCTATCGTGTTCTGATTCGTCCTCATGCTCTCCTCCGTGGACGACTCCAACGAAGACACGCTTCACGGCCGGTTTAGCCTGGGTAGATCTCGCATGCTGAGCCGTCTCGACGAGGTCGGTGCAGATGTCCGGCTTAGGCCCAGGCTCACCGATCTTGTCGATGAAAACGTGTATGCCACGAAAGGGGACCCGACACCCGTACTCGATCGAATCGGCCTCGGGACCCCATCCTGCGTCGTCGATGTAGATCCTGCCACGACGACTCTTGGTCATCCGGCCCACAACATAGCCTTCGAGTCCCTTGAGCTTGCCCTCCAAGATCGTCAAACCATCATGCGATAGCCCCACGGTGGGTGCCAACTGTCGTGGATTTGTCACGGCAGATGTCCTAGTGAAGGGACTTAGTCGTGGAGCCATCGCTACGGGTTTACTTGAAGGGGTTAAAGCGGACGCAAAGACACGAGGGTTTATACTAGTTCGGCCCCTTCAATGAAGGTAAAAGCCTACGTCTAGTTGTGATGGAATTGATGTGGTCTCGATGGCTAGGAGCAAACAAGCTTCGCTTAGGCTCGAGTTGTGGTTGTCTGTCTGAATCCGCCGCCGGTCGCCCCTTATATACACGGGTGACGCCCGTCGGTCCATAGAGTCCCAACCGGTTCATACTTGTATCCCGGTTGGTATCTCTCTATTCCTAACTTACAATACAAGTTATACATCAGGCCGGTTTACGGCTATAGGTTCTAAACCGACTATAGGCCTTGGGCCTTCATCTGCTTATACCACTAATGAAGTTAACCCAGCCCAAGAGGCCGGTTGACGCCTAGTGGTAATATCCCCAACACACTTTTGGGAATTTATAAGAATTTTTGGTGAAAGAATTAATGTCAGGGGGCCCACAGCCTGTCCACGAGACAGGGGGCGCCCCCTCCCTAGGGCGCGGCCTCCTATCTCATGGGCCCCCTGGACCTCCTCCGACCTCAACTCCAACTCCATATATTCCGTCTCGGGGAGCAAAAAAATCAGAGAGAAAGTTTCATCACGTTTTACGACACGGAGCCGCCGCCAAGCCCTAATCTCTCTCGGGAGGGCTGATCTGGAGTCCGTTCGGGGCTCCGGAGAGGGGGATTCGTCGCCGTCTTCATCATCAACCATCCTCCATGACCAATTTCATGATGATCACCGCCGTGCGTGAGTAATTCCATCGTAGGCTTGCTGGACGGTGATGGGTTGGACGAGATTTACCATGTAATCAAGTTAGTTTTGTTAGGGTTTGATCCCTAGTATCCACTATGTTCTGAGATTGATGTTGCTATGACTTTGCTATGCTTAATGCCTGTCACTAGGGCCCGAGTGCCATGATTTCATATCTGAACCTATTATGTTTTCATGAATATATGTGTGTTCTTGATCCTATCTTGCAAGTCTATAGTCACCTATTATGTGTTATGATCCGACAACCCCGAAGAGACAATAATCGGGATACTTCTCGGTGATGACCGTAGTTTGAGGAGTTAATGTATTCACTATGTGTTAATGCTTTGGTCCGGTTCTCTATTAAAAGGAGGCCTTAATATCCCTTACTTTCCGCTAGGACCCCGCTTCCACAGGAGGGTAGGACAAAAGATGTCATACAAGTTCTTTTCCATAAGCACGTATGACTATTTACGGAATACATGCCTACATTACATTGATGAATTGGAGCTAGTTCTATATCACCCTATGTTATAACTATTGCATGAGGAATCGATCCGCATAATTATCCATCAGCGATCCATTGCCTACGAGCTTTTCATATATTGTTCTTCGCTTATTTACTTTTCCGTTGCTACTGTTACAACTACTACAAAAACCCAAAAACATTTATCTTTACTTTTGCTACCATTACCATTATTATCATACCACTTTTGCTACTAAACACTTTGCTGCAGATACTAAGTTATCAGGTGTGGTTGAATTCACAACTCAACTGCTAATACTCAAGAATATTCTTTGGCTCCCCTTGTGTCGAATCAATAAATTTGGGTTGAATACTCTACCCTCGAAAGCTGTTGCGATCCCCTATACTTGTGGGTTATCAGCATGTCCCGTAGCATGCACGTATGGTGAATGTTGTGTGATAAATTTGAAGCATGGGGTGTTCTTTGATTGCCTTCCTTATGAGTGGAGGTCGGGATCGCGCGATGGTTAACTCCTACCAACCCTTCCCCTAGGAGCATTGATAACCCACAAGTATAGGGGATCGCAACAGCTTTCGAGGGTAGAGTATTCAACCCAAATTTATTGATTCGACACAAGGGGAGCCAAAGAATGTTCTTAAGTATTAGCAGTTGAGTTGTTAATTCAACCACACCTGGATAACTTGATATCTGCAGCAAAGTGTTTAGTAGCAAAGTAGTATGATAGTAATGGTAACAGTGGCAAAAGTAAAGATAGCAGTTTTGTAGTAATTGTAACAGTAGCAACGGAAAAGTAAATATGCGAAGCACAATATGTTAAAAGCTCGTAGGCATTGGACCAGTGATGGATAATTATGTCGGATGTGATTCCTCATATAATAGCTATAACATAGGGTGACACAGAACTAGCTCCAGTTCATCAATTTAATGTAGGCATGTATTCTGAATATAGTCATACGTGCTTATGGAAAAGAACTTGCATGACATCTTTTGTCCTACCCTCCCGTGGCAGCGGGGTTCTAGTTGAAACTAAGGGATATTAAGGCCTCCTTTTAATAGAGTACCGGACCAAAGCATTAGCACTTAGTGAATACATGAACTCCTCAAACTACGGTCATCACCAAGAAGTATCGATTATTGTCACTTCGGGGTTGTCGGATCATAACACATAATAGGTGACTATAGACTTGCAAGATAGGATCAAGAACTCACATATATTCATGAAAACATAATAGGTTCAGATCTGAAATCATGGCACTCGGGCCCTAGTGAAAAGCATTAAGCATTGCAAAGTCATAGCAATATCAATCTCACAACATAGTGAATACTAGGGATCAAACCCTAAAATAACTAACTTGATTACATGGTAAATCGCATCCAACCCATCACCGTCCAGCAAGCCTATGATGGAATTACTCGCGCACGGCGGTGAGCATCATGAAATTGGTGATGGAGGATGGTTGATGACGATGACGGCGACGAATCCCCCTGTCCGGAGCCCCGAACGGACTCCAGATCAGCCTCCCGATAGAGATTAGGGCTTGGCGGCGGCTCCAGATCGTGAAAACGCGATGAAACTTTCTCTCGATTTTTCTCCGTGAAATGAATATATAGAGTTGGAGTTCAGGTCGGTGGAGCATCGGGGCCCACGAGACAGGGGACGCGCCTGGGAGGGGGCGCGCCCCACCCTCGTGGGTGGTGTGGGCCCCGGCCTTGATTCTTTCGCCAAGATTTTTATATTTTCCAAAAGTTATCTCCGTGGATTTTCAGGTCATTCCGAGAACTTTTGTTTTCTGCACAATAAACAACACCATGACAGTTCTGCTGAAAACAGCGTCAGTCCGGGTTAGTTTATTCAAATCATGCAAGTTAGAGTCCAAAACAAGGGCAAAAGTGTTTGGAAAAGTAGATACGTTGGAGACATATCAACTCCCCCAAGCTTAAACCTTTTATTGTCCTCAAGCAAGTCAGTTGGTAAACTGAAAGTGATAAAGAAAAACTTTTACAAACTCTATTTGCTCTTGTTGTTGTAAATATGTAGAGACAACATTCAAGTTTTCAGCAAAGATTATGAACTAACCATATTCACAATAACATTTAGGTCTCACATTTACTCATATCAATGGCATAATTAGCTAGCGAGCAATAATAATAAAACTCGAATGACAACACTTTCTCAAAACAATCATAATATGATATAACAAGATGGTATCTCGCTAGCCCTTTATGAGACCGCAAAACATAAATGCAGAGCACCTTTAAAGATCAAGGATTGACTAAACATTGTAATTCATGGTAAAAGAGATCCAGTCAAGTCATACCCAATATAAATTAATAGTAATGAATGCAAATGACAGTGTGCTCTCCAGCGGGTGCTTTTAATAAGAGGGTGATGACTCAACATAAAAGTAAATAGATAGGCCCTTCGTAGAGGAAAGCAGGGATTTGTAGAGGTGCCAGAGCTCGATTTTAAAATAGAGATGAATAACATTTTGAGCGGTATACTTTCACTGTCAATGCAACACCTATGAGATGGCAATATCTTCCATGCTACATACATTATAGGCGGTTCCCAAACAGAATGGTAAACGTTTATACTCCCCCACCACCAACAAGCATCAATCCATGACTTGCTCGAAACAACGACTGCCTCCAACTAACAATAGCCCTGGGGGAGTTTTGTTTAATTATTTGATTTGCTTTGATCTTTTTTATCATGGAACTGGGCATCCCGGTTACCAGCCACTTTCTCATGAGTGAGGAGCGGAGTCCACTCCTCATGAGAATAACCCACCTAGCATGGAAGATACAGACAACCCTAGTTGAAACATGAGCTGCTCGAGCATACAAAACAAAATTTCATTTGAAGGTTTGGAGTGTGGCACATACAAATTTACTTGGAACGGCAGGTAAATACCGCATATAGGAAGGTATGGTGGACTCATATGGAATAACTTTGGGGTTTATGGAGTTTGGATGCACAAGCAGTATCCCCGCTTAGTACAGGTGGATGCTAGCAAAAGACTGGGAAGTGACCAACTGAGAGAGCGACAACAGTCATGAACATGCATTAAAATTAATCTACACCAGGTGCAAGCATGAGTAGGATATAATCCACCATGAACATAAATATCGTGAAGACTATGTTGATTTGTTTCAACTACATGCGTGAACATGTGCCAAGTCGAGTCACTCAAATCATTCAAAGGAGGATACCATCCCATCATACCACATCCTAATCATTTTAATAGCATGTTGGCACGCAAGGCAAACCATTATAAACTCATAGCTAATTAAGCATGGCATAAACAACTATAATCTCTAAATGTCATTGCAAACATGCTTACTCATAATAGGCTGAATCAGGAATGATGAACTCATCATATTTACAAAAACAAAAGACGTCGAGTTCATACCAGCTTCTCTCATCTTAATCAGTCCATCATATATCGTCATTATTTCCTTTTCGCTGTACCCACCAAACGGTGTGTATAATAATAATAGTGCACGGCATTGACTAAGCCGAATCTGCAAGCATTCAATTCAAGAGAGAAGACAAAGTAATATGGGCTCTAAGTTAAATCAACGATCATGCATATGAGAGCCACTAAACAATTTCAATATGGTCTTCTACTCTCGACCCCCAAAGGAAAGAAAATAAAACTATTTACACGGGAAAGCTCCCGACAAGTAAAAGAAGAACGAGAGATCTTTTTGGGTTTTCTTGTTAATTACTACTACAAGCATGTAAATTAAACTAACTAATTTTTTTGGTTTTTCTTAAGATTTATCAAACACACAAGAAGAAAACTAGAAAACGAAATTAAACTAGCATGGATAATACAATGAAAGAGTATGAGCACCGACAACTAGACTAGTGTGTGAACATGAATGTAAAGTCGGTGAGAAATACGTACTCCCCCAAGCTTAGGCTTTTGGCCTAAGTTGGTCTAATGCCAAGAATAGCCTGGCTGATATCCGAAGTTATAACTAGGGTCGTACTGAGATGCAGCAGCCAATGCATCCTGACTTGCGGCATGTTGGCGAGCTGCCTCCGCGATCCCCTCGTGTTCGGCTGCCTCCTCCCTGGTAACTGTTGGGGAACGTAGTAATTTCAAAAAATTTCCTACGCACATGCAAGATCATGGTGATGATATAGCAACGAGAGGGGAGAGTGATCGTCCACGTACCCTCGTAGACCGTAAGCGGAAGCGTTATGACAATGCAGTTGATGTAGTCGTACGTCTTCACGATCCGACCGATCCAAGTACTGTCAGGACCCCGACTCAATATCACATCGATCTAGCCTGTAACACCTCATATCACTTTGCGGCCTCACGCACGGTATCCCCACGGTGTCGCCTTACCTTTGCTCGGGACCGTTTAGCCTTTTGGCACACGATATGATAGTGTCGCTAGCATCCATATGAAAAGGAGCCCGGCCGACATGGCTAGTCGTAAACCCAAAGTGGCACAGACTTACAGGACAGCATCCATGACCCAAAGATCGAACGTGTCGGTCATCAACGAGTAAGTTCCGCTATAGCACTGGGCTAGCAGACTCGTGAACCGGGCAGAAGCGGGCTAACAGACTCGCAGTACTCAGCGTGACATTTCAAGGGATGTATACAGAACGAAGAAGGACACATGCCGCCAGCCTAAGCGCCCGGATGGAAACACTAGGAGACATTTCCGGAAGAGAGGCTACTAAAGATAAACAACTAGATAGTCGATCCACACATACCAAGCATTTCAATAACATACACACAGTATGCTCGATATGTGCAAATACAACATGGCATCACAACATGACTCTACGACTCAAGTATTTATTCATTAGGCTCCGAGGAGCGAGATATTACAAACATGGGTCTCATGACCCAACATTCAGAGCATACAAGTCAAAGCACAAGAGGATGCTAACATGTCTGACTACAGACATCTATAAATGAAAAAGGCTTAGAAGCCTGACTATCTACCAGATCCTGCCGAGGGCACAAGATCGTAGCTGAGGTAACAAGCTAAACGTCAAGTCCACGTGGAACTACTAGCGAGACCAAGTCTCTGCAAAAACATAAAATAGGCAAACGTGAGTACAAATGTACCCAAAGAAGACTTACATCGTAACTAACTACATATGCATCATTATCAACAAGGATGGTGGAGTTTAACAAAGAAGAAGCCAGCTTTGACTCGGTGGCTATCCTAAACTACGATCGCAAGTAACTCTTTTGAGGTGGCGCACACGAGTCCACATATTCACCATATCAATACACCACTATGGATCCGCCCCGTCTCCTCACGAGAACGCCATCCATAGCACTCACGCTTATCTTGCGATTTTAGAGTATCCACTTTCACTTGTCTATGAACTGTACAGCAACCCGAAGTCCTTTATCGCGGACACGGCTATTGAATAGATGATGTTAACCCCGCAGGGTGTACTTCTTCACACACGCTCACCACTTACCGCCGTTTACACGACATGTACTCGGCAACCTTCAAGCGAAGCCCAACGTGGGTGGCGGCCACGACCTACCTAAACACTCAAGTCCCTAGTCCAGTTTATCGCCTATTCGGTTCCATCCATGAGGAGATCCGCCGGGTTTCGCCACAGCCCCAAACGATGTGAACAGGTTCCGTGACACCAAACGGGCGCCGGTTTACCCGCCACGTGCCTACCGCGATAACAGCCCACCCCTACGGTCGGCACAAGCACGGCCTCCAAAGATACTACAAACACCGTAAACTACTTGCAACTCCCGGACAGAGGACAAGGGTGATTAAGAAGCCGAGAGGGTCCATTGGTTTCGGGCCCAATGCGTGGTAGTAGCTGAATCATGGATCACAAACACGTAACTCAGTTCGAGGACGGCTGCAATGAGACAACCCACCATGTACTCCTACATGGCCTCTCACCGCTACCTTTACCAAATCGTGTTCACACACTTAGCTCACACACAGTAGGACATGTTCACACACCTCCGCTCATCCTCGATGAATCGGACCCGACTCAACTCTAAGCAAGAGTGCATGACAAACAAGCATGTATGAGTAGGCACAACAGGCTCAAACAACTCCTACTCATGCTAGTGGGTTTCATCTATTTAATGTGGAATGACAGTCATGCAAAGGATAAACGGGTTCAACTACCGCAGCAAGTAATGATGAATCATTGTTGTCCTAATGCAGTAAAAGAGAGCAGGCGAGAGAGTGGGATTGTATCGAATGAACAAGGGGTTTTGCTTGCCCGGCACTTCCAAGATAATATAGCTCTTCATCGATGTCATCGATCACGCCGTCGTGACGCCGTCATCGAGAGGGACAAACACCGGCAAACAAGGAAGAACAAAATCAATGCAATGCACAATATGATGCATGATCATGACATGGCAATATGCTGTGATTTGAGCTAATGCAACTAGCAGCAAGTTAAATGGAGTTGGTTTGAATACAAGATTCAAATTCAAACTCCATAAGTGATTATTCAAATGCCATTATATGATTTGTGCTAAACAGCAGCTATAAGTTGTTCTAACATGCATGAAAATGGTACTAATGGATAGATTGGATTTTTCTGATCATTTTTCATATATAATTTATTTCATTTGGAGTTACGGTTGAATTTCTATGAATTTTTGAAGTTAGCATTATTTTCTGAAATTTCCTAAATTATTTTAAATCCAGAAAATGGTAACTGCGTCAGCATGACGTCGGTGTGACGTCATACCTGGGGCTGGTCCGGTCAACTGGGCTGGTCGGGTCAAACTCGACCATGGGGACCATCGGTCAATGACACAATGTCGCCTGTGGTCAATGATGTGGGTCCGGTCAATGACCACGTCAGTAAAGTCAACCTGACGTGTGGGCCCAATGGATTAGTCTAATTACCAAATTAGTGGCGCTGGGGCCCATCTGTCAGCGTCGGTGGGTGATCTAGCTGGCGGGGATTAGTGCTAATGGCGAGGCTACGCGGCTCTCGCCGAGTTTTGCTTGGCGGCGACCTAAATCAAGGGCGGCGGAACTCGCCGGACTTGAGTCTGCGGCGACGGATGGATGCGCGAAGGCCACCAGAGGGTAGCCCGCGCTCGACCGCGTCTAGCAGAGCTATCGGAAGGCCTCGGAGTCGCCGGAGATGACGACGGCGAGCACAGAAGCGGCGGCCGGAGCTCGGGTAGGACTGCTACTCGCTATGGTGCATGGGAAGGTGAGCTAGCAGTGCGTTCGCTCTCAGGAGCAAGACGAGCACGATGACGTGCTCGAGGGGCAAGCTACGGCGTCAGAGCCACGACGGCGACATGGCGCCGGCGGCGAAGCCGGGCACTTGTGGAACGATGGCTAGAGGACGGTAACGGAGGGGGCGAGCAAAGAGGAGAGATGAGGAGCTCACAGGGAGGCAGCGCAGAAGGTCAGTGGGCTCGGGGGTGCGCCAGACGTCGCGAATCGACGGCGGTGATCGGTGGCGCCCGAGGTGGAAGACGAGCTCGATGGCGTCACCACAGTGCTCTTGGATTCGGGATCTTCCGCGTGAAGGAGCTTTGCGTCGTCACGGAGCTTTTGGACACGGGGAAGGGGCGAGAGGACCACGGTGGTCACGGTGGCAGCGAACGGCGGCGACGGTGGCGTTCGGTGGTGAGAGGGAGAGAGAACAGAGGAGGGGGATGAGCTCGAGAGAGAGTGAGAGGGGGTCAGCGGGATCGTGACGGCACGGGGGAAATCGTCCACGCGTCCAGGGGCTCGTCGGCAAGCAGGAGGTGGCGCGGAGCGCGTGCCCACGCGTGGCGACCACACGCCCTCCTGCCTACTGGCAGGAGGTTGAAGACGGTGGGGGTGCCTGCTGGGCTGGGCCAATAGTGCTGGGCCGCCAGGTAGGTTAGGTAGGTGGCCTAGTGGCCTTTCTCCCTCTCTTTATTATTTTGTTTCCTTTTCTATTTACGTAGTTTTGTTTACGATTTAGTTTATAGCCCAAATCATTTTAATAAATCCTGAAAATAATTGTGGGCATTAAATGAATTATTACAGAGGCCCTTAACTATTTTCAGAATTTTTGGAGCATTTAAAAATATTAATAGTATTTAAATGCCCCAATTCAAATACAATATGGATTATTCAAAAATCCATAATGGCCCAAAAATATTGGCATCATTTCTGGTAGAGGTTTTCACGTTTGTCAAAAATCAAGAACATTTTTGAAAGCCATTTGGACTTACTGAAAATATATTAGGTGAACCTAGTGAATTTCTTTAATGCTAGGGTTTGAGCAATCCCCATTTCAAAGTTAAGAAAAAATTAAATATGATGCACACATGAAGCTAGCCTAGTGCAATACCGAAGCTAGGGATGTGACAACTCGCCTCATTAAACAAGAATCTCGCCCCGAGATTCAAGCGTAGGGTAGGATGAAGGGGGAACGCAAACTAACATAATCTTCACGATCCAGGTGGCACTTTATAAGAACGTTGAATCGATCACCATCTTTGGCTCGACGTCTTCCTCTGAGAACTCCAACTAACATGACTAGAAGAGGAAAGGAAAACTCTAGAAGAATCGATCTTCTCAAAGACCGAACAACTCAGGATCAGCTCATGGGGTGAGATATTGACATATATCTCGAGTTGAGACACGAAGCATACATCTGAAGAAATGGAGTGAGACAGGTGACGAGGGTTCACTAGGTAGACAACAATTCCACACTTACGACGGTGGTGAACGACTGTCAACATAGCGAGGAGTTGAGTTGCCATGATACCTCAAGCGAGACATCCTGGAGGAGGGTGATTCGTAGATTATTACCTTAAGTGGCAAAAAGAATTACCTTTGATTCAGAGATCATCGAAACTCTTTATACCAGCCTAAGGCAATTCTCGAGTGATCGTTTGGAGGGGTTTGGTAGAATGGCATACCCGGATAGAATAAATGATGTGGATTACCTTGTTGAAAACAGCACAAGGAATGATTTTGCTTGCGCGTGCTCTCAAGAACTTGAGCATTTCCATATTCATCAAGGTTTTACCAATATCCGTGTCAAGGATCCTGGCAACACAACGTACTACCATGATGAACACCGTGGAGGATGCAGATGCAAAGGAAAGATAACACTTTCTCGATTTCACCTTGGCGAGGTCAAGGAAAGAAAATCTGGATGATCGATCGAGAGACATTTAGCACTCCGCTTTATCGTTCTCCTTGATGTGCTAGCGTAACCCATTCATTGAAATGGTTTGGTATCTAGAACATCAAGTAACAGGTCGGACTTGGTGCACAAGAATCCATAAGGAGTAATCGCTGGAGTAAATCCTACTAAATCCTTATGGGGAGGTGGCCAACTTCCTCAATCAAGATTCTACAATAATAGATCTTCCGACTAGGTGTGTCGGCCAACATCAACCTTGTCGGGACCTACATCATAGATCTTGGAATAGCTCCAACCATCATATCTGCTTGAGATTCAGATCTGGTTGGTGTCAGATCAATCCAGACTCATCGAGTCTAGAAAGAAAAATGAAAGTTTGCAAAACAAATCGACGAGATGACGCTGCGAGATTCTCAAGAAATGAACCACAATAGCAAGCTCCAAAACATGAGTTGGTTCGCTACAAACTCGGAACACGCTGTCCTGCATAAGCATGACCACGTAGTAGTCTTATAATAAAATACTACCGAGTTCAGGTGGGAACCATCATCTAGGATATCGAAGTCCTTGCGTAAGTCTAGCTCTTAAGAAGGAACTTCTTCTCCTTGAACAAATCAGTTAGTGGCTTGGTGTGCTAGGGATACACATATGGAATGAAGATGATCAGTCTATTAAACCACAGAATACTTCGCACGTGCATGACTGACTTGGGATGGTTCCAGAGGAGGTAAAAACATGCTTTCTCGAATTCACGGCGGCAACTTACATCAAATGCACGTGAATCAAAGGAAGTCACTTCTTTCATCAAATCATATACCTCAGAGACGGAACTCGAAGGCATTGTTTACAAAGTTTCCAACACTAGCTTAATGTCCAACACAGATCATGGAGAAGATAACAATGTTGTTGATGGGCTCAACAACAATTCATCTATGTTTCATATAAATGGAGTTCCACAATTATGTGAACAATGTGATAGTATTGGTCAGACCAAAGGATGTAATGGTGTATGCTCGAGGAATCAACCACGAGTAAGACAACATTACGAATATCGTTGGTTCTGATTTGATTTAAGGATAGCCCACACTCAATCAAGGTTTGGACAAGACGATAGGTTCAACAACTGATCACGAGGACCAATCGATGAAGATATCATCTTTCTTCAACACGCATACAAGATATCCCTTAACATGAGCTAAGTCGGACAAGCTTTTATCTTCCAACTCTCCAAGTTGTTGTTTAGCTAAACCAACTAGCTGTGGGTATGCAACATGATTCTTGGAGAAGAGGGTGGTTTATATGAAACCAACTTGATCACGAACTCAACATAGCAGTCAGGTGACAACCTGGTAATACTTCCGAGAAGATACTCGGAAAATCACGATCCACCGATATGTTACTACGCTCGAGAACAATCTTGCTTCCAGAGCAAGACGATATGATCAAATAAGCAAGGGACTGAATAATCCTAACTCATTGATCGGAGAGTGCACCGGAAATAAGGACTAGGTAGCACAATCATACTTAGGGTGACGATTCAATAATCAACACGCTAAGAATGAGGTTATCGTCCATTTAACTACCAAGCAACGGAGTTGCTAGGAGTATAGATTTCACACATCACGAATCACTTGTCGGCATTCCGGTTACAACAACACGTAACCGAGGAATGAACAATGATGGCAAGAAGTATTACTGTGTCAAGAGTTCATAGGAAGGTGTGCAATTCCCATGACATTCTTGATATAAAGATGGTAATACTCCAAGGTAGAACGGATCAAAAGCTGGATTGGCATTTTGATTTGCGGATTACAACTACTTTGACCCAATCCTGGATATGGATGAGGTACTGGAGTTTGTTCCACCTAGTCATTCCGGAATAGAATGGCTTGACGGACCACAAAAGTAGTGGCATCAATGAACACAAATGCATAACTACTCCTGACTATCAATTGATAGGCGAGGGCCAGAAACAACTAAAGAGGGACAACTCAAAGAACATATAACTTTCTGAGTTGTGGATGCATAGGTTAGTATGTCGAGTCAAATTCAACATATTTCTTCCGGAAAACCCATGCAGGAAGGTAGAACTGGCAGAGTCACGATATAGAATGGAGAACTCATCGAGAGCACTCTTGTTGTGATCTCTTGGTTTAAGGAACTTCCGCCATAAGCAGTTCATGGTATTTGGAAGAAGGAAATACCACAGACCTTGAGGACTATCGCAAAGGTTACCAATATCCTAAAGGAACTAACAAACACTATCAACACGAGGTAGGTAGGGTGAATCTCGGGTTTAAAACCCAAGGAGTAGAATACCTACTACTAAGTGGCATCACGGGATGCTTTCGAGAATAAAGGCCAAAATCATCACACTGGGAACATATAAATGGCTAGATTACTAGGTGATCCCCTAAGACACCTAGGGTCATAATAATAACTCCAACATATATGTCGAGGCAATAGAGTACCTCAACTCAAAGAATTGGTGTGATTAACTGGCCTAAAAGGACATCAGAACGGAGGAAGGGATTTGCAAATGCATCGATTGTTTAGAAACACTCGATGACTTGACAAAGATAACGGCTGTAAATGCTCAAAAGATTTGAGACATCATGCAAAATGGTGGCATAACCACTCGATCATCACAATATCAAGGTTTCGAGATCAACAATCAACATACGGAAGTAGTAGGAACTTAACTGAGGCTTGAAACCAACAATCCTATAAGTCTATGGATTAGTAACACGTCATCCTGATAGATAGATGAGAAGGCCTAGTTCTTAATCCCCGTAGAAGAGAAGAGGTTGACTCAGATCAGAAGGCCATGAGGTATAAGGAGTAAAAAGAGCCTTACGTTCCATCCCACAATCAATTCCCCTACATATAACTAAAGCATTTCTAGACTCAACTTCGACCAGTTTGGCTTCGTAATCCTACAGGCAGTCAAGCTCTGATACCAAAGCTGTCAGGACCCCGACTCAATATCACATCGATCTAGCCTGTAACACCTCATATCACTTTGCGGCCTCACGCACGGTATCCCCACGGTGTCGCCTTACCTTTGCTCGGGACCGCTTTAGCCTTTTGGCACACGATATGATAGTGTCGCTAGCATCCATATGAAAAGGAGCCCGGCCGACATGGCTAGTCGTAAACCCAAAGTGGCACAGACTTACGAGGACAGCATCCATGACCCAAAGATCGAACGTGTCGGTCATCGGCGAGTAAGTTCCGGGCTGTAGCACTGGCTAGCAGATTCGTGAACCGGGCTCAAGCGGGCTAACAGACTCCAGACTCAACGCGTGACATTTCCCAAGGGACATACTGAACGAAGAAGGACACATGCCGGCCAGCCTAAGCGTTCCGGATGGAAACACTAGGAGACATTTCCCGGTAAGAGAGGCTACTAAAGATAAACAACTAGATAGTCAGATCCCACACATACCAAGCATTTCAATAACATACACACAGTATGCTCGATATGTGCAAATACAACATGGCATCACAACATGACTCTACGACTCAAGTATTTATTCATTAGGCTCTGAGGAGCGAGATATTACAAACATGGGTCTCATGACCCAACATTCAGAGCATACAAGTCAAAGCACAAGCGGAAGCTAACATGTCCGAGTACGAGACATCTATAAATGAAAAAGGCTTAGAAGCCCGACTATCTACCGAGATCTGCCGAGGGCACAAGATCGTAGCTGAGGTAACAAGCTAAACGTCAAGTCCACGTGGAACTACTAGCGAGACCAAGTCTCTCTGCAAAAACATAAAATAGGCAAACGTGAGTACAAATGTACCCAAAGAAGACTTACATCGTAACTAACTACATATGCATCATTATCAACAAGGGGATGGTGGAGTTTAACAAAACAAGCCAGCTTTGACTCGGTGGCTATCCTAAACTACGATCGCAAGTAACTCTTTTGAGGTGGCGCACACGAGTCCACATATTCACCATATCAATACACCACTATGGATCCGCCCCGTCTCCCCACGAGAACGCCATCCATAGCACTCACGCTTATCTTGCGTATTTTAGAGTATCCACTTTCACTTGTCTATGAACTGTACAGGCAATCCAGAAGTCCTTTACCGCGGACACGGCTATTCGAATAGATGATGTTAACCCTGCAGGGGTGTACTTCTTCACACACGCTCTCACCACTTACCGCCATTTACACGACATGTACTCGGCAACCTTCAAGCGGAAGCCCAACGTGGGTGGCGGCCACGACCTACCTAAACACTCAAGTCCCTAGTCCAGGTTTATCGCCTATTCGGGTTCCATCCATGAGGAGATCCGGCCGGGGTTTCGCTCACAGCCCCAAACGATGTGAACAGGGTTCCGTGACACCAAACGGGTGCCCGATTTACCCGGCCATGTGCCTACCGCATCACAGCCCACCCCTACAGTCAGCGCTGCGCACGGCCTCCAGCATACTACAAACACCAGAAACTACTTGCAACTCCTGGACAGAGGACAAGGGTGATTAAGAAGCCGAGAGGGTCCATTGGTTTCGGGCCCAATGCGTGGTAGTAGTGAATCATGGATCACAAACACGTAACTCAGTTCACGAGGACGGCTGCAATGAGACAACCCACCATGTACTCCTACATGGCCTCTCACCGCTACCTTTACCAAATCGTGTTCACACACTTAGCTCACACACGGTAGGACATGTTCACACACCTCCGCTCATCCTCGATGAATCAGACCGACTCAACTCTAAGTAGTAGCAGCATGACAAACAAGCATGTATGAGTAGGCACAACAGGCTCAAACAACTCCTACTCATGCTAGTGGGTTTCATCTATTTCTTGTGGAATGACAGGTCATGCAAAGGATAAGGGTTCAGCTACGCAGCAAGTAAACAGATGAATCGTTGTTGTCCTAATGCAAGAAAAGAGAGCAGGCGAGAGAGTGGGATTGTATCGGAATGAACAAGGGGTTTTGCTTGCCGGCACTTAGAAGATAATATAGCTCTTCATCGGTGTCATCGATCACGTCGTCGATGACGTCGTCTCATCGAGAGGGACAAACACCGGCAAACACGGAAGAACAAAATCAATGCAATGCACAATATGATGCATGATCATGACATGGCAATATGTTGTGATTTAAGCTAATGCAACTAGCAGCAAGTTAAATGGAGTTGGTTTGAATACAAGATTCAAATTCAAACTCCATAAGTGATTATTCAAATGCCATTATATGATTTGTGCTAAACAGCAGCTATAAGTTGTTCTAACATGCATGAAAATGGTACTGATGGATAGATTGGATTTTTCTGATCATTTTTCATATATAATTTATTTCATTTGGAGTTACGGTTGAATTCCTATGAATTTTTGAAGTTAGCATTATTTTCTGAAATTTCCTAAATTATTTTAAATCCAGAAAATGGTAACTGCGTCAGCATGACGTTGGTGTGACGTCATCAAGTCAACTGGGGCTGGTCCGGGTCAAACCTGACCAGTGGGGACCACTGGTCAGTGACACAATGCTGCCCAGGGTCAATGACAGGTGGGTCCGGTCAATGACCACGTCAGTAAAGTCAACCTGACGTGTGGGCCCAATGGATTAGTCTAATTACCAAATTAGTGGCGCTGGGGCCCATCTGTCAGCGTCGGTGGGTGATCCAGCTGGCGGGGATTAATGCTAATGACGAGGCCACGTCGGCTCTCGCCGGAGTTTTGCCGGCGGCGACCTAAACTGCGGCGGCAACTCGCCGGACTTGAGCTGCGGGCGACGGATGGATGCGCGAAGGCCACCAGAGGGTAGCCCGCGCTCGACCGCGTCTAGCAGAGCTATCGGAAGGCCTCGGAGTCGCCGGAGATGACGACGGCGAGCACAGAAGCGGCGGCCGGAGCTCGGGTAGGACCGGCTACTCGCTATGGTGCATGGGAAGGTGAGCTAGCAGGTGCGTTCGTCTCCTGGGAGCAGCACGAGCACGATGACGTGCTCAGGGGCAAGCTACGGCGTCTGTAGCCACGACGGCGACATGGCCGTCGGGCGGCGAAGCCGCACTTGTGGAACGATGGCTAGAGGACGGGAATGGAGGGGGCGAGCAAAGAGGAGAGATGAGGAGCTCACAGGGAGGCGGCGCAGAAGGTCAGTGGGCTCGGGGGCGCACCAGACGTCGCGAATCGACGGCGGTGATCGGTGGCGCCCGAGGTGGAAGACGAGCTCGATGGCGTCACCACAAAGTGTTTTGGATTCGGGATCTTCCGCGTGAAGGAGCTTTGCGTCGTCACACGGAGCTTTTGGACACGGGAAGGGGCGAGAGGACCACGGTGGTCACGGTGGCAGCGAACGGCGGCGACGGTGGCGTTCGGTGGTGAGAGGAGAGAGAACAGAGGAGGGGATGAGCTCGAGAGAGAGTGAGAGGGTCGGCGGGATCGTGACGGCACGGGGAAATCGCCCACACGTCCGAGGGCTCGTCGGCAAGGAGGAGGTGGCGGAGGCGCGCTCACTGTGGCGACACACGCCCTCCGCCTCTTGGCGAGGAGGTTGAAGACGGTGGGGAATTACTGCTGGCTGGGCCAATAGTCCGGGGGCACTGGGCCGCCAGTAGGTTAGGTAGGTGGCCTAGTGGCCTTTCTCCCTCTCTTTATTATTTTGTTTCCTTTTCTATTTCTGTAGTTTTGTTTCTGATTTAGTTTATAGCCCAAATCATTTTAATAAATCCTGAAAATAATTGTGGGCATTAAATGAATTATTACAGAGGCCCTTAACTATTTTCAGAATTTTTGGAGCATTTAAAAATATTAATAGTATTTAAATGCCCCAATTCAAATACAATATGGATTATTCAAAAATCCATAATGGCCCAAAAATATTGGCATCATTTCTGGTAGAGGTTTTCACGTTTGTCAAAAATCAAGAACATTTTTGAAAGCCATTTGGACTTACTGAAAATATATTAGGTGAACCTAGTGAATTTCTTTAATGCTAGGGTTTGAGCAATCCCCATTTCAAAGTTAAGAAAAATTTAAATATGATGCACACATGAAGCTAGCCTAGTGCAATACCAGAAGCTAGGGATGTGACAAGTACCGAACGTACGGCACCTCCGAGTTCAGCACACGTTCAGCTCGATGACGATCCCCGGACTCCGATCCAGCAAAGTGTCGGGGATGAGTACCGTCAGCACGACGGCGTGGTGACGATGTCGATGTTCTACCGGCGCAGGGCTTCGCCTAAACTCCGCGACGATATGACCGAGGTGGAATATGGTGGAGGGGGGCACCGCACACGGCTAAGGAACAATCTCAATGATCAACTTGTGTGTCCATGGGGTGCCCCCCGCCCCCGTATATAAAGGAGGGAGGGAGGAGGAGGGCCGGCCCTCTACTATGGCGCGCCCTGGGGAGTCCTACTCCCACCGGGAGTAGGATTCCCCCTTTCCTAGTCCATCTAGGAGTCCTTCCATGTATTAGGAGTAGGAGACTAGGAAGGGGAAGAGAGAAGGGAAGGAAGGAGGGGTGCGGCCCCTCCCCCTAGTCCAATTCGGACTAGGCCATGGAAGCGCGGCCTGCCCTAGGCAGCCCCTCTCTCTTTCCCGTAGGGCCCAATAAGGCCCAATACTTCTCCCGGCGAATTCCGTAACTCTCCCAGACTCGAAAAATACCGAATCACTCGGAACCTTTCCAAACTCCGAATATAGTCGTCCAATACATCGATCTTTACGCCTCGACCATTTCGAGACTCCTCGTCATGTCCCCGATCTCATCCGGACTCGAACTCCTTCGGTACATCAAAACTCATAAACTCATAATATAACTGTCATCGAAACCTTAAGCATGCGGATCCTACGGGTTCGAGAACTATGTAGACATGACCTAGAACTATTCTTGGTCAATAACCAATAGCGGGACCTGGATGCCCATATTGGCTCCTACATATTCTACGAAGATCTTTATCGGTGAAACCGCATAACAACATACGTTGTTCCCTTTGTCATCGGTATGTTACTTGCCCGAGATTCGATCGTCGGTATCCAATACCTAGTTCAATCTCGCCACCGCAAGTCTCTTTACTCGCTCTGTAATGCATCATCCCGTAACCAACTCATTGGTCACATTGCTTGCAAGGCTTATAATGATGTGCATTACCGAGAGGGCCCAGAGATACCTCTTCGACAATCTGAGTGACAAATCCTAATCTCGAAATACGCCAACTCATCATATACCTTCGGAGACACCTGTAGTACTCCTTTATAATCACCCAGTTACATTGTGACGTTTGGTAGTACCCAAAGTGTTCCTCCGGTAAACGGGAGTTGCATAATCTCATAGTTACAGAACATGTATAAGTCATGAAGAAAGCAATAGCAACATACTAAACGATCAAGTGCTAAGCTAACGAAATGGGTCAAGTCAATCACATCATTCTCCTAATGATGTGATCCGTTAATCAAATGACAACTCTTTTGTCCATGGCTAGGAAACATAACCATCTCTCGATAAACGAGCTAGTCAAGTAGAGGCATACTAGTGACACTATGTTTGTCTATGTATTCACACATGTATTATGTTTCGGTTAATACAATTCTAGCATGAATAATAAACATTTATCATGAAATAAGGAAATAAATAATAACTTTATTATTGCCTCTAGGGCATATTTCCTTGATCTCCCACTTGCACTAGAGTCAATAATCTAGTTCCATCGCCATGTGATTTAACACCAATACTCATATCAGATAGGATTAACACCCATAGTTCACATCATCATGTGACCAACATCCAAAGGGTTTACTAGAGTCAATAATCTAGTTCACATCGCTATGTGATTAACACCCAAAGAGTACTAAGGTGTGATCATGTTTTGCTCGTGAGAGAAGCTTAGTCAACGGTCTCATCACATTGAGTCGTATGTATTTTGCAAATATTTTATGTCCACAATGCTCGCTTGCGGAGCTACTCTAGCTAATTGCTCCCACTTTCAATATGTATCCAGGTTGAGACTTAGAGTCATCGGATCGGTGTAAAAGTTTGCACCGATGTAACTTTTACAACAAACTCTTTTATCACCTCCATAATCGAGAAACATCTCCTTAGTCCTTACTAAGGATATTCTTGACCAATGTCCGATGATCTACTCCTAGATCACTATTGTACTCCTTGCCAAATTGAGCAAGGTATACAATAGGTCAGTACATAGCATAGCATACTTTATAGAACCTATGGTGAGCCATAGGGAATGACTTTTCATTCTCTTTCTATTTTCTCATTGTGGTCGGGATTTGAGTCTTACTCAATTTCATACCTTTGCAACACAGCAAGAACTCTTTCCTTGACTGCTCCATTTTGAACTACTTCAAAATCTTGTCAAGGTATGTACTCATTGAAAATCTTATCAAGCGTCTTGATCTATCTCAATAGATCTTGGTGCTCAATATGTAAGTAGCTTTACTGAGGTCTTTATTTTAAAGAACTCCTTTCAAATACTCCTTTATGCTTTGCAGAATAATTCTACATTATTTCCAATTAACAATATGTCATTCACATATACTTATCAGAAATGTTGTAGTGCTCCCACTCACTTTCTTGTAAATACAGGCCTTTCCAAAAGTCTGTATAAAACCATATGCTTTGATCAACTCATCAAAGCGTATATTCCAACTCTGAGATGCTTGCACCAGTCCATAGATGGACATTTAGTTAACACCTTTAGGATCGACAAAACCTCTTGGTTGCATCACATACAACTCTTCTTTAATAACTCCATTAAGGAATGCAGTTTTGTTTATCCATTTGCCAGATTTCATAAAATCCGTCAATTGCTAACATGTTTCGGACAGACTTAGCATCGATACGAGTGAGAAAATCTCATCGTATTCAACCCCTTGAACTTGTTGAAAACCTTTTGCAACAAGTCGAGCTTAGTGGATAGTAACACAACTATCAGTGTCCATCTTCCTCTTGAAGATCCATTTATTTAACATGGCTTGCTGATCATCGAGCAAGTCAATCAAAGTCCATACCTTGTTCTCATACATGAATCATATCTCAGATTTTATGGCCTCAAGCCATTTCGCGGAATCTGGGCTCATCATCGCTTCCTCATAGCTCGTAGGTTCATCATGGTCTAGTAACATGATTTCCAGAACAGTATTACCGTACCACTCTGGTGCGGACTGTACTTTGGAAGACCTACGAGGTTTTGTAGTAACTTGATTTAAAGTTTCATGATCATCATCATTAGCTTCTTCACTAACTGGTGTAGGAATCACTAGAACTGATTTCCGTGATGAACTACTTTCCAATTCGGGAGAAGGTACAAATTACCTTATCAAGCTCTACTTTCCTCCCACTCACTTCTTTCGAGAGAAACTCCTTCTCTAGAAAGGATCCATTTTTAGCAACGAATATCTTGCCTTCGGATCTGTGATAGAAGGTGTACCCAACAGTTTCCTTTGGGTATTCTATGAAGACGCACTTCTCCGATATGGGTTTGAGCTTATCAGGATGAAACTTTTTCACATAAGCATCGTAGCCCCAAACTTTAAGAAACGACAACTTGGGTTTCTTGCTAAACCACAGTTCATATGGTGTCGTCTCAACGGATTTAGATTGTGCCCATTTAACGTGAATGCAGCTGTCTCTAATGCATAACCCCAAAACGACAATGGTAAATTATTAAGAGACATCATAGATCGCACCATATCCAATAAAGTGCGGTTACGATGTTCGGACACACCATAACGTTGTGGTGTTCCAGGTGGCGTGAACTATGAAACTATTCCACATTGTTTTAATTGAAGACCAAACTCAGAACTCAAATATTCGTCTCGCGATCGATCGCGAAACTTTATTTTCTTGTTACGATGATTTTTCCACTTCACTCTGAAATTCTTTGAACCTTTCAACTATTTCGGACTTATGTTTCATCAAGTAGATATACCCATATCTGCTCAAATCATCTTGTGAAGGTCGAAAATAACGATACTTGCCACGAGCCTTCATATTCATTGGTCTCGCATACATCAAGATGTATTATTTCCAACAAGTCAAGAGCTCGCTCCATTGTTCCGAAGAACGGAGTTTTAGTCATCTTGCCCAAAAGGCACGGTTCGCAAGCATCAAATGATTCATAACCAAGTGATTCCGAAAATCCATCTTCATGGAGTTTCTTCATGCGCTTTACACCGATATGACCCAAACGGCAGTGCCACAAATAAGTTGCACTATCATTACTAACTTTTCATCTTTTGGCATCAATATTATGAATATGTGTATCACTACGATCGAGATCCAACAAACTATGTTCATTGGGTGTATGACCATCGAAGGTCTTATTCATGTAAACAGAATAACAATGTATTCTCTAACTTTAAATGAATAACCGTATCGCAATAAACATGATCAAATCATATTCATGCTCAACGCAAACGCCAAATAACATTTATTTAGGTTTAACACTAATCCCAAAAGTATAGGGAGTGTGCGATGATGATCATATCAATCTTGGAACTATTTCCAACACACATCGTCACTTCACCCTTAACTAGTCTCTGCTTATTCGCAACTCCTGTTTGAAGTTACTAATCTTAGCAACCGAACTAGTATCAAATCTCGAGGGTTGCTATAAACACTAGTAACGCATACATCAATAACATGTATATCAAACATACTTATGTTCACTTTGCCATCCTTCTTATCCGCCAATCACTTGGGGTAGTACCTCTTCCAAAGGACCAGTCCCTTTGCAAGAGAAGCACTTAGTCTCGTGCTTAGGACCAGACTTGGGTTTCTTCACTTGAGCAGCAACTTGCTTGCCGCTCTTCTTGAAGTTCCCTTCTTTTCCTTTGCCTTTTATTGAAACTAGTGATCTTGTTAACCATCAACATTTGATGCTCTTTTCTTGATTTCTACCTTCACGATCTCAACATCAGAAAGAGCTCGTGAATAACTTTCGCCATCCCTTGCATATTATAGTTCATCACAAAGTTCTAGTAACTTAGTGATGGTGACTAGAGAATTTTGTCAATCACTATCTTATCTGGAAGATTAACTCCCACTTGATTCAAGTGATTGAAGTACCCAGACAATCTAAGTACATGCTCACTAGTTGAGCGATTCTCCTCCATCTTTTAGCTATAGAACTTGTTGTAGACTTCATATCTCTCAACTCAGGTATTTGCTTGAAATATTAACTTCAATTCCTGGAACATCTCATATGGTCCATGACGTTCAAAATGTCTTTGAAGTCCCGATTCTAAGCCATAAAGCATGGTGCACAAAACTATCAAGTAGTCATCATATTGAGCTAGCCAAACATTCATAACGTCTGCATCTGCTACTGCAATAGGTCTGTCACCTAGCGGTGCATCAAGGACTTAATTCTTCTGTGCAGCAATGAGGATAAACCTCATGTCACGGATCCAATCCGCATCATTGCTACTAACATTTTTTAACACAGTTTTCTCTAGGAACATATCAAAATAAACATATGAAAGCAACAACGCGAGCTATTGATCTACAACATAATTTGCAAAATACTACTAGGACTAAGTTCATGATAAATTAAAGTTCAATTAATCATATTACTTAAGAACTCCCACTTAGATAGACATCCCTCTAATCCTTTAAGTGATCACGTGATCCAAATCAACTAAACCATGTCCGATCATCACGTGAGATGGAGTAGTTTCAATGGTGAACATCACTATGTTGATCATATCTACTATATGATTCACGCTCGACCTTTCGGTCTCCGTGTTCCCCGAGGCCATATCTGTATATGCTAGGCTCGTCAAGTATAACCTGAGTATTCCGCGTGTGCAACTGTTTTGCACCCGTTGTGTTTGAACGTAGAGCCTATCACACCCGATCATCACGTGGTGTCTCAGCACGAAGAACTTTCGCAATGGTGCATACTCAGGGAGAACACTTCTTGATAATTAGTGAGAGATTATCTTAAAATGCTACCGTCAAACAAAACATAATAAGATGTATAACAGATAAACATCATATGCAATCAAAATATGTGACATGATATGGCCATGATCATCTTGCGCCTTTGATCTCCATCTCCAAAGTGCTGTCATGATCTCTATCGTCACCGGCACGACACCATGATCTTCATCATCTTGATCTATATCAATGTGTCATCACATGGTCATCTCACCAACTATTGCTCTTGCAACTATTGCTATCGCATAGCGATAAAGTAAAGCAATTATTTGGCACTTGCATCTTATGCAACAAAGAGACAACCATAGAGCTTACGCCAGTCGCCGATAACTTCAACAAAACATGATCATCTCATACAACAACTTATATCTCATCACGTTTTGACCATATCACATCACAACATGCCCTGCAAAAACAAGTTAGACGTCCTCTACTTTGTTGTTGCAAGTTTTACGTGGCTGCTACGGGCTTAAGCAAGAACCAATCTCACCTACGCATCAAAACCACAACGATAGTTTGTCAAATAGACTCCGTTTTAACCTTCGCAAGGACCAGCGTAGCTACACTCGGTTCAACTAAAGTTGGAGAAACTGACACCCGCCAGCCACCTGTGTGCAAAGCACGTCGGTAGAACCAGTCTCGCGTAAGCGTACGCGTAATGTCGGTCCGGGCCGCTTCATCCAACAATACCGCCGAACCAAAGTATGACATGCTGGTAGCAAGATGACTTATATCGTCCACAACTCACTTGTGTTCTACTCGTGCATATAACATCAAACCATAAAACCGAGGCTCGGATGCCATGTTGGGGAACGAGTAATTTCAAAAATTTCCACGCACATGCAAGATCATGGTGATGATATAGCAACGAGAGGGGAGTGATCGCCCACGCACCCTCGAGACCGTAAGCGGAAGTGTTATGACAACGCGGTTGATGTAGTCGTACGTCTTCATGATCCGACCGATCCAAGTACCGAACGTACGGCACCTCCGAGTTCAGCACATGTTCAGCTCGATGACGATCCCGGACCGATCCAGCAAAGTGTCGGGATGAGTTCCACAAGACGACGGCGTGGTGACGATGTCGATGTTCTACCGGCGCAGGGCTTCGCCTAAACTCCGCGACGATATGACCGAGGTGGAATATGGTGGAGGGGGCACCGCACACGGCTAAGGAACGATCTCAATGATCAACTTGTGTGTCCATGGGGTGCCCCCCGCCCCCGTATATAAAGGAGGGAGGGAGGAGGAGGGCTGGCCCTCTACTATGGCGCGCCTGGGAGTCCTACTCCCACGGAGTAGGATTCCCCCTTCCTAGTCCAACTAGGAGTCCTTCCATGTATTAGGAGTAGGAGACTAGGAAGGGAAGAGAGAAGGGAAGGAAGGAGGGGTGCGGCCCTCCCTAGTCCACCCGGACTAGGCCATGGGGCGCGGCCTGCCCTAGGCAGCCCTCTCTCTTTCCCGTAGGGCCCAATAAGGCCCAATACTTCTCCCGGCGAATTCCGTAACTCTCCCAGACTCAAAAATACCGAATCACTCGGAACCTTTCCAAACTTCAATATAGTCGTCCAATATATCGATCTTTACGTCTCGACCATTTCGAGACTCCTCGTCATGTCCCCGATCTCATCCGGACTCAACTCCTTCGGTACATCAAAACTCATAAACTCATAATATAACCGCATCGAAACCTTTTGCGTGCGGACCCTACGGGTTCGAGAACTATGTAGACATGACCTAGAACTATTCTTGGTCAATAACCAATAGCGGGACCGGATGCCCATATTGGCTCCTACATATTCTACGAAGATCTTTATCGGTCAAACCGCATAACAACATACGTTGATCCCTTTGTCATCGGTATGTTACTTGCCCGAGATTCGATCGTCGGTATCCAATACCTAGTTCAATCTCGCCACCGCAAGTCTCTTTACTCGCTCAGTAATGCATCATCCCGTAACCAACTCATTGGTCACATTGCTTGCAAGGCTTATAATGATGTGCATTACCAAGAGGGCCCAGAGATACCTCTCCGACAATCGGAGTGACAAATCCTAATCTCGAAATACGCCAACTCAACATATACCTTCGGAGACACCTGTAGTACTCCTTTATAATCACCCAGTTACATTGTGACGTTTGGTAGTACCCAAAGTGTTCCTCCGGTAAACGGGAGTTGCATAATCTCATAGTTACAGGAACATGTATAAGTCATGAAGAAAGCAATAGCAACATACTAAACGATCAAGTGCTAAGCTAACGAAATGGGTCAAGTCAATCACATCATTCTCCTAATGATGTGATCCCGTTAATCAAATGACAACTCTTTTGTCCATGGCTAGGAAACATAACCATCTCTGATAAACGGGCTAGTCAAGTAGAGGCATACTAGTGACACTATGTTTGTCTATGTATTCACACATGTATTATGTTTCTGGTTAATACAATTCTAGCATGAATAATAAACATTTATCATGAAATAAGGAAATAAATAATAACTTTATTATTGCCTCTAGGGCATATTTCCTTCAGTAACAACATATCTTCGTTTTGCCTGGTAATCAAAAAGGGAAGGAGCAGGGAGAGTAACATGGACAGCGCGACGTCTGTCAAAGATTAGTCGATACTGGAGGAATTATTCATTCCTCAAAAGAAAATGATGTTTGACCATCGCGTCATAATCTAAATAAGCAGGAGGCAACTCCAGATCCTCCTCTAGTGGGGATATACCAAGATAATTAGCAACACGGGTCACAAAAATCCCTCCAAATAAATCTCCAGATATACCATTGTTATGCAACCTACGTGCAACTATTGCCCCGAAGTTGTAATCTTTATTACCTAACACAACACTCTTGAGGACACAAAGATCACGGACACACATGTGACATGCTTCATCTTTACCGTTAATGCATCTACCAATGAAGATAGCAAAATAATGTATAGCAGGAAAGTGAATGCTCCCTATGGTAGCTTGTGCTATATCCCTAGATTCTCCCACAGTAATACTAGCGAGAAAGTCTTTATATTCAAAAATGTGGGGTTCATGAACATTGCCCCACTGCGGGTTTGCAAGCAGTTGTGAAATCTTCTAGGTCCATGGTATAAGATTGATCATAAATATCAAACAGGACATTCTGAGAATTACGCGAAGATGTAAATTTAAACCTTCTCAGGAATGAATCAGTCAATTGGTAGTACTGAGGACACTTATCTTGTATGAAGTCCTCAAGCTCGGCGTTACACACATATGCGTCAAATTCATCCTTGACGCCTGCATTGACCATTAACTCTTCTGATGGCCACTTGCAAGCCCGCACTTCGGCTTCCCTTGGTGGTTCATCGTCTTGCTCACGCATAGCACGCCTAGGTCCTTTCTTAGTTGAGGAACCACCTTGGTACATTCTCCTGGACATATTTCCTTCCTCTAAAAAATTCTGAAATTTTTAGTAACTTCAAAATAAAAGTGAATAAAACTAAACAAGATTAGTAGCAACTACTCCCACAAGTGCCTAGAGCCTATATCATGCATTAGAATTACTTGGGACCTCATAAATTTGACATGCAAGCTCAAGAACATAGTCACCTATGCAGCAAAAATTTGCAATGAATAAAGCACTAGAACAAGAACTAATTGGACCAATGGAGGAGTCACATACCAAGCAACAATCTCCCAGAGCAGTTTTGTGAATGGAGCTTTGAGCAAGGAGATCGAAAATCACAGCAAAATGAGCTAGAACTCGTGCTTGAGCTGGATGGCGATTTTTTGGGAGGAAGACGAAGTGTGTGGGTGCAGGAATAAGTGGGGGGGGCACAGTGGGCCCACGAGATAGGGGGGCGCGCCCAGGGGGTGTGGGCGCGCCCTCCACCCTCGTGGCCAGGTGCTTGCCCCCTGCAGTGTTCTAAGTGCCTAAAATCCTCAGATATTCCATAAAAAATCATACGAAATTTGCAGGGCATTTGGAGAACTTTTATTTTTGGGATATTTTTTTATTGCATGGATAATTCAGAAAACAGACAGATAATGCTATTTTTGCTTTATTTATTCTAAATAATAGAAAGTAAAAAGAGGGTACTGAAGGTTGTGCCTTCTAGTTTCATCCATCTCATGATCATCAAAATGAATCCACTAACAAGGTTGATCAATTCTTGTTAACAAACTCATTCCGAATAACACGGAATCAGAGAAATTTCGAATAACACTAGGTTACCTCAACGGGGATATGAACATCCCCAACAATAAGAATATCATACTTTTTCTTGACAGTAGGAAGAGGAAATTCAAAACCTCCAATAATGATAGTTGGAAATTTTCCAATAGAATTGATGCTATGAACTTGAGGTTCTTTCCTCGGAAAGTGTACCGTATGCTCATTACCATTAACATGAAAAGTGACATTGCCTTTGTTGCAATCAATAACAGCCCCTCCAGTATTCAAAAAGGGTCTACCAAGGATAATCTACATACTATCGTCCTCGGGAATATCAAGAATAACAAAGTTTGTTAGGATAGTGACATTTGCAACCACAACAGGCACATCCTCACAAATACCGACTGGTATAGCAGTTGATTTATCGGCCATTTGCAAAGATATTTTAGTAGGTGTCAACTTATTCAATTCAAGTCTACGATATAAAGAAAGAGGCATAACACTAACACCGGCTCCAAGATCACATAAAGCAGTTCTAACATAGTTTCTTTTAATGGAGCATGGTATAGTTGGTACCCCTGGATCTCCAAGTTTCTTTGGTATTCCTCCATTAAAAGTGTAATTAGCAAGCATGGTAGAAATTTCGGCTTCCGGTATCTTTCTTTTATTTGTAATGATATCCTTCATGTATTTAGCATAAGGATTTAATTTGAGCATATCAGTTAAGCGCATACGTAAGACGATAGGTCTAATCATTTCAGCAAAGCACTCAAAATCCTCATCATCCTTTGTCTTGGATAGTTTAGGAGGAAAGGGCATGGGTTTCTGAAACCCATGGTTCTCTTTCTTTACCGTGCTTCCTAGAAACAAAATCTCTCTTATCACAATGTTGATTCTTTGATTGTGGGTTATCAAGATCAACAACAGGTTCAATCTCTACATCATTATTTTTGCTAGGTTGAGCATCGACATGAACAGTATTATTAACATTATCACCAAGTTCATGTTCATCACCTGATTGTGTTTCACCATCAGAAATAGAAATATCATTGGGATTCTCAGGTGTGTCTTCAACAGGTTAACTTGAAGCATGCAAAGTCCTATCATTTTTCTTTTTCTTCTTTTTAGAAGGACTAGGTGCATCTAAATTATTTCTCTAAGAATCCTGCTCGATTCTCTTAGGGTGGCCTTCAGGATACAAAGGTTCCCTAGTCATTCTACCAGTTCTAGTAGCCACTCTAACAGCAAAATCATGTTTATTATTTAATTCATCGAGAAAATCACTTTGAGCTTTAAGTACTTGCTCAGCTTGAGTGATAACCATAGAAGCATATTTGCTAATGAGTTTAAGTTCACCTTTAACTCTAGCCATATAATCACTCAAGCGTCCTATCTCGAAAGCATTATTCTTTAATTCCCTACCAACATAAGCATTAAAACTTTCTTGTCTAGCAATAAAGTCATCAAATTCATCTAAGCATGGGCTATGAAATTTAGTAGACGGAATTTCAACTTTATCATATCTATAGAGAGAATTTACCTTTACTACATGTGTCGGGTTATCAAGACAATGTGTTTCTTTGACAGGCGGTAAATTAAGACCATGTATTTCTTCAATAGGAGGTAAATTCTTAACATCTTCGACTTTCATACCTTTTTCTTTCATTGATTTCTTTGCCTCTTGCATATCTTCAGGACTGAGAAATAGAACACCCCTCTTCTTCGGAGTGGGTTTAGGAATAGGCTCAGGAGTTGGCTCAATTGGCTCAGGAATCGCCTCGGGAATTGGCTCAGGAAGAGTCCAATTATTTTCATTAGTTAACATATTATTCAATAACAATACAGCTTGGTCGACCGTTCTTTCCCTGAAAACACAACCAGCACAACTATCCAAGTAGTCCTTGGAAGCATCGGTTAGTCCATTATAAAAGATATCAATTGTTTCATTTTTATTAAGAGGATGATCAGGCAAAGCATTAAGTAATCAGAGAAGCCTCCCCCAAGCGTGTGGGAGACTCTCTTCTTTGATTTGCACAAAATTGTATATTTCCCGCAAGGCAGCTTGTTTCTTATGACCAGGGAAATATTTAGCAGATAAGTAATAAATCATATCCTGGGGACTACGCACACAACCATGATCAAGGGAATTAAACCAAGTTTTAGCATCACCCTTTAATGAGAATGGAAATGTCTTAAGGATATAATAATAGAGAGACTTCTCATCATTAGTAAACAGGGTGGCTATATCATTTAACTTGGTAAGATGTGCCACAAAGTTTCAGATTCATAGCCATAAAAAGGATCAGATTCAACCAAAGTAATAATCTCAGGATCAACAGAGAATTCATAATCCTTACCAGTAACATAGATAGGTGAAGTAGAGCGGGGTCAGGTTTCATTCTAGCATTAAGGGATTGCTGCTTCCATTTAGCTAATAACTTCTTAAGATCATATCTATCATTGCAAGCAAAAATAGCTCTAGCAGCTTCTTCATCCATAACATAACCCTCAGGAACAACAGACAATTCATAATTAGGGGGAGAACCTTCATCATCACTATCATCAATAATTTCATTCTCAACAATTTTGTTCTCTCTAACGCTAGCAAGTTGTTCATCAAGAAATTCACCCAATGGAAAAGTAGTATCACGCACAGAAGTAGTTTCATCATAAGCATCATGCATAGCAGAAGTGGCATCATCAATAACATGCGACATATTAGAATTCATAGCAGTAGTAGGTTTAGGTGTTGCAAGCTTACTCAAAACAGAAGGAGAATCTAGTGCAGAGCTAGATGGCAGTTCCTTACCTCCCCTCGTAGTTGAGGGAAAAATCTTAGTTCTTTCGTCTTTGAAGTTCCTCATAGTGATCAACAGATATAAATCCCAAATGACTCAAAGAATAGAGCTATGCTTCCCGGCAACGGCACCAGAAATTAGTCTTGATAACCCACAAGTATAGGGGATCACAACAACTTTCGAGGGTAGAGTATTCAACCCAAATTTATTGATTCGACACAAGGGGAGCCAAAGAATATTCTTAAGTATTAGCAGTTGAGTTGTCAATTCAACCACACCTGGATAACTTAATATCTGTAGCAAAGTGTTTAGTAGCAAAGTAGTATGATAGGAACGGTAACAGTGGCAAAAGTAAAGATAGCAGTTTTGTAGTAATTGTAACAGTAGCAACGGAAAAGTAAATAAGCGAAGCACAATATGTGAAAAGCTCATAGGCATTGGATCAGTGATGGATAATTATGTCGGATGTGATTCCTCATATAATAGCTATAACATAGGGTGACACAGAACTAGCTACAGTTCATCAATGTAATGTAGGCATGTATTCCGAATATAGTCATATGTGCTTATGGAAAAGACCTTGCATGACATCTTTTGTCCTACCCTCCCGTGGCAGCGGGGTCCTAGTGGAAACTATGGTATATTAAGGCCTCCTTTTAATAGAGTACCGGACCAAAGCATTAGCACTTAGTGAATACATGAACTCCTCAAACTACGGCCATCACCGAGAAGTATCCCAATTATTGTCACTTCGGGGTTGTCCGATCATAACACATAATAGGTGACTATAGACTTGCAAGATAGGATAAGAACTCACATATATTCATGAAAACATAATAGGTTCAGATCTGAAATCATGGCACTCGGGCCCTAGTGACAAGCATTAAGCATAGCAAAGTCATAGCAACATCAATCTCAGAACATAGTGGATACTAGGGATCAAACCCTAACAAAACTAACTTGATTACATGGTAAATCTCATCCAACCCATCACCGTCCAGCAAGCCTGCGATGGAATTACTCACGCACGGTGGTGAGCATCATGAAATTGGTGATGCAGGATGGTTGATGATGACGACGGCGACGAATCCCCCTCTCCGGAGCCCCGAACAGACTCCAGATCAGCCCTCCCAAGAGAGATTAGGGCTTGGCGGCGGCTCCGTATCGCAAAATGTGATGAAACTTTCTCTCTGATTTTTCCCTCCGCTAAACGGAAGATGTATAGTTGGAGTTAAGGTCGGTGGAGCATCAGGGGGGCCATGAGACAGGGGGACGCGCCCAGGGGGAGGGGCGCGCCTCCCACCCTCGTGGACAGGGTGTGGGGCCCCTGGCCTTGATTCTTTTGCCAGTATTTTTTATATTTTCCAAAAGTTATCTCCGTGGATTTTCAGGTCATTCCAAGAACTTTTGTTTTCTGCACAATAAACAACACCATGGCAGTTCTGCTGAAAACAGCGCCAGTCCGGGTTAGTTTCATTCAAATCATGCAAGTTAGAGTCCAAAACAAGGGCAAAAGTGTTTGGAAAAGCAGATACGTTGGAGACGTATCAAGCATGTGTAGTAGTACTTTGCTTCAAGGACTAATAAACTTTTGCAATAAGTATATGAGTTCTTTATGACTAATGTGAGTCCATGGATTATACACACTCTTACCCTTCCATCACTGCTAGCCTCTACGGTACCGTGCATTGCCCTTTCTCACCTTGAGAGTTGGTGCGAACTTCGTCGGTGAATCCAAACCCCGTGATACGATACACTCTATCACACATAAACCTCCTTATATCTTCCTCAAAACAGCCACCATACCTACTTATTATGGCATTTCCATAGCCATTCCGAGATATATTGCCATGCAACTTTCCACCGCTCCGTTTATTATGACACGCTCCATCATTGTCATATTGCTTTTGCATGATCATGTAGTTGACATCGTATTTGTGGCAAAGCCACCTTTATAATTCTTTCATACATGTCGCTCTTGATTCATTGCATATCCCGGTGCACCGCCGGAGGCATTCACATAGAGTCATATTTTGTCCTAAGTATTAGTTGTAATTCTTGAGTTGTAAATAAATAGAAGTTTGATGATCTTCATTATTAGAGCATTGTCCCATGTGAGGAAAGTATGATGGAGACTATGATTCCCCCACAAGTCGGGATGAGACTTCAGACTTTATGAAAAACAAAAGAGGTCAAAGAAGCCCAAATAAAAAAAGCCAAAGAAGCCCAAATAAAAAAAGAGAAAAAATGAGAGAAAAAGAGAGAAGGGACAATGTTACTATCATTTTTCCACACTTTTGCTTCAAAGTAGCACCATGATCTTCATGATAGAGAGTCTCCTATGTTGTCACTTTCATATACTAGTGGGGATTTTTCATTATAGAACTTGGCTCATATATCCCAATGATGGGCTTCCTCAAAATGCTCTAGGTCTTCGTGGGCAAGCAAGTTGGATGCACACCCCCTTAGTTTCTTTTTGATGAGCTTTCATACATTTATAGCTCTAGTGCATCCGTTGCATGGCAATCCCTACTCCTCGTATTGACATCAATTGATGGGCATCTCCATAGCCCTTTGATTAGACGCATCAATATGAGACTTTTTTTTTCTCACATAATCCCTATCATCATACTCTACTCCATCCATAGTGCTATATCCATGGCTTACGCTCATGTATTGCGTGAGGGTTGAAAAAGCTAAAGCGCGTTAAAAAGTATGAACCAATTGCTTGGTTGAAACCGGGGTTGTGCATGATGGGAGCATTGTGTGTGACGAAAATGAAGAATGGCCCAACTATATGATTTTGTAGGGATAAGCTTTCTTGGCTATATTATTTTGATAAGACATGATTACTTTGTTAGTATGCTTGAAGTATTACTATTTTTATGTCAATATTAAACTTTTATCTTGAATCTTTTGGATCTGAATATTCATGCCACAATAAACAGAATTACATTGAGAAATATGCTAGGTAGAATTCCACATCAAAAATTCTGTTTTTATCATTTACCTACTCGAGGATGAGCAACATATCTATAATTTTTTAATTGTTTTGGATGTTTAATAGGCTTTACTAAACACTTTTATATTATTTTTGTGACTAACCTATTAACCGGAGGACCAGCCCAAATTGCTTTTTTTTTTGCCTATTTGAGTGTTTCGCAGAAAAGGAATATCACACGGAGTCCAAATGGAATGAAACCTTCGGGAGAGTTATTTTTGGAACAAATGCAATCCAGGAGACTTGGAGTGGACGTCAAGAAAGAAACAAGGCGGCCACGAGGCAGGGAGGCGCCCGCGCCTTGTGGGCCCCTCGTGGCTCCCCTGACCGACTTCCTTCGCCTATATATACTCATATACCCTGAAAACATCCAGGAGCACCACGAAACCCTATTTCCACCACCGCAACCTTTTGTACCCATGAGATCCCATCTCGGGCCCTTTTCCGGCGCTCCGCCGGAGGGGGAATCGATCATGGGAGGGCTTCTACATCAACACCATAGCCTCTTCGATGAAGTGTGAGTAGTTTACCACAGACCTTCGGGTCCATAGTTATTACCTAGATGGCTTCTTCTCTCTCTTTGGATCTCAATACAAAGTTCTCCTTGATCTTCTTAGAGATCTATTTGGTGTAATTCTTTTTGCGGTGTGTTTGTCGAGATCCGATGAATTGTGGGTTTATGATCAAGATTATCTATGAACAATATTTGAATCTCCTCTGAATTCATTTATGTATGATTTGTTATCTTTGCAAGTCTCTTCGAATTATCAGTTTGGTTTGGCCTACTAGATTGATCTTTCTTGCAATGGGAGAAGTGCTTAGCTTTGGGTTCAATCTTGCGGTGTCCTTTCCCAGTGACAACAGGGGAAGCAAGGCACATACTCTATTGTTGCCATCGAGGATAAAAAGATGGGGTTTATATCATATTGCTTGAGTTTATCCCTCTACATCATGTCATCTTGCCTAATGTGTTACTCTATTCTTATGAACTTAATACTCTAGATGCATGCTGGCTAGCGGTCAATGTGTGGAGTAATAGTAGTAGATGCAGAATTGTTTCGATCTACTTGTCGTGGACATGATGCCTATATACATGATCATGCCTAGATATTCTCATAATTATGCACTTTTCTATCAATTGCTCGACAGTAATTTGTTCACCCACCGTAATACTTATGCTATCTTGAGAGAAGCCACTAGTGAAACCTATGGCCCCCGGGTCTATTTTCCATCATATAAGTTTCCGATCTATTTTATTTTGCAATCTTTAGTTTCCAATCTATATATCATAAAAATACCAAAAATATTTATCTTATTATCTCTATCAGATCTCACTTTTGCAAGTGGCCGTGAAGGGGTTGATAACCCCTTTTTCGCGTTGGTTGCAAGGTTCATATTTGTTTGTGCAGGTACGAGGGATTTGCGTGTAGCCTCCTACTGGATTGATACCTTGCTTCTCAAAAACTGAGGAAATACTTACGCTACTTTGCTGCATCACCCTTTCCTCTTCTAGGAAAAATTAATGCATGCTCAAGAGGTAGCAGCCGGCCGCGTTTACGGGGTCTGTTCGGGCGGGATTTTCACCGCCGGCCCGTATTTTGACGGTTATTTTGCTGGTCGGGGCCTTTTGCGGGGTCTGCTAGAGTTACTCTAACGCATCTCCGTTCCTACGGATGCTCACAGGTCCTTATCTTGTTGCGCCAACCATGTCTGTACGTACGTCTGCGTAGGTACCAGATTATAGTATCCCAAGGGCATATGTAGGCTTTTCAAGACAAGTTCTGAAATTGGCACTTGGTGTTCCGATGGAGGCATTTTCAGAGCGGTACCTTGGTCCTCCGACAGCCGTTGGTAACATAAACAGTGGCACCTTTGAGTACCTAGGGGACCGAGCTCACGGATATATGCAAGGCTGGTCAGAGAGGCTTTTTGCTTGCGCCGGGAGAGAAGCGCTTCTCAAATCTATTGTCCAAGCAATCCCGACGTTCAGCATGAGTTGCTTTCTCTTGACGAAGAAGGTGTGCAAGGGTTTGACCTCCAACATGGCAAAATTCTGGTGGGGAAGTTCAATTGACAGAAGATCACTCCATTGGATTTCCTGGGACAGGCTTGCAACACCAAAGTGTAACGGCGGCATGGGCTTTCGTGATATGCGGATCTTTAACTTGGCACTGCTAGGAAAGCACGGATGGCGCTTCATGACAAATCCCGATTCCTTGTGTGCTAGGGTTATGAAAGGGAGATATTTCCCTGATACAGACTTCATGCATGCCTCGGTACCGAACTCCTCCTCGGCGACGTGGAGAGCTATTGTGGCAGGCCGTGAAGCCTTGCAAGTGGGACTGGTGAAGTGGGTCGGTGATGGGTCCTCCATATCTGTTTGGGAGGACAAGTGGATCCCTTCTACAGCTACAATGTCACCGATGCTACGACCAGCAAATGCGACAGTTCTTACTGTCGACGAGTTGATTGATACAGAGAGCTGGAGTTGGCGGAGGGAACTAGTAAGAGAAAATTTCATTGCACCAGATGTGGTAGCAATTCTGAATATTCCGCTACGGCGGGGAGGAGGTGAGGATTTTCTCGCGTGGGCACATGAGAAGTCAGGCAACTACTCTGTTAAATCAGCGTACCGGGCTCTAGTGAATTAGAAAGAGCGTTTGGCTCTAGATGAAGGGCAGGCTACCGGCACCTCAGCGAATCAACAACAGATGTGGAACGCGATCTGGAAGCTCAAAGTGGTCCCGAAAGTGAGGGTGTTCTGGTGGCAGGTTATGAGGGGCATCTTACCTGATGAATGTACCCTCAAGCATCGCCACATAAGACAGATCAACACTTGTAAGATTTGTCTCGCTATGGAGGAGGACTTGGAACATGCACTATTGCACTGTTCGCATGCGCGGAGGTTTTGGGAGGAAACCAGATTGTTATTTCATGTGGACCTACCTCGGTTACATCCTCTTACTTGGACGAAACACATCCTTTGCGATCACCGATTCTCTGACAGGGAACGGGCGATATTCATTACAGTGATGTGGGCAATTTGGACATCTCGAAACCGGCTGACTCACGATAAGGAGGCGTGGAATCCAGCCTATTCGTTCAGACGGGTTAGAGAAGATCTAGCCATCTTGGAAATACCTAAGCAGCAGGAGATCACATTACCCGGCCTTGGTTGGGAACCCCCTGACGATCTTCATATCAAGATTAACACAGATGCTGCGGTTCACCTTGATGATGGCAATGCAGGAGCGGGAGGGGTCGCCCGCTCGTCCTCAGGCTTCAAGGGTGCATGGTGCAAACCGATATCGGGTGTTACGGATCCTCTCATCGCAGAGGCTCTAGCGCTGAAGGAAGGAGTCCTTCTTGCTACACTTCGAGGCTTCACGCATGTGATCATGGAGACTGACTGTCTAGAGGCAGTGCACCTCTGGAACTCTCGCTACACCGGTCGGTCGGTGATAGCACCTATTCTGTTAGAAATTGGAGATCTAGCACTTAGTTTTACTTTTTTTCGCATTCAGCATGTAAAGAGAACAGCCAATGGTCCTGCACACTTGTGTGCTAAGCGTGCCTGTACGCTTAATGTGACCAAGAGCTGGCTCGATACCACACCTGGCTTCCTGATCAGCAACATGTTGGCTGACTGTTCAGTGAACGCTTTTATTGAATAAAGCTCTCTAAAGTTCCCTGCAAAAAAAAAAGAATCAAGACGAACGGTATCCATGCACTCCTCTCAGGCAAGATTGAACATTAGAAAAGGTGCATGGTCGGCGCGTATAAGAAAGAAGAAGTCATCTTTGTCAGTTTTGAAATTGAGGACTAACTATGCTTCAAAAGTGAGAGAAGAGATCTGGCTCACCAGCATCAACATCAAGAAAAACTGACAAATCAGAGCTAGAAACTGCAATTTTTAAGTTACAAAAAAATAAAAAAATACACACATCTATTTATTAACAATACACTACTTGTCATTGGAGATGTCAGCGACCTTCATGCTAGCAGTGCTGGATGGCCCTGCCTCCCAGTGACCGCTTGCCGCACCTCCGGTTCCTCATCAGAGTCAATCTCGGTGAAGATCTCATCGAGCTCCACGTCCTGCTGGCGGAGGAAGTGGTGGTTTGCCTCCACCACCGCCTCCGGCTCAATGGAGTCGAGGATGATCTGCTGCCCCGTCACCTCCTGCGCTTGGGCCACCTCAAACTCCATCAGCACCTCGGGCATGGTGAAACCTGCAGCCAGAGGCACCGGATCCGCCTCTTCCTTCTCCAGCTCCACGTCACGCCATGGCCTCGTATTGCTTCTACTCCTCCTCCTCCTCCACCACCACCACCACCTCCTCCTCCTCCACTGGCTCTGGCGAGTCCGAAGGTAGGTCGGCTGCAATCCGGGCTTCGCGCCTAGCCCTGATATGCTCAAGGATCTAGAGCTCCCGCCCTGGTGTGAGCATGTCATAGGTCGTGACCCGGCGCCGGTGCATGGCTAGCGGCGGACGGTGAGTGGAATGTGGCGGCGGCGGATGGGAGGGGAGGGAAATGTGGACGGGGTACGGTTTGGGTGTCGGCGTCCGGCTTAACTAGCCGAACTAGGGCCCTTGGGCGGCGCCGTCGAGAATAAGACAAACTTTTTTAATTTGCAACGTTTTCAAAAATCTAAGACTTTTTAAAATCCATGAACACCTTTTGATTTAACAAATTTTTTTGAATGAAAAAAGATAGCTGCCTTTTTATAAGGTAGCAATGGAGCGGGTGAAATAAAATATGAGTGAGCGGATGGATTAGGTAGTTGAGATGAGCGAGCGAGAGCTTCGTGAGCCGGTCGATGTAACTTTATATCAACATTTTCATGCTTTCAACGTGAAATAGAAGCTCCCAAGAGGCTCGCACAACGACCACCACCACCCACACAAAAACGAGCACCACCAAGGCTGAAATGGGTATGGACACCACAACCACGTAACGAACAATTGCAGTCTACTCTGAGAACAAATACAGTCTCAAGCAGCACCCCAACACGATATACGAACAAACAAAAACACCACCATAACATAATTATAAACATGGTAGAAATTGATTGCTTTTGTTGGGATCCAGGTCTAAGGACTAGATAAGGGTGAATAGTCCTATCCAAATTCAACTACACAATTTCAAGGTTGATAATTTTAACTGAGATTACTAGGACTAAACAACCACAAACACTCAAATATGAAGTAATCAAGGGTGACAGGCAGCAAAAAATAACAACTTGAAAGTAAGAAAGAGGTGAGGTCTATATAATGCAAACATTCGTGACACAAGGATGTTTTTTCCGTGTTTGAATATTTGGCTCTATCCTATGTACACGTTGATGGAGGCTTTGAGCCAAAGACTTCTAAGATCCCATTCAAAAAAGAATTGAACAGACAAGGTAATGTTCGAGAACTAGGAGAAATACACCCCTCAGAATTACCGATGAAAGAATGAGCGGTGGTTCGTAACAAAAAAAGGTAGCTCATTTTCCTCCAAAATAGAACAACTCGGAATTACCAGCAAAATCAATTGATTGGTAGTACAAGAACAAACAAAACAGTTCCTTGGCGGAATTTGCATAGAAGAGTTAAGTCACAACTCAGAAGTTCTGGATGAAAAAGACGGTTGTATCGCACTTATCCCGTGACCAACAAAGAAGCAAATCAAGATCTCGGAAGTGTCGATGAAAAATGTTGTGCTCGAAAATGTCGTAGTAAATAGATAATGTTTCAAAAAGGAAAGGACCGACAGTTCCGGAACATGATGAATTGTGGTTCCAAACTTTTCATAGGTTTGATTTATGAGTATGAATAACCCAAAGTGGCTGAATAGTACGGGAAGAAAATCTTCGATACCAAGGCTTAGAGAAACTCATACAAAGGGAATGGATTTTGGAGACACTGGATTAGGATCTGTTCTTGGAGTTCAAACCAAAGTACTTGTGTGTGCCTCTCATCATATTATGGTTGTCGTATACTCAATGTTAACTTTGGATGCACTAAAAGCCTAGAAAGTACATAGTAAGAGCTTGATGGGGATAACAACTAGAAATGTTGTTCGTGGGGTCACCAATGATCTTCCACTTAGCCACCTGTATATGAAAAATAGCCCTTAATCCCTGAAATAAACTCATTGAGAACATTAGTTCTCTTAAATGGTTTTGTCATAAATCATGAAAACAACTAGGATAGGGTACGAAGATGCATTTTCAGCCTAGAACGTGCGGCGGAGGCATGTGCGCACAACTACTGATCAAGTAAGTCATAAATCAGTGTTAGATGCCAGGCTTTTTATTTGCATGTTTTGGGGGGGGGGGTATTTTCGTGCTCTTTCTTTTTAATTGCCGAAACAAACAAATCATTAGTGTCGGCAAAGAAATTACAATGGCATTAATGCCACGTGAACTAACTTCCCGCGCTCCATATGAGTGTGTGTGCGCTCGAGCGGGCGAGGTTGAGTGGGGGGAGGGGTGCTTTTGATATTTCCAGCTCTTTGGTTTTAGTCGATTAAATAAGCAAACCGCTAGTCTTAGTAAAGATAACACGACACATTAATTCCAAGTGACATATATTCCCGCGCTCTATGGGCATTGTGGGAGGGAGGCTTTGAATATTTCCCGCTCTTTCTTTTACTTGATGAAATAGGCAAATTGCTTGTCTCGGTAAAGACAATAAATGCATTAATTCCATGCGACGTAAATTCCCGCGCTCCATGCAACAACTATCGCAATTGGCAAAATCCTAGCCACCAAGGTCCTCCATCATCGTTTCCCCTGGTTTCCACCATCTCAGTCGGCCTATTCGATGATAAGAGGCAGGGAGCACTAGATCTTTGGTTGATATATGGCACAGGAGTCTCTGCGGTGGAGGCTACGTCATTTGGAATGGACATCTACCGGCTTCATCCCCATCTTGGGCTGGCCTTTGACCCTTCGTAGATGATATCAAGGAGCTAGTGGTGTTTTGGTTTCGCCTGCTTTGTCCTAAGGTAATCACCATCGTCTTCTCCCTCCCATTTTTGGCAATGAAGCATGGTTTTGATGACCCGTCGTGCAACAGATGGTAACCACAATGCATCAATGGTTCAAGTTCTTCACCTATTTGGGTGGGCGACTCGTGTAGGTATACAAGACCTTTGGGGTTAGTATGAGGTATAACCTTTTATGTTATTTTTCTTTGATCTGATGTAGCATTTTGCTTCTAATCTATAAAATTCAAATGGCTTGTTCCGAACAAGACTGTCGGTCCCCTATTAGGGCTCCTTTGATTCAAAGAAATTTCATATGATCTATGGAGGATGGAGGATTTGGATCATTAGGATTTTTTTTCATACGATGGTCGTTTGATTCACAGGACTGAAACCCTTAGGTTATTTTTTCCAGGATTCGTTTGTACTATATGCCAAGGAATGTTTTCATCCATTCAAACTTCTTGATAGAATTCTTTTGTTTTTCCCGTGCTATCAAACACTCTTGCATCCAAATCCCTATAGTTTCGAATTCCTACCCGATACAAGAGGACATGACACTCTATTTTTTGTGTTTTTTGTCTATTCCGGAGTTTTGAGAATCCTAGAATCAAAGAGGACCTCAATGCTTGGCAGACATGCATACGGTTGGAGTTTTCTCAAATGTTAAAACATCCCAGTACTAGAGCAGGTGACGGGGCGAGCCTCATTTGTCCACACTCCAACAAGTGGCGTTGGCATCCAGGACAAGAAAATAATAAGAGAAGAAAAAACACTTTGAGCCTCAGCTGGCTTAAAACTAGAGTACTAGCAGTACCCAGACCCAGTGCAGGTCAAAGACGCCAAGAAGAATCCCGGAGGTGCCACCACGTTGTCCCTTCCCTTCCCTTCCACATCGTAGCATAGCAGTACATGTCTCTGATCCGGTCGTCTTCGGGTTACGGGATAAACTACTACTAGTACGAGTAGTAGTACCCCGTGCGCTAGCCCAGGTCCAACCTGCCGTGCCATTTTCCCCCCGGTGCCGTCCGTCGCGGGTCTGAAAACGAGCGAGCCGTGCGCCCGACGCGACGGCCAGCAGCGGCATCCATCTCGCCGTCCGACCGGGACGTCTCCGGAGAAAAGCCACCAGAATCTACCACCACTGCTGCTACTTGCCACAAGCAGAACGGGAAATCTACACGGAGATCTATCTAACCATCTACACCGCCCAGACCTGCGACGCGGTCGGTCAGAGGGAGAGGGAGAGAGACGGCGCCGTCGCGAGCGGAGGAGGAGCTCCGTCCCCAACGTTCACCTCCGCTGCTCGCTATACTGAATTACTGATTAATTACGGCCATTATACGCCTTTAATGGCGAGGATTTACCAGCAGCCAGCCCAGCCCAGCATCGCCACCACTGCTGACCCCAGCCAAGCACCTTTCCTCCTTCCTTTTTATTCTCCCTCTCGATATCTCGCTCGTCTCCTCCGCCTCCGGCTCGTCCTTTCCACCAAACTCCTCTCCCCTCCCCCCTCCTCCTCCCTCTTCCTCTGAAAACCGGCGCTCGCAATCCTGTCACCATCCTCCTGGCCGAGAGGTTCCATACATCCCGGTGTTCGTTCTTGGTCACCCTCGCTCGCTCGCCGCCCGGAATCCCGTCCCCGTCGCAATCTGCTGGAGTTGTTCTCTTTTGTTTTTTCCGTTCTTGTTCTTTTCCTCCATGAAACCGGCTCCTCATTCCTCTTCCTCCTCCTCTTCGTGAGAGTGGTTCGGTTGGTTGGTAGTTCCACCAGAAATCGCATTGCTTCTCCGGCCCTCCCTGTTTCCCGATACTTTTTTTCAGTCAAAGAGGGAATTTTTCTGTGCTTTCTTCGATTCCACGGCGAGTTCCGGCGGCGGGGCCGGCGTGTCTGTCTGTCTATCGATCGGTTGCATTCCCTCCGGTCGCCGGGAAACAGAGCCAGCCGGGGAGATTCGATGGCCTCGGAGGCGGCCGTGGCGTCGGGCGTGTGCGGGAGGAGCGGCCGGGCCGCGCGGCTGCTCGCCTGCGCGCTCCTCGAGTGGATCCTCATCGCGCTGCTCCTCGCCAACGGCGTCTTCTCCTACCTCATCGCCCGCTTCGCCGCCTTCTTCGGCCTGCCGCCGCCCTGCGCGCTCTGCTCCCGCCTCGCCGTCGACAGCCTCTTCGACGCGCCCCACCGCCGCGGCGCCGGGGCCGAGCCCCTGCGCCGCGTGCTCTGCGACGGGCACGCCGCCGAGGTGTCGCGCCTCGGCTACTGCCGCGCGCACCGCCGCCTCGCCGACGCCGCCGACATGTGCGAGGACTGCGGGGCCGCGTCCGGGAAGGCGCTGCTGTCGTGGATGCGGCGGAGCGAGCTCGGCGAGCGGGACCTCGCCTGCGCCTGCTGCGGCGTCGCGCTCGAGAGCGGCTTCTACTCGCCGCCCTTCCTGCTCCCCACGCCGTCGGCCGCGGTTCACGACCCGGGCCGCGGCTGCGACCAGGATGGCCACGGAGACGTGGTCTTCGTGTCCGAGGACGGCCCTGTGATCGAGCTCTTCGACGAGAAGCCATTGGTGGAGGATGATTCCATCGCTGCCATTTCAGCTCACCGCGTTGGCATTGCCGGCAGCGTTGAGCGGCTGGTGCCGCTTGAATCCATTGACTCCTTGGCCGTCGGTGTGCCTGAGCTGTCATCTGAGCCCAGTGGTGAAGCAGTTGATCATGTGGCCGTGGAGCAGGACTATGTGATGCCGGAGAAGAAGGTTAATGCCGACGAGGAGAAATTTGTGGCGGCCTCTGATGTTCAGCACTGTAAGTTAATTTTCTCCTTTGACAAACCTTACTCCATTCTTCATATCCAATCTATCCACGCTATGGCTGCACATTTATTTACTGTACCAAACATGTACACTGCATATCGGTTTGTTATGCCAATCATTTCATTATTTCTCGCAAATTGTTCTGTGACTATTCTTGAGATGGTCTTTCTTATTTTAGCTGATCCATCCCATGTGATATGCTAGATTTTAGCATCTGTATTGATGAACCTTTAATGAAACTGAAGAATAACTGGAAGTGTCCTTGATAGCATGAAATGGACCTCTTATACACATGTTCTTGCTAATTGCAAGAATAACCGGAAGAATAACCTTATGTCCTTGTTTTATCCAATTTATACATGCTCTTGCGATAGTAATTACCTATCTTTTCAATTGCTCCACGGCACGTTTATTTACCGTATACCTGTTTGTTATATATAAGTCATGTTAGCAAAGTACAATAGACAGTAGTATTATTTCTTGCAAATTGTTGTGTGACTATTCTGGAGATGGTCTTTAAGTGTTCCTACACATACTTCTTATTTTAGGCTTTTAGCTGATCCATTCCATGAGATATGCTAGATTTTAGCATCTGTATTGATGAACCTTTAATGAAACGAAAGAAAAACCGGCAGTGTCCTTGATAGCACAAAATGGACGTCTTAACTAAATAGAAGCGATTTCTTGTCATCTACAGTCCTTTAAGTTGTTCCGTGCTGATAGTTCTGCTTATTTAACGTTGATAAGAAAACCATATTGATTTTACATTTTACACACAGCTCCTCATCAGATGAATAATGGTTTGAAAGAGGTGTCATCAGAGGATAAGCAAGTTGAACAGGGCACTGTGGAACATGAATTGTTTTCCATGCCATCAGATACCATGGAGGATGGATTTGTTGTTGGCAAATCTCATGGAAATACTGAAGAGGTTCTGGTTCAACAAGCTGAGATAAAGGTAGAATGTGATGCTGTGCCAATGGAAGGTGGATCACATGACTCAGAGGCTTCGAACGAGAACACCGAGGAGAATCAGGTTCAACGAGCTGAGCCAGGTCAGGAATTGGATTCAGTAATGATACGTCCCAGGGAGTATGTTGATGAAGAATGTGAAGAGGAGAAAATAGAGTTGAAACAAGAATTGGACTCTGCGGCACTTGATTCTTTGGAACAAGTTACTGAGATTTCAAATGAGAACATTGAAAATCATGTTGAACAGCCAGAGCTGAACCATTTATCCACTTTTATGGCAGCAGGCAAAGGTAAAATGTTAAGACTATAACAGTTTTTGTTTTTGTTTGTTTCTACCTGTTTGCTGCATTATGGTTGACTTGTTTAATATGATTGGCAATTTTTAAAACAATTCTTCTTATTTTGAACAGATGATATTGAAGTTGATCCAACAGAGGATCTTCTACCAAGCTTGCACCAACTTTCTGATGGACATTCAATAAGTTCAGACAAATCATCTTCTGACTGCAGTGATGTTGAAGATAAGAGAGTTTCTGATACACCAACTCATATTGAAGATATCAGTTATTTACAGGAATTACCAGACCCTAAAGAAGTGACTGCTGATACCAGGTCTGTTGATTCAAGTGTGGCTAATATTTTTACTGATCTGGAAAGTGTTGAACTGGTGAGTGTTGATCAACTCAAGTCTGCTTTGGGAGCTGCTCACAAATCATTGAGTACACTATACGCAGAGCTTGAAAACGAGAGGAGTGCAGCAGCTATAGCTGCTGATGAGACCATGGCAATGATAAATCGCTTGCAAGAACAGAAAGCCGCAATGCAGATGGAGGCGATGCAGTACCAGCGGCTTATGGAAGAGCAGTCGGAGTATGATCAAGAAGCACTGCAGAGGCTGAATGATCTGGTTGTAAAGAGAGATAAGGAGAGGCAAGATATGGAGAGAGAGCTCGAACTGTACCGCCACAAGATTCATCTCTATGAGGCGAAGGAGAGGCGGAAAATGTCCAGGCACAAGGCCGATGACCAGAATGGATCGTCCTCAGCTTCATCAAGTGCCGAGGACAGTGATGACCTTTCCCAAAGTTTCTATGAGGGCGATGAGTCCGCCCATGGTCTGAATGGAAGCAATGGCAGTAGTCCCACTGATGTTGCTTTACATGAAACTGCTAGTCATATCGTTACGCTTGATGGCTCGCTAGCTGACTGTGAGGAAGAGAGGCTCTCCATATTGGAACAGCTGAAAGTGCTGGAGGAGAGGCTTTTCGACCTCGAAGATGAAGAATCCGACAACTTGAAGATGGACAAGCATTTCACAGAAGATAACCATTCAAACGGCGCCTCAAATGGTTTCTCTGATGAGGACATCAGCTTCAAACTCCATGATAATAGAAAAGGCGTGAGCAATGGAGGAAAGAAGCTCCTCCCTCTGTTTGATGATACTACCATGAGAAATGGGAATGGCCTCCTAACAAAGCAAGGTACCGAGGCAGACCCTTCGGCAGAAGTCGTGTTGGAACTTGCCAAGGAGCAAGATAAGCTTGCGATCGCCAGTGAGATCGATCAAGTCCATGAGCGCTTGCAAGCTCTCGAGGCGGACAAGGAGTTCATAAAGCAGTGCGTGAGGTCCTTGAACAAAGGAGGCAAGGGTTTTGTTCTTATTCAGGAGATCTTGCAGCACCTTCGGGACCTCAGAAGGATCGAGCAGCGTGCACGGAACAACTCCGGAGAAGTCTCGCCCCACTACGTGCATCCTTACACGGATTGAAGGTAATGAAAAGGCGCGCTTCTTATTTATGGATCCCTAAATATTCTGTTGCACATGGAGTATGGTACAATCATTGTTTCTTTGTTTAGACTATAGGGGAATTAGATTAGTGCAACTTTTGCAAGTTCATTAATTCCATGCTCAATGAATAGATAGAGTACTAACACTTTCCGAAAGGAAGCTACGCACTCCACATTCCCTTTACATTCAACACTAAAATTTTCGCCAAACTTTCCCGCCTAACACGACCACATTCTCGCCTGATTTCTTGCTGCTTGCAGATAAGCCGCCGAGACCCGCGACCGTGTTCGTCGTCAGCGCCACCGCATCATTCAAGATGAAGACACCAACACTCCGAAAAAGAAAGTTTGCACACCACCGACAGCAACAACAACGGCGAGTAAAGAGAGAGAAGTTTGCCGACTAGCTAGCGGCATAGTCAGGCGAGAAGAAGCTGGGCTCTGTCATCTCGGGAGGAGAAGGAGCTCCCCCTTGGGTAGGTCGGGTTCGGCATCGCCATCGGAATTCGGAGGCGGATCATGCCGCAACCCTCCCTGCCTTGTAAGGTTTTTTTGGTGGACCGCTCTTCCCCCCACGTTGTGGTCGTTTAATTTGCAATCTTGTGGGGTTTGTGTTCCCAACTTTTGGTCGAGGGCTAGCTAGACGGTTGGTGAGCCGCCCACCCCCCCATGAGGTGTGTTTCGTGGCAGAAATCATGGCTTTGCGAGGGAGAGAGGGAGCTTTTGGGAATGGTTCCATTAATTAACCTGAAAAACAGGCCACCGCCAGCTCTGATTGCCAGGTATAGGATGAAAGATGAATGAATTAATACAAAAAAAAATAGAGAGAGGACATTTTAAAGTTTTGCTTGGCCTCAGTGGGCTTTTTCGCTGTATAAATCTCATAGTTTTATTTTGAGTGCTCGGCCTGATTGTGTGATGAGGGAGGAAGAAGCATTGCTGTGGCTCCAGCTTCGCTTTCACTTTTCTCCTTTGATTTTGGGTTTGGGTACTATCTAGTCTACTACTAGAGCTTCCCTTTTACCTTTTGATGATGAGATCCATGGGGTGTATCATGGATGGATGCGAGCGCTCAGTTATTATGGAAAGCGACGGCCTTTCCGTTGGATGATTGGTTTTAGCTGTCCAAAATCATCATGGACGCGGCTCCGCTCACCGAACAATCTGCTGTTGGTTGGGGTGGACCGGACCGGCCGGCCTGCATGCCCTACCATGTTGTGATGCAGCTCTGCAATGCAGTGCAGTGCATGAACCTTCTGTGCAGTGTATCGTATCTTCTTTTCCGGTACTGATGCTGGCTGGACAAGAAGAGCCTCTTCCCCCCTTGGATCCATCGGACGCGAGCCTTGTTTGCCACCGCAATCATCGGATGGTGTTTCGTTGCTAGTGCACTAGCGGACGGCAAGCTAGTGTCGGAGGCTGCTGGGTGTGTCAGTGTCACCGCTCGTACCGTTGTCGCTGCCGATCCGGGGCCCACGTGTAAGCAGCCATGCCACGTCATGTGCGTGTTGCAATTTTTTTTTTTGAAATACTCATATTTCTTAGAAATGTTCATTGGGAGTGCAAATCAACTCAAATATAACAAACAAAAAAACGCCGAGGTCTTCAGGACACGGAACGGCCACCACCCCGATAGAACGAGCCGCCGAAGTGCCGCTGTAGCCGCTCTCCATGCTGAATGAAGCCTTTGATTGCGAAGGGTCGAGCGGTGAGGTTCGCGAGCCAGGTCGCATCCGCCGACCCGAAGACCGACCGATCGAGCGGATGCGAGGGGGACGCTTGCTTTGGCTTCAAGCATGGGGTTGATGGAACAGGCCACGGCTCCTTCCTGCCTACTACGTGGAGTAGAGCTGGTTGATTGGTTCCGTTTGTTCCCGGCGGGACGACACGAGGTGAGGTGAGGCGGTGGAGATGACTGCACGAACGAGCACTGTTGCACGCCTGCAAGAGTGTAGGCTGTCACGCACGGAATCTGACGGCAGGGACGTACGCAGGGGCTCTCTGGGACGAATGACAAGATAAAACTGTCGGCTCGGTAGCCCAGATCAACCACAACGCACGGCACTGGTGGCGTGTCGAGGATGTAAACAGCACTGTTGCTAGAGCCTAGCGTGTGGGCAGGTGTGGTGTATAGCATTTGCATGCATGCGGGATATCTTGCACTAACAAAAAAGTGCCTTCCGTAAAAATTATGATGCTCCTTAGAGCATCTCTAGTGGATGATGTAAATTTAGACGTGTATATCTCCATATACACGTTCATATACACCTTGCTAAATTATACACCTCCCAGTTTTTCAGTGGAACATGTAAATTAGGACGTGTATATTCCAACGGCTATATTTTCAAACGGCTATATTTCCAACGGCCATATTTCCGATCTATATAAACCACTCCTACCACCTATTCCAGCACACTTCTACCTGTGACTTCTCTTCTCACCTAGATTTTTCTATCGTTTCTCACGCAACACAATGAACACATCCACTTGGGACATGAGTTCTTCGTCATCTTCATCTGGCGACGATGAACTCATACTTGCAGCATTCGCCGAGCGCGAGGAGGAAGAGAGGAAGAACGCTCGACGCCATGGCGGTTCCAAGCATGGACGCCAGTCAACCGATCGAGGAAGAGATGCCGGATTTCTTCTTCTGTGGGATGACTACTTCAAAGAAGTTCCTCGCTTTCCCGAACATTTGTTTCGACGAAGGTTCGTAATTAGTACACTTCTCTGCTTTGGTCCTTTTTTCATTTCCCTGTCTCATTTAATTTTTATGCACAGATTTAGGATGTCGCGTACTTTGTTCAACCGCATAGCTGATGGTATACTTGAGCATGACTATGATGATTATTTTACGCAAAAAAGAAGTGCTTCTGGAGCTCTTGGGTTACATCCTTTACAAAAGATGACCGCGGCGATGCGGATACTAACATATGGAATAGCAGCTGATTATGTTGATGAGTACATCCGGTCCGCTGAGTCTACTAATTTAGAGTCTTGCAAGAAATTTGTGATCAAAATTTGTGAAGTTTTTGGGGAAAAGTACCTGAGATCTCCAAATGAAGAAGACATTGCTAGATTACTTGCGATAGGGGAGGAAAGAGGATTTCCCGGTATGTTAGGGAGCATAGATTGCATGCACTGGGGGTGGAAAAATTGCCCCAAAAAATGGCATGGCATGTTTAAAGGCCATGTGAGCGAGCCCACTATGATCTTGGAAGCGGTTGCTTCACAAGATCTTTGGATTTGGCATGCTTATTTTGGTTTACCAGGGTCTCTGAATGATATAAATGTTCTTCAACGTTCTCCTGTTTTTACAAAGCTAGCCGAAGGCCAAACTCCTCCAAAGGAATTATAGCATCAATGGCCATCAAGACACACTGGGTATTACCTTGCAGATGGTATCTATCCACGGTGGGCAACATTTGTGAAGAGCATACCAGCTCCAACTAGCAGAAAGCATAAAACTTTTGCCAAGAAGCAAGAGGGGGCTAGGAAAGATGTGGAACGAGCCTTTCGAGTTCTGCAATCCCGTTTTGCCATTGTTCGTGGACCTGCTAAAGGATGGAAACGTAAAGAAATCACTGATGTCATGAAAGCTTGTGTCATAATGCACAATATGATAGTTGAAGAGGAGCGACAAACTGGTCGGCAAAGCTGCACTTTTGAGGCAATTGGAGAGAGAGTCACAGTCTCTCGTACTCATGCGGAAGAACTGAGCTCTTTTATTCAGATGACTCATCGGATTAGAAATTTCGATGAACATGATCAGCTTAAACTTGATCTAATTGACCATGTGTGGCAAAAGTTTGGAAATGAGTAATCCATGTCTTTGTAATGCAGCTATCAATAAAAATATTTATGCAATGAGTGATGTAATCCATGTCCTCAACTAGCAGAAAGCAGTAAATAGTTCTTACAACTACAACATATAGCTCACATTACCCTAGGCCGCGAGCAAGGATCTCCTTCTGCTTAGCTTGGTAGAACTGCTTTTGAACATCAGTCATACCACTTGTGTCGATGAGCATGACCCTCTCATCTAATTCAAACTGTCTCCGTGCATCCTCCCTCTCGTTTCGTGCATCCTCATTCTTTTTGAGTGCAATCTCCTCTTTTCGCAATTCCAATTGTTGTGCGTAGCGAGCATTTCTTGCCGCCTCTTTGATCTCATCCTTCTCTAGCTTTGCTGTCCACACAGTTTCTAATGACAGCTTGCAAGCACTCGCCATCAGCTTTACCTCTCTTGTCCCTCTTCACACCATCGGTCTTTTCTCATGTTCAAGAGCATCGGTGTGTATCGAGGTAGCATCAAGACGTCTGAGAGGATGCATCACCGGATCGCTGGTGGCTGTGCCCGCATTTGCATCAATGGTCTTCTTTTGTTTCTTAAGAGAAGTTTCAACTTCTCTTGTCCGCCACTTTGGATACTTCAAAACTCTACATAGCAATGCATCAGTGTGAAAGGCTTTTTTTAAGATCCATTTCCTTGAACAAAATGTGTGCATCGTTTGTCCGCACATATAAATATGTTGTTAAAATAAGCACAACACATATAGAATATTGCACATCACATATAGAATTACAAGAAAGGCGATACCTTTTCTTGTATAGTCCTTCCACTTTCTTGCCTATTTAAAATCTGCTCAAGGCAACCACAAAATTTAGAGGTCTCTATTAATCGTTGTGTAACGGCAATTGATTGCATTAGCATTACGCTCCGGCCATGATGATTCCTTGTGTGTGTTGTAGTACTCTGAAATTCTATCCCAATAAGCATCCCGGTTTTGATCTGTCCCAACAATATCCAAACTTGTATTTGCCCATGCTGCTATGAGAACCTTGTCCTCATCACTAGACCATTTTTTGCCTTTGTTGGATTTTCCTTTCTCTGTTATTGCAGAACGATGCTGAGTTGATGGAGTTGCCTGCTCTTCAATTGGACTTTCTAGTTGTGTTTGCGTGTAACCAAAACCAAGGGTGTCCAAGAAGCTTTGGTCAGCATCCATCTGCAAGCAACCAATGCACAGCTATTTTAGACCACAATCTGGCATCAAATTGACAAGCAAAAAATTATTTTCTTCTCCTTGCAAAGAGCTATGCTTTGTGCATATGATCAATTTTACTATCCATTTACCCAAATTGCCTCTTAAATTGTGGACCTGGAAGCAGAGGCCAGCCTGGTCACCAGAGGCAGAGGATCCAGCAGAGGCCAGCCTGGTCACCAGAGGCCGCCACCCCTGCATCTCCCCACGGCGCCGCTCGTCCCGCCGCCCCAGCAGACAGGCCCGCCGCCTCAGCTTCTCCCCCCCCACCGCTCCGCCGCCCAGCCCCCACTGTCGCCCAGCCCCGCTCCTCGCCTCTATTCTCACGGTAGCGCTGCACAAGACGCGCCGCCGCCAGATCGGGCTGCAGGCGGCGTCGCCGCCCTCGCTCCGCTTCGAGAAAGGAAAAAAATGGTTACCTTGGGCAGCGGCCGGAGAGGAGACGCGTCGGCGACCTTGGGCGGCGGCCGGAGAGGGGCGACGGCGACCTTGGGGAGGCGGCCGGAGAGGAACGGGAGCAGGAGCGGGAGCGGGAGGCTTTTTTCTCTTCTTTTCCCTTCTGTTCGCGAGCCCAGGAGCGTGGTTCGGTCGTGTTTAGTCCCACGCCAGGTACGCTCATGGGAGCGACGTGTATAGGTACACGATCTGATACACGATCCACTGGGAAAGATTTTTTGATTTTGATCGTGTATATTTAGCATCCACCTCCATATACACCATCCACTAGAGATGCTCTACGATTTGCTCCCTCCGTCTCGCATAATATAACGTGTTTTCACACTACACTGATAAATTATTTGTCGAAGGGGGTACGTTATTGAAGTAATCTTGATTTTTTTTATTTGCCACCGTGATTTACTATGTATGTTTTGTGGAAGTTTCTTGGAACAACATGGTACCATCAAGCCCATGAACCGATGGGTCGTGTTGGTCTCTTTGTCTTTCAGCCTGTCAGTGTCACCCCTAGCTATATCTTCACTACTATGTCTTGATTTCCCATGACGACAACAACAACAATGTGAGTAGAATGTAGATTGTCTCATCCATGTGTTGGATTGACGTTTAAGTAACAATATCATTCGTTGAGAAGAAAATAGAGAAACCTTGTTTGTGTCCAACTTAGCGTTAATGTCACAATTTATGGTGTAGTCCTGGCAAGTCGATCTGATAAAACTCATCGCTATGTAAATAAAACAGAATGAAGACATGAGGGGAAAAAACCCAGACGAAAACCCCGCCAATGCAAAGGAATACTATACATTTTGATTTTAGAAAGAGAAGAAAAAGAAATAAAAAAGACCCTGGAGGTCCCGATCTATTCGACATCAATAAGAAGAACACCCAAGAGCCAAAGATGAGCATAGGGGAGATGGATTCACATACGTGCTACCTGTCGTGGTGTCTTTGGTACCTAGGGCTGGTAGCTCTAACCAAACACAATAGTTTTATGTTATAGAGTATGTACAATTTTTTGTGGCATTGTGACACTGCTTTTTTTCTTTGTAAACCGTTGTTGTTCTGTTTGTTAAGTCACCAAATAAATATATTGTGCAAATATCTTCCATCATGGGTCTAAGATATTGATATGGTGTTGTGAATGTTGTTACATTTTTTATAAATTTGGCCAAAGTTAATAAAGTTCGATTTAAGACTAGACTGCTATGAGTAATAATGTCAAATGGAGAGTGTATGCTTTGTGGGAGTTCCTTCTAGAAATGTCCCAATTATCTAGTACCCCATTTCCCGCGGGATTATTACTACGGAGGGCCATTTTGGTAAGACCAGGGCAAAAGGGGGGTGGTTTTCCTATTTCAAATTTGCCCCATTAGCGCGCTACAATCACTTGGCATTAATTATTAAAATATCACAACAATTAATATCCCACCTCTCTTGCACAGGTCCCTCCCTCGCGTGCGTGTGCTTTCCGCACTTGCATGGCGCATGCATAGCATATCGAGTAGGGTTAGACCTTTCCTGGACTTGTTTATCCTACAAATAGAAACCCAACATTCTATTTTGAAGTTTTACCAAGATGGAACCACGACTTGGAGAGAAGGCGCCATTCCGAGTTTTGCAATGATGGTGCCAGGGTTTGAATTTTGGAGTACACCATATCTCTTTATAAGTCTAGCCATCCTCTTCATGTTCTTTTAATCCTCTTGTGTTCTAAAGCATTGCTTCCAGGCGATCTTAATAAGTTCATGTCAAAGGTGGCCTCGAAGCCGGCAAAGGGGACGGGAGTGGTGGCCGATTTCCCACTGTCAACGTAGTAGATGATGTCGTGTACACAAGGAGCTGACCTGCTACATCTCGGTCTTACTTGGCTTGTAACACATCATAGGCTCATCGAACGGTGGCAATGGAGCTTGGGAGCCAGTTCTAGGGCTTGCTGGGCATGAGCCAGTGTAGAGTAGTCGGCATACGTGCAAATAGTAGGCATATTTTAGTTATAAATATAACATGCCACTATCATGAGCAGTAGGCATATTTTAATTCCAAATTTAATAGTTGTAGATTACACATGTGAAAAGGGCATTTAAAATCCTAGGAGGGAGAAAGCCCGCTCTCTCCTTGAGAGTGAGTTAAATGGGTTAGTGGCCCATTAACACACACTATAATCTAGCCAGCATGTTCATATTCCAAATTTAATAGTCGAGTACACCATCTCTTGTTATAAGTCTAGCCAACATCTTCATATTCTTTCAGCCCTCTTCTTTTTCCTAAAGCATTGCTTCCCCATGATCTTAGCAAGTTCATGTCAAAGGTGGCCACGAAGCCGGCAAAGTGGATGGGAGCGACGATTGATTGCCCACCGCCAACATAGTAGATGACACCATGGTACACAATGGACTCGACAAACTACGTCTCGGTCTTACCTGACGTGGGCGCGAGTGGATAACACTAGGCTTGTGTGACATCGGATGCTGGCGGTGAAGCATGTGAGCCAGTTCTAGGGCTTGCTGGGAAAGAGCGGGTGTTGAGTAGTCCTCGTGCCTGCAACAATAGGCATTTTTTAGTTATAAATTTAATATGCCTCTATCATGTGCAGTACGCATATTTTAATCCGAATTTAATGGTTGCAGATTACACATGGGAAAAGGACATCTAAAACCCTAGATGAGAGGAAGCATGTCTCTCCTTGAGAGCGAGTTAAGTGGGTTAGTGGCCCATTAACACATAGTATGCCTAGCCAGCCTAGTTAGGTGCCATGATTGAATTTTGGAGTACACCATCTCTCTTATAAATCTAGCAAGTGAAAGGATCGATATGGTTGACTAGAGGGGGGGGTGAATAGGCAACTAACAATTTTTAACCTTTTATTTACCAAATTAAACTTTGCAACAAAATAGGTTGTCTAGATGTGCAACTAGGTGAGCAACCTATATGATGCAATAACAACTAGTACACAACCAAGCAAGGGATGTAACAACAAGTAAGCTTGCAAAAGTAAAGGCACGAAATAACCAAGAGTGGAGCCGGTGGAGACGAGGATGTGTTACCGGAGTTCCTTCCTTTTAAAGGGAAGTACGTCTCCGTTAGAGCGGTGTGGAGGCACAGTGCTCCCCAAGAAGCCACTAGGGCCACCATATTCTCCTCACGCCCTCACACAATGCGAGATGTCGTGATTCCACTATTGGTGCCCTTGAAGGCGGCGATCGAACCTTTACAAGCAAGGTTAGGGCAATATCAACAACAATCGGAGGCTCCCAACAACAACAACAACACCACGAAGCTTCACCACAATGGAGTATGGCTTCGAGGTGACCTCAACCGTCTAGGGTGCTCAACACCCAAGAGTAACAAGATCCACAAGGGATAAGTGGGGGGAATCAAATTTATCTTGGTGGAAGTGTAGATCTGGGCCTTCTCAACCAATCCCGAGCAAATCAACAAGTTTGATTGGCTAGGGAGAGAGATCGGGCGAAAATGGAGCTTTGAGCAACAATGGAGCTTTGGGGGAAAGAGGTAGGTCAACTTGGAGGAAGAAGACCCCTTTATATAGTGGGGAAACACATCCAACCGTTACCCCACTGAGCAGCCCCGCATAGGGCGGTACTACCGCTAGGGAAGGGCGGTACTACCCACGAGAGCGGTACTACCGCTTCCCTACCTAGCGGTACTACCGCTGAAGAGGGAGTCAAACCCATCGCCCCAGAGCGGTACTATCGGGAGTAGGAGCGGTACTACCGCCGAGCGGCATTACCGCTTTACTACCGCTTTAGTGCAGCAAAACCCGACACGAGAAAACATCGTCTCGAATCGAGGCGGTAGTAGGCGCGGTACTACTGCGGTACTACAGCCGAAACTCATGAAGGTACTACCGCTTCACGGAGCGGTATTATTTTCGAGAGCGGTACTACCGCTCGGTGGAGCGGTACTATCATTGGGGCTTTGGCGGTACTATCATCAGAGATCGCGATACATCACCGCAGCAGTAGGCAAAGCAGTACTAAGAGAAGTGCAGCTCCAAAGATGCGAAGGGAAGATGACGGGCGTGATAAGGATGTGTACGTGTTGATTCCACCCTAGTCTTACCAAAGCGGATCCCCTCTTAATAGTACGGTGACTCCTACGAAACTAGTCCACCAACAACGAAATGCAGGAGCTACACCGTCTTGAATAAAACACCGAGGGGAGGAAATCGTCTCGTGCCAATGGATGATTCTCTGAAAGAACTTAACACACACGATTAGTCCGCAAAAGCATTGTCATCAATCACCAAAACCACTAGGGAATAAATATGCCCTTACAATCTCCCCCTTTTTGGTGGATTGATGACAATACGGGATTTGCATAAACACGATATATAGTAAGCATACAAACCCCACGGTCCTAACATGTAGATGGGCTCCCCCTAGATGTGTGCTATTTAGATAAGTGCTTTGGACTGCACAAAGACACATACTAGGATCAAAGCTCCCCCTACATTTTAGAGACCAATAATCTAAGCATGGTGTATGAGAGCAGCATAGATGATATAACAAGAAAAGCACGCAACTCATAAGCTAGATAGACATAGATAATGATACTAGAAATGTAAGGTAGCATACGTCTCACACCATATGACTCGTACTTAAGTCTCACTCGAACTTAGGTCTCACAGACAAACCAACCAAAGCAAATGCGAGGAAAACACGAACAAGACACGAATAAGAGACGAAAGACACACTCGCAAATCCCTAAACTCTCTCCCCCTTTGACATCGAGACACCAAAAAGGAGAGGGAGTGTTGCTATCGCTCCAGGTGAGAGCAAATGAGGGACACACGCATCAGAGCCCAGCGGAATCATCGGCACCACCATCGTCAGTCTGGAAGTGCTCGGCCTCAGAATCGGTCCACGGGCAGTGCTGCTGAATCCACTCCTCCTCCTCAGTAAGCTAGTCCTCAGATCCACTCTTGATCAGTAGCACCTAACCGACGATGAGCTCCTTGTGACGATCATGAGCCTTCTTCTCAGCCACATGAGTCATGTAATCGACCGTGAGCCTCCATGCAGAACAACTTCTTCATCTTAGACTTGAGCTTAGCCCAAGAGGGCTCTCCTCGAAGGCATGCAGTCATCATCCTCATCATCATCATTGCAGTGCTCCTCCTCTGCCTCCATGGCAGCAAAGCAGAGCATTTAAGGAACTCCAGTCCTAGGGGCCTAAGTGCCCCAGTTATCCTTCTTCCTCAGACGCTTGACATCGTGAGAGATCAACTCTCCAGACTCCAGAGGCACCTTAGGATATACATGATCCTAGGCCTTCTCGATGAGCAGCATGATGAACGGACCATAGATCGGGCACTTGCACTCGGAGATAGCAGACATCAGCTCAGACCACATAACATGAGAGATATCCAAAGACTCTCTGGTGGGATTTTCCTTCTCACGCTGGCAGAAAAGAAGCATGTCCACGAGATAAGAGTGAACCTGGTCCAGATTCCCAATGCGAGGGAAAAGAGTCTCTCTGAAGATGTGGTGAAGGATATCCAGATAGGCAGGCAGCTCATAGGTTTCCTTGTGTGTCTCAGGGTTGATCTTCAGAGTGCAGTATGGCCAGAGAGCTTGCTTGTGAGTGCAATGGGCGCGGGCGTGGGGGCGAAAGCCAACCGGAGACTCAAGACCTAGATCTTGCACCCCAATCAACTACATGAACGCTCTCCACTTGACGGAAAGCAGCTTGCCATTTGTCATCCAGGTGAGTGTCCTGTCCTCATCAGTCCCAAGGTGAACCGTGGCATAGAATTGGGCCACCATATCAGCATCAAAGTCCTTGTTGAATTTCATGATCCCAAGAATGTTCAGTTGAGTGCACATCTGAAGAGCTTCACCAAAATAGTCAGGATCTTGCTCCATATGGTCGGTGTCGATGGAGTGCACGTTGACATAGAAATTCTTCTTTGCTTTGAGGACATCGAAGAAGATGGCAAACTGGAACCTGTTCCAGAACGGAAGGTTGACCAAAGTGGGATCTTGGTCAGCATCATACGGGTTGCGGCGGCGCCTTGCCCAGAACTCCTTGGGCGGCATTTCTGGCACTGTCTTGCCGGGCTTTGGCTTGACCCCAGCCTTCTTCTGGAGTTGAGGTGGAGGTGGAGGTGGAGGATGAGCACTTGAGGATCCTCCGGCAGGCTCGGTGGTGCGGTAGCGCTTGGACGTGGCACGTCCGGGATTGACACGACGAGCCTGATGCTCAGGGACCTCATCACCTGGAACCACACACAAGAACACGCAAACAACCAGAAAACACGAGCATAAGCCACAAAACACAAGCAAAAAGATCACTGAAAGGTAGAAGTAGAGTGGAAGTTGGTAGAGAGCGGTAGTACCGCGACCAGATAGCGGTAGTACCGCCACGAGCGGTAGTACCGCTCCACAGGGAGCGGTAGTACCGCTCCACAGGGAGCGGTAGTACATACCGATAGGGCGGTACCGCGCGGGCGGGAAACGGCAGTTTCTACTACCGTGGTCGATCCGCACTACCGCCCTACCAAATTCAAAAATACTCCAATCAAACATCAATCCAAACTGCCTAGAAGCATTCTCCACCCTACCAAGCCTAGATTTGGTCAAAATCTAAAGATGCAATCACATCGCCCTAGATGCTAGATTGAAAACCTAGACAAAAGAACAAGAGAACGGGGCAATACCGCATCCATGGCAAGAGGACAAGGTGGGGATCGTCTCCACCAAGGGAATGGAGAGGGATGTGTTGGGGAACGAGTAATTTCAAAAATTTCCTACGCACACGCAAGATCATGGTGATGCATAGCAACGAGAGGGGAGAGTGTTGTCTACGCACTCGAGACCAAGCGAAGCGCTGATGCAACGTAGAGGAAGTAGTCGACGTCCTCCCGGTCCAACCGATCCAAGCACCGCATTCGCACCTCCGAGTTCTTGACACACGACAGCTCGATGACGCACCCTGACCGATCCAAGAGAGGTGCGGGAGGAGTTTCACAAGACGACGGCGCAGGACGATCTTGATGTTCAATCGCCGCAGGCTTCGCCTAAGCACCGCTACAATATGACCGAGGTGTAATATCGTGGAGGGGGCACCGACACGGCTAAGGAACGATCACGATGATCAACTTGTGTCTAGGGTGCCCCCCGCCCGTATATAAAGGAGGGAGGGAGGAGGAGGCCGCCTAGGAGGAGGCGCCATAGGGGGCAAACCTACTCCAAGTAGGTTTCGCCCCTTTCCTATTAGGAGTAGGAGAAGGAAGGAAGAGGGGAGGAGAGAAGGAAGGGGGCCGCCCCCTCCCAGTCGGATTGGGCTTGGGGACGCCTCCCTTGCTCCTTCTCCTCCTTCCACTAAGGCCCAATAAGGCCCATATACTTACGGGGATTCCGGTAACCTCCCTAACTCCCAGATATTCCCAATCTCACCTGGAACCTTTCCGGTGTCCAAATATATCCGTCCAATATATCAATCTTTATGTCTCGACCATTTCGAGACTCCTCGTCATGTTCGTGATCCAATCCGGGACTCCAAACAACCTTCGGTACATCAAAATACATAAACTCATAATGAAACTGTCATCAAAACCTTAAGCGTGCGGACCCTACGGTTCGAGAACAATGTAGACATGACCGAGACACGTCTCCGGTCAATAACCAATAGCGGGACCTAGATGCCCATATTGGTTCCTACATATTCTATGAAGATCTTTATCGGTCAAACCGCACAACAACATACGTTGTTCCCTTTGTCATCGGTATGTTACTTGCCCGAGATTCGATCGTCGGTATCCAATACCTAGTTCAATCTCGTTACCGGCAAGTCTCTTTACTCGTTCCGTAATACATCATCTCGCAACTAACTCATTAGTTGAAATGCTTGCAAGGCTTAAATGATGTGCATCACCGAAAGGGCCCAGAGATACCTCTCCGACAATCGGAGTGACAAAACCTAATCTCGAAATACGCCAACCCAACATGTACCTTTGGAGACACCTGTAGTACTCCTTTATAATCACCCAGTTACGTTGTGACGTTTGGTAGTACCCAATGTATTCCTCCGGCAAACGGGAGTTGCATAATCTCATAGTTACAGGAACATGTATAAGTCATGAAGAAAGCAATAGCAACATACTAAACGATCAAGTGCTAGGCTAACGGAATGGGTCAAGTCAATCACATCATTCTCCTAATGATGTGACCCCGTTAATCAAATGACAACTCATGTCCATGGCTAGGAAACTTAACCATCTTTGATTCACGAGCTAGTCAAGTAGAGGCATACTAGTGACACTATGTTTGTCTATGTATTCACACATGTATCAAGTTTCCGGTTAATACAATTCTAGCATGAATAATAAACATTTGTCATGAAATAAGGAAATAGATAATAACTTTATTATTGCCTTTAGGGCATATTTCCTTCAGTCTCCCACTTGCACTAGAGTCAATAATCTAGTTCACATCGCCATGTGTTTTTAACATCAATAGTTCACATCACCATGTGATTAACACCCATAGCCCACATAGATATGTGATTAACTCCCAAAGGGTTTACTAGATTCAGTAATCTAGTTCACATTGCTATGTGATTAACACCCAAAGAGTACTGAGGTGTGATCATGTTTTGCTTGTGAGATAATTTTAGTCAACGGGTCTGCCACATTCAGATCTGTATGTATTTTGCAAATTTCTATGTCAACAATGCTCTGCACGGAGCTACTCTAGTTAATTGCTCCCACTTTCAATGTGTATCTAGATCGAGACTTAGAGTCATCCAGATCGGTGTCAAAACTTGCATCGACGTAACCCTTTACGACGAACCTTTTGTCACTTCCATAATCGAGAAACATATCCTTATTCCACTAAGGACAATTTTGACCGCTGTCCAGTGATCTACTTCTAGATCACTATTGTATTCCCTTGCTAAAATCAGTGTAGGGTATACTATAGATCTGGTACACAGCATGGCATACTTTATAGAACCTATGGCTGAGGCATAGGGAATGACTTTCATTCTCTTTCTATCTTCTGCCGTGGTCGGGTTTTGAGTCTTACTCAATTTCACACCATGTAACATATGCAAGAACTCTTTCTTTGGCTGTTCCATTTTGAGCTACTTCAAAATCTTGTCAAGGTATGTACTCATTGTCAAAACCGGCGGATCTCGGGTAGGGGGTCCCGAACTGTGCGTCTAGGCGGATGGTAACAGGAGACGAGGGACACAATGTTTTACCCAGGTTCGGGCCCTCTCGATGGAGGTAAAACCCTACGTCCTGCTTGATTAATATTGATGATATGGGTAGTACAAGAGTGGATCTACCACGAGATCAAGGAGGCTAAACCCTAGAAGCTAGCCTATGGTATGATTGTTGTAATGTATGTTGTCCTACGGACTAAAGCCCTCCGGTTTATATAGACACCGGAGGAGGCTAGGGTTTACAGAGTCGGTTACAATGGTAGGAGATCTACATATCCGTATTGCAAGCTTGCCTTCCACGCCAAGGAAAGTACCATCCGGACACGAGCCGAGTCTTCATTCTTGTATCTTCGTAGTCTTGGAGTCCGGCGGATAATGATAGTCCGGCTGTCCGGACACCCCTAGTCCAGACTCCTCAAGAGCCCTGAACCAGTCTTCAATGACGATAAGTCCGGCGTGCATAATGTTCAAGATTGCAAGGCGGGTTCCTCCTTGAATAATCCAGAGAAGATCATGAACACCAGGATAGTGTCCGCTCGCAAAAATAATTTCCACATTCCACCGTAGAGAGAATAAAATGTACACTTAGCTCAATCTGGCCGACGTATTATGCGGCGTGACATCACACCGCCACCAAGCCCTTGTTTGAATCGTTTTTACTATACCACCTCAAAGACGCTTAGCGAAGCGGTTTCTTGGCACGCCTTGTCGGCGAGATCGTGTTCCCTTATTCCGGATCCTCATCAATACGGACGTAGTAACCCAACCGCGCCATTGATGGTGGCGCTTGGGAGATAAGCGAGTTTTACCAGGCTGGTGGGGGACGCATAGTTTTCGTCCGCCTATATATAAGGGATAAGAATTCACCTTCTCACCTATGCCTTCTTCCTCCTTTGCTTATCCATCTCCGCACACTCAAGCTCCAACGCCCAAGCTTGAGCATCTCGCCTCGACCTTCTCCGAATATGTCCGGAGCGGGAGGTAAATGGTTAGCCTCCACCGTTAAGGAGGAGGACATCACCAAGCTGCGCGACGCCGGATACCTTTCCAGCGATATCGCACATCGGTCGCCCTGACGAGGGCAGCTCATCCCTACCCCCGGGCCTCATGAGAGGGTCGCCTTCCTCCCCACTTCCTCCGCTGGATCGGGCTTTCCGCCCATCCATTTGTCCGGGGCTCATGTTTTACTACGGCCTGGATTTCCATGATCCGGCGCTGAACTTCATCCTCAACATCTCGGCGTTTATCGCCGTGTGTGAGGCCTTTCTCGCATCCGCCCCACTTCGCCTGTGGCTCAAGACCTTCAACGCTGTCAAGGTTGTGAAGGGCACATAAGCGAATGCGGAGGCGCCATGTTGGGCAAATCGCCCAACGCCCCTTGGCTTGAAGGGACCTTCGTGGACTCCATCAAGGGGTGGCAATCGGGTAGTTCTACATCACCGAGCCGCAAGAAGCCCACATGGGCGGCGGCCCCGAAGTTTAGATCTCGAATCCCCACGCAGCTCACCTCCCGAAAGAGAAGGGATTGCAGTGGGGCAATCCGTGGAGGTGACGGACTCGAGCCTGCATCAAGAAGATGGTGAGCAATAGGCTCCGGCTTGTCGACGTGGTCCAAGTCATGCTCCTCCGGCGGATTCTCCCATGCCAAGAACGGGCATTCAACTTGTGGGAGTTCAATCTGGAACAGCACCAGGCGCTGAGTGGGCTCTTCGATACCACATCGAAGGCGCCTGGAGGGTGCTGTTCAAGGGCGCCGAAGCCCCCGCATCCGCGACGGAAGATCGCGGATTCAGCTCGCAGTGTCCAACTGACGAGGTAAGTGATTCAATCCCATCGCGGGACACTTGTGATAATTAACTTTTAATGGGATCTCATTCTGCCACTTCCCTTGATAGGAATGGATGGAGAAGGCCGAGCTGCTCATCAGCCCGGCTCCCATGCCAGAAGACCCAGTGGACGCCCGCTTAACAGGGCTGCTGGTTCCGGCACCGCACGTGGTGCCGGAGAAGAAGGCCAAGAAGGTGGCCACGGGACTCGAAAGAGTTCCTCAGAATCAAAGGCGTCGACGACGACGAGGACTCCTCCTCAAGATGAGGAGGAGGAGTATTCTCTCCGGAGGAGGAAGAGAAGAAGAGGAAGGCTTCCCAATCGGGAGGCCAAAGGGTCCAAGAGGGGAGAACTATCCCTCAGATAGCCGCCAACATCAACGTTGGCGAGGATGAGTGGCCTCCAAGGGCCAAAGGTCCCGCAAGATCGTAAGTATCCGGATCCTTGATGTGTAATTTCTTTTATGTCGCGTAGTATCCTTCTAACGCCGCATTCTGCCCGTAGTCCGGCCAATGATGATCTCCCCAACTCATCGAGCGGGTCATTGGCCTCGTCGGATGTGAATTCCATCCCGACTGCCTCTACCCCATGCGCCGACAAGGACGCCGAGGTGGGATCCCAGAGAGGGACCCATCAGGAGGAGGCTCCGGAGGCGCCGTCAGGCAGCCTCCCGGACTTCGTGTCGGACTCTACATCGGAACCCGCAGTGGTTCCAGAGTCCGGCAAGCGGCCCCTTCGAAAGAAGGGCAGGACCGTGACGCCGGCGGTCTCCGTCCAACCGGAGGCGCCGGATAACCTGTTGGAGGCGCTTAAAGGCGCTTCCATCGAGGAAGAACACCGCACTATCATGAGTGCGGTGATTAAGAAGGTTCAGCTCGCTAAGAGCGGGCTGACCGAAGCCTGCAGCAGCCTTCTAACAGGCTTTGAGGTAAGAAGTTAAAATTATGTAATGTAATACCGCATAGACAGTAGCCCCTGATGCTTAGTTCGGTGTTTGGAAAGAAAAGCCGGACTAAGGATCTAACAAGATTTACAGAGGGTTGCCTAAAATATGTCAATATGGGTTTGCAGGCTGCGCTGCTGACCTCTGCCGCACTAACGGCGGAGGTCGACGTGCTGAAGAAGGATCTCGAGCGGTCCGAGCAAGAGCTCGGCCATGCAAAGAAGCAGCTCGAGGAAAAAGAAGGTGAATAACACCTCTTTGAATAAGTACCTTCTGTAAAAGGATTTTGGTTGCAAATAAAATTAACAAGGATAAATGTGTATTGCAGGGCCACTAACGAGGTGGCAGCCACGAAGATGATGTGTCCACGGTCAACGCAAAGGGCCATGAACGGGCTGAGCGAGAAAAGCAAGAGGCACGGGTGACGGAAGTTGGCAAGAGCTCCAAGCTCATGGAAAAGCATGAGAGTTTGGAGCGTGACTCAAGACTCGAGAGTCCGAGCTTGCCTCGCTCTCAAAGTGCCAAGTCCGCCAAGGCCGAGGCCCATAAGGCCCTTTAGGAAGTTGAGGACATAAAGAAGATAGCGGCGGTAAGGCATTTTTCATGCAAAGCGGGCATGTTAATGTGAATTACCCGATACTTACCCGAATTCGAGCTCTCGAGGCGCTTGCAGATCTGCTGCCAGAGGCGCCCGATGCCGCCGCATTCTATCGTGGCGAGGAGGGAGCTCGACGAGACGGTCTTCGGTCTCAAGACGCCGAGGCCGGCCATCCGGTGCTTAAGCGACCGGTGAAGCAATGGTCGAACTCCACAAGGTAGCCGAGGAGGCCATGAAGGGTCTCATAGTCCGGTGTGGCTCGACAGCCATGCCAGGAGCTACTTTGGCCTCGTCAGGCGGCAGCTAGTGGATGCATGTCCCTGTGCTGGACGTAGTCAAGCGCTCCCTTTGTATTGAAGGCGCTGTCGACCTTGCCCGCATAAAGGTGCAATGGGGCAAGTTGGATGCGAGAAGCTTCACGGACCCACCGCCGCCGGGCAAGGAGTATCGCACGGAGAAGTATTATAAAATTGTCTCAAGGGAGCCTGCGATATTGCGTATGAATGCTCCCAAATGTAATCTTTGAGTGAACTCGCTGTGTATTTATCCTCGGCGCTGAAAACTTCGCTCATATGCGCCATGAGCAACTCTTGTTTAATTTAAAATATTACCTTCAGGCGGCCGCTTGTAAAATCGAGAGATGGCAAGTCGTTATTTCAGCCCCAAGCCACAAGTGCCGGGTGTTCGGGATAAACTTGAGCACTCTTGTTCCCATTTTTGGTCCATCTAGGAGGCACTCAACACGCATTTAACAAGGCAACCGGACTTATAATGCTTGAACACTCTCACTTAGCCATAGAATTCTATAATTTTAATTTTCGGAAGCCCCGGTGTTCGAAGACCGAATCCGGCGCTATCCACGCCTTCGTCGGACATTATCCGAACTTCGTCAAGCGGCGTGAGTCTTTAGGACCGAAAAACCTCTCGAACAGCGACCAATCTCTCGCCTTATCATGCCGCCGTTTTAGCTTTCCATCGAGGCGTTAGCCCGGCTCAACCGGGGCGCAATCGCAGTGGTTCTCCCAGTGCCACCTTAGCCGACAAAACGGAACGTAAGGCACCAAAACGTGGGAGCCGAGCAAACCCAACTATTGACCCAAGACATGATTCGGAGCTGATTCATATAATGCTATAAGTTCGGGGTGCCACACTTGTGAAAGTGTTCGGACTTTATCACACCATAATTTGGGGAACAGAAGCCCCTGGCGTATTCGGCCGTACCAAAATATACGGGTGCAGGATGTCATGTAATGAACATATATATACAAGATAACACAATTGCAATAAAGAGGTGCTGCATATTTATGAAAGAAAGTCTGCTAGTAGAGCGGACTGATACAGATAGTGCGGTAAGCAAGGGATGTGGACTAAATAAACATGTCCCCCTCCAGGGATGAGCTGCAGACTTGGTGTATATAATCGAATTTAATGCTCAGAATCGAGACCACCAATGTTCGTCGCGCCTTCTTTAGTCCCCGACTATTGCATCATGAGTTGGCAGTTCGCCACCGGACAGGCTTCGCTTAACGGAGTCCTGTGTACACAAAGTAGTAAAGTGAAAAGAAAAGAAGGGGGCACACTTGCAGCCCCTCGTGTGGTCGAGCCGCACTGGGTCCATTGTGATCGTGCCCTTTCCTCGCGCCCATGGTATCTCCAAAGCGTAATGATGTACGCAGAGTGTTATTCTTGCGATCATGCGCGGGCGAGGGTTGGGGCCGCATTGCTACGCGTGCTCTGATCGCGCCAGGTGGTCTTGGTTGGCATTGCTCTAGGCGCGCTTTGCTGTGTCCGGCTTTCTAACTGCCGGACTTGAGAATTGCCTTAAAAGGATGCTCTGTACTTCTGTCGTGAGAGCCGATGTATGTTCCTCCGTTCGGAGGGAGCGTTCCGTATTCCCATTGACTGTGATGACTCCACGAGGGCCTGGCATCTTGAGCTTTAGGTATGCATAATGCGGCACCGCGTTGAATTTTGCAAACGCGGTTCGTCCGAAAGCAGAGCGTGGTAGCCACTACGAAACGGGACTATGTCTAAGATTAACTCTTCGCCCGAAATTATCCGGGATCCAAGACCACTTCAGCGTGTGATGAGCTCGCATAGCAGTTGGCTTCCACTCTGGGATGACACCTTTAAAGGTTGTCTTTGTAGGTTTAATCCTAGATGGGTCTATGCCCATTTTGGCGCATTGTATCCTCGATAAAGTAGGTTCAGCTCTCGCCGCCGCCCATCAGGACTCTCGTGAGGTGAAATCCATCGACGATTGGGTCTAAAACCACGCGGCGAATCCGCCATGGCGTATGCTGGTCGGATGGTCTCTTCGATCGAAAGTGATCGGACAAGAGGACCATGGATTGAACTTTGGGGCGATCGCTCCATCGCATAGACGTCTCTTAGTGCGCGCTTCTCACCCTCTTGGTTATGTGGGTCGCAGATATCATATTCACCGTCCGCACTTGTGGGGGAAACCTTCGTCCTCTCGTTGTTCGGGCGGTCGGGTCTCTTCCTCGTCGCTGTTGTTTAGCCCTTGTCATTGTTTTCAGCAATTAACTTGCCGGCCCGCTTGAACACCCAGCAATCTCTATTAGTGTGGTTAGCTGGCTTTTCAGAGGTGCCATGTATCCGCATAAGCGGTCGAGTATTCGGTCCGATTTGACGGACCCGAGTGGTTCTTTTGAATGGCTTCTTCCACGACCGGTTTAGAGCTCGGAATCCCGCATTGACCGCCAGATCCTCCTTATCATCGCCGCTAATGCGGCGCTTTGTTTTTGTTTTGACGTGACTGCCGTTGTTGTCCTTGGTATCCGGACCGCAGAATTTTTACGGAGGTTGTTGCTACGGGCTAGCTAGCTGTCCTCTCCCCGCAAAAGCGGTCATTAACGATGTGAGGGCTGCCATGGATTTCGCTTTTCCTCGCCCCTGTGCCGGGCTAGCCATTCGTCCCGGATGTTATGTTTGAAGGCTGCAAGGGCCTATGCATCCGGACAATCGACGATTTGGTTTTTCTTTGTCAAGAACCGTGTCCGTAATTGTCCGCCGATTCGTCTGGCTGCTGAATAATGTGGCTGAGGTCGTCGGCGCTCGTGGTCGCATTACACGTGCCTTGGAAGTTGTCGAGGAATGTGGCTTCCGTGTCCTCCCAAAGACCCAATTGACTCAAGGGCAAGCTGTTTAGCCAATGCCGAGCTGGTCCTTTAAGCTTGAGTGGGAGGTACTTGATGGCATGGAGATCATCACCGCGGGCCATATGAATGTGGAGAAGATAGTCTTCGATCCAAACCGCGGGGTCTATTGTGCCATCGTAAGATTCGATGTTTACGGGTTTAAACCCTTCGGGGATCTGATGATCCATTACTTCGTCAGTGAAGCATAGAGGGTTTGCGACGGCTCTGTATTGGGCGATATCACGACGCAGCTCGAGAGAGCGCTGTCCGCTGTGTTCGGCCCGGCCGGGGTTATTGTGTCCGGCGGGACGATATTCGTCGTGAGTCGTAGGGCGCCCACGTGATCCGTAGATGGATTTGGATTGCCTTGCCTTGTCCTCCAATATGTCTCGCAAGTCCGGCGCGTTCCCTCTTGGCTTCGTACTTTTGGAGCGATGCCGGGGTATGGTCGTGCGCTGGTGATGAAGGTATGTATGCTTCCTCCTCTAGTCGGGGGAGCAGCTTGCGTCTTGGGTAACTTTTGGAGGGGCGTTCGAGTTTATACTCTTCGGCCGCGAGGACCTCGGTCCATCGATCGGCCAGCAGGTCTTGATCAGCTTGAAGTTTTTTCTGCTTTTTCTTTAGGCTGTTTGCTGTGGCGATAAGCCTGCGCTTGAAGCGCTCTTGTTCGACGGGATCCTCAGTACGCATTTAACTCATCATCGCTGAGGCTTGCTTCGTCTTGGAGGGAGGCATATAGTTATCATCCTCAACCCTTTCGCTCGCCGCCTCTCATGGGGGCTTGCTTCGCCCTCCCACGCTGAGTCTTCTTTGGAGGGATTGTCTTCGCACTCTCAAGTATTATTATCCCGTGCCGGAATCTCCATTCTTGCTTTGTGGCGGGATTTAGAGCGGCGCCGTTGATGTCGGCGTTTGGCCTGTTTTTTAGAGAGTGCGCCTCGCCGCTTCTTCGCCATCCCCGTCTTTTGGGGTGTCCACCATATATATGTCGATGACGAGGTGGTTTTCCATTGCCCTATAGGCGCTGGTTCTCGTTCGCCTCGGCATCGCCGTCCATAGCGCCGATGTCGCCGGAGTCGTAGTCTAGCATGTCGGTTAGATCATCGACATTGGCTACAAAGTGGGTGGTGGGTGGGCTCAATTTCTTCGTCGTCCGAACCCCAACCATCCTCGCCATAGTCCGCCAGACTCTCCGATAACGAGATGCTTTAGTGAATTCAAGATATCGCCAAAAGGCGAGTATCGAAGATGTCCGCGCGGTGAATTCCATAACCGCGCCCAATCCGGATCGATTGGTAGGGCGCGGAGGTTCGAGTCCGGCGAGTCGGCGCCTCGGAATCACGAAGTTCAGAGGGGACAAGATCGTGTTCGCTCCATCGCCGTGGATGTTGAAGCCCCCAGGGCGGCGTCTACCCACCGGCCCTCAATATGGGCGGTCGGCTCCGGGCTAATGGCCGAAGCGGATCCGGTGCGCCACCGAGGCACCGCTCGTGGCGAGCTAGATCATGCTAAATCGCCACAAGGGGCGCGATTTGGTTGTGGCTCGAGTCCGTCGAAGATCAAGTCTCCGCGGACATCGGCCGTGAAGTTTAAGCTTCCAAATCTGACCTGACGGCCAGGGGCATAGCTTTCGATCTGCTCCAGATGGCCAAGAGAATTGACCCGCAGTGCGAAGCCGCCGAATACGAAGATCTGTCCGGGGAGAAAAGTCTCACCCTGGACAGCATCGTTGGTTGAAGATGCCATCGCCTATCGGTGACGCTACGGAGGAACTCTCAATGAAAGCACCAATGTCGGTGTCAAACCGCGGATCTCGGTAGGGGGTCCCGAAACTGTGCGCCTAGGCGGATGGTAACAGGAGACGAGGGACACAATGTTTTACCTGTGTTCGGGCCCTCTCGATGGAGGTAAAACCCTACGCCCCGCTTGATTAATATTGATGATATGGGTAGTACAAGAGTGGATCTACCACGAGATCAAGGAGGCTAAACCCTAGAAGCTAGCCTATGGTATGATTGTTGTAATGTATGTTGTCCTACGGACTAAAGCCCTCCGGTTTATATAGACACCGGAGGAGGCTAGGGTTACACAGAGTCGGTTACAATGGTAGGAGATCTACATATCCGTATTGCCAAGCTTGCCTTCCACGCCAAGGAAAGTACCATCCGGACACGAGCCGGAGTCTTCATTCTTGTATTTTCGTAGTCTTGGAGTCCGGCGGATAATGATAGTCCGGCTGTCCGGACACCCCCTAGTCCAGGACTCCCTCAACAGGCAAGAACTCTTTCTTTGGCTGTTCCATTTTGAACTACTTCAAAATCTTGTCAAGGTATGTACTCATTGAAAAAAAACTTATCAAGCCTCTTGATCTATCTCTATAGATCTTGATGCTCAATATGTAAGTAGCTTTACTGAGGTCTTTCTTTTAAAGAACTCCTTTCAAATACTCCTTTATGCTTTCAGAAAAATTCTACATCCTTTTCGATCAACAATATGTCACTCACATATACTTATCAAAAGGTCAGTAGTGCTCCCACTCACTTTCTCAGTAAATACAAAGCTTCACCGCAAGTCCAAGATAAAACTATATGCTTTGATCAACTTATCAAAGCGTATATTCCAACTCCGAGATGCTTGCACCAGTCCACGATGGATCATTTGGAGCTTGCACATTTTGTTAGCACCTTTAGGATTGACAAAACCTTCTGGTTGCATCATATACAAATCTTCTTTAAGAAAACCATTAAGGAATGCAGTTTTGACATCCATTTGCCAGATTTCATAAAATGTGGCAATTGCTAACATGATTCGGACAGACTTTAAGCATCGATACGAGTGAGAAAATCTCATCGTAGTCAACACCTTGAACTTGTCGAAAACCTTTTGCGACAAGTCGAGCTTTGTAGATAGTAACACTACTATCAACGTCCGTCTTCCTCTTGAAGATCCATTTATACAATATGGCTTGCCGATCATCGGGCAATTCCACCAAAGTCCACACTTTGTTCTCATACATGGATCCATCTCAGATTTCATGGCCTTAAGCCATTTTGCGGAATCTGGGCTCATCATCGCTTCCTCATAATTCGTAGGTTCATCATGGTCTAGTAACATGACTTTCAGAACAGGATTACCGTACCACTCTGGTGTGGACCGTACTCTGGAAGACCTACGAGGTTCTGTAGTAACTTGATCTGAAGTTTCATGATCATCATCATTAGCTTCCTCACTAATTGGTGTAGGAATCACTGGAACTGATTTCAGTGATGAACTATATTCCAATTCGGGAGAAGGTACAGTTACCTTATCAAGTTCTACTTTCATCCCACTCACTTCTTTCGAGAGAAACTCCTTCTCTAGAAAGGATCCATTTTGAGCAACGAATATCTTGCCTTCGGATATGTGATAGAAGGTGTACCCAATAGTTACCTTTGGGTATTCTATGAAGACACACTTCTCCGATTTGGGTTTGAGCTTATCAGGATGAAACTTTTTCACATAAGCATCGTAGCCCCAAACTTTAAGAAACGACAACTTGGGTTACTTGCTAAACCACAGTTCATATGGTGTCGTCTCAATGGATTTAGATGGTGCCCTTTTAATGTGAATGCAGCTGTCTCTAATGCATAACCCCAAAACAATAGTGGTAAACTGATACGATACATCATAGATCGTAACATATCTAGTAAAATAAGATTACGATGTTCGAACACACCATTACATTGTGGTGTTCCAGGTGGCGTGAGCTGTGAAACTATTCCACATAGTTTTAATTGAAGACCAAACTCGTAACTCAAATATTCGACACCGCGATCAGATCGCAGAAACTTTATTTTCTTGTTATGATGATTTTTCCACTTCACTCTGAAATTCTTTGAACCTTTCAATTATTTCAGACTTATGTTTCATCAAGTAGATATACCCATATTTGCTCAAATCATCTTGTGAAGGTCAGAAAATAACGATACTTGCCACGAGCATCGACACTCATTGTATCGCATACATCGGTATGTATTATTTCCAATAAGTCAGTAGCTTGTTCCATTGTTACGCGGAACGGAGTTTTAGTCATCTTGCCCAAAAGGCACGGTTCGCAAGCATCAAATGATTCATAACCAAGTGATTCCAAAAATCCATCTTTATGGAGTTTCTTCATGCGCTTTACACCGATATGACCCAAACGGCAGTGCCACAAATAAGTTGCACTATCATTATTAACTTTGCATCTTTTGGCATCAATATTATGAATATGTGTATCATCACGATCGAGATCCAACAAACTATTTTCATTGGGTGTATGACCATTGAAGGTTTTATTCATGTAAACAGAACAACAATTATTCTTTGATTTTAAATGAATAACCGTATTACAATAAACATGATCAAATCATATTCATGCTCAACGCAAACGCTAAATAACATTTATTTAGGTTTAACACTTATCCTGAAAGTTTAGGGAGTGTGTGATGATGATCATATCAATCTTGGAACTACTTCCAACACTCATCGTTACTTCCCCTTCAACTAGTCTCTGTTTATTCTGTAGCTCCTGTTTCGAGTTACTAATCTTAGCAACCGAACAAGTATCAAATACTCAGGGGCTACTATAAACACTAGTAAGGCACACATCAATAACTTTGATATCAAATATACCCTTGTTCACTTTGCCATCCTTCTTATCCACCAAATATTCAGGGCATTTTCGCTTCAAAGGACCATTTCCTTTGCGGTAGAAGAAACACTCGGTTTAGGGCTTTGGTCCAGCTTTGGGCTTCTTCGTGGGAGTGACAACTTGCTTGCCATTCTACATGAAGTTCCCTTTCTTTCCTTTGCCCTATTCTTGAAACTAGTGGTCTCGTCAATCATCAACACTTGATGCTCTTTGTTGATTTCTATCTTCGTTGATTTCAACATCACGAAGAGCTCGGGAATCGTTTTGTCATCCCTTGCATCTTGTAGTTCATCACGAAGTTCTAGTAACTTAGTGATGGTGACTAGAGAATTCTCATCAATCACTATCTTATCGGAAGATTCACTCCCACTTGATTCAAGCGATTGAAGTACCTGCACAATCTGAGCACATGCTCACTAGTTGAGCGATTCTCCTCCATCTTTTAGCTATAGAACTTGTTGGAGACTTCATATCTCTCAACTCGGTATTTTTGGAAATATTAACTTCAACTCTGGAACATCTCATATGGTCCATGACGTTCAAAACGTCTTTGAAGTCCCGATTCTAAGCCGTTAAGCATGGTGCACTAAACTATCAAGTAGTCATCATATTGAGCTAGCCAGCGCTCATAACGCCTCGCATCCGCTCTCGCAATAGGTATGTCACCTAGCGGTGCATTAAGGACATAATTCTTCTGTGCAGCAATGAGGATAAACCTCAGATCACGGATCCAATCCGCATCATTGCTACTAACATCTTTCAACGCAATTTTCTCTAGGAACATATCAAAATAAACATATGAAAGCAACAACGCGAGCTATTGATCTACAACATAATTTGCAAAATACTACCAGGACTAAGTTCATGACAAATTTAAGTTCAATTAATCATATTACTTAAGAACTCCCACTTAGACAGACATCCCTCTAGTCATCTAAGTGATTACGTGATCCATATCAACTACACCATAACCGATCATCACGTGAGATGGAGTAGTTTTCCATGGTGAACATCAATATGTTGATCATATCTACTATATGATTCACGCTCGACCTTTCGGTCTCCGTGTTCCGAGGCCATAGCTGCATATGCTAGGCTCGTCAAGTTTAACCTGAGTATTCCGCGTGTGCAAAACTGGCTTGCACCCGTTGTAGATGGACGTAGAGCTTATCACACCCGATCATCACGTGGTGTCTGGGCACGGCGAACTTTGGCAATGGTGCATACTCAGGGAGAACACTTCTTGATAATTTTAGTGAGAGATCATCTTAAAATGCTACCGTCAATCAAAGCAAGAATAAGATGTATAATAGATAAACATCATATGCAATCAAAATATGTGACATGATATGGCCATGATCATCTTGCGCCTTTGATCTCCATCTCCAAAGTAATCGTCATGATCTCTATCGTCACCAAAGACAACACCATGATCTTCATCATCTTGATCTATATCAATGTGTCATCACATGGTTGTCTCACCAACTATTGCTCTTACAACTATTGCTATCGATAGCGATAAAGTAAAGCAATTATTTGGCACTTGCATCTTATGCAACAAAGAGACATCCATAGGGCTTCGCGATTGTCGATAACTTCAACAAAACATGATCATCTCATACAACAACTTATATCTTATCACGTCTTGACCATATCACATCACAACATGCCCTGCAAAAACAAGTTAGACGTCCTCTACTTTGTTGTTGCAATTTTTACGTGGCTGCTACGGGCTTAAGCAAGAACCAATCTCACCTACGGATCAAAACCACAACGATAGTTTGTCAAATAGACTCTGTTTTAACCTTCGCAAGGATCGGGCGTAGCCACACTCGGTTCAACTAAAGTTGGAGAAATTGACACCCGCTAGCCACCTGTGTGCAAAGCACGGTGGTAGAACTAGTCTCGCGTAAGCGTACGCGTAATGTCGGTCCGGGCCGCTTCATCCAACAATACCGCCGAACCAAAGTATGACATGCTGGTAGGCAGTATGGCTTATATCGTCCACAACTCACTTGTGTTCTACTCGTGCAAATAACATCAAACCATAAAACCTAGGCTCGGATGCCACTGTTGGGGAACGTAGTAATTTCAAAAAATTCCTACGCACACGCAAGATCATGGTGATGCATAGCAACGAGAGGGAGAGTGTTGTCTACGCACCCTCTGCAGACCAAGCGAAGCGCTGACGCAACATAGAGGAAGTAGTCGACGTCCTCCCGGTCCAACCGATCCAAGCACCGTTGCTCCGGCACCTCCGAAGTTCTTGACACACGACAGCTCGATGACGCACCCGAACTCCGATCCAAAGAGAGTGCGGGAGGAGTTTCACAAGACGACGGTGTGGTGACGATCTTGATGTTCAATCGCCGCAGGCTTCGCCTAAGCACCGCTACAATATGACCGAGGTGTAATATTGTGGAGGGAGGCACTGCACATGGCTAAGGAACGATCACGATGATCAACTTGTGTCTAGGGTGCCCCCCGCCCCCGTATATAAAGGAGGGAGGGAGGAGGAGGCCGACCAAGGGAGGAGGGCGCCATAGGGGGGCAAACCTACTCCAAGTAGGTTTCACTTCTTTCCTATTAGGAGTAGGAGAAGGAAGGAAGGGGGGAGGAGAGAAGGAAAGGGGGCGGCCTCCTCCCAATTCGGATTGGGCTTGGGGGCTCCCTTGCTCCTTCTCCTCCTTCCACTAAGGCCCAATAAGGCCCATATACTTACCGGGGTTCGGTAACCTCCGGAACTCCCAGATATTCCCAATCTCACACGGAACCTTTTCGTGTCCAAATATATCCGTCCAATATATCAATCTTTATGTCTCGACCATTTCGAGACTCCTCGTCATGTCCGTGATCACATCCGGACTCGAACAACCTTCGTACATCAAAATACATAAATTCATAATGAAACTCGCCATCGAACCTTAAGCGTGCGGACCCTACGGTTCGAGAACAATGTAGACATGACCGAGACATGTCTCCAGTCAATAACCAATAGCGGGACCTAGATGCCCATATTGGTTCCTACATATTATACGAAGATCTTTATCGGTCAAACCGCACAACAACATACGTTGTTCCCTTTGTCATTGGTATGTTACTTGCCCGAGATTCGATCATCGGTATCCAATACCTAGTTCAATCTCGTTACCGGCAAGTCTCTCTTTACTCGTTCCGTAATACATCATCTTGCAACTAACTCATTAGTTGAAATGCTTGCAAGGCTTAAATTGAAGGAAATATGCCCTAGAGGCAATAATAAAGTTATTATTTATTTCCTTATATCATGATAAATGTTTATTATTCATGCTAGAATTGTATTAACCGGAAACATAATACATGTGTGAATATATAGACAAACAGAGTGTCACTAGTATGCCTCTACTTGACTAGCTTGTTAATCAAAGATGGTTATGTTTCCTAACCATGGACAAAGAGTTGTTATTTGATTAACAAGGTCACATCATTAGTTGAATGATCTGATTGACATGACCCATTCCGTTAGCTTAGCACCCGATCGTTTAGTATGTTGCTATTGCTTCCTTCATGACTTATACATGTTCCTATGACTATGAGATTATGCAACTCCCATTTACCGGAGGAACACTTTGTGTGCTACCAAACGTCACACGAATCGGGTGATTATAAAGGTGCTCTACAGGTGTCTCCAAAGGTACTTGTTGGGTTGGCGTATTTCGAGATCAGGATTTGTCACTCCGAATGTCGGAGAGGTATCTCTGGGCCCTCTCGGTAATGCACGTCACTTGAGCCTTGCAAGCATTGCAACTAATGAGTTAGTTGTGAGATGATGTATTACGGAACGAGTAAAGAGACTTGCGGTACTCGAGATTGAACTAGGTATTGATACCGATGATCGAATCTCGGCAAGTAACATACCGATGACAAAGGGAACAACGTATGTTGTTATGCGGTTTGACCGATAAAGATCTTCGAGAATATGTAGGAGCCAATATGGGCATCCAGGTCCCGCTATTGGTTATTGACCGAGAATAGTTCTAGGTCATGTCTACATAGTTCTCGAACCCGTAGGGTCCGCACGCTTAAGGTTTCGGCGATGCTTATATTATGAGTTTATGAGTTTTGATGTACCGAAGGAGTTCGAGTCCCGGATGAGATCGGGACATGACGAGGAGTCTCAAATGGTCGAGACGTAAAGATCGATATATTGGACGACTATATTCGAGTTCGGAAAGGTTCCGAGTGATTCGGTATTTTTCGAGTCTGGGAGAGTTACGGAATTCGTATTGGGCCTCATTGGGCCATACGGGAAAAGAGAGAGGGCCTAAGGGTGGCCGCACCTCCCCTTGGCTAGTCCGAATTGGACTAGGGAGGGGGCCCTTCCTTCCTTCTCCTTTTCCCTTCCCTTCCTTCTCTCCTACTCCTATTACATGGAAGGGTTCCTAGTTGACTAGGAAGGGGAATCCTACTCCGGTGGGAGTAGGACTCCCCTAGGGCGCGCTATAGAGAGGGCCGCCCTCCCCTCCTCCACTCCTTTATATACGGGGTAGGGGCACCCCATAGAGACACAAGTTGATCTACGGATCGTTCCTTAGCCGTGTGCGGTGCCCCTCCACCATATTCCACCTCGGTCATATCGTCATGAGCTTAGGCGAAGCCTCGCGCCGTAGAACATCATCATCGTTACCACGCCGCCGTCATCGACGGAACTCATCTCCGGAGCTCGCTGGATCGGAGGCCGGAGATCGCCATCGAGCTGAACGTGTGCTGAACTCGGAGGTGCCGACGTTCGGTACTTGGATCGGTCCGATCGTGAAGACGCACGACTACATCAACAGCGTTGTCATAACGCTTCGCTACCACGAGGGTACGTGGACGAATACTCTCCCTCTCGTTGCTATACCATCACCATGATCTTGCATGTGCGAGGAAATTTTTGAAATTACTACGCTCCCCAACAAAGGGTATCGAGCCTAGGTTTTATGGTTTGATGTTATATGCACGAGTAGAACACAAGTGAGTTGTGGGCGATATAAGTCATACCGCTTACCAAAGATGTCATACTTTGGTTCGGCGGTATTGTTGGATGAAGCGCCCGGACCGACATTACGCAGATGCTTACGCGAGACTGGTTTTACCGCCGTGCTTTGCACATAGGTGACTAGCGGTGTCGGTTTCCCAACTTTAGTTGAACCGAGTGTATACGCCCGTCCTTGCGAAGGTTAAAACAAGATCAACTTGACAAACTATCGCTGTGGTTTTGATGCGTAGGTGAGATTGGTTCTTGCTTAAGCCCGTAGCAGCCACGTAAAATTTGCAAAAACAAAGTAGAGGACGCCTAACTTGTTTTTGCAGGCATGTTGTGATGTGATATGGTCAAGACGTGATAAGATATAAGTTGTTGTATGAGATGATCATGTTTTGTTGAAGTTATCGCAATCGGCGTAAGCCCTATGGATGTCTCTTTGTTGCATAAGATGCAAGTGCCAAATAATTGCTTTACTTTATCGCTATACGATAGCAATAGTTGTAAGAGCAATAGTTGGTGAGACAACCATGTGATGACACATTGATATAGATCAAGATGATGAAGATCATGGTGTCGTGCGGTGATTTATAGAGATCATGACAAGATTTTGGAGATGGAGATCAAAGGCGCAAGATGATCATGGCCATATCATGTCACATATTTTGATTGCATATGATGTTTATCTATTATACATCTTATTCTTGCTTTGATCGACGGTAGCATTTTAAGATGATCTCTCACTAAATTATCAAGAAGTGTTCTCCCGAGTATGCACTGCTGCCAAAGTTCGTCGTGCCTGCAGACACCACGTGATGATCGTGTGATAAGCTCACGTCCATCTACAACGGGTGCAAGCCAGTTTTGCACACGCGAAATACTCTGGTTAGACTTGACGAGCCTAGCATATGCAGATATGGCCTCGGAACACGGAGACCGAAAGGTCGAGCTTGAATCATATAGTAGATATGATCAACATAAGATGTTCACCATTGAAAACTACTCCATCTCACGTGATGATCGGTTATGGTTTAGTTGATTTGGATCACGTGATCACTTAGATGACTAGAGAGATGTCTGTCTAAGTGGGAGTTCTTAAGTAATATGATTAATTGAACTTAAATTTATCATGAACTTAGTCCTTGTAGTATTTTGCAAATTATGTTGTAGATCAATAGCTCGCGTTGTTGCTTTCATATGTTTATTTTCATATGTTCCTAGAGAAAATTGTGTTGAAAAATGTTAGTAGCAATGATGCGGGTTGGATCCACGATCTGAGGTTTATCCTCAATGTCGCATGTAAGAATTATGTCCTTAATGCACCGCTAGGTGATGACCTATTGCAGAGCGTATGCGCACGTTATGAACGCTATTAGCTCAATATGATGACTACTTGATAGTTTTGTGCACCATGCTTTATGGCTTAGAATCGACTTCAAAGATGTTTTGAACATCATGGACCATATGAGATGTTCCAGAGTTGAAGTTAATATTTCAAGCAAATACCCGAGTTAAGAGATATGAAGTCTCCAACAAGTTCTATAGCTAAAAGATGGAGGAGAATCGCTCAACTAGTGCGCATGTGCTCGATTGTCGGGTACTACAATCGCTGAATCAAGTGGGAGTTAATCTTCCGGATAAGATAGTGATTGACAGAATTCTCTAGTCACCATCACCAAGTTAGTAGAACTTCGTGATGAACTATAGTATGCAAGGGATGATGAAAATAATTCCCGAGTTTTTCATGATGATGAAATCGATGAAGGTAGAAATCAAGAAAGAACATCAAGTGTTGATGGTTAACAAGGCCACTAGTTTCAAGAAAAAGGCAAAGGGAAAAGAAGGGGAACTTCAAGAAGAACGGCAAGCAAGTTGCTGCTCAAGTGAAGAAACCCAAGTCTGGTCCTAAGCCTGAGACTATGTGCTTCTACTGCAAAGAGACTGGTCACTGGAAGAGGTACTATCCCAAGTGATTGGCGGATAAGAAGGATGGCAAAGTGAACATAAGTATATTTGATATACATGTTATTGATGTGTACATTACTAGTGTTTATAGAAACCCCTCAGTATTTGATACTAGTTCAGTTGCTAAGATTAGTAACTCGAAACGGAAGTTGCAGAATAAACAGAAACTAGTTAAGGGTGAAGTGACGATGTGTGTTGAAAGTAGTTTCAAGATTGATATGATCATCATCGCACACTCCCTATACTTTCGGGATTAGTGTTAAACCTAAATAAAATGTTATTTGGTGTTTGCGTTGAGCATGAATATGATTTGATCGTGTTTATGGCAATACGGTTATTCATTTAAGTAAGAGAATAAATTGTTGTTCTGTTTACATGGATAAAACCTTATATGGTTACACACCCAATGAAAATGGTTCATTGGATCTCGATCGTAGTGATGCACATATTCATAATATTGATGCCAAAAGATGCAAAGTTAATAATGATAGTACAACTTATTTGTGGCATCGCCGCTTAGGTCATAATGGGTAAAGCGCATGAAGAAACTCCATGTCGATGGGATTTTGGAATCACTTGATTATGAATCACTTGATGCTTGCGTAACCATGCCTCATGGGCAAGATGACTAAGACTCCGTTCTCCGAATAAAGGAGCGAGCAACCGACTTATTGGAAATAATACATACCGATGTATGCGATCCAATGAGTGTTAAGGCTCACATGGGTATCGTTATTTTCGACCTTCACAGATGATTTGAGCAGATATGGGTATATCTACTTGATGAAACATAAGTCTGAAATAGTTGAAAGGTTCAAAGAATTTCAGAGTGAAGTGGAAAAATCATCATGACAAGAAAATAAGGTTTCTACGATCCGATCGCGGAGACAAATATTTGAGTTACGAGTTTGGTCTTCAATTAAAACAATGTGGAATAGTTTCACAAATACATGCCACCTGGAACACCACATCATAATGGTGTGTCCGAACGTCATAACCGTACTTTATTGGATATAGTACAATCTATGATGTTTCTTACCGATTTACCAATATCGTTTTGGGATCATGCATTAGAGACAGCTGCATTCACGTTAAATAGGGCACCATCTAAATCCGTTGAGATGACACTATATGAAATGTGGTTTAGCAAGAAACCAAAGTTGTCATTTCTTAAAGTTTGGGGCTTCGATGCTTATGTGAAAAAGTTTCATCCTGATAAGCTCGAACCCAAATCGGAGAAGTGCGTCTTCATAGAATACCCAAAGGAAATTGTTGGGTACACCTTCTATCACAGATCCGAAGGCAAGATATTCGTTGCTAAAAATGGATCCTTCTAGAGAAGGAGTTTCTCTAGAAAGTAGTGAGTGGGAGGAAAGTAGAACTTGATAACGTAATTGTACCTTCTCCCTTATTGGAAAGTAGTTCATCACAGAAATCTGTTCCTGTGACTACTACACCAATTAGTGAGGAAGCTAATGATGATGATCATGTAACTTCAGATCAAGTTACTACCGAATCTCGTAGGTAAACCAGAGTGAGATCCGCACTGAGTGGTACGGTAATCCTGTTCGAAGTCATGTAACTAGACCATGATGAACCTACGAACTATGAGGAAGCGATGATGAGCCCAGATCCGAAATGGCTTGAGGCCATGAAATCTGAGATGAGATCCATGTATGAGAACAAAGTGTGGACTTTGGTGGAGTTGCTCGATGATCGGCAAGCCATAGAAAATAAATGGATCTTCAAGAGGAAGACAGACGCGATAGTAGTGTTACTATCTACTAAGCTAGACTTGTCGAAAAAGGTTTTGACAAAGTTCAAGATGTTGAATACAATGAGATTTTCTCACTCGATCGATGCTTAAAAGTCTGTCCGAATCATGTTAGCAATTGCCACATTTTATGAAATCGGCAAATGGATAAACAAAACTGCATTCCCTAATGGAGTTATTAAAGAAGAGTTGTATGTGATGCAACCAAGAGGTTTTGTCGATCCTAAAGGTGTTAACAAAATGTGCATCTATGGACTGGTGCAAGCATCTCGGGGTTGGAATATACGCTTTGATAAGTTGATCAAAGATATAGTTTATACAGACTTGCGGTGAAGCCCAGATTTACTAGAAAGTGAGTGGGAGCACTACAAAGATTTCGATAAGTATATGTGAATGACATATTGTAGATCGAAATAATGTAGAATTATTCGCAAAGCATAAAGGAGTGTTTGAAAGGAGTTTTTCAAAGAAAGACCTCGGTGAAGCTGCTTATATATTGAGCATCAAGATCTATTGAGATAGATCAAGACGCTTGATAAGTTTTTTCAATGAGTACATACCTTGACAAGATTTTGAAGTAGTTCAAAATGGAACGATCAAAGAAAGAGTTATTGCTGTGTTACAAGGTGTGAAATTGAGTAAGACTCAAAACCCGATCACGGCAGAAGATAGAAAGAGAATGAAAGTCATTCCTATGCCTTGGCCATAGGTTCTATAAAGTATGCCATCTTGTGTACCAGATCTATTGTATACCTGCTGACCGAGTTTGGCAAGGAATACAATAGTGATCTAGGAGTAGATCATCGACAGCGGTCAAAATTATCCTTAGTGGAATAAGGATATGTTTCTCGATTATGGAAGTGACAAAAGGTTCGTCATAAAGGGTTACGTCGATGCAAGTTTTGACACCGATCTGGATGACTCTAAGTCTCGATCTAGATACATATTGAAAGTGGGAGCAATTAGCTAGAGTAGCTCCGTGCAGAGCATTGTAGACATAGAAAATTGCAAAATACATAACGGATCTGAATGTGAAAGACGCGTTGACTAAGATTCTCTCACAAGCAAAACATGATCGCACCTTAGTAATCTTTGGGTGTTAATCACATATCGATGTGAACTAGATTACTGAATGTAGTAAACCCTTTGGATGTTGGTCACATGGCGATGTGAACTATGGGTGTTAATCACATGATGATATGAACTATCGATGTGAATCACATGATGATGTGATCTACATTATTGACTCTAGTGCAAGTGGAAGAGTAAAGGAAATATGCCCTAGAGGCAATAATAAAGTTATTATTTATTTCCTTATATCATGATAAATGTTTATTATTCATGCTAGAATTGTATTAACCGGAAACATAATACATGTGTGAATATATAGACAAACAGAGTGTCACTAGTATGCCTCTACTTGACTAGCTTGTTAATCAAAGATGGTTATGTTTCCTAACCATGGACAAAGAGTTGTTATTTGATTAACAAGGTCACATCATTAGTTGAATGATCTGATTGACATGACCCATTCCGTTAGCTTAGCACCCGATCGTTTAGTATGTTGCTATTGCTTCCTTCATGACTTATACATGTTCCTATGACTATGAGATTATGCAACTCCCATTTACCGGATGAACACTTTGTGTGCTACCAAACGTCACAACGTAACTGGGTGATTATAAAGGTGCTCTACAGGTGTCTCCAAAGGTACTTGTTGGGTTGGCGTATTTCGAGATTAGGATTTGTCACTCCGAATGTCGGAGAGGTATCTCTGGGCCCTCTCGGTAATGCACATCACTTAAGCCTTGCAAGCATTGCAACTAATGAGTTAGTTGTGAGATGATGTATTACGGAACGAGTAAAGAGACTTGCCGGTAATGAGATTGAACTAGGTATTGGATACCGACGATCGAATCTCGGGCAAGTAACATACCGATGACAAAGGGAATAACGTATGTTGTTATGCGGTTTGACCGATAAAGATCTTCGTAGAATATGTAGGAGCCAATATGGGCATCCAGGTCCCGCTATTGGTTATTGACCGAGAATAGTTCTAGGTCATGTCTACATAGTTCTCGAACCCGTAGGGTCCGCACGCTTAAGGTTTCGATGACGATTATATTATGAGTTTATGAGTTTTGATGTACCGAAGGAGTTCGGAGTCCCGGATGAGACCGGGGACATGACGAGGAGTCTCGAAATGGTCGAGACGTAAAGATCAATATATTGGACGACTATATTCGAGTTCGGAAAGGTTCCGAGTGATTCGGTATTTTTCGAGTACGGAGAGTTACGGAATTCGTATTGGGCCTCATTGGGCCGGAAAAGAGAGAGGGCCTAAGGGTGGCCGCACCTCCCCTTGGCTAGTCCGAATTGACTAGGGAGGCGCCCCTTCCTTCCTTCTCCTTTTCCCTTCCCTTTCCTTCTCTCCTACTCCTATTACATGGAAGGGTTCCTAGTTGGACTAGGAAAGGGGGAATCCTACTCCCGGTGGGAGTAGGACTCCCCTAGGGCGCGCCATAGAGAGGGCCGGCCCTCCCCCTCCTCCACTCCTTTATATACGGGGGTAAGGGCACCCCATAGAGACACAAGTTGATCTACGGATCGTTCCTTAGCCGTGTGCGGTGCCCCTCCACCATATTCCACCTCGGTCATATCGTCATGAGCTTAGGCGAAGCCCTGCGCGATAGAACATCATCATCGCTACCACGCCGTCGTCGATGTGAACTCATCTTCGAGCTCTGCTGGATCGGAGGCCGGAGATCGCCATCGAGCTGAACGTGTCTGAACTCGGAGGTGCGTGACGTTCGGTACTTGGATCGGTCGGATCGTGAAGACGACGACTACATCAACCGCGTTGTCATAACGCTTCCGCTTACGGTCTACGAGGGTACGTGGACGAACACTCTCCCCTCTCGTTGCTATACCATCACCATGATCTTGCATGTGCGTAGGAAATTTTTTGAAATTACTACGTTCCCCAACATAAATGATGTGCATCACCGAGAGGGCCCAGAGATACCTCTCCGACAATCGGAGTGACAAAACCTAATCTCGAAATACGCCAACCCAACATGTACCTTTGGAGACACCTGTAGTACTCCTTTATAATCACCCAGTTACGTTGTGACGTTTGGTAGTACCCAAAGTATTCCTCCGGCAAACGGGAGTTGCATAATCTCATAGTTACAGGAACATGTATAAGTCATGAAGAAAGCAATAGCAACATACTAAACGATCAAGTGCTAGGCTAACGGAATGGGTCAAGTCAATCACATCATTCTCCTAACAATGTGACCCCGTTAATCAAATGACAACTTATGTCCATGGCTAGGAAACTTAACCATCTTTGATTCACGAGCTAGTCAAGTAGAGGCATACTAGTGATACTATGTTTGTCTATGTATTCACACATGTATCAAGTTTCCGGTTAATACAATTCTAGCATGAATAATAAACATTTGTCATGAAATAAGGAAATAAATAATAACTTTATTATTGCCTCTAGGGCATATTTCCTTCAGGATGGCCCGGAGAGGAGATCGCCGAGCCCTCCATGGGCGCGAGTTCTTTGGAGAGAGAGGAACAAAGCGAGGCGTGCGAATGGGTATGGGGGAGAAGAAACTCCCCCTGCCCCCGATATAACCCCCACCCGCGCCTCTCAGCGGTAGTACCGCGCTGGAGGGCGGTAGTACCGCTTGGAGCGGTAGTACCACTCGCCAGCGGCGGTAGTACCGCCAGCAACCAAAAACTGCTTCAAGACGAAAAGAAAAAACTCAAACACACCAGGAAGAGCGGGAAGGCAAAGACAAGAAAAAACAGACAAACAATACAACACACACGAATCAACAAACCGGAACCCACTCCTTCAAAGCAACCAACCAAAAGAGGAGCGAGCTCTGGCCTCTCTCAAGAGAGGGCGGTGGCCGGAGCCACCTATGTTTGAGTCAATTGGTATGGCACCGCGAAGAATTATCCTTGGGCCCATGACCAAAACTCGTCTTTGAAGCACAAGTACCATAAAAAATGGCTAATGTGAAAGAGTTGATCGTTTTATGCATAATGGGGGGAGGGAGAGTTCATTGAGAGAACAACACTCCCCCTATGTCCATGCCTACACCTAAACTAGACAACTAGTTGAGTGTGGTGGGGTGCAGGTTCAAGTCACATTGCTCAAATCAATGATATTTAGCTCATGCCTTAACTCATGAAATCTTGCTTCATCCAAGGGCTTCGTGAAAATATCCGCAAGGTTATCATGAGTGTTGACATACTTGAGCTCGATCTCCCTCGCCTAATGTGATCACGGATGAAGTGATCTGTAATCTCAATGTGCTTCGTCTTGAAGTGTTGCACCGGGTTGAGAGAAATCTTGATGGCACTTTCATTATCACACCAAAGAGGCACTTTGTCACAAATGACACCATACTCCTTTAAAGTTTGCCTCATCCATAGGAGTTGAGCACAACAACTACCGGCCGCCACATACTTCGCTTCGGTGGACGAGAGAGACACACGACTTTGCTTCTTGGAAGACCAACTTACCAAAGAGCAACCAAGAAATTGGCACCCCAGGAAGTGGACTTCCTATCCACTTTGTCTCCGCGGAATCGAACTGTGAAACCTTCAAGCTTGAAGTTTGCTCCTCTTGGGTACCATAAGCCAAAGTTTGGGGTATGAGCCAAATATCGAAAGATTCACTTGACCGCCACAAAGTGACTTTCCTTTGGTGCGGCTTGAAAACGTGCACACATCCCCACACTCAACATGATATCCGGTCTAGATGCACAAAGGTAAAGCAAGGAGCCAATCATGGAGTGATATACCTTTTGATCCACCGCTTTACCATTGGGATCGATGTCAAGTTGGCACTTGGTAGGCATTGGTGTAGAAGCCGGCTTGACATCACTTAGCTTGAATCTTTTAAGCGTGTCTTGAGTGTATTTGGCTTGGTTGATGAAGGTTCCTTCTCTTCTTTGTTTGATGTCAAAACCAAGGAAGAACTTCAACTCTCCCATCGAAGACATCTTAAACTTGGAGGTCATGAGAGCGGCAAATTCCTCATTGAAAGCTTTGTTAGGAGAACCAAAGATAATATCATCAACATATAGTTGGCATACAAACAACTCCTTTGACCTTCTTAGTAAAAAGAGTGGGATCGATTTGTCCTACTTCAAATCCATGATCTTGTAGCAACTCGGTAAGGTGGTCATACCGACGTGGGGCTTGTTTAAGGCCATAGAGTGCCTTATCGAGTTGATACACATGATCCGGGAAGTAGGGGTCCTCGAACCCGGGGGGTTGCTTGACATAAACCAACTCATTAATAGGACCATTAAGAAAAGCACTTTTCACATCCATTTGTTGCAACTTAAAGTTGTGATGGGAAGTATACGCAATCAACAAACGTATGGATTCAAGACGAGCAACGAGAGCAAAGGTTTCACCGTAGTCGATACCCTCGACTTGGGAGTAGCCTTGTGCTACCAATCTTGCCTTGTTGCGAACGATGTTCCCATGAGAATCTTGCTTGTTCTTAAAGATCCACTTGGTTGCAATGACATTGTGGTTCCCCGATGGCCTTGGCACCAATCTCCATACTTTGTTGTACTCGAAGTTGTTGAGTTCTTCATGCATGGCATTGAGCCAATCCGAGTCTTCGAGCGCCTCATAGACCTTTTGGGGTTCAACACAAGAGACAAACGCGTGATGTTCACAATAGTTTGCTAATTGTCTACGAGTGCTTACCCCCTTTATTAGGCTTCCAACTACATTCTCCATGAGATGTCCTTGAGTGGTGAGCTTGGAAGCAATCTTGGCGGCACGACACTCTAATTCCTCCTCGGATGTGGAGGGAGGAGGGTTGACTTGATCATCTTGAGCGCCGTCTTGAGCTTGTTCTTGATCTTGAGCTTGTTCTTGAGCTTGAGTTTGCTCTTGATCTTGAACTTGCTCGAGGGGGAGAACTTGACCTTGGGCATCATTTAGAGGTTCACCACCATCTTGAGGTTGATCTTGCCCTTGGTCTTGTTCACAAGGTTGAGGGCCTTCACTTTGTTCTTCGGAAGCGTGTGGGTCTTGATGAGGTGATGGCTCTACTTGAGTAGAGCATTGTCCTTCTCCTTCGACCACAAGGGGTTCCTCAATGGGTAGGATTTGACCAATACCCATTCTTCTTATGGCTTGGGGAGGAATTTCATCACCTACATCACAAGTACCACTTTGCTCCACTTGGGAGCCGTTATTTTAAATCAAACTCCACGTTAGATGTCTCCTCAATGAGTCCGTGGACTTGTTGAGAACACGGTAAGCATGAGAGTTTGTAGCATAACCAACAAATATGCCCTCATGAGCTCTAGCCTCAAATTTAGACAAACGAACACCTTTCTTGAGAATGAAACACTTACAACCGAACACCGGAAGTACTTGAGGTTGGGCTTGTTGCGGTGAGAATCTCATAAGGAGTCTTGTTCAAGCCTTTGCGAAGATAGAGCCGATTGGATGCATGACATGCGGTGTTGATGGCTTCGCCCAAAAGTTGTACTGGAGACTTGAACTCCGCCATCATGGTCCTTGCCGCATCCATCAACGTCCGGTTCTTCCTCTCGCAACACCATTTTGTTGAGGGTATAAGGTGCCGATATTGATGCTTGATCCCTCATCACTAAGAAACTCATCCAAGGTGTAGTTCTTGAACTCGGTGCCGTTGTCACTTCTTATTGTTACGATCTTTGCATCATGTTGACGTTGAGCTTCATTTGCAAAGTCGATGACGGTTTGTTGAGTCTCACTCTTCCTCTGGAAGAAGTATACCCAAGTGTACCTTGAATAATCATCCACAATCACCAAGCAATACTTTCTCCCTCCAAGACTATCAAAAGATGGAGGCCCGAAGAGATCCATGTGAAGGAGCTCCAAGGGTCTCTTCGAGTAGATGATGGTTGAAGGAGGGTGAGCCTTTTCATGAAGCTTTCCTTCGATACAAGCACTGCAAGCACGATCTTTGGCAAAACTAACATTTGTTAGTCACGAACATGGTCCCCCTTGAGAAGACTTTGCAAATATCTCATATTGACGTGGGCTAAACGGCGATGCAAAAGCCATCCCACGTCAACTTTAGCCATTAGGCATGTCGCGGTCTTAGTGGGTCGCTCCGAGAAGTTAATCACATAGAGACCGTTCTCGACATGCCCAACAAAGGCTACTTTAAGAGTCTTGCTCCACAAGAGGGTCACGGTAGAAATATCAAAGAATGTAGCAAAGCCCATGAGTGCAAGTTGACGAACGGAAAGTAAATTGAATGCAAGGGACTCAACAAGCATGACTTTCTCGATCGTTAGATCATGAGAAATGACAACCTTGCCGAGACCCAATACCTTAGAATGTGATGCATCACCCCACTCGACATTGGTGGGCATAGATGGAATCTCTTGCACGTCCACCACCAAGTCCTTACTCCCGGTCATATGATTTGTTGCTCCATTGTCGAGCAACCATGATCCCCACCGGAAGCAAACACCTACACGAGATCAATGCTTGGTTTTAGGTACCCATTTAGTAATGGGTCCTTTGATGTTAGTAACAAGGGTCTTGGGAACCCAAATAGACCATTCAATGTACTCATAGGAAGAACCAACAAATCTAGCATAAACATGTCCATCACTAGCACGGCACAACACATATGACGGGTTAAAGTCGCCGGCTTTGTTTGAGGAAATGCTTTTGCCCTTTTGGACATCAACTCCTTCACTTTCTCCTTCTTCTTCTTAGGAGCACCCTCCTCTTTCACGAACGTTTGTTTGAGAGGAGGAGGACGATTGGTCTTGTTGTTCTTCTTCTTCTTGCTCTTGGACTTGGGTGCAAACCCAATTCCTTCTTTAGTTACAACTTCCTTTTGATTGCTCAAAAGGTCGTTGAGGTTTTTCTCACCTTGAATGCAAGACACAAGGCCTTTCTCAAGTTGATCCTTCAACTTGGCATTTCCTCCACAAGATGCACATGCTCACAACATGGGTTAGTAGCACATGCATTATCAATTAACACCATATGAGGAAAGGTGGCCTTTTCCTTGATTAGCTTAACTTGGAGTTGAGCATGAGACTCTTTGAGGCTAGCATGAGTACCCTTCAAGACCTTGTGGGCCTTGTCAAGTATCTCAAACTCCTCTTTGAGTCTAGCATGATCAACCCCAAGTTTAGCCTTCTCGGAGGTTAGCACACGAGACATGACAAGAGCATGATCAAGATCTTTCTTTAACTTAGCATGGTCATCATTGTGTGACTCCTCAAGAGTCAAACGATGCACACGCTCTTCCTCAAGAGCATTAGAGAGATCCGATATCTCATCGGCATAGTCACGACTATGACCTTCCATCTTGGAGATGGTTTCTTCATGAGCCTCGATCATGTCATTGGCCTCACCAAGTTGTTCCAAGAGAGCAACAAAGTGCTTCTTGGACTTTCCCTTGAGCTTACTCATAAAAGACTCAAATTCATTCACTTCCTCATTAGACTCAACATGTCCATCAATGCAATCCTCCAAGGAGGGATTAGTAATTATGGTGGTTGTGATGTTGGGGGTTACCTTGTTTGAAGCTTTAGCCATGAGGCATCTAGCGGTGATGTTTTCGTTGGGTGATTCAAAGAGAGACACCTGAGGAGTGGTAGCAATGGCAACGGACGCCATGGCCGTTGCTTCTTCATTTTCATCATCATCGTCATCCTCTTGGTATTCTTCTTGAACCACCAACCCACGAGTGGGAGTCTTCTTGGCGAAGTTGTTCTTGTTTGGGAAGGACTTGGCTTTGTCTTTTCGAATGAACTTGCCACCATTGTCTTCCCGCTTCTCGTAAGGACAATCCGCAACGAAATGGCTCACATTGCCACAGTTGAAGCAAGTTCTAACTCGTTGCTTGCCCTTGACGCCACTTGAGTTGTTCTTGTTGAAGTTGGGTCTTGAGCTCTTCTTGCTCCAAAATTGTCTTGAAGCAAGGGCCATGTGCTCATGGTAGTCAAACTTGGTGTCTTCGGGGTTGCTTTCCTCATCTTCCACTTCTTCCTCTTCTTCCATAGTAACCTTGGCCTTCAAAGCAAGGTTAGGCTTCTTTGCTCTTTGAGAACGGAGCACCGCATTGTCGGCAGTCTTTTCCAAGATGCTCATTGCAACGAACTCATCCAACACTTCACTTGAGGTCATGGAGTGGAAGTCCGATCGTTAACAAATGACGGAGGACATGGCCTTGTTGTAGGGCATCATGGCCTTTAGGAACTTCCGATTGATCCAATTGTCATCCGTGTCCTTGCTTCCATGATCTCGAAGTGCGACCGCAAGTTTGGTCACTCTTCGAAAGAGCTCACGAGGTTCTTCATCTTCTTTCATTGCAAACTCATCGGCTTCATCTTGCACCACTTCATAGTTGGAGCGTTGAATGCTAGCACTTCCACGATAGAGACCCTCGACACATTTCCATGCTTCTTTAGCCATGACATGGGGTCAAGGTGAGGAGATCTTCGGAAGGATTGCATCTTAGATGATGAAGAGAGCACTCTCATTGAATTGATTGTCCACGACTTCTCGAGGGTGAAGTTGCTTGGGTCATGAGGATAAAAACCTTCTTCAATGATTCTCCAAAGGTTAGTGTTCACATGTTTCAAATGACGCTTGAAGCGATAGACCCAAGAATCAAAATCTTCATGTTTCTCATATTTAGGAGGTGGACGGGCATGATTCAAATGAGTGGAGGGAATTGGCCCTCCATAAATTGGGGGTTCCACATGGGCAAAGATGCCGGTACCATTTCTACCACTAATAGAAGGACTCTTATCAATGTTAGCTTCCCCCTTGTCGGAGGGAGCATCCGTCACCTTGTTGGTGGGATCACCCACTTTCATCGGCGAGGTAGATTGTTTAAGTCCTTCTAGGAATTCCTTAAACATGTCCTTGACCTCGGTCGTCATGGAGGTTTTCAATGTTTCCAAAGCAACATTGAATTCCTCACGTGAGATCGAGTTATTTCTTATCTCCGTAGATGAGATCGGATTCGCACCGGAGTGCTCTCCCACCTCATCTACGGCATCAACCATACTCTTTGGATGGTAAAGTCCTTAAAAAGAGACGAGGCTCTGATACCAATTGAAAGGATCGATATGGTTGACTAGAGGGGGTGAATAGGCAACTAACAATTTTAACCTTTTCTTTACCAAATTAAACTTTGCAACAAAATAGGTTGTCTAGATGTGCAACTAGGTGAGCAACCTATATGATGCAATAACAACTAGTACACAAGCAAGCAAGGGATGTAACAACAAGTAAGCTTGCAAAAGTAAAGGCACGAAATAACCAAGAGTGGAGCCGGTGGAGACGAGGATGTGTTCAGGAGTTCCTTCCTTTTAAAGGGAAGTACGTCTCCGTTAGAGCGGTGTGGAGGCACAATGCTCCCCAAGAAGCCACTAGGGCCATCAGATTCTCCTCACGCCTCACACAATGCGAGATGTCGTGATTCCACTATTGGTGCCCTTGAAGGCGGCGACCGAACCTTTACAAGCAAGGTTGGGGCAATCTCCACAACAAGCGGAGGCTCCCAACAACAACAACAACACGAAGCTTCACCACAATGGAGTATGGCTTCGAGGTGACCTCAACCGTCTAGGGTTCTCAACACCCAAGAGTAACAAGATCCGCAAGGGATAAGTGGGGGGAATCAAATTTCTCTTGGTGGAAGTGTAGATCTGGGCCTTCTCAACCAATCCCGAGCAAATCAACAAGTTTGATTGGCTAGGGAGAGAGATCGGGCGAAAATGGAGCTTTGAGCAACAATGGAGCTTTGGGGAAAGAGGTGGGTCAACTTGGAGGAAGAAGACCCTTTATATAGTGGGGAACACATCCAACCGTTACCCCATCGAGCAGCTCAAGACACAGGCGATACTACCGCTAGGAAGGGTGGTACTTCGCCGAGAGCGGTATTACCGCTCCCTACCTAGCGGTACTACCGCTGTTGAAGAGGGAGTCAGCCATCGCCCCAGAGCGGTACTACATGGGAGTAGGAGCGGTACTACCGCTCGGAGCGGTACTACCGCTTACTACCGCTTTAGTGCCATAAAACCCGACACGAGAAAACATTGTCTCGAATCGAGGCGGTAGTAGGCGCGTACTATCGCGGTACTACTGGCGAAACTCGCGAAGCGGTACCACCTCTCATGGAGCGGTATTATCACGAGAGCGGTACTACCGCTCGATTTGAGCGGATACTATCTTTGGGGGCTTGGTGGTACTATCATTGTAGATCGCAGACTACTACCGCACGCAGGCTAAGCATGTACTAAGAGAAGTGCGGCTCAAAGATGCGAAGGGAAGACGACGGTGTGATAAGGATGCGACGTGTTGATTCCACCTAGTCTTACCAAAGCGGATCCCTCTTAATAGTCTGGTGACTCCTCTGAAACTAGTCCACCAACAACGAAATGCAGGAGCTACACCGTCTTGAATAAAACACCGAGGGGAGGAAATCGTCTCGTGCCAATGGATGATTCTCTGAAAGAACTTAACGCACACGATTAGTCCGCAAAAGCATTGTCATCAATCACCAAAACCACTAGGGAATAAATATGCCCTTACAGCAAGCCTCGTCGTATTCTTTCAATCCTTTTCTTTTTTCCTAAAGGATTGTTTCCTTGCGATCTTAACAAGTTCATGTCAAAGGTGGCCTTCGAGTCGACAAAGGGGGTGGGAGCGGCAACCGATTGTCCACCGCCAACGTAGTAGATGACATCTTGGTACAGAATGAACCCGACTAGCTACTTCTTGGTCTTACCTGGCATGGGCGCGAGTGGATACCATTCAGCTTGTGTGACACCACATGCTTATCGGATGGTGGTGGTGGAGCCTATGAGCCAGTTGGGCACAAGCAGGTGTTGAGTAGTCGGTTTGCCTGCAATAATAGGCATATTTTAGTTATAAATTTAATATGCCTCTTCCATGAGTAGTAGAAATATTTTAATTTGAATTTTAATAGTTGTAGATTACAAATGTGAAAAGGACATCTAAAATCCTAGGCAGGAGGAAGCCCACCTCTCCTTGAGAGTGACTTAAGTGGGTTAGTGGCCCATTAACACGTACATTTTCAAAAATTAAACATTTAACTACATTTTTAAAACAAAACTGTATATTCAAGACCACATTAAATAAAAATATTAAAAACCATTTTCATAGGCCAAGAACAAAAGTCCTGCCTACTTTTTTTTAATTGTTCATGTATTAAAAATGGTCATGAATAAATCACAAACCAAATTTGTTCCATATGTAAAACTATTTTTGGGATTAGTATATGTGGATACGTTCATATATTTCAAAAAATGATGTTCATTACTATCAATAGTTTTTATGTGTATATCTTGAAGAGTAATACGGTAATACATTTTAGAATAAATATGCATGCATTCAAAAATAAACTGCACACAACTTCAATAATAAAATGTTTGTGTATATCCCGCAAAAAAAATTGTGTATATTAGAAAAGATCTTCATTCATGTACTCACCACGAAAAATAGTTGTAAAATGAATGGAAACATGAACTAAAAAACCTTTTAAAGTACAAATAGAATATTAAAAACACAACACAATAAATTAACAAAACAAATAGAAATAAAAACTGTACTTCCTTCTCACACTGAGCAACGACTGGGTGGCTTCGGCGAGGGCGAGACATCTTCAGCGGCGTGCCATCGACCGGTTCAGGACAAAGAACATAACCCCCAGGACTTTGATCTATTTTCAGGCGTATGTACCACTAGTTTGATCAATAATAAATCCGAAGCCTCTTTCGGATAGAGAAAAAAAAGAAAAAACATGGCGAAGTACCTAGTTATTGGGCCGGCCCAATAACACTTCCCTCCAGGCTGATTCCCAATCTAATGCGGCCCGGCCCGAATTCCTCTTACGGCCCAAGCTCCAGGTCGGTTTCTCTTTGGAGGAGCAGTCGGTCTCGTAGGCAACCTGATCTTTTTTTCCCCACCTGTCCGCAAACCCTCCTCCCCCGCACGCATCGCCACGGCATCTCTTCGCTCTGCCGCGCCGCCGCCGCCGCCGCCGCCATGAAGCGTTCCTTCGACGCCATGGAGGCGAAGCCGGTGTTCCTCTCCAAGGAGGAGCGCCAGCGCCTCGCGCTCGAGCGCCGCCAGGCGGCCGTCGCCGACCAGCGCCGCTCCGCGCTCGACATCCTCCAGTCGCTCCCGCGGCCCCCTCCGCCGCCTCCCCCGTCCGTCGCCCCCCGAGACTCCTCCTTCTCGTCCCACCGCGACCCGTCCGACCGGGACAGGGGGGACAGGGGGGACAGGGACCGCGACCGGGACCGGGACCGCCGCCGCGACGACGACTCCCGCCGGGACCGAGATCGGGATCGCGACCGCGACCGCGACGAGCCTTCTCGCCGGGACCGTGACCGGGACCGCGACCGCGACCGGGACCGGGAGCACCGGGACAGGGAGCGCGGGGAGCGGGACAAGGACCGGGAGAAGGACCGGCTGGAGAAGATGGCGGAGCGGGAGCGGGAGAAGGAGCTGGAGGCCATCAAGGAGCAGTACCTGGGGTCCAAGAAGCCCAAGAAGCGGGTCATCAAGCCCTCGGAGAAGTTCCGTTTCTCCTTCGACTGGGAGAACACGGAGGACACCAGCCGCGACATGAACATGCTCTACCAGGCGCCGCACGAGGCCCGCCTGCTCTACGGCCGCGGCTTCCTCGCCGGCATCGACCGGCGCGAGCAGAAGAAGGCGGCCGCCGTGTTTGAGAAGGAAACCCGTGCCGAGCAGCGCCGCAAGTTCGGCGTGGAGGACCGGCCTGAGGATGATGTGGCTGATAAGAAGAAGGCTGCCGCGGCCGAGATGTATGATGCCTTCGACATGCGGGTGGACAGGCACTGGTCTGAGAAGGGCATCGAGGAGATGACGGAGCGGGATTGGCGTATTTTCCGCGAGGACTTCAATATCTCCTACAAGGGATCTCGCATACCCCGGCCGATGCGCAACTGGCCTGAGAGCAAGCTTGGGACTGAGCTGCTTCGTGCTATTGAGAAGGTTGGGTACAAGAAACCATCGCCCATCCAGATGGCTGCCATTCCGCTTGGTCTCCAGCAGCGTGATGTCATTGGTATTGCTGAGACTGGTTCGGGCAAGACTGCAGCTTTTGTGCTTCCTATGCTGTCATATATTACTCGCTTGCCGCCTATAAGCGAGGACAATGAGGCCGAGGGTCCTTATGCTGTTGTCATGGCACCTACTCGTGAGCTTGCTCAACAGATTGAGGAAGAGACGGTGAAGTTTGCAACCTATCTAGGCATTAAAGTCGTTTCCATTGTTGGTGGTCAGTCCATTGAGGAGCAAGGTTTCAAGATTAGGCAGGGCTGTGAAGTTGTAATTGCAACGCCTGGTCGGCTTCTTGATTGTCTGGAGAGAAGGTATGCTGTGCTCAACCAGTGCAACTATGTTGTACTGGACGAGGCTGATAGGATGATTGATATGGGATTTGAGCCACAGGTTGTTGGTGTCCTTGATGCCATGCCGTCAAGTAACCTGAAACCTGAGAATGAGGAAGAGGAATTGGATGAGAAGAGGATTTACAGGACAACTTATATGTTCAGTGCCACCATGCCACCTGCTGTTGAGCGCCTTGCTAGGAAGTACCTTCGGAACCCAGTTGTCGTCACAATTGGTACAGCTGGCAAGGCCACAGATCTGATAACCCAAAACGTGATCATGGTGAAGGAGTCAGAGAAGATGTCACGACTCCAGAAGATACTCACAGATCTTGGGGACAAGACGGCCATAGTATTCTGCAACACAAAGAAGTCAGCAGACAACCGTGCTAAGGATCTGGACAAGGCAGGTTTCCGCGTCACAGCACTGCATGGAGGGAAGTCACAAGATCAGAGGGAGATCAGCCTTGATGGATTTAGGAACCGCAGGTTCAATGTTCTTGTGGCGACTGATGTTGCAGGGCGTGGTATTGATATTCCTGATGTCGCTCATGTTATTAACTATGAGATGCCTAGTTCAGTTGATACATACACACATCGCATCGGAAGAACAGGGCGTGCAGGAAAGAAGGGACTTGCAACTTCATTCTTGACTCTGGATAACACTGATATTTTCTTCGATCTGAAACAGATGCTTACTCAGAGCAATAGTCCCGTCCCTCCAGAACTTGCTAGGCATGAGGCGTCAAAGTTTAAGCCAGGATCGGTTCCCGATAGACCTCCAAGAAGAAATGACACTGTCTATGCATCTCACTGAAGCAATCTGCCGCAGAAGAGGTGAGATTCTTCTTGGGTACAATTCAGGGCCACCTTCTACTGTGTCGAGATTTAGTACTTATGAGGTACAAACATCATAACAATTGAACCATTATCTTTTCCTGTTTGCAAATCAGCCTTTCTATTTCTGTAACCTAAGTATATTCGGATATTTCTGTGATGATTCAGAACTGGACCTATGTATCTTATTGTACTGTGGGTGCCATAATGCAACTATCATGCCCGAACACCGACTGCTTTTGAAGTGTTATTTGCAGGTTAAACAGACTGAGTTCATTTTCTATACAGCCAGTTAATCGCTTCAGATTCATTTTCTATCATTTTTGCAGAGGGCAAATGCTCAATCTTGATCTTCATTGTGGAGATTTATGTGGTTCTTTCAACATTAGTCTCAAGAGGTGCCAACTTTCTTATTTTCCTTTTTTGTTATGCACTTCAGTATTCAGTTCTAGAGCTATGTATCACTTTTTAAGTAAGCTATATTAAAATGAGACTTGAAATGACCAAGCTACCATGTCAAAAAACATCCCAATTGTGTCAGGTCTCATTATAATTTTATTATACACTTCATTCAAGAATGGATAGAATGTGCTTTTGTTTGGCTGAACTTCTGAGTTCTAGACAATGATTATGAGTGTGCGCAGGTGCTGAAGCCTGTTGAATAACTAGCCTTAGATCAATGGCTGTGGTAGAAATATAGCCCATTACTTAGTCATTCTTTGTTGGTTCTATGGATTGATTTTTTTTTTAGAGATTACAGCTAGAGTTAAGTGTTTATATGTAGACATATGAGAGCAGATAAGATAGTTGATCGTGCTCTGCTCTGTGTTTTGCGTTTGTTGATTGCCACGTTGATAAAATATGTGTCACAATGTGCCTGAGGGTAATAACTGGTAAGAGTAATGATTTATCAGAGAGAATTGGAAGTTCCATCTGATTGAGTTTTGGCTTATGAGCAATTGACCCATTTGGTCATTTCTGTACTAGTCCTGTACAATCAGTGCATACTGCTGAAACCAAAGAAATTGTGCTGGATAACCTAATCTGTTTTGTGTTTATGATGTAAAATCCCAGATATGTTTTGTGGAAGATCAGATCCTAGGTGTTTGTGCGCTTGTATCAATGATCGTTGATGTGGCCATATACTTTCGATTTAGAAATCGCACACCCACTGTTGCCTGTTAAACAAAAGGTATACTTGCTAATATTTGCAAATTTTCTTATCTTCAGTGAAGAAATGATGGTATTTTTAAGATATATCCTATTTTCAACTATAGTCCTTCCACACCATGGGACCCCCAGCTGGAAACCCTAAACCCACATAACCCCTTTCTGCCTCACATTCTCGCCACATTGTGTGGGCTTCACCTTGCCCCCACACGCCCCATGAGACATGATGAATTTTAGTGATTTCAAGGCCATTTTGAGTGAGCAGTAGTTGTCCCGGTAGTTTTCGAGAACTCATATGGATAACTCCCTCTGTTCCAAAATATTTGAAGTACTATGTTGTCGTAAGTCAAAACTTCTCAAGTTTGACCAAGTTTACAACAAAAAAAAAACTAATATCCACACTATCAAATATATATGGTAGGAAAATATTTTATGATGAATGAAATATATATATGTAGTAGGAAACTAGTTTTGTGTTGTGGATGTTGGTATATTTTTCTGTAGACTTGGTCAAACCTGTAGAAGTTTGGCTTAGGACAAACATAGAACTTCAAACACTCCCTCCGTACCAAAATAGAAGACGTTTTTGCAGTTCAAATCAAACTGCAAAAATGTCTTATATTTTGATAGAGAGGTAACGGAGGGAGTATCTCTTAACAGAGGAAACGAACAGACGGTCCTGCTAATGGTATTGAAGAGGACATTTGCAGTGGTTGGGCATTGTGGCAAAAGATGACGTTTATAGTTACAGCTTCAGCTTGTGTGTTTAATTTTTAAGTCTCTTAAAACCATTCTTTGTGATTTTGACCCTAGTCAGTTATTATTGGAATCTAGAATACGCATATTCAGATGTGCCAGTGGGACCATGCTATGTTTTAAGGTGCTGAAAATTGTAAGCTTGTAAGCTAATTTAATTAAATTCACCTGCCATTCTACTGCTCTAAAAATAGTAATTTTTCATGCTTGAGCCTATCCCATCATCAAATGTCTCTAGTCATACTTCTCATGCTTGTGTCTCGAACCACCTGGCTTCTTGCTACGTGTTTCAAATGTAGAGTTGATTTATGTAAGTAAATACTCCCTCCGTTTCATAATTCTTGTTGTGGTTTTAGTTCACCGTGACGAGAATTATGGAACGGAGGGACTTTGTGTGGCACACTCAGATATTGTTTTGCGTTTTGTCATAACTTGGAAGGGAAAGCAGGGTGAGCACGACAGCAGCTGCATTTCACATCGCCCTAGCATCAGGAACCCCAACTCCTTGTCCGCTTCCATGGATGGTATTGTGAAGGATGGCACCGAACTTGACAAAAGCATCTAGATCTAGGTTGTGGATTTTAAGGGGTGATGCAGTGCAGATTAGCTGAGCAAATTCGGATGTATGGTCAGTTTTCCGTTGAATTCTCTAACTAGTTTGGTAGTAGGAGTACCTGGGAAGGTACTGTCAGTCGTATATATACATGATGTGAAGTCTAATTGTGAGTTCCAGCCTGGCTGTCTGGAACCTTGGCGTCGTGTAACCAGGGTCAACGTCTATCTGGGATCAGGTGTTGACTCGTAGCATCGATCGTGAATGTGTACACGTGTGGACAAACAGCTGCCACCGTGGCTTGGCTTCTCTCCTTCGGTGCTTCCACCGCTCAACGCCAGTACAAAAAAGCAACCAGCACCCACGCGGTCAGTCACCGTTCTGCCCCGCGTTATGCAGAGCACCGATCGCCGTTCAGAGCATCGATCCACCATGGCGAGCACCGTAGTGAACCCGCACGACAAGATGCGCGCCAGGGACGAGGGGAGCAGTGTGAAAAGATGGGTTAAGCGTATGCCCTAGGCAAGGACGCATGCGTGTTAAATAAGGCACGAAGCCATCGAGATTACAGAGAGAGAGAGGGATTTCGGAAGGTTAGGATCGATCTCATCTATCTACAGGATAACTACAACGTCAAGGGAGATCGATCCTACCTGCCTAACCAACACACAAGATACACATGTCACGGTTTATACATCAACGTATTGCAGTGCTCGCCAGTCTTTGCCAAGCTTGTTGAAGGTCATGCTCCTTCAGTGAACTTTAAGGTCAATGGGCACCACTACAACAAGGGATACTATCTAACAGATGGCATCTATCTGAGATTGTCCAAATTTGTGAAGACTATCTCAAACCCTGTGCCAGGAGGCAAGAACTCCTACTTTGCCAGGTGTCAGGAGGCTTGCAGGAAGGATGTCGAGCGGGCATTTGGTGTGCTCCAATCTCGATTTTCTCTTGTTTGGTACCGCGCTCAGACCTGGTCAAAAGATCAAATGTGGGAAGTCATGTGTGTCGTCTTGCACAACATGATCATTAAGAGCGAGCAGGAAGAGGCAGTGTTTGACAATGAACCATATTACAGGCAGGGCCCTCTTGCCCAAGTTGATCACCAGCTACGGCAACCTGGACTGCCTTCCTCAACATGCGTCAGGAGATCCGAGACTCACAGGTGCATCAACAACTGCAACAAGATCTGGTGGAGCACCTATGGAGGCTCAAGGGCAACGCCTAGCTCGACGCGTGATGAAATATGAGTTTCTATTTGTCGAACTATTTGTTGAACTATTTGATTTGTATTAATTTGTTGATTTCTGTGATGAACATGTGATAAAAAGCTTATGTTCAATTTGCGCCGAATATGGGCCGAATTGGTCTAATTTGCGCCGAAAATGGGCCAAAATCGGCGTCTAGGGGGCGACGGGGGGGGCTGGGAACCCGAGGCCCCCCACGCCGATTTTGTTGCCGGCGCGCCCCATGCGGCGCTATTTGAAGCCCTTGGGGGGCCGAACGAGTGGAGATGCTCTAAGCTTACAGTCATTAGTGAATACACTTTTTCTTTGTTATCTCCTAGGATCAATATAAGGACCACAAATATCATCACAAGACCACAACATGTCCCAATTAAACATGAAGGATATGTGTAAGCACATTACTTCTGCCAATGTGTACCATACACACGACAAAAAAAATTGCGATTGACATACACATAATAAGTGACAAAGATTGTTTTACAGGGGCGTGCAACAGCACCAGGGATGAGAAACCTGACGAACCTGTTCGGAACAAGAATAGTGTTGGCCGGCTTATGACAGGTGATGACCGGGAACACCGCGTTGATGACCTCGGCGAGATTGGCACTGAGAAGCAGCTTCATGTCCCTCCGCACCTACGCGACCATCCCAAGCACATACACATCACACTCGTCAGTTGTTAGTGAATAGCCACTCCCCCGAAAAAGGTGGGGGAGGGGGCCAAGCAGGTCGTAGTAGTAGGCGTACCTTGAGGAGGTACTGGAAGTAGGCGGCGCCACGGTGCTGGTTCCGGTGCTTGTAGATGAGGCGCTCGAGCACTCCGGACTCCGCCTGCAGGTGGCGCAGCGCCGCCCGCAAACGATGCTCCTCCCCCTCCTCCGCTGAACCCTCTTGACGTTGCGCCATGGCGGTCGCTCGCAGCTTGGTATCTGCCATGTCTAGTTCATGGATAGATGTAGAATTTAAACTCAATGCTCAACGATCCAATAAAGTACATAAAACATGAAAAATACTACAAATAATAGTGCGTGAATTGGCAACAAAATCCATCAACTTAAGTTAACAAATCAAAAATAAAAATACACTGCTCCAGAGGTAACTAGGAATTACCCAAGTGGCGGGTCTAGGATTCTGAAACAGGACGGTCCATCCAAAAAAATAACAACAAATATGACATGCCAATAGCACAATAGGAACTAATCAATATGATTTTACAAATATATGAAAAATTCTCAAACGAGTCATGATTTTGCATAAAAAGAAAAGCCTACTACATGCCTTGCAAAGTTCGAAGAAGACTACGTGCATGTGTTCATTCTTACACATTTGATACATATATGTAATCCTGTGGACCTAGTTGACATCCTGTTCTTCAATATGACAGTGACATTTATCGATTCAAAAAATGAGAACAATGTATGAACTGCTTAACCGGAACTGAAACTACTCAGTAGTAACATTTCTGAATATTACAACTCAAGATGCCACATGGATTCAGAAAATGGATCCAAACTGAAACAATTCAGTAGTAAGTAGTAACATTTCTGGACAGAGCTCCGTAGTGATACATTACAATTTCAAGCCTAAATTCGTAACTGGAAGTACTGGCTGGTGGCAGCACGACGAGCAATTGAGTAATAATGAGTAAACAGAAATTGGGAACCGGCAGAAATCTCATCAAACATACCTCAAACGTGGCAGGTCGCTGCTTGCCTTCTGCAGCTGCACAACGCCGGGCGCTGGGCGTCGACTGCCAGTTGCGGGCTGCCAGCTGGGCGCGGTGGCACAGGGCAGGGGCGGGGCGGGAAAAGTCGACGGCGAGGCACGGAACCGGGCGGCGAGGTCGGCGGGAGCGCAGAGGGGAATCGGGAACGGGAGGCAGTGCGCAGCGGCTCTCATGGTGGCTACCGCGGGCCGGGGCTGTGTTTGCTGGCCTTTTTTTTCTTCCGGCTAAGGCCGTGTCTGGGCTGCCTAGGCAGGCACGCGTGCCGGCTGTCATGCCAAGAATATGGGCGGCCGTGGAGGATTACAGGGTCACGGCGAGCCGGGAGGAGCTAAATGTCTACTACCTTGATACTCCTTTCTTCTGGGGCTTGCTCCCACCTTGCTGTCAAGTATGGATGGTCTGATAACCGGGACCTTGATACTCCTCACCCTTTTGAATCTAGTGTTTGGCACGATATGGCCAAGGGGCTTGATTTTTTCCGTTCAATAACGAAGGTGCATATTGGCAATGGTATGACCACCGCCTTTTGGCTGGACCTTTGGGTACAAGACTTCATCCAAAATCTCGCAACAATTTTCCCTGCTCTCTTCTCCTATACGCTCCGACCTTCGGCCACTGTTGCCCGGGTACTAAGCATTCCTACTTTTAATCTGGATTTGGCACCGCGCCTTTATCAAAGCTGCCAAGAAGATTTAGGCCCTGTTCGGAATCCCACCCGCTCCGCGAAATAGCAGGAGCTGTGAAGCCCCGAAACAGCCGCTCCGCATTTTTTCGCTGTGACTCCACCCGCTCCAGGAGTGGAGCTGTGGAGCAGAGGTAAGCCGAACAGGACCTTAGATGAAGGGGAGATTCGTTTTCTTTTGTAGTGATCGTCGTGGCTAGTAAGAAAGCTTGTAATAGTTCTCTTCTGCTGCTGCTGAACGTGATTGAAAATGTACTGAAATTAATTCGAGCCTCAGCTCAGTTAGTGAGATAACACATTGATCATCAACTAAGGTGTGCATATGTATAGCCCTTTATTCGCTTCACCAATACCGGTTGTTCTTTCAGAGTTATTACAAAGCAGGATCCGCGGAGGTCCGTGTCACCGTAACTCTTGTTTTCCCCACCGCAATGAACGCCACTCTCTTCCTCGCATCAGGCTTGACATCTCTGCGCGGCGCCGGCGCAGCACCGGGCGTGCTAACAAGAGAGCCCGGAGTGTTTCGATCATTTGGTAGTCGCCTCAATGGAAATAAATAATCTCCAGCATCGCCGCAATGGGTGGCTTTGTCTGGTTGGTCAGCCAGAGAAGCATCATGCAGTTGCTTGGCTGGGGTGTTTGCTCCATCAAGGCTTTCCATCTCTGAAATGTCACAAGTGCGGCATTAGAACTTATAAGAACCCTTTTCAAAGTATGACACGGTAAACACATAAGTAAACCAGCATTCATGTTCTATTATATACTACTACCTCCGTTTCAGTTTACAAGTCTTGCGCGTATACCGAAATTGCCAATTTTATCAACCTAATATAAATTATATAACACAAAAATTATACCTTTTAAAAGTAGAAACTCCGTAGTTTATGTTGGTATATTTTATGTAATATATGACTTGTATTAGGTTGGTCAAATTGACGACCTAGGGGTACGCGCACGCCCTGTAAACTGAGAGAGAGGTAGGACTCCCTCCGTCATAGTTTAGAAGGCACAGTTAAATTTGCGTGCGTTTCCATAATAGACAAGGTTTAGGGCGCATTGCATTTATTTCTAATAGATAATTAGTACTCCGGAGTACTATTTCTATATGCATGCATAGTGTGAATGCTATTTTTTAGCCCATCTCACAACCAATAGATAACCACCTAGGTCCCAGAGAATTTCCAAGCGCGCCTTCTAAACCGTGACGGAGGTAGTACTACTTTAGTGATCTAAACGCCCTTATATTTCTTTACCGAGGGAGTACAAAACAACTGATGTAAAAAAAAGGTACAACATTTTGGAAGCATGTGCACTTTAGTTTCCAAGTTGGAGCACGCAGCCCAAAATATATATTAAAATTGCAACGGAAATAATAGCAAATAAGACCATAGTGGCAATTCACGGTGCGTTGTCTTCCACTAAGCACAATCCCTGCCATCATTCAACTAGGCTAACTGACTAACTGCTGTTTTCGTTGTAAAAATTGTCAGTCATATAGAGGTATATGGCTACTATGCATGCTCCAACTTGATCAAGGAGGAGAGCTACTCATGTTTTATGTTCTTTTACCTAAGAGAGAGCAGCAGGAGTGAGTAGCAGGAGTGAGTAGCTGGCTAGAAATGAGTTTCAGGATGATGATGTGCTACACTATTACTATGATAATAAAATAGCTAGTGTTGGTGGTAATGACTATGATGATTATTATTAGCTAGTGTTAGTGGTGATTAAATAAATAATGTTGGTGGTAATGACCATGATGATGATTAAATATCTTGTGCTGGCGGATTAGATTCAAGTGGAGGCAACATGTGGTGCACATCGAAAGTACTACTAATCCAAAGTAGATCAAGTTTGGATTAGTAGTATACTTTTGACATGCACCACATATTGCCTCCACTTGAACCTAATCCACCTTCATTTAATACACTGTTATGGAAATAATGATGTAAACCTCATAACAGCTGGTATTGTACCAATATTTGTATGATGGCGCATAAATACACTAAAAATAAAAAAATATTAAAAAAATACTAGTAGCAATGGAAAGGAAACACGCTGCAAGTAGATAACTTAGCAAGATGGCTGATGAACAAGCGCTGCAGCTATTTGTACTAGCAGAGCGCGTGATGGCACGCAGCATCGCTAAGCAATAGTTGTAGCGCCTTATTAGTAGCGCGGCATCCCGAGCTACTAGTAGGCACAAAACACGCGCTACTGCTAGGGTTTTCCCTAGTAGTGTGAGAGTAAGCCCAAGAGCCACCGTGCCGCGGATGTAATGGAGAATCCGCTTCACGAGGGTCCAATGGGAGTCACAAAGGCGTGCATATGCAGCACACCCATCGAACATCGATCAGAATCCGCCGGGTGAGAGTCGACATCAAGAGCACCAACAATGGACTCAGAACGGAGCATCCGACGCGGAGAGCCCTCGAGAGCGAAACCTTGGTCTTCGTGTCAACAGAGTACAACAGGTGACAGATTGAGCATGCCGCACGCGCAAGTAGCTCATCGCGCGCATACTGGCGATGAAGAAAGAAGCCGTCGGGTCGCCGAACGACCTCAATGCCAAGGAAATAATGTAGAGCGCTCAGGTCCTTGATGACAAACTCATCACGCAGCCGGAGAGTAATCTGCTGAAGAAGGGTTGTGGAGGAGGCCGTCAGGATGATGTCGTCGATGTAGAGGAGCAAATATGCAGTCGTGTCGCCACGGTGATAGGCGAACAACGAGGCATCCGAGCGAGTGACGCTGAAGCCCAGTGTCTGGAGGAACACGGAGATACGCTGGTACCAGGCTCGAGGTGCTTTCTTGAGCCCATAGAGAGACCGGGACAGCAAACACACATGCTCAGGAAGAGATGCGTCGACAAAACCGGTCGACTGCTCACAGTAAACCTGCTCCTCCAGATGGCCGTGAAGGAAGGCGTTGGAGACATTCATCTGATGAACCAGCCAGCCTCGGGAAACTGCCAGCTGGAGAACTGTGCGGATCGTGCCCGGTTTGACAACCGGGGCAAACATCTCGGTGAAGTCGACTCCAGCGCGCTGCCGAAAACCACGGACCACCCAAAGAAGCCTTGTAGCGCTCAAGTGTACCATCCGAAAGCGGGTCTTATGACGAAGACCCACTTGCCATCGATGACATTGGCACGAGAAGGCCGAGAAACCGGTGTCTGTGCACGGTTCGCCGAAGAGCGTCGAACTCTTCCTGCATCGCGGCAAGCCAGTGAGGATCACGAAGGGCTGCGCGAGCGGACGCAGGGATCAGTGACGGCTTAGTGGTGGGCGGCGAGAAGATACTCGTCGCCGAGTATCAGAGACTCGGGCGATGAACGCCGGCTCGAGCCCGAGTGACGGGGCGAGATGGCCACTCGGCGGCTGGCGAGGCGGTCGGCGAAGTAGCTGACGAGGCCGCCGCGAGATGGCCGTGAAGAAGCGCCGCCGAGGCTATCGGTGCCGCGCCGAGGCCGTCGGCGCCGCGCTCGAGGCGAGGGGCGGACGGAAGCGGTGGCGGGTAAGGCGGGCGCCGCCGAGGCACCCGAGGTGGCGGGGCTGACCGAGACAGCCGGCGACGAGGCGGCGCCGGAGGTGGCCGGTGAAGATACCAGCGATGGGGCAGCCGGCGAAGATGCCGGCGAAGAGCCCGGCGAAGCAGCGGCTGCCGGCGATGATGCCGGCGAGGCGGGCGATGCTGAGACCCCTAACGGAGTCGGCAAGAACGTCGTGGGGGCGCGAGTCGCAGCTCGTCCCACGGCGGGAGGACCGCCGAAGCCCGGAGGCGGTCCAAGAATCGAGCGGGGCCGTCCACCTGACGGGGTCGCTGGAGGGCCGCCGGTGGCCGGCGGCGACGGGGCGGCAGGAGGTACCTGCTGAAATGGAAACACCGTCTCATCAAAGTAAACGTGCCGGGAGGTGAATACACGATGTGAGGCGGGATCGTAGCAGCGGTATCCTTTGGTGTTAGGTGGGTAGCCGAGGAAGATGCAAGCGACTGAACGAGGTGCAAGCTTATGAGGTGCAGTGGCGACGAGGCTAGGATAGCAGAGACAGCCAAAGATTGCGAAGGCCATCATAAGATGGGGGCGCACCAAAGAGGAGATGATGAGGGGCATAGTTCCAGCGTGGGCGACACGGGCGGATGTTAATGAGGAGGGTGGCAGTGGCGAGAGCGTCCGGCCAAAACCGTGGAGGCACGTTAGAGTGAAAGAGTAATGTGCGGACGCAATCATTAAGAGTGCGAAGGATACGCTCGGCACGACCATTTTGTTGGGACGTGTAGGGGCAAGTGAGGCGGAAGATAGTGCCGTGGGAGGCTAGAAGGTTACGAACAGCGGCGTTGTCAAACTCTTTTCCATTGTCAGTTTGTAAAGCAAGGATAGGACGACCGAACTGTGTGGTGACGTAGGAATAAAATGCAGTGAGTGTGGCAAGAGCGTCGGACTTGCGACGGAGAGGAAGTGTCCACACATAATGAGAGAAATCATCTAAGATCACCAAATAGTATAGGTAGCCCGTGTTGCTCGCAACCGGGGATGTCCAAACATCACTATGCAATAACTGAAACGGAAAAGTGGAAATAGTGGTAGATGCGCTAAAGGGAAGACGAACGTGCTTGCCAAGACGACAAGCCTCACAAGTATGGTTGTTGATCTTGTTGCATGAGAACGAAAAGCTCTTAAGTATTTGACACAAAGTGGTAGAGTTCGGGTGTCCCAAACGAGCATGCCAAAGGTCGACACCTGCGGCGAGGGCGACTGGGGTGGTGGAGGCGGTGGTGAAGGAGTGCACCGGATAGAGCTCGCCAGGACTATCACAACGGTGAAGGACCATCCGAGTACGGGCGTCCTTCACAGAAAACCCGACATCATCAAATTCAACGGTAATGGGATTCTCACGGGCAAGACGACGAATAGATACAAGGTTCGTAACTAAATCAGGGGACACAAGAACATCAGACATAGTGATAGGTGTAGATGTGGAAGGAAACGAAGCACGACCAACATGTGTGATAGGTAAAGAGGAACCGTTGCCAACGGTGATGCAAGTAGGAGTATGAACTGGAGTCGAGGAGGTGAGAGTACCGGGATGAGATGTCATGTGGGTGGTGGCGCCCGAGTCCATGTACCAAGCGCCGCCGGTACCAAGCACCGCCGGTGTTGGGACTGAGTGCAGGGCGGCCAAGGAAATAGTGTCCCATGATGGTGAGACCGGCAGCGAGGCAAAGCGCCGTAGGGCTGAACCAGGGCGGGCGGAGCATGGCCGCCGGCCATCGGCATGGCGAGCAGAGCCGCAGGGCCGACACTGGCCTGCTGCTGCGGCACGGCAAAGTAGACCGGATGGCCCAACGAAAACACCTGCGGCGTGGTGAAGGGGTCCGGCGCGTCCGCGTACATGTAGCCGAAGAGAGACGACGCGACAGAAGACATCGCAGCGGCGATGGATATGTGTGTAGAGATGTATACGTGTGGAAGAACTTGAAATAGAAGGATCAGCAGTAGTAGACGTGACGTAGTAGTACTAGACCTAGACTAGATAGATGGATTATGCTAATGATGATTAGCGGCGGCGGAGTAATTAGCAGGTGAATAATGAGAACTAGTATAGAAGTAGAAGGAAACGAGGATTTGCTAGCAGGCGTAGAAGCTGGAGTACGGGCGATCGGGAGCTCCTACTGAGCGGCGCTAGCGAGGCAGGACTTGGCGGGCAACGCTGGAAGCTGGAGTAGCGGCGAGATAGGAGCGACGCTAGCAGGCTGGGACAGATAGGAAAGGCGGCCGGCGCGCGGGCGGCGGCTGGATGGCGGCGGCGGCGGCGCGGTAGAGGAGGCGCGCGGCGGCTGCGGCGGAAGGCTAGGGTTTAGAACCCGAAAACTGATACCATGTAGAAGAGGAAGAATAGGCTATGCAATACAATGCATTGATCGGTGCACCAGGCACGTATATATAAGTACAGAAGGGGCCACAACCTCAACTATAAGAGGAACTAGGAGGTGGGCCCAAGACACAATATACACGTACACAATATATTCAACAGCCGACTCGCCGCCGCCGCCGCCGCCCGAGGGCGCCGCCACCGTCGAGCTGCGCACGGCGCCGTCTGACTTCCGGTTCCCGACCCAGAACCAGACGCGCCACTGCTACGTGCGCTACCTTGAGTACCACAGGTGCATGAAGGCCAAGGGGCGGTATTTCCACCAGTTTGGCTATCTGGAACAGGCAGAGGGAGGAAGGGGTATTTCCAGGACCCATCTGATCTGATCCAGCCGTTAGTTGCATGCAGTGCTACCGCGTCTGGCTGTGTGTCTCTAGGCTACATGGGAAAATGGGCGTAGCAAATTGATGTCGGTCCTGTGCATGAATTGCAGTTCCTATCCTCGTGGGAAAAAGTCTAAAATAAACCTTGATTTTATAGGCAAAAGCTAAATCAAACCCCAAACTTTAAATCCCGGAAATCAGCACACCGAACTCTCTTATCCCGGTCTGTTTTCAACCTTGAGTGAGTTCCCAGCCACAAGTGCAAACAGCTATGAGTGAAGTAATAAGAGGCCAATTGTATTTAACAACACACCGAAGCGTTGAACCTTGAAAATACCTTTTAGGGGCAAACAAATATTCAAACATAAACAATTTTGGAAATGTCCGTACGTTTTATAAAGTGGAGCACTTTATGAAGTGCTTGTGACATTTTTAAAAAAGTGTATACAATGTAAAAAAAATGTTCGTGTGATGTAGAAAAATGTGTCATACTGGGAACAAAGTGTATAAAATGTTTATTGTCGTTAAGAAAATCAAAAACGTGTATTTGGAAAAATATTACAGTGTATTCAAACAAAGTATTGAAAACATGTATTTTTTTTTAAAATGTACTAAAAAGTAATCAATTTTTAAAAAGCGAACACTTTCTAATAGATAAATATTTTGGAAACCTGAAGAAAATTTGAAAGTATGTACACTTTTTTGTAAATTTGTAAAACTGGAAACAAATTTTGAAACCTGAACAGATGTGTACAGAAAATGTTTGTGACATCTAAAAAATACCACGCGTTTAGATAAATGTACGTGGCATTTCAAAAAAGTGTAAAATGTAAAATAATATTTGTGCGATTCAAAAAATGTGCTTGTGACATTTTAGTAAAAAAATGTTTGCATGATGTAGAAAAATGTGCCATACCATTAGAAGACTATATGTGAGATGTGTTTGACAAAAGTGTATACTATTTTAAAAATCTGTAACAATATAAAAATGTTCGAGTAGTATATAAAATGTCTATTGTCATTAAGAAAATGTAAAACGTGAATTTGTAATTATTATGGTGTATTCAAAAAGTATTGATAAAAATATATTTTAAGAAATGTACGTAATATATTTGAAAAATATTGAAAGTGTATCAAAAATATTTCATGTATGCACTAAAGAAGTACGTTGGGTACTGAGAATAATTAGACTTGTGTAAAAAAGAAAGCCAGTTACCGGTAAAGAAACAACATAATAGCATAAACACAAACAAATATGAAGAAAATCAGAAAAGAAAATAAAATAAGAGTATAACAAAGAAAGAAAAACCAGAGAAAAACAAAGTATAATCAAGAAAAAAACATGGAAGAAAACCGATGAAAAACCAAAGAAAAAACAAACAAACAAAATTAAAAACAAGGGAAAAAACATAGCAACGTGAGTAACTACGCTAATGGGCCGGCCCAATTCAGCGAATACCAGCTAAATCCTCTCAAGGTTGAAAATAGACCGGGATCCAAGAGTTTGGTGTGCTAATTTCAGAGATTGAGAGTTCAGGGTTTGATTTAGCTTACGCTTACAAGTTCAAGGTTTATACGTAATGATCAATCGCTTACATTGATTGCGTTGCACGGGAGTATACAAATATGTGAAGAAAGATAGTCGGGCGCTGTAGGAATATATCTGCTTGAGTTGCTACGTACTCCCTCCGTTCCGAATTACTTGTCGCAAGTATGGATGTATCTAGATGTATTTTAGTTCTAGATACATCCATTTTAGCGACGAGTAATTTGAAACATAGGGAGTACAACCCAACAATGCGTGAATGAGTGGAGGCGGAGGCAAGACGTACGTTAGGTAAAGGAGCTGCACTCACGTGATGAACCGATGGTGTGCCACCATTGCTCATGTCTGAAAAAAAAAAAGTAACAAGTTGATAAGGCGCGTGCAGAATGAAGCCGGGCCAAGAGGAGATCGGGTTTGCCACTCACACTCGGTGCACTCGGACCACATAAGGCTAAGGTACGGTCCTGGCAGGAGCATGCACGGGGATGCGCCCATGCCCACCAAAGGAGATCACGATCATTCCACAGTCCACTCACTCTCAGTGCCGCCGGAGCCGTTAGAGATGCCTCGGCAGCCACTCGTGCCTGCCTTGATCTATATAAGGAGGCATGCGCCCTCTACGATACTAAGTACCCACAGCTAATCGATCGCTTGCTCGGGCGCCCACAACCCACAACAATGGAGCTCCTCATGCCCCTGGCCGTCCTCTTGTGCCTCGTAGCCGGAACGGTCTTCCTGCGAAGCCACGCTAGGCGAGCCCATGCCCGGCCGACCATCCACCACGTCGCCGACCCGGGTGTTGCTCACCGAGCGCTCATCGAGAACGCCGACGACCTCTTAAACCGGCCGGCGGCGATCTTCCCCGTCGCCCTCGCCACCTGGCCCAATGGCGAGCGGAACGACAACATAGCCACGGCGAGCCACGGCCCGCATTGGCGGGTGCTCCGGTGCAACCTCGCCGCCGAGATCCTCTCACGTCTCGGCTCCCTCGCCCCACTGCACGAGGAGGCCGCCCAGGCCCTCCTCGCAGACTTCTCCGCCAGAGGCCTCGGCGGCGGCGAGGTGGCCGTCCGTGAGCCCGTCACCACAGCTGTGTTCGCGCTGGCCGCGCGCATGTGCTTCGGCGACTTTGTCGACGACCGCCACATAAGCGAAGTGGGGCGCGTGATACGGGAATCCATTGCCCTTGTTGGGGAGCTCAACCCTAGTTTCGATGGATCGATGCTATCCAAGCTCGCAAACTGCAGGGGGCTTCGCCGAATCTCCACCTTGCTCGACCGGCAGGTCGAGCTGTACCTCCCTTTGATCGCGGCACGGAGGCAGGCGCGGTCTCAGCTCTGCGGTGGCATCATCCGTCCTTACGTCGACACGCTCCTTGATCTCCGTGTCCCCTACAACAATGGCGCCGTGCGTCCTCTCCGAGACGGCGAGCTGGTGGGCCTAGTGTTCGAGTTCCTTGGCACAGCCACGGGGTCGACCGCAGCGTGTGTCGAGTGGACCCTCGCCCACCTCATCGACCAGCCGGAGGTCCAGGACAAGCTGCGGCGCGAGATTAATGACGACGCTGACGCCGCCGGCGGGATGCTCTCAAGCAAGAGCATTCGCAGCGGCATGCCATACCTGAACGCCGTGGTGCTGGAGAGCCTCCGCATGCACCCGCCGGTGCCGTTCATCATGCGTATCGCCCACGGCGAGGGCGCCAAGGCGATCGGTGGAGCGACCGCTGTGGTGCCGGCGGACGGCCTGAGCGTGCGGTTCAATTTAGGCGGCATCGGGAGAGACGGGAAGTCGTGGGCCGATCCTGACGAGTTCCGGCCGGAGCGGTTCCTTGCCGGAGGCGAGGCGGAGGACGTCGGCCCGGCGCCAGGCCAGAAGGAGATAAGGATGATGCCGTTCGGCGCCGGACGTAGGCACTGCCCCGGCGTGAACATGGGAATGCTGCACATCAAGTGCTTCCTGGCCGCGCTTGTGCGCGGGCTCGACTGGGCGCCGGCCGAAGACTGCGGCGGCGGCGGCGTCGACATGACGGAGCTGGACGGCTTCGTGAAAATAATGAAGCAGCCGCTTTCCGCGCGTGTCACGCGACGCACTTGATTTCTTCGTGCGTTTGTCAATTTTTCATGCATGTGTGATTCTAGTTGCATCAAATAATAAAAAATCGTCTCCCTCGTTCTCTTTGTTCGTAGTATTGATTTTCTTGAATGATCTTTGCATGTGTAGCATCAAACCATGAAAAAACTGTTTTTGAACTACTAGGAGAGTGTAGCGCCCCAATTTTTTTTTTTTTTTTGGTTTTTAGTTTGTCATAGTAACGTTGTCATAGTGGCCCGCAAATGAACTGTAGTTCTTAAATTAGGTCCAAACTGTTGTGAAGTTCATTGTTTTTAGTTCTTTTCACCGTTTTTCAGATTTGAGGTCCCTTCCCGCACGGAGCTACCTTGTCGTTGGCCCGCAAAATGAATCTTATCAATCACCTATATCTCCCACTCCGAGGGGGAACTACTCGCACATGGGGGAAGGATCACCAAACACCATAGGGAATAATTCAAGGGAAATCATATCGATAATATCATCTAGATCCACAATATGACGAACGATTAAACAAGTCTCGAACTTTGGATGGCCAGCTCCCACATCATTATTCTCAGACTGGTCTCCACCAATCCGTGAATGAATACGGCGCCCGATTTGAGGGTCGGCATTGAAGCGCCCTAAGTGAATAAAATTGTAACGCCATCGTCGGTTGTCAAGAAGGCAGGTTGTGGAGGGGAACAGGGGCTCCGACGAGGAAAAGTACGCCATGGGAGACGGCAGCACCTCGAGTCCCGTAAGCCGATGCGTGTACCATATCTCAGTCTACCTCGCGGTGACCGCACCAACGCTCCGAGGGGCGGGAGGCATGCACGGGCGGCGGCGGCATCGCAGGAGGAGGCGCGCGCGGCGGCGGCGGCAGCGGAAGGCTAGGGTTTAGAACCTAAACATCCGATACCATGTAGAATATGTGAATTGCTCGATGTATTGCTCTTCGTGCATAGGCACGTATATATGATGTACAAAGGTGGGCCACGGAGCTCAACTATACAAGGAACTAGCAGGCGGGCCCAATACACAATATGCACGTAACACATATACTCAAGACTCGCTAAGCTAGCCAAGCTGTCTGAATCCCATGTACTCCCTGTTCATATCCTGGAGCTGCTGAAGAAGCACAGCCGCCGCAGCATCTGCGACGATTACGTCGAGATCGAGATGCACGCCATCCAAGAGAGGGCGAATCCATCGATGCATCATCAACACAAACAGATGATGGCCCAAGAGGAGGAGGACAAAGACGTCAACATCGTTGGCAGTGTCTTCCCTTTGCCGACCAGGCCGACACCCGTGCAGCTCGTCGAAGAGGACGAGGAGGAGTACGTGGACATCTGCAGCGACGCCTCGCCGGGGAATTATCTTGGCCAAGGTGCAACCATCAGCGGCAGCCGCAGCAGCGGTTCGGATTCTGATTCATCTCGCCAGAGCGTCAACAGTCGTCCAGCTCCGGAAGAGCGCGCCGCCAACACTACGCCTCCAACACGCGACCTCATCACCCGTGCCAACGAGATTTTGGAAAGGCGGCGAAAGGAGGAGACATCCCGGGCGAGGGTGAAGGCCCGTCAGAAGGTGCTAGAGATGGAGAGGACGGCAATGCCGAAGGACACCCTTGACGAGGCGTGAAGGCTCTCAGCATTGATCAGCACAACACGACCAGGGCGGATAGCTTGTTGCGACGGATGGGACTCGTCCTCAAGGTTGACGATGTTGAAATATATTGCCTGCCTCCCTCCATCAGTTCAGACTTTTGGATGAGTTGGCTGAAGCATGAATTCAATATGGTATCCGAGCCAAGAGGTCTTGAGTTCAATACCTTGCCAACGCAGTATTAAATAAAAATGATTATGCAGCCTACATCGATCCCACGTCTAAGGACTAAAATAGTCTAGACGTGAGGGGGAGTGTTGAAATATATTGTCTGCCTCCCTCCATCAGTTCGGTAACTGATTTGGTTCCATCTTGTCTAGCAACATGCTGACACTTGATGTTGTTCTTGAGGCCTCAGAGAAAGTTGAATGAGAAAGTTGTGGTTGTGTGGCCATGTAGGTACACCTCTTGTCTAGACCATACGAAAAAAACCCTGATGTTTCAGGTAATGCATTTTTTCAGAAAACCCCTGGTGTTTCAGGTAATCAACCCGCCGTTCATATTTAAGTCAGTTGAATCGTTTGTTTTAACAGAAAACCTCCCGACTTTTCAGTTAATCAATCCGCAGTTTATCTAAAATAAAATTATCCATATCTTTTAAACCGTAACTCCGATTTGAATATGTTATATATGAAATTTGATTAGAAAAATATGTAGAATCTAAATGTGATGTTATTTTCAGCTGTTAAATATTTCTAAAATATTTTTTGGTGCAAACTAATCTATAGTGCACGGTCCGGGTTTTTCCTGTACCAGCGACAATCTGAATTTGAAATAAACACTCATTAAAACCAGATTGAGAGGAAAGAAAACATCAACAACCACAAATGCACATCTCTGAAAAACCTCGCGTGGAAAAACAACATATTTCTTATCTTATTCCGAGCGAGTGTGCGTGCGCGCGAGAGATGCGTTAGGTCTAACCACATTCAAACGCGTTTCCATTACGCGGGCACTAAGGCCACCGTTCGCAACATAAATATGATGCCGTATGAAAATAAAAGACGTGGACCTATTAGGGTCTTGTGTCATGGTTATTGGGTTATGAGTGTGTGTTATTTTCTCTCCCGTTGCAACGCACGGGCTCTTTTGCTAGTAATAATTCATAGTGCCTGGGACGTTTGCTTCTTGGCCTAAACCTCATCAATTATCTGGATGTCACGTGGTGCTTGTGGAAAAAGAAACAATCTCTTGGCATCAAGCGAGGTGCAGTAAGAATGCAAAAAGAAAAAATCAAAGATAACACATTGATCATCTACTAAGGTGTGCATATGTACACCATTGCCGGTTGTTCTTTCAGAGTTACAAGGCAAGATCTGGGGTGGTCCGTGGAATCGTGTCCACTCTTTGCTTCTTGGCAACTACGGACGATGATGTTTCACGCGGTTCCACCGTGACTTTTGTTTTCCCCACCGCAATGAACGCCACTCTCTTCCTCGTATCAGGCTTGACATCTCTGCGCGGTGCCGGCGCAGCACCGGGCGTGCTAAGAAGAGAGCCCGGAGTGTTTCGATCATTTGGTAGTCGCTGCTTCCCGCTGTGAGATTCTCCAGCGTCGCCGCAATGGGTGGCTTTCTCTGGTTGGTCAGCCAGAGAAGCACCATGTTGTTGCTTGGCTGGGGTGTTTGCTCCATCAAGGCTTTCCATCTCTGATATGTCACAAGTGCAGCATTAGAACCTATAAGAACCCTTTTCAAAGTATGACACGATAAGCACATAAATAAACCAGCATTCATGTTCTATTATATACTACTACTTTAGTGATCTAAACGCCCTTATATTTCTTTACGGAGGGAGTACAAAACAACTGATGTAAAAAGAAAAAGTACAGCATTTTGGCAGCATCTGCACTTTAGTTTCCAAGTTGGAGCACGCAGCCCAAAATATATATTAAAATTGCAATGGAAATAATAGCAAATAAGACCATGGTGGCAATTCACAGTGCGTTGTCTTCCACTAAGCACAATTCCTGCCATCATTCAACTAGGCTAACTGACTAACTGTTGTTTTCGTTGTAAAAACTGTCAGCCATATAGAGATATATGGCTACTATGCCAAAATATCATGCTAAACAACAGTAGTCCACCATAAGTTACAAACCCCAAAAGCATACTCTTGAGAGTTTTTCAAATGCCATCTAACATAAGAGACATGGAGATGGTATCAGGAAACATACTTAAGTGTCATCATTACTTCCCGATAGTCAACTGGAGGTGAATGTAATAGAGACACCAAGGCCCTTCATCTCCATTCATACTCATTCCATATCACTTCCTACCACTTATTACTACATATATTTGTTTATTAATACAATATTGTATTTTCAGTTTAGATTACTTAACAGAAAACAATTTTTCATTTGCATGCCTCTAGGATACAATTGCATGGGATTCTTTTAGTATCAGCAGGAACTCATGTATAAGTATTGCAGAAAATGCAACCATGAACTCCACATGTTCATATATCATGAATCATAGAAGGTAAAGTGTTCCAACCTTCACTAACAAGTCCAATGGTCTCATACTTGATTGATGAATCCGGGGTGCACTTCAGATCCTCATCTTGGGTTTTCTGACTGCTAGCTTTGGTCTTGTCATGCAAAACAAATTTATCTTTCACCCATACACACTCCAGGATAGTACTGGGATCATTGCTCGAGGGGTAGTACTCTCTGAAAGCCTGTGAAATGCAGAGGCAAAACCAAGGAGTTATGTAGTGAGGTAACTGCAAGATGCACATTTGTGTGAAAGCATGATCTTAAGCAATACATATTTTTCCATGATCAACAAGGATACAGAGTGCTAGTGTGGAAGCAAAACATACCTGTACTTTATCAATACTGATCTTAACAGCCTGCTTTTTATCCGTAAGATCAGTAACCTTGTTGTACACTGATACAACATCAAGTAACATCTGCAAACATAATATCAGAGGGGTAAGCCTCTTAGGCAAAATCTCTGCATAAAGAGACAAATAAGATAATTGGCACGCATATCATTCCAAGTTGACATTTCTTCCTTTTCGAAGAAAGAAGTTGACATTTCTTAGATTCCTAATTAATACACATAACAGTTTGACTACCACCCAAAAAAAAAAAAAAACAGTTTAACTACCAAGTTAGTTGCTGCATAAATATATGGGTGGTTATTTGCTGAATTTCATTGATAGAATCATTCATAGCCATGCCTGCAGACTATGTGGCTCACCTGTTGGGTCAGGACCCTCACTATTGCAAGCAAAGCAAGCACTGCAGTGCAAAGTTCTACAAAAAATGATCTAGCAAGTAAAAAGTTGATCTGACTGTAGTATGGATTAAGGAACTTTGGATAGGTAGCAATCAACTCCGAATGAAAGTTACTACGGGATTTGTTTCCAGTGGCAACCCAAGTGTGGGTATACACCTTATTTTATTTCTGCTAAGAAAATAACAGAACAAAAAAAAAGGATACACTGCTCCCTTCATAACAGGTTCAGCCATCTGCACAAAATACAGAAAGCATTAGTGTTTTCCCTCTGATGCGCAAACCAAGTTAGCTATCTCCGGTCTCGAAGTTGATCAAGAATGATCTGCAAACTACAACGACTCATCCAGAAGTACGCATCATGCAGTTACAAAATATAGAATTTCTCGGGTAATGAGCTTCATGTACCATATAAGAGTTTATACTAAATACATCGGAAACCTTGCAAACACGCAAGGATAATCACAATACTTTGCCGTTGTATCCTTAGTTAGCTAAACAAAAGAAGTAAACCAACTGGGCAATATTGGAATGCGTAACTCGTTACTTGAAAACAAGTACAAGGAACAAAAGTTATGCTCTATCAAATGCGTAACTCGTTACTTGAAAACAAGTACAAGGAACAAAAGTTATGCTCTATCAACAGCAACATTGCATTTATGAATCCACCAAAATATTTGATTCAGTTGAACAGGGTAGTTTGCAAAACGCAACCGGTGTTAACAGACAACAAAACGCACCTGGGACAGCAAACGGGCAACCCCCAAAAGCCTCTTATAATGGCTATGGTTTGCACCAGGCTTCCTCTTACCCTGCCTATAAAAGAAAATGTTAGCAATAACCTGAATAGCAGACTAATATAATTATAGCATCAGTATACCAAGAATAAAAGCCAAATAAATAATCTGAACTGCCAGGAAATTAAGCGCTGCCCATACAAGTGGAAACTTCTAGCTAAGAGCATCTCCAGCCATGCCCCCAACAGGCCCCCCAGGGAGTTTTTTTTTTCCGCCGGCGCCCAAAAAACCACCTAGTCGCGCCCCCAAGATGCTGATTTCCGCCGGTTAGGCCCATTTTTGGGCCCGGCGATCCCAGACCGAACCAAGTGCATTGGGGGCGCTTGGGGGCTCCGGAGGAAGGGAAAACAGCGCGTGGCCCACCGCTGACAGGCGAAAAAACATTTTTCCACCTCCAGCTTCGTCCCCCGCGCGCACTCCGCCTTTCGCCGCCGCGCCGATCCCGACGCCGCCCACCTACTTACCGCCGCTAGACAGCCCATTTCCCCGCCAAGAAGAGGGAGAGTTCGCCGCGGCAGCGTCCACCCTGCTTCTGGGCGACCTTTTCCGGCGCTTCGGCCACAGAAGCGGGAATCCGGGCGGCTGCGCGCCTACCTCGCCCGCCAGGTGTTCGGCGATTTGCGCCGTCCGGTGATGGACTCCGACGACGAGGAGATGTTGGCGGCGCTGCTTGAGGAGGAAGCCGCCGACGACACCCAGGGCGAAGAGCACCTCATGGTCCTCGCCGCTCTGGCCGGCCTGCTCATGAGCAATGCAAAGCCGCATCGAGGTGGCTCGGCACCGGGCCGGATGAAGGCAAAGCAGAGGCATCGACTGGAAGGCTATTGCTTGCTCTACGCCGACTACTTCGCCGACGCTCCACTGCACGGCGAGAAGGTATTTCGGCACCGTTATCGAATGAGCCGGAAGCTCTTCCTCAGGATTGTGAATTCCATCAGGGACTTCGACAGCTACTTCAAGTGCAAGAAGCCGGCAACTTGGATTCACCTCACTCCAGAAGTGCACGACAGCTGTGAGGATGCTTGCATACGGAGCTCCCGGTGATATACTGGAAGACTATGGACACATGGCCGAGTCCACCACCATTGAGTGTTCGTATAAGTTCTGCAGGGCAGTGGTGGCAGTGTTTGGACCTCAATACTTGCAATCACCCAATGCTGAAGACACTGCTCGGATCCTAGCACAGAATGCAGTAAGAGGATTTCCTGGGATGCTTGGGAGCATCGACTGCATGCATTGGAAACGGAAAAACTGTCCATTTGCTTGGCAGGGGATGTACAAAGGCGCCAAAGGCGGTTGCAGTGTGATACTTGAGGCAGTGGCCACACAGGACCTCTGGATTTGGTATGCCAGGAACTCACAATGACATCAACATACTGCAGTGCTCGCCGGTCTTTGCCAAGCTTGTTGAAGGTCATGCTCCTCCGGTGAACTTCGAGGTCAATGGGCACCACTACAACAAGGGATACTACCTAGCAGATGGCATCTATCCGAGATGGTCCACATTTGTGAAGACTATCTCAAACCCTGTGCCAGGAGGCAAGAACTCCTACTTTGCCAGGTGTCAGGAGGCTTGCAGGAAGGATGTCGAGTAGGCATTTGGTGTGCTCCAATCTCGATTTGCTCTTGTCCGGTACCCCGCTCAGACCTAGTCGAAAGATCAAATGTGGGAAGTCATGACTTGCTGTGTCATCTTGCACAACATGATCATTGAGAGCAGCAGGAAGAGCCAGTGTTTGACAATGAACCATATTACAGGCAGGGCCCTCTTGCCCAAGTTGATCACCAGCTACGACGACCTGGACTGCCTTCCTCAACATGCGTCAGGAGATTCGAGACCCACAGGTGCATCAATAACTGTAGCAAGATCTGGTGGAGCACCTATGGAGGCTCAAGGGCAACGCCTAGCTCGACACATGATGAAATATGAGTTTTTATTTGTCGAACTATTTGTTGAACTATTTCATTTGTATTAGTTTGTTGATTTCTGTGATGAACTATGTGATAAAAAGCTTCTGTTCAATTTGTGCCGAATACGGGCCGAATTGGTCTAATTTGCGCCGAAAGTTGGCCAATTTTGCGCCGAAAATGGGCCGATTGGCACCAAAAATGGGCCGAAATCGGCGTCTAGGGGGGCGGCTGGGAACCCAAGCCCCCCCCACGCCGATTTTGTCGTCGGCGCGCCCCCAAGCGGCGCTATTTGAAGCCCCTGGGGGGGCGAACGAGTGGGGATGCTCTAAGCTTACAGTCATTAGTGAATACACTTTTTCTTTCCTAAGATCAATATAAGGACCACAAATATCATCACAAGACCATAGCATGTCCCAACATGAAGGATATGTGTAAGCACATTACTTCTGCCAATGTGTACCATACACACACCAAAAAATTTGCGATTGACATACACATAATAAGTGACAAAGATTGTTTTACAGGGGCGTGCAACAGCACCAGGGATGAGCAACCCGACGAACCTGTTTGGAACAAGAATAGTGTTGGCCGGCTTATGACAGGTGATAACCGGGAACACCGCGTTGATGACCTCCGTGAGACTGGCACTAAGAAGCAGCTTGATGTCCCTCCGCACCTACGCGCCCATCCCAAGCACATACAAATCACACTCGTCAGTTGTCAATGAATAGCCACTCCCTCGGAAAAGGTGGGGGAGGGGGCCAAGCAGATCGTAGTAGTAGGCGTACCTTGAGGAGGTACTGGAAGTAGGCGGCCCCACGGTGCTGGTTCCGGTGCTTGTAGATGAGGCGCTCGAGCACTCCGGACTCCGCCTGCAGGTGGCGCAGCGCCGCCCTCAGGCGATGCTCCTCCCCCTCCTCCGCCGAACCCTTTTGACGCTGCGCCATGGCGGTCGCCCCCAGCTTGGTATCTGCCATGTCTAGCTCGTGGATAGATGTAGAATTTAAACTCAATGCTCAACGATCCAATAAAGTACATAAAACATGAAAAATACTACAAATAATAGTGCGTGAATTGGCAACAAGATCCATCAACTTAAGTTAACAAATCAAAAATAAAAATACACAGCTCCAGAGGTAACTAGGAATTACCCAAGTGGCGGATCTAGGATTCTAACAACAAATATGACATGCCAATAGCACAATAGGAACTAAGCAATATGATTTTACAAATATATGAAAAATTGGTAGAAATCTGCATCAACATGGAACCAAGCTGGAAAGCTCCACTCCCTAATAACCAGGCAGTTTGGTAAATTCGTGAGCATTGCCCTCCAAAGAAGTATGAATCCACGTGACTGTAGATGTTGAGGCTGTGCAATTCCTGAATCATGAGCATTATCTTCACTAACAAGAAAAAAAGCAGTCCGGCTGAGTCTCACCTTGCTTTGTGGAACCAGGCGATGGGGAAGCCTGGAGACGCGGCTGCGGCTTGGAGAGGCGTCGAGGGCTGGAGGGTCCAGCCGCCGGCGACGGTGAAGCTGGCCGTGGGGCGGGTCGAGATTTGGCACTGCTTCCAAGTTCCAAGAACCGACACGAGATCGCGGGGTGGGTAGGTGAGCAAAGAGAGGAGGGGGGCGGCAAGGGAAGGGGCTACGGGCGGGCGGCGGGCCGGCGGCAAGGGAGAGCCGGAACTGGGAGGCGGCGTGGCGACGGTGTGCTAGCAGTTTCGTTGCCCTGCTTCTCACGCATGGGTCTGGGTCTGTGGGAGAGGAAAAGAGCTACTCGGCTGGAGTGTGGACGTTCTGAACGCAGCGGCATCTGAACGCTGCAATCTCACCGCACGCTTTTATCACTGTGATCTGCGGGCTATGCATTGTTGGTTCAACATACAAGCAATAATACAAGACCAGGGCGTACAGGGTGCCTGTCTTGGCAGAGGAGGATGGTCCACAATCAGTGTAAAGTGTAACTTGGCATTCATTAGTCATAGTAATTTCTCTCTGCCGCATGAGGGGGTGGCGTGTACCTTTTGTGCGGGACGCTGACTTGGGGACACGCATACGGGGTCGCAAACAGAGCTTTTTCCGGCGATTGGAGAGGAGGCGGCAGCCGCTCGCTCGCTCCCTTCGTCTCCTTCTCCCAGTTTGGTCCTGTTATTTCTCCATGGTGTTTTCGGATGTCAGACTCGTCGCCGCCGCTTCATTGCTCAGAAGTTGGATTACTGCCGGCAGATATGGGAATTTGCCCTCGCCCTCGAGCACGGTGATTCAGTTGTTTGAGCAAAGGTCTTTGGCGCCGTTGTTCGAGTGGCGGCGGTCCATCCCCAGTGTCCAGGGCATCTTGAACATGGATGAGCAGTGCGGCAAAGAATGGCGAAGAGGTGATGAACACGTGAGAAGAGGACGAACTGTGGGACATCTCGGCACACTGCTTTGGGACGAGAAAAACAAACGCAAACAGGGGCGGCTGGTGTGATGGTGTCGAGCATTGTATTGTTACACGATCTTAAATAGACGTGGTAAAAAAGACTACGCTATACAGTGTCTCATGCAAATGGTCGGCTTGGTACTGACTGTCCTTGCATTTGTGTCAGGGTCTCCTGCCAGCATGTGGGCCTTGTATACCTATATACGCTAATTCAACGATGCCCCCCACCCACTCCCCTGGCATATACTCTAACTAGCCAGGTATCCTGTCCCGAATCGCGAAGACACGCAGACCATCGATGGGGTGGATTCAGATGCCGCTGCGTCCATCGATGCACTTCTCTACTCGGCTGGGCTAATATAAGAGGGCTTAGATCACTACTAAGTTATCTAAACACTTTTATATTAATTTACAGAGGGAGTATATGGTAAAGAAAATCTAAATATTCTGGATGGGCTATCCACCGTGCCTATACGCTGCCTCCGCCAACGAGAGCAACTAATTAACAAGCGCTTCTTCGGGAGCCTCGCGACGATTAGCGCCACTTAATGCGCTCTCAACCATTCGCCACGTGTCGCGCTCTCTGATCGTTTTCTCCGTATTTTTTTTATTTTTTCGCACGCGTTTTCGGCTTTTCAAACGGGTTTTTTGGGTTTTTTTTGACGTTTTTGTTTTCGCCGGTCTTCCTAGCTTTTCCACCATTCTGTGTGGAGAGCAAAAGCGCTCCTTCGAAAGCCTCGCAACGATCAGCGCCACTTGACACGCTCTCAGCCATTCGCCACGTGTCACGCTCTGGACGCTTCCTCTGGATTTTTTTATATTTTTTTCGCACGCGTTTTCGGCTTTTTAAACGGTTTTTTCCCGGGGGTTTTCGACGTTTTGGTTTTTCACCGGTCTTCCTTAGCTTTCCGATAAAAAATTCAAAAAAAAAATTGCGCGAAAAAATGTGTCTTCTTTTTTTTGCTTTCGCGAGTGTCAAGGCCGTGCCTCTCGGAAACGAAAAAAACGCATTTTTTTCCTTTCGCGAGAGTCACGGTTTTGCTTCTGCGAGAGGCATGGTTGTGCTTTCGCGAGAGTCACGGCCGTGCCTCTCGGAAACGGAAAAAACGCGTTTTTTGTAAAAAAAAAATTGTATAAAGTAAGCATTGCGGTGTTTTGGTACTCGGGCTGCATGGATCCCTTTTTAAAAAACATTCAAAATAACATGTCAATGTTTAAAGAAAAAACCACATTGACATGTGGATGAATACTACACATGTGTAAAAATTCATGAGAAAATACATTCATTCATGAGCTAGACAAAATAGTGGCTATCGTTGGTTTCATATACTCCCTCCTTTCCAAAATCTTAGGCGTCTAAGCGTTTTCAAAAAAATTCAATATCTAAGGCATGTTAGCAATCAACTCCCGATATTCTCTCTTTGTACGGACAATGCAAGCTAACCATCGCTAATTTTGGATCAGGCAACCATGTTTGTTAAAGGATATCTTGGAGGAAACTTTATTAACTATGGCTCAGTAAGTTGCAACCAGTGTTTGCATTATTTTCCGTGCCAAAAGCTTCCAAGCCCTACATAATGAGAAGAAGGGAGTAGTAAAGAGTACACATACTGTTCTCAGGCTGGTCATAGTGAGAGTAACATAGGTAGTAACATAGATGCCACATAAGCAAAAATGGTGATGTGGCAAGTAGTTAATGAGGAGAGAGGCAAATAGAGTAACATAATATGTTACCATCACATAGCGGTTTCCAATGCATCATGAGTCTACAAAGTAATAAATGAAGGCAACTATGTTACCACACCTATGACACTACCCACTACTCCAATGCATCATGAGTATGAAGGTAGTAACATAGACTAGTAACATATGTATGTTACTAGTCTAAGTTACTCCCCACTATGACCAACCTCAGCAATTTATCTTTTTGTGTAGCTCTCGTGTCAATGCATTTCATCATGAAAATTTATGAGTACGCCGTGTACATCGATATGATAATATGGGTTTTTTTCTCTGAATTTTTAAAGCATTGCAACATTCATTTTGATTTTTTCAGAAAAAACGAGCTCCAAAACGAATTTCTAGGCCATGCCTGGGCTATAGCCCCAGTTGCCCCAGGCCCAATTTCGCCCCTGATCTTGTGTCAATGCATTCATCATGAAAATTTTGTGAGTATGCTGTGTGCATCCATATGATAATGTGGAATTTTTTTCTCTCTGAATTTTTAAAGCATTGAAACATTTATTTTGATTTTTTTAGAAAAAACGAGCTCCAAAACGAATTTTCAAGCCACGCCTGGGCTATAGCCCCAGTTGCCCCAGGCCCAATTTCGCCCCTGATCTCGTGTCAATGCATTCCATCATGAAAATTTGTGAGTACGCCGTGTACATCCATATGATAATGTGGATTTTTTTTCTCTGAATTTTTAAAGCATCGAAACATTTATTTTGAATTTTTCAGAAAAAGGAGCTCCAGGTAGCTCGAGCTCGAAAACAAATTTCTATAGCAAGGAGATAATCGGATAAGCCTCTGGAGCTGCGCGTGTGTGTGGCCACATTTCGGTCCAAGAAACCGCAGAAAAGCACAGCCAAAAAAAAATCTCAAAAACGTAGCGAACAAAAAGTTTAGCCGAATAATATCCGGTTCCATCCTCCTCCCAGCTGCTCTGCTCTGCTCAGCTCACCGTACGAATCGTGCCGGTGTCCGCCATGGCCACTTTCTTGGGCAGCTCCCCGGCCTTCCTCGCCCGCCCCGCCGCCAAGCCGCACGTCTCGTGCGCGCCGCCCTCGCGCCCGCCCAGCGCCCAGCCTCCGTCCGACCAGCCCCCACCGCCACCACAGCAGCAAGACCCCATGCAGGCGCAGGCGGCACCGGCGAGGGCGCCGGCGCCAAAACGCGCGGCGACGTCGGCCGACTCGACGGACTGGGTCGCGTCGTCGCTGACCCGGCGGTTCGGCATCGGCGCCGGGCTGGCGTGGGTCGGGTTCCTGGCCTTCGGCGTCGTGTCGGAGCAGCTCAAGACCCGCTTCGAGGTCGCGCAGCAGCAGGCCAACACCAAGTCAGCCGCCGACCTCGGCCCCTCACCTCCATTAATAACCATCCTCCATGCTCCCGTTAGCTAAGCCACGCGTGCGTGTCTCGTTCTCGCAGGGACGTGGAGGAGGAGCAGGAGGTCGTCCTGCCCAATGGAATCCGGTACACCGAGATGCGGGTGGGCGGCGGCGACGTGCCGCGGCCGGGCGACCTGGTGGTGATCGACCTGCAGGGGCGGGTGGCCGGCGGCGGCGGCGAGGCGTTCGTGGACACGTTCGGCGACGGGAAGCGGCCGCTGGCGCTCGTCATGGGCTCCAGGCCCTACACCAGGGGGATGTGCGAGGGCATCGAGTACGCGCTGCGGTCCATGCGGAGCGGCGGCAAGCGGCGCGTGGTCGTCCCGGCGAGCCTGGGCTTCGGCGAGGACGGCGCCGACTTCGGGGACGACGGCGCGCAGGTGCCTCCCGGCGCGACGCTGGAGTACGTCGTGCAGGTCGACAAGGTGTCCATCGCGCCGGCGTGAGGCTCCCCGGCGAGCCGGACGTCAGTAGATAGATGATCCACATATGATGTTTCAGTTTGTGTTGGACACCACTGCGTGCTAATCCTTCTTGCTGTAATCTGAATCCTGATAAATATGAACACATGCAAGCTTCACAAACCGTCGAAGCCCGTTTAGAAATAGAAATTTTAAACGGAGTTCATGACAAAGAGTAAAATTCCCATAGAAACTAGAGAAAAAATCAGACTTTCATACAGGATTTGGTACAAGAGGACGCAAAATAAAATCAAACTTTTGCACTATTAGCACAAGTACACAATATCCCTATTAAAGACAAGTACACAATCTATGCTTTGAACATCCTGGGAGATAGATACATATGGACAAACTTCACCGTAAACCCTTGAAATCAATGGCAAAAGAATCACCCATCCAGAATAAAAGCAGTGCATTACATGTATATAATCACTTGTGATCAGAAGAACAATGCACATTCAGCGCTCAGCTGACGGGGTCGCGTTCCGGTCCGGGGTTGTAGAGGGGCAGCTCCAGGAGGAATGCCACCTTGAACCAATCGGGCAGGGCTCCATACACGACCGGCGGCAATGGGATAAGAGGGCTGCAGAGGAACACAACCGGCACAAAATTCAGTAACCCCTCTGCGACAAAGCAGTGGTTGGGGAGAGATCTGGGAATGACCTAGTAAAAGAATGGTGCTCTGCTTACCTTGTGGTTTTCTTGTATGTGCGGTATTCCTCAGACCGACCGAAGCGCTTATCAGCAGATGACTTCACGGCGAAATATAGAGGATGAGGTGCATTAGCATTGAGATAAAAGATATACTAGCAAGCTAGGGATGGGTTTCGGATGCGCAAGAATAGAGGTTAACCTCAAGAAGTGGGATCCCGCTAACGAAAAGAAGCAAGAGCGTCAGGAAGATGGGTCCCAAGATTACAAGCCATTCAGCTCCTGAGAGAACCGGGGTTGATGCTACAAACACCCCCCACCAAAGGAACATCTGCATCAGATTAAACTGTCAAGTGTATGCCGGGATTTGTTCGACACTCCATACTGAAATGCTCAGAATATATATCAGAAAGAGTTGGGTGGTGCACACTAGAATGAGCTAGTGTTTGGACTCCGTAATGATGTAACATTCACCATGCACTGAGGTAGCTGTTTGGATTTATTACCAGTAAAAGGCTATTCATGATGAAATAATGAAAAAGCATGAGAAGCTCAGCAGGCCCTCGGTTTAGCAAATATAGCAGACTTGTTTCTGTAGCTAAAGTTGGCCTAGATTACTTGCTTGCTCAAGGCTGTGATTGGAGAGACTACAGAAGCGGTTACCTAGCATGTTCTTTTTTTTCGTGTGCAGCTACTATTTCACTATCGAACTATTGCATTGCGAAAATGCTACAGTTGAGCTCCACCAGTACATTTCTTTCACTTAAAACCTACGAGTGCGTAGAAGTGCCTGCTCTGAATTAAATTTGTAATCTGTAGCATTTCATTCATGTGTTTCTCTTTCCTATTATTCTAAGCAATAGGTTTCTCTCTTGATCGTGTCCCTGTCTTAATGTAGGCAGGTGATGACTTTATCTAATATGCACCCTTACTTATATTTAAATATAACTATTTTCCCATCAATTATGCTGGCGAACCTTGTTATACAATCATATTAGCTGTACTGGTGAGTTGCGAAGTTCAAGCTTATAGCAGTAAAACTGTGAAGCTCAAACACAGTAGACAATTAAAAGTCATAACAATGAAACCTAAAATGCCAGTAGTTATCATATTAGGCCTGTTTAGTTTGGTATTACTTCCTTGGAACTGTCTCAGCTTTTCAAACTCTGTCCTAGGGAAATGTATTTCACTTCCGTGCGGGTAATGTTGGGTGCATCCTAGGGAAAGGAGAACCCGGGATTGAGAATGTGAGCAACAGATTTGCAGTGAATGAAGGATGATAGATCGATTCATAGACCAAGGCAAACTAAATCATGGATTTAATAGATGACCTGAATGCAAATAATAATCACGGTAAATAAACTAACCTCCCCAAAGTAATTTGGGTGCCGAGTATAACTCCAAAGGCCCGCATTACACCACTTTCCCCTATTGCTTGGAGAGTTCTTGAATTTAAGCTTTTGCTGATCAGCTATAGCTTCCACAGATAGCCCGATGACCCACATTATCCAACCAATGATATCCCGAGCTTCAATAGAAGGGTTTCTGCTACTTGCGTTCACAATAGTAACAGGCAAGCTGACAGTCCAAACCCAGACAGCCTGCCCAAATCAGGATAAAAGTCATGGTGAGGTTCTCTACTTCTCTTTAGAAATGCAATGATCATTTAACCAGCTCTAATTGCTTAGCATAAGCTGCAAAAGTTACCTGAAATGTCCAGAAGACAGCTAATTTTCCCAAGTTACTGCGCATCTCATCAAACCGTTTATCCTCTCCCCATTGCAAAATCCTAGACACCATCAGGCAAAGCAAGCATTAGCGGCTCCTTTCACAAGAACAACATGATTTGACTCAAGCAACAGATGTCTTAAAAGATTTTTTCACAAAAAAGGAGCGATTCAGATTCCACTAGACATAGTCTCGTGGGGGCTGTTTGAACTATCAACAGAATATATTGTTTTAGGATAACATACCTCATTAGTAAAAACACTGCCAAGCGAAGTCCCCAGATTATAACAAGCACTGTCAACACGATCTGAAAAAAGGGGTCTATGTTCAGAAATGGACGAACTTCTTAAACAAACAATTGTGATGACATTGCTTCAAAATAATACTTGGGCACGTCAATTATCCAGTTGTTAGCACATGAATACCACTATCCTTTGATAGATATTATTTAAAATGAAATGAGGTTATACTTAACATTTAGACTGTCCAAATCTTGGTACTAACTTCGTGATTTCTTTGCAACTTGGAAAAACAAACGGGATTTCATTGAAACAGACATATGCCGATGCTGTACTTCCCACTAAATGGGTATGGATAACAATTGTACCACCTCATGAGTACAGTTTCCATCTAGTCTTTGAGAACCATGGTACCATATCCATATGTAGGATTTAATTTTAATGTAACATGCAAGTGGTAAGACGATTATTTCTGCCTTATGAGCATCGACAGTGCAGAGATACAATTATGCCACATTGCTGCAAATACAACATCCATGCCCAAGCTAATTCAACTGCATACCAGGGATGGTAAATTATTTTAAATATAAACACGCATCAAACTCATGACAACCATAACGATCTATAGGCAAGGTTCAGAAAAACAGCTTTCTGACTGTGCTTTAATAACTTAAAGAGGAGTTGCAACTGCAACAGGCATTTCCACCTAAGAATGGTAATCAAAGTTAGTGCAGCGTTTGGATAAAGTATTACTAGGGCAGCCGTTGCTGTTGAACATATGTTTTAAGTATGTTAGTCAAGAGGCAATGTGTCATATAAGTAAAAGAAACATCAACTGCTCTAGGAAGTTGGACAACGATAATGACTAAGCCAATTTTTTAGTACTAAACATTTATATGCAACTGTTCTAAATGTTAACAGCGTCATGTTGACAACAACTGGGTAACAAAGTGAACTGAGTTCTGACTACTACTCCCTCCGTCCCACAATGTAAGACGACCATTATGGGACGGAGGGAGTACTATTTACCTGACGGAAGTGCCATGTTCCCTTCAAAGCTGCTACCAGGACGGCGATTATGACAAAATTTGTACTGCCTGAAAAAAAGAACACAGATAAGTAAAAAGGAAAGGGATACTAGTACTACGAAGGTATTCCGTTGCAGAGAAATTGGACACACGCTAGTGCTCAGACAAAGGGGTTCACCCGAGCACCTATTTCTGAAGAAACTGGTTGCCTCCTAACTACTAGGATGAACAGGCAGAATCTAAATTGACGCATAGCATATATATCAAGATTCCGAAAAAACAAAAACAGAATTGCCAAACCGGCTTCCTACTGGGCTGAGAAATCGAGCTCATGGACTCCGGTCTTCAACTAGATTCACCCGACAGAAAATAGTAACAAGAAGTAGGAGGTGGAGTGTGCTACCTGCGAAATCCGTGACCTTGTCGATGCGGAGGAGGGCTGTGATGATGAAGAACACCAGCTGGTACCCGACCTAGCACCGCAACCACCACCAAGAACACAAGAATGGGGACAGTTAGTAAACACGCCGGGTAACAGCGAGACGGAGAGGGCGGGGGAGGGAGGCGGCGGGGGAGATTTACGGTGACGAGGGCGGTGAGCGCCAGGAAGTGGGAGTCCAGCACTGTTCCCATCGCCTCGAGCGCCTTTTCTTGCCCCCGGCCGTCAGTGGATTTGTTTGTTGGTCTGTTTGTTTATCCTTCCCCCTTTCCTTTCTTTGAGAAGAAAAATGAAGTGAGAAGCGAGCACGCGCGCCGGCCGGGCTTTTAACGGGGTCGGGACTGGGTCTGGTCGACGGCGGCGGCGGCGGCGGCGACGCGACCCGGCGGAGCGCGTTGGGAGGGGGAGGGGGGAGGAGGACTTGTCAGTTGTCACTTGTGGCTGGAGGCTGGACAGGGAGGCGGGCGAATGCGTGCGATGCGACCCTGGTGGTGCGAATGCGCGGCTGTGCGAGACGGGACCGCGGTGCGATCGCCTCCGAATCTCGGATTGCTTCACGCACTTGAAAGACTGGAACTTCACGGGCTCAGCCGGCGACTGTTCTCGTGGTTTGGAGATCCCGTGGCCGTGGCACGGTCAAAATGGAAAACTAGTCCTAGGTGAACAGCAAAGTTGGAAAAGGACGATTTCATCTTAAATTTTGCTACTACTGTGGATTGAAACATGATGACCATTCCGTTTCATAATGTGCATGCAGGTTTTTTGAAAAGTCAAACTTTACAAAATTACGCTTGACTTTTCAAAGCCTGTGATGTTTAACTTTTCAAAAACTCTTTATGCACTGCATTATGGAATGAAGCGAGTACAACTTTAATGTTCAAATATTGGTACTGTGAAATGATAGTAAGACTTGATCACAATTATGCGTCACTCCATAAGAGCATCTCCGATAGAAGATGCAAATTTAGAGATGTAGAAGCGCTTTTATATTATGAAACAGAGGGAGTAGATAGTAACATACATCCTTATGCAATGCCAATTAGGCATATTGATGTGGGAGAGAATGGAGTCTCTACAGCCAACCATAGAATCATCATGGCACAGAGATGGGCCGGCTGTTGACCTACAGAATATATGTGTGAAGCTTCAGAACATGCAAAAGGAACTAAGGAGCTGGGCGGAACGAGACTTTGGGTCAGTCATGAAGAAGACAACGGAGATTAGGAAAAAGCTAAGCGAACTTTGGAACGCAGCTAGCACGGCCGAGCGACAGAGAGAAGAAAATAAATTAACAAAGGAGTTGGATGAGATGCTCATGAGAGAGGAAATTATGTGGAGAGAGCGATAGAGAGCTACCTATCTAAGAGAAGGAGATAAAAATACTAAATGGTTCCAGTGCAAGGCTACTTGGAGGAGAAAGAAAAACTTGATTTGTGAAGTTGAAAGATGAGAATGGTGGCTGGGTGGAAAATATGAACAGTATACACAAAATGACAGATAAATTTTTCAGAAACCTGTATGAAAAGGAGGAAGGAGTGGATCTTACGGAAGTTTTGGAGTTAGTAACTGAGAGGGTCAGCGGAGACATGAACGAGACTCTTACTAAACCGTTCTCTGCCACAGAAGTTAGTGATGCTTTGTTCCAAATTGGCCCATTAAAAGCACCCGGACGCGATGGATTTCCGGCGCGTTTTTTCCAAAGAGACTGGGGGGAACTAAAGAATGAGGTCGTGCTTGCTGTTCTGGATTTTTTTTGAGAAGGGTGTTCTTTCGAAAGGAATAAACGACATGGTAATCGTCCTGATCCCTAAAGGAAAAGACCCTCAGTCCTTGAAGGATTACCGACTGATAAGCCTATGCAATGTCAGCTACAAAGTCGTTTCGAAGTGCCTAGTAAATCGTCTGCGACCCATTTTGGATGAGATCATCTCTGAGACCCAGAGCGCATTCATCCCCGGCAGAATGATAACTCATAATGCCATCATTGCGTTTGAATGTTTTCACAAGATCCAACGGAATGCAAGAGACAATTACTGTGCATACAAACTAGACCTCGCAAAGGCCTATGACAGAGTTGACTGGAGCTTCATAGAAGGTGTCTTGCTTAAATCGGGTTTTTGCAAAAAATGGACTGATTGGGTGATGCAATGTGTGCGGTAGGTTAGATACTCAGTGAGATGCAATGGAGAGCTGCTGGAGCCATTCTGCCCATCAAGGGGTTTACGGCAAGGTGACCCACTCAGTCCATATCTATTTCTCTTTGTGGCAGACGGCCTAGTGCATTTGTTGAGGAAGGAAATGACAGAGGATAATCTCACACCCATTAAGATTGCGAGAAATAGTCCGGGTATTTCTAACCTCTTGTTTGCGGATGATAGTTTAATATTCTTCAAGGCTATCCCAGAGCAAGCCGAAGCCATCAAGAGAGTACTAATTTCGTTCCAAAAGTGTACTGGACAGCTTCTAAGTGCTAGTAAGTGCTCTCTTCTTTTTAGTTAAGTGTGTCCAGTGCAAACAAGAGAGGAAATAAAGACCATTCTTGGGGTGCAATCGGAATTCTTTGAGAGCAAGTACCTGGGCTTAGCCATTCCGGAAGGGAGAATGAAGGAGGAACAGTTCCAACCAATCATGGATAGGTTCAGGAAAAGGTGCAGCAATTGGTCTGAGAAGTTTATGTCCTATGCAGCTAAGGAGGTCCACGTCAAGTCGGTGGTCCAGGCCCTCCCAACTTTCACCATGAGTGTCTTCATGCTCTCTAAAGGTTTTTGTGACAAATATGAAAGAATGATCAGGGACTTCTGGTGGGGTGATGAAGAGGGACACAGAAAGGTCCAATGGATGTCGTGGGAGCGGATGATAAAACCAAAAAGAGCAGGGGCATTGGGTTTAGAGATATGCACTTATTTAATCAATCACTCTTTGCCAAAGCAAGGGTGGTGGTTGATTCAGAACCCGGACAGCCTATGTGCTAGAGTCCTTAAGTCCAAGTATTATCCTCACGGCAATCTCTTGGACACTGTATTTGCGACAGATGCATCCCCAGTTTGGAGGGCAATTGAGTTTGGCCTTGAGCTTGTGAAAGAAGGCCTAATATGGAGGGTGGGAGATGGCAAGAAAATTCAGATCAAACGAGATCAATGGATTCCGAGACGGGAGGGTTTTATGTCAACATCTTTTATAAGGAGATCTCGGATTAGATGGGTTAATCAACTCATGCACCCCAAAAGAAAGGAGTGGAACGAGGAATTAATAAGGCAGATTTTCCACCCTTTTGATGCAGATGAAATATGCAAAATTCATATTCCGTCCTTGGATGTGGAGGACTGTGTGTCATGGCATCACGAGAAAAATGGCGAGTTCTAGGTGAGAAGCGCCTACAAACTTGCTGCGATGAGCGTCGGTGTCAAAACCGGCGGATCTCAGGTAGGGGGTCCCGAACTGTGCGTCTAGGCGGATGGTAACAGGAGACAAGGGGCACGATGTTTTTACCCAGGTTCGGGCCCTCTCGATGGAGGTAAAACCCTACTCCTGCTTGATTAATATTGATGATATGGGTAGTACAAGAGTGGATCTACCACGAGATCAAGGAGGCTAAACCCTAGAAGCTAGCCTATGGTATGATTGTTGTGATTGTTGTGATTGTTGTCCTACGGACTAAAACCCTCCGGTTTATATAGACACCGGAGAGGGCTAGGGTTACACAGAGTCGGTTACAATGGTAGGAGATCTACATATCCGTATTGCCAAGCTTGCCTTCCACGCCAAGGAAAGTCCTATCCGGACACGGACGAAGTCTTCAATCTTGTATCTTCATAGTCTTGGAGTCCGCCGACGATGATAGTCCGCTATCCGGACACCCCTAGTCCAGACTCCTCAAGAGTAGCTCGAACCAAAGCTTCAATGACGACGAGTCCGCGCAAGATATTGTCTTCGCATTGCAAGGCGGGTTCCTCCTCGAATAATTCATAGAAGATTGTGAACACCAGATAGTGTCCGCTCGCAAAATAAATTCCACATACCACCGTAGAGAGAATAATATTTACACAAGTCCAATCATTGATGTATTTTGTGGCATGACGTCACACCACTACCAAGCCTTTACTTGAATCGTTATTATTATACCACCTCGGTAGCGTTTAGCTTAAGCGGTTTCTTGGCACGCCTTGTCGAGCAGAGATCGTGTTCCCTTATTCCGGATTCCCATCAATACGGACATGGTAACCCAACGCGCCATTGATTGCGGCGCTTGGGAGATAAGCGAGTTTTACTAGGCTAGTAGGGACGATAGTTTTCGTCCGCCCATATATAAGGGATAAGGATCCACCTCCTTTACCACGCCTTCTTCCTCCTTTGCTTATCCATCTCTCACAAGACTCGAGCTCCAGCGCCCAAGTCCGCACATCTCACCTCAACCTTCTCCAGCCATGTCCGGAGCGGGAGGCAAGTGGATGGCCTCCTCCGTTACGGAGGGGCACATCGAGAAGCTGCGCGGCGCCGGATACCTATCCAATGACATCGCGCACCGGCTGCCCGACAAGGGGCAGCTCATCCCCACCCCCAGGCCCCATGAGAGGGTCATATTTCTTCCCCACTTCCTCCGCGGACTGGGCTTCCCACTTCACCCCTTTGTCCGGGGGCTCATGTACTACTACGGCCTGGACTTCCACGATCTGGCGCCAAACTTCATCCTCAACTTCTCGGCATTTATCTTCGTGTGCGAGGCCTTCCTCTGCATCCAGCCCCACTTCGGCTTGTGGCTAAAGACCTTTAATGTCAAGCCGAAGGTTGTGAAGGGCATCCAAGCGGAGTGCGGAGGCGCCATGGTGGGCAAAATGCCCAACATCACTTGGCTTGAGGGTGCCTTCGTGGAATCCATCAAAGGGTGGCAACCGGGGTGGTTCTACATCACCGAGCCAGCGTGACCCTAAATGGGCAGCGCCCCAATTCAGATCTGCATCCCCATGCAGCTCACCTCCGGAAAGAGAAGGGCTTGCTATGGGGTAGTTCGAGGAGCCGACCGACTCGACCCCTGTCTCCTGCACTCGTGAACAAGAAGCTCAAGCTTGTCAATGTGATCCAGTCATGCTCGTCCGCCGATTCTCCCCGCCAAAGAACGGGCCTTCAATTTGTGGGAGTTTGATCCGCACAAGACCGACCTTGAGCGGGCTCTTGACACGATGTACGGTTGCCCGGAGGGTGTTGTTCAAGGGTGGAGAAGCCCCGCATCCGCGAATCAAGATCGCGGATTCAAGACGCAGCGTTTCGGCCGGGCGAGGTAAGCTATGTTATCCTTTATGGGACACTCATTTCTTTCATAGTTTGACTCTATGTGGGATCTAAACTCCCATTGCCTTTAACAGATCGGCAGAAGACGCCCGACAAGTTAATCGTCTGCTCCCTTCCGAAGACCCAGCGGACACCCGCTTGACGGGTTGCCTGGTCCCGACACTTTACGTGGTGCCGAGAAGAAGGCCAAGAAGAAGGCCACGGAACCCGAAGGAGTTCCCGGCGTCAGTGGTATCGGACTCATCGTCCGATGACTCGAGGTGGACTCTCCCCGAGGACGAGGAGGAGAAGAAAGAAGACTCTCCCCCAGCGGGGGGAGAGAAGAAGAGGAAGGCCTCCCCAGCGAGGGAGGCCGAAGGGTCCAAGAAGGGAAGGACCCTTCCCCCGGACTGTTCCGCCAACGTTGGCGATGGCAACGAGGAGTGGCCCTCAAGGGCCAAGCCCCTGGCAAGATCGTAAGTATCCAGACTCCTAGATAGTTTATAATTTTTCACTTTGCCACACGGTGTCTTTCTAGTGCCGCATACAACCTGTAGTCCGGCCAAGGACGATCTTCCCGCTTCGTCCAGCGGGTCCTTAGACACGTCGGATATGGATTCCCTTCCGACTGCCTCAACTCCCCGTGACGCTAACGACGCCGAGGTAGGATCCCGAGAAGGGACCCGCCAGGAGGAGGAGGCCCTGGAGGTGCCGCAAGGCAACCTCCCGGACTCTGCACCGGACTCCGCACCAGAACCTGCAGTGGTTCGGGAGTCCGGCGAGCGGCCCCTTCGTAAGAAGGGCAAGACTGTGATGCCGGCGGCCTCTATCCAACCAGAGGCGCCGGATAACTTGCTGGAGGCGCTCAGCGGCGCTTCCATCAAAGAAGAACACCGCACTATCATGAGTGCGGTGATTCAAGGTTCATTTCGCCAAGAGCAGCCGACCGAAGCCTCGCAGCAGCCTTCGGCTGTGCTTTGAGGTAAGAATTTTAAGATATGTAATATAATACCGCATAGACAAGAGCCCTCGATGCTCGGTTCGGTGTTCGGATAGAAAAGCCGGACTAAAGATCTAAAAAGATATACGCAGGAGTTCTAAAAATATGTCAATATGGGATTGCAGGCTGCGCTGCCGACCTCTCGCCAAGACCGATCGCTGGAGGTCGATGCTTTGAAGCAGAACCTCGAGCGTCCGAGAGCGAGCTCGGCCGTGCAAGAAGCAGCTCGAGGACAAGGAAGGTGAGTAACACCAGATAAATTTGTACCTTATGTAAAAGGATTTGGCTGCAAGAGAGATAACAAGGATAACATGGGTACTACAGGGGCCACGAACGAGGTGGCGACCCTGAAGGAGGCGGTGTCTGCGGCCGAACGCAATGCGGCCACAGAGCGAGCCGAGCAGGAGAAGCAGGAGGCGCGGGTGGCGGAGGTGCAGCAAGAGCTCCAGGCTCTCATGGAAAAACATGAGGGTTTGGAGCGCGACTCAAAGACTCGAGAGTCCGAGCTTGCATCGTCTCTTGAGAGTGCCAAAGCCGCTAAGGCCGAAGCTCACAAGGCCCTCCAGGAGATCGAGGATTTGAAGAAAATAGCAGCGGGTAAGGCATTTTTCATGCAAAGCAAGCATGTGAATGTGAATTACCTATTACTTACGAATTCGAGCTCTCCAGAGCTGTCATGATCTGCCCCTGCAGCGGTCGATCTGCCGCTTTCCGGGCCGAGGAGGGAGCTCGACGGAGAAGGTCTTCGTTCTTAGTATGCTGAGTTCGGACATCCGGTGCCTTTAGCGACCAGTGAAGCAGCTGGTCGAGCTCCACAAGGTAGCCGAACAGGCCATGAAGGGCCTCATAGTTCGTTTGTGGCCCAAGGAGGCCATGCCAGGAGCTACTTCGCCCGGTACGGTGGCTGGTGGACGCGTGTCCTCGGGTTGAGGTCGTCAAGCACTCACCAGATTGAAGGTGCCTGTTGGCCTTGCCGTGCAAAGGTGCATCGGGCAGGATGGATGCCGAGAAGTTGCCGACGGACGCGCCGGGCGGGCAAGGAGTATCGACGCCCAAATGTATTATAAGAGTGTCTCAAGGGTGCCCGCATGATTGCGGGTGAGTGCTCCAAAGATGTAATATTTGAGTAGACTCGCATTTTGTTATCCTGTGCGCTGAAAACTTTGTTCATATGCGCTAAGCAACGCTTGTTAATTTAAAATATTACCTTCTATGCGGCCGTTTATCAAATTTGAGAGATGGCAAGTCATCGGCTTCAGCCCCCATGCCACTAGTGCTGGGGTGTTCGGGATAAACTTGAGCACTCTTGTTCCCATGTTTGGGTCCATCTAGGGAGGCGCTCAACACAACGAACGAGGCAACCGGACTTATAATGCTTGAACACTCTCACTTAGCCATAGAATTCTATAATTTTAAATTTCGGCGAAGCCCCTAGTGTTCGACAGGCCGAGTTTGGGGCGCTATCCACGCCTGGGCCGGACGAAGCCGGTTCCTCGCTCTAAGCGGCATAAGTCTTTAGGGACTCGAAAAAACCTCTCGAATAGCGACCAGCTCTCGCCTTATCATGACGGTCGGTTTAGCTTTCCATCGAGGCGCCGCCCAGCTCAACCGGGCGCAATCGCAGTGGTTCTCCCGGTGCTACCTTAGCCGATACAACGGAACGTAAGGTACCAAAACATGGGAGCCGCAAACCCAACTATTGACCCAAGACATGATTCGAGCCGATGCATATAATGCTATAAGTTCGGGGTGCCGCACTTGTGAAAGTGTTCGGACTTATCACACCATAATGTGGGGAACTTAAGCCCCTGGTGTATTTAGCCGTACCGAAGTTTACGGATGCAACATGTCATAAATGAACATATATAAGAAAGAAATGCAATTATAAGCAAAAAGCGATGCATTATTTATTCCAAAAATACTGCCATGAATGCAGAACGATACAAATAGTGCGGTAAGCAAGGAATTGGACTATTAAACATGTCCCCCTCCAGGGGTAGGCTGCGGAATGGTGTATTAAACAGATTTAATGCTTGTAATGGAGACCACCTGAGTGTTCGTCGTAGCCTTTCTCCTTCCCTGGCTGTTGCATCGTGAGTTCGGCAGTTCATCACGGACAGGCCTCCGTGAACGGAGTCTTGTGGGTAAGAAAAAAGAAAAAAAGAAAAGAGTGACACACTTGGGAGCCCTGGTGTGGTTGAGCCACACTGGGGCTGTCGTGGTCGTGCCCTCCCCTATGCCCATGGTATCTCCAGAGCGTAATGATGTACGCTGGCGACTAGTCTTGCAATTATGCAAGGGCCGGGTTAGCCGCATTGCTACGCTGCGTGCTCGGAACGTGCTGTGGTCTTGTTGTAGGTTACTCCGGCGCGTTTGGCCGTGTCCGCCGCTAACGCCTCGAACTCAAAATTGCCTTAAGAGGCTGCTCAGATTTCCGCGAGAGTCGCTGTGTGTTCCTCCGCTCGGAGGGAGCGCTCATGTTTCGCTGACCGTGATGACTCCTCGAGGGCCCGCATCTTGAGCTTGAGGTATGCGAGTGTGGCACCGTGTTGAACTTTGCAAACGCGTTCGTCCGAAAGCGAGCATGATAGCCGCCGCAGAACGGGACTATATCAAGATTAACTCGCTTCGAAAGTTATCCGGGATCCAAGACCACTTCCAGTAACCGAAGCTCGCATAATTGGCCTCTACACCGGTATGACGCCTTTGAAGGTTGTATTTGTGGGTTTAATCCTTGAGGGTCTATGCCCATCTTTGCGACCGTATCCCGATAAAGCAGGTTCAAGTTGTTGCCGCCGTCCATCAGACTCTAGTGAGGTGAAATCCATCGATGATTGGGTCTAAAACCATGCGCGAATCCGCCATGGCAGATATCTTGGTGGGTGGTCCTTCGATCAAAAGTGATCGGGCGGGGAGGACCATGGGTTGAACTTTGGGGCGATCGCTCCATCACAGATATCGCCCTCGAGTGCACGCCGCTCCCTCTTGGGTATGTGAGTTGCATATATCATGTTCACCGTCCGCACTTGTGGGGGGAAACCTTTCTGTCCTCTATTGTTCGGCAGCCGGGTCTCTTCCTCGTCATTGCTATGCAGCCCCTTGTCATTGTTTTCGGCAATTAACTTGCCTGCCTGCTTAAATACCCAACAATCCCTCTTGGTGTGATTAGCTGGCTTTTCGGAGGTGCCATGTATTTGGCAAGAGCGGTCGAGTATTTGGTCCAAATTGGACGGGCCCGGAGTAGTTCTTTTGAATGGCTTTTTCCGCCGACCGGGTTTAGAGCCTCTGAATCCGGCGTTGACTGCCGTATCCTCAGTGTTATCGCCGTTAACGCAGTGTTTGTTTTTGTTTTGACGCGACCTGCCATTGCGGTCCTTGGTATCCGGACTGCCAGAATTTTTGCTAAGGTTGCTACTGCGAGCTAGCCACCTGTCCTCTCCCGTGCGTAAGCGGGTCATGAGTGATGTGAGGGCTGCCATGGATTTCGCTTTTCCGTCCTAGGTGCCGGGCCAGCCACTAAATCACGGATGTTATGTTTGAAGGCTGCGAGGGCCTCTGATCCGGACAATCGACGATTTGGTTTTCTTTGTTAAGAACCGTGTCGTAACTGTCGCCGATTCGTCTGGTCTGCTGAATTATGTGGCTTAGGTCATCAGCGTCGGTGGTTGCACATATGTGCCCGGAAGTTGTCAAGGAATGCGGCTTCCGTGTCTTCCCAACACCCAATTGATTCGGTGGCAAGCTGTTAAGCCAATGCCGAGCTGGTCCTTTAAGCTTGAGGGAGATATTTGATGGCGTGAAGATCGCCACCGCGGGCCATGTGGATATGAATGAGATAGTCTTCGATCCAAACCGCTGGGTCTGCGCAGCCATCGAGGATTAAATGTTCACGGGTTTAAACCCTTCGGGATTTGATGCTCCATTACTTCATCGTGAAGCATAGTGGGTGTCTGGCGCCTCAGATGGGCTATATCACGACGTAGCTCAAACGAGCTTTGTTCATGTGTTCGCCCGCCGGACTTGTTGTGTCCAGCGCGACGGTTGTCATCGCGTCTGTGGGCGCCCACGCCGATCCGTAGATCGATCTTGATTGTCTTGCCTTATCCTCCAATATATCTCGCGAAGTCCGGAGCGTTCCTCGTGGCCTTGTGCTTTTCGAGCGATGCCGGGCACGATTTCGATGGAGGGCCTAAAGGCCTCTCTCGTCGCTGCCACGAGGTGGTCGGTCACCAGACAGCTCTGGTGATGCAGGTTTATATGCCTCCTCCTCTAATCGGGGAGCAACTTGCGCTTGGGGTAGCTTTTGAGGGCGTTCGAAGTTCATACTCTTCGCCGCAAGGACTTCAATCCATCTGTCGGCTAGGTGTTTTGATCAGCTCTAAGTTGTTCTGCTTTTTCTTTAGGCTGTTCGCCGTGGCCATAAGCCCGCATTTGAAACGCTCTTGTTCAACGGGATCTCGGGCACGCATTTAATTCGGCTGTCGTTGAGGCTTGCCTCGCTCCGGAGGGAGGCATGTAATTATCATCCTCTACCTCTTCGTCTGCCGCTCTCTCATGAGGGCTGGCTTCTCCATCCTCCGTCTTGAATCTTCTTTGGAGGGGTTGTCTTCGACACTCTCTGGGGTGTTATTATCTCCGTGCTGGAATCTCCATTCTTCTTTGTGGCGGATTTAGAGCGGCGCCACTGACGCCGGCGCTTGGGCTGTTTCTTGGAGGAATCTGCCTCCGCCGCTTCTTCGCCATTCCCATCCTTTGGGATGTCCACCATGTATATGTCGATGACGAGGTGGTCTTCCAGTGCCCGTAGGCGCTGGTTCTGGTAAATCTCCGCATCGCCATCCATACCGCCGATGTCTTCGAGTCATAGTCTAGCATGTCGGCTAGATCGCCGATAGTGGCTACAAAGTGGGTGGTGGGTGGGCTTTGAATTTCTTCGTCGTCCGCATCCCAACCATCCCGACCGCATTCGCCGTGGCTCTCCGATAGCGAGAGATACTTTAGCTAATTCAGGATGTCGCCAAAAGGTGAGTGTTGAAAGATGTCCGCGGCGGTGAACTCCATGATCGGCGCCCAATCGGATTCGATTGAGGGGCGCGGAGGTTCAGAGTCCGCGAGGAGTCCGCACCTCGAGTCACGAAGGCCGCAAGGGACAAGGTCAAGATTCGCTCCATCGCCAGAGGTTGCAGCCCCGAGGCGTGTCTAGCCACCCATCCTCGATCTGCACGGTCGGCTCGAATTAAGGATCGAGCGGACTCATGTGCGCCTCCTGTGGCACATCCGCAGCAGAGCTAGATCATGCCCATCGAGACAAAGGCGGCGCGCTCGGCGTGGCTCGAATCCATCAAGATCAAGTCTCCGCGGATGTCACCGTGAAGTTTAGGCTTCCAAATCGACCGATGGCCAGGGCGTAGCTTCGATCTGCTCCAGATGGCTGCTTAATTGCCCGCAGATGCAAAAGCCGCCGAACACGAAGATCTGTCCGGGAGAAAAGTCTCACCGACTCGCTTCGTTGTTGATGATCGAAGGAGCCATCAAGCCTATCGGTGACGCATACGAGGAACTCTTAATGAAAGCTCCAATGTCGTGTCAAACCGCGGATCTCGGTAGGGGGTCCCGAACTGTGTGTCTAGGCGGATGGTAACAAGATACAAGGCACGATGTTTTTACCTGTGTCGGGCCCTCTCGATGGAGGTAAAACCCTACTCCTGCTTGATTAATATTGATGATATGGGTAGTACAAGAGTGGATCTACCACGAGATCAAGGAGGCTAAACCCTAGAAGCTAGCCTATGGTATGATTGTTGTGATTGTTGTGATTGTTGTCCTATGGACTAAAACCCTCCGGTTTATATAGACACCGGAGAGGGCTAGGGTTACACAGAGTCGGTTACAATGGTAGGAGATCTACATATCCATATTGCCAAGCTTGCCTTCCACACCAAGGAAAGTCCTATCCGGACACGGGACGAAGTCTTCAATCTTGTATCTTCATAGTCTTGGAGTCCGGCCGACGATGATAGTCCGGCTATCCAGACACCCCCTAGTCCAGGACTCCCTCAATGAGCCTTCCCAAACTAGCCCAAAATGCCTCAAGTTCGACTAGGGACCCAAACGACCGGAGCATATGGGACCTAATTTGGAAATCCAAGGTGCCGGGGAAAGTACGAATCTTTGGATGGAGGGTGTCCACCAATACCCTAGCAACAAAAGAGAACAAATGGAAAAGAACACTTGAACTGGATGCTACCTGCAGCATTTGTGGAAATGGGATAGAAAATGAACATCATGCAGTGGTTATGTGTACAAGGAGTAGAGCATTGAGAGCTACCATGAGAGAGGTCTGGAACCTACCTGCTGAATAAATTCTGGTTCACAGGCGAGAACTGGCTACAAGTAGTACTGGACACAAAGAACGAGGAAACGCGCGCCAAAATCTTGCTGTTACTCTGGCGATGTTGGCACCACAGGGAGGATTGCTTGAGAAATAATGGTAGGGAGGCGATCAAAGGGTCTGTGCAGTTTCTGAAACAATTCGAGGAAGATTTAAGTAAGGCAAAGGCTTCAGCTGACCAGTATGGGGGGAAGGCTGTAGAAAACGATCAGGGGAACTGCACCCGGGCTACTGCACAACCAGTCTGTATGACCAAAAGGCTCGACGAAAAATGGAACCCGCCAGTTCGAGGTGTAGTTAAAATAAACACTGATGCATCTTTCCTAGCTGAGACCGGAGAAAGTGCTGCTGGAGTTGTCGGACGAGACTACTGTGGTGTTGTCTTGAAGTCAGTCTGCAAGAGGCTACCAATGTGCCAGAGCACTGAGGAAGCCGAAGTCCGAGCCATCCTGGTAGGTATGCAGGCTATGCAAGAAAATTACAATGGCCAAGTGATTGTTGAGACGGACAACCAAATCATCGCGAACGAACTGCTAGCACTGAAGCCTACACGCTCGCCTCATTATGGCCTAATCACAGACATTAAGAAGTGCATGGCCGCTTTCTCAGATTGCAGTGTGCAGTATGTAAAGAGGAGCAGAAACACTTTGGCTCATGGACTGGCTGCGCTGACCAGGAGCACATGAGAGCAGGTTTGGATCGCGAACGTCCCGAGTAGTCTTCGACCTCTAATGATCTCTGAATGTACTGCTCCGTTTTGAGTAGGCTTCCTACTCTATTCTCAAAAAAATTAGGCATATTGATGACATAACATATATTAAATGAGGAAAGAGATGATGGTGGTACTACCTCCGTCCTGGTTTATTAGTTCCCTTTGTATTCCATGCCAAATTTTGACCATAAATTTAACTAACAAAGTATTAATGCATGTCATAAAAAATTATATAATTAGAAACTATGTTCAAATATGAATCCAATGATATATTATTTTTGACTTGCATTAATATTTTGTTAGTTAAACCTTTAGTCAAAATTTAGCACAAATTACAAAAGGGAACAATAAACCAGGACGGAGGTAGTAACAAATATGTTACCATCACATAGCGCTTCCCAAGAAAAATATGAGTCTATAAGCTAATAAATACAATCATCTATGGTACTAACTCTATGATAGGGAGAATATCATGTGCTCCAGCACGAGCACTGTTGTTGGATCTAGATCCAACTGTCATCTAAAGATACGCGAGACCTCGATGTAATTGTCGGACTCCTCGGGGGTTTTCTGCAAAAAAATTGCAAGCTCTCTCCATGGTCACTGGATCTGATATTGAACGGCTCAGGAGCTCTCGGAGCACCAGATATTCTCCTCTCTATGATACTTTGCAGTGTGAAGGTAGTACCGTAGACTAGTGTCATATGCATGGCATTAGTCTAATTTACTCCTCCCTTATGGGTCCTTGTGTCTCATGACACATTGGATTGCATTATTGTTGCTATATGTTAATGTCCGCTATTAATTTAGCTAATGTTCATGTTGGTCATTATGTAATTTTATGTCTTTCTAATCAAAATGAAACTAACGAGAAGTCTTGATTAGATATTTAATGAGCAAATGTTCTAGTGGCATACAATGATATTCTGATCAACGTTGAATATTTTCATGTGTCACTTATAAAACAAAGGTCCATTTTCGTTTTCCATCCATGGGTGATATGGATTAGAAAAACAAGTAGACATATCTTCAATTCATCTCGTTGCATGCTAAATTCATACTTTATATTTTAGACCACAATAGCTGGCGAACGTTCACTCGGAGGGGTTGTCATTTGTGAACATTTTAGATGAAAATTTTTGTTGCATGGGGTTATACAGTTTTTTTCAAAAAATGCATGTGTAGCGACCCGACCCAAAAGATCGGTGACTCTGTGATTTCCGTGCTATCCCTGAATCAATTGCTAGCACACAAAGTACATCGATGAAATACCATAACATCGCATGTTAAAAAGGATAATGTAGATCCAGGTATACCTCATAATACACAACGGACATCAAATATAAGGGTGTGGAGTCCCATAAACGCCAACGACAAGTTGGGTGTAGACTGTAATCCTACAACGTATCTCTTACTCGTCATAGAAATCCTACAACGTGATAAGCTGCAACCGTGTAGGTCAACACATTGAACATAATGGCAATATCACATATAAAGGCCAGGTAAAAAATAACTCTATCACTATATGCAATGTGGCAGTGGAGGCTCTATGTCTGAGTTTTTGCATAAAAATTAGTTTTTCCCTACTACAAAGGAATCAAATAATCTATTACAAAGTGTTGTCGTTAATGAGATGGTTCCGCAAACCAAATCTCATATCCCAAAGTCATTATTAAATCCCAATAATCAATTCATCAGACAACCCATTTATAGTGTGGTGTTGAGAGTTTCGAGATAGATCCAATTCCAGAGGCTCAAGTTATTCGTAATCGGGGACACGGTCAATCGATGACACTCTGCAGAGTTTTGTGTACTTACCCACAAGATTTGATCCCTCTGTTTACGTCATTGCACTACCTGGTGTTTGAGAACAGGATGACCGAAACATGGTCTTTCAAAGAGTTTCCCTAACCACTGCCAGTGCTCATCCAACCCTACCCTTCGTCTACATCTCGTAGCACTGGTCCAATTAGAGTCAAAACTAAGATCAACAAAGCCAGAGCCCATAATGACTTGTGGCTGCACAGGTAAGCTTTCGGTTTTGAAGCATTCTTCTGTCTCTTTGAACCTGGGTGGAGCCTTCCACATGATGACATGGCACTTCTCCAACATCGCTGGGTCAACCACTGGGTACTCCAGGGTGCTCTTCTATCCATTCTCCACCCAGAGGTACTTTAAAAATCTTGTCTTGAGTATTGAGGTTATCGTCATCAGTCTTGAAGTTGATGTCATCAAATATAATTCATCACTCTCACAACTTTCATGAACATTCATACCAATCCCCGTCTACTAAGCATAGCAGATGAAAATAATAACATTCCCGGGGCTCAATAACAAAGGGCATTGAGTTCCTACCTCATGACACTAATCATGTCCAAGTTTCCAATTTACCTACTTTGCATGCATGGTGGGAAAGGACAAATACTAAATGCAATAAAAACATGGGTATGATGATGTAAGTGCATCTAGTGCCCCTTAGTGATTTTGGTGTATTGAAGACTTATAGGTTAAGGGACTAATGCGTTTGCGAGTGTACACAGATCTATAAGTCTATGAGGAGTTTGATATTTACAGAGAAAGTCGACCCCTAAAAATGAAGTTCTTCGATCAAGACTTTGATATTCAAGACTTTTCAAGACTTTGAAAGTGAAGAAATTGGTGTGACCTTGAAGACTTGATATCATTTGAGGAACATGAAGCGTGAACACTTTTGTTTTCGTAGTTTCATTTTCTCTTTTTTGAGTCATAGGAAACACCATACTGTTAAAGGGGGTCGAGGAAATACTAAGGAAAAATTTCCATGTGCTGCTCAACTCAAAATCCTACACCTATCAATCCCTTCGAGTGAAGCCATTGAAATCTCATACAGATTCATCAATTTCTTCAAAGGATGAGACGCAGTTCTTCCGTCACCGAGGACTTTGCTCGATCGAGGAGTTAGGAATTCGCCAAAGGCGAATTGCCTACACAAAGGAGGAACATGATAGCCCAGAGGAATTTGAGAGCCAAATTTCCGACCGTTGCTGTGCTGCGCGCCAGCTGTCCCAAAATATCTTATCCACCTAACGGTCATATCATTGAAGGGCATTTATGTCTTATCATGTCGGGCTACTCCCTAGGCTATAAATAGCCGCCCCCTACAACCACTAGCTGGTTGGCTGCTCCGAGAGAGCTTGACACTTGTCATTTGAGAGCAACCCATCCTCCGAGGACTTTGAGCGAAAATCATCAAGTGAGGAAAATCCAAAACCAAACCCCCACAAACCCAAAGTGATTGAGCATCACTGAAGAAATTGATCCTGCGTGGATCCGACGCTTGTTACCTTTGAAGACTGTGCTTCTTCCAGACGGTTAGGCGTCATGGTCTAGAGCATCCAAGAGGAATTGTGGATCGCCGAGTGACCAAGTCTGTGAAGGTTTGGAAGTCACCAAGACTTACCACGAGTGATTGGACGAGGTCTGCGTGGCCTTAGTTCAAGGAGAATACGGTGAGGACTGGGTGTCTGAGCTGCGTGCTTTCGGCGATCGGGTGTCCGGATCTGCGTGTCCTCGAGTTTAAATACTCACCGCTCCAACCAGACGCATAACCGAGACAGCAGCTTGAACTGGTTTATCAAATCATTGTCTTCACCAACTAATCGGTTCTATTTCCTCAACCCTTTCATTTCCTCATTATCGTGTTGAGTGTTTGTTCATATCTGTGCTTGAAGACTTTGATCAAGACTTTCTCAAATTCCTCGAGTTCAATTTCTTCACCGTTTGTCTTCATCTTGTGTTATCCTCGTGATTACGCTTTTCAGACTCTGTGCTAGTCTTCATTTCATCATGATGACCATGCTTGTATTCTGTTATCCTTACTTCTGAGTACTTATTTCGCTGCAAGTAGTTCTTCGCTAAGGAATTTCCTCACCAAGAAATTCCTCGATGAAGAATTCATAAAATCGCCTATTCACCCCCTCTAGTCGATATAACGACTTTCAATTGGTATTAGAGCAAGGTACTCCCTTGTTCGTGTGATTTTGGTTTAACCGCCGAGTTTTAGTTATGTCGACCGCAGTATGAAGAAAGTGACATGCCCTATCTTTGACGGTCATGATTATCCCAAGTGGAAGGCCATGATGAGGAAGCGCCTCATGGCAATGAACAACGAGCTGTGGACCATCAACGAGATTGGTCTTATCGATCTATGCAAGATGGCGGACGCCGATGATATTCGCAAGTACACTCGACTTGACATCTTGGCGAAGGATATCATCTGTTCTCGCCTATCCAGAGATGAATTCAGCGCATTATGCATCTTGGCAATTCGAAGCTTATCTGGGACCGAATCTCTGATGTCTATGAAGGTCATCAAACCCATCATGATCCCTGGTTTGAGGACTTCAAGGAATCTCCCAAAACGATGACTTTCGAGCCGTAATCATCATCTTCGTGATCATGTCTCATGGCAACGGTGCCGAGGTAACGAATGCTCCTCATCCGAAGTTTTGTGACGATGAATCTGATAATGATGAATCTGATAATGATGAATCTGATGATGATATTGAATCTTGTTATACCAAACTTGTTTGCATTGCCACTAAACAACAAACGGCTTTGGAACAAGTTCAAAGAATGCTAGACAAAAGTGAAGATATGTTGGGTAAAGAAATGGATCAGTCAAAAGCCTTGGGTGAATGTCTTCAGAGAATTCACTCCAAGTTTGACGCCTTCAAGATCAACATAATACCCTCTTGATCGATCACGAAGCTTTCTTGAATCTCTTCAAAGAAAGCAAGATCTTGAGAAGCTGAGAGTGTGTTATGAAGATCTTCAGAAGGAGCGTGATTCATTACTAGCTCAACAAATCAGCGCTTCTCAGGAAGAATTTGTTCCTCCATGCTTAAAGTGCATTGAACGTGAATCTGCTAATTCTTCACCAATGTTCAAATGCTTCAACTGTTACAAATTCTTCACCGCCTCGCTATCACTAATTCCTCATTCGAGGACATTGTTAGTATCACTAACAATGCAGTATAGAAGGAATTGTACATGACATGCATGTACAAAAGCCTCAAAGGGCATCAGACTCTTTGTGATGTGCTTAAAAAGCAGATCCTCAACAGAAACCCTAGGAAAGAGGGTATTGCCTTTGAGAGGAAACTCAATGCTGATGGAACATATTGAAGCCCGAGCAGTACCCCAAAACCTCATGGGTTCCGCAAAGGGACCTCTAGTTGATCCATCTAACTTATCCGCTTTACATGTGAATCTCCTCATTCTTCCGATGAGTCATTTGACTCAACTATAAACTGTTCAAAAATCGAATGGTGAAGTATTTGCTAGATATGTTGGCACTAATCGCAGAATGGTTCTCCTATGAAGAAAATCTGGGTTCCCAAGAAGTGCCTTGAAAGTCTTCAAGTGAATGTCCTCATGACACCACCTGTGAAGAACAGAACCCCAGATCAAATTCTTCATATGGACCAAATTCTTCATATGGATCCAAGTCCTCATACGGACCAAATTCCTCACATGGATCAAATTCCTCAAAAGGATCAAAGTCCTCATATGATTATCATCGTGCTAACAACTCTCTCTCGCAGGTAGAGCTAAGGGCTATGAATATGTGCATTATTCTTCAAACCATTATGTTCATAAGTCCTCAAGAATTTCTCCGCTTATTCATATGCTTACCCTAACCCCTCTTATGTGAAACGAAATGGTTTGGCCTCTATGCCACCATTCTCATATGGTGCTCGCAGAGTGATGAACTCTTTGCCACCCCTTCAGATGTGGGTGGTGAAGAAAAAGAACTAATCTCTTCTGCAGGTCAGTCTCCGGACGTGCTTTAACGTCTCAAGAATTTCTTTGGGACTCGATTTAAATTGTTCGAAAGGACGCAGCGAATCATGATGAAATGAACCTTCATTTCACACGCCCTCATCTTGCTATAATTTTCATCGCTTGATGAAATTCATCTGCAGGATGATCAACCCAAAACTACTTGAATGGGTCCTCGATAGTGGATGTACGAATCACATGATTGGTGACAAGAATCTATTGATGGATGCTCCCTTATCACCGCCACATCTCAAGCATATCATCTTTGCCGACAAGGGCAAAAGTCGTATTGGGTCTTGGTAAGGTTGCAATCTCTAAGGATAAACACATGGACAAAGTCATGCTTGTTGAGTCCTTAGGATACAATCTCATGTCGGCCTCAATGCTTTGTGATCTTGATATGGTTGTTGTCTTTGGCAAGTATCGCTGTGTTGTGATTATGGAAGTCGACAATTACAAAGTCTTCAAGGCTTTAGGAGAGGATATTTGTATATTGTTGATTTCTCTACAGACCACAACCAGCCGTGTGTCTACTTGCAAAAGCTTCGAAGGCTGGCTATGGCATCGACGACTTGGTCATGCAGCATGAGGAATTTGCACACGCCATGCGAAGAAGAAGCATGTCATTGGCATTGAGAATGTCAAATTCCTCAAGGATCACTTATGCGAACTGTGAAGTGGAAAATGACCAAGGCCAAGCATCCAAATAAGACTATCATGACCACTACTCGTCCATTCAATTGCTTCACATGGACCTCTTCGACCTAATCATTACTCAGAAAGTCACTAATGATGCATCTCTATATGGCTTTGTCATTGTTGATGATTACTCTCGATATACATGGGTACACATTGTTACTTACAAACATGAAGTGCAGGAAGTCTTCAAACGATTTTCCTCGAGGGCTTCAACCAACTTTGGTGTGAAGATCAAGCACATCAGAAGTGACAATGGAACTGAGTTCAAGAATTCGGTCTTGATGACTATCTTGATGAACTTGGTATTACTCATGAGTTATCCGCTCCCTATACTCCTCGGCAAAATGGCGCGTGGAGCGCAAGAATGTAACTCTTGTTGAGATGGCTCGCACTATGCTTGATGAATACAAAACGCCTCGGCGTTTTTGGATTGATGCAATTGATCGCATGCCACATCATCAACAGAGTATATCTTCACAAATTCTTCAAGAAGACGGCCTATGAACTCCTCACTGACAAGAAACCCAATGTGAGTTATTTCAAAGTCTTCGGTGCTAAATGTTGGATTAGAGATCCTCACCACAACTCTAAATTTGCACCGAAAGCACATGAAGGTTTTATGCTTGGTTACGGAAAGGACTGACACACCTACAGAGTCTTCAACATTGCTCTTCACAAGATTGTTGACACTGTAGATGTGCGGTTCGATGAAACTAATGGCTCGCAAAGAGAGCACCTACCTTCGTGTTAGATGAACCAGCACCGAGGATTCTATCAAGTTCAAGGCAACCGAGGATGTCATTCCCATCAAGAATCTGCTGAAGAATTTATTCCTGTCCATGAAGAACGCCGAGCTGATGCACCAAGAAAATGCCGAGGAAAATGGTGTCAAGAAAATGCTGATCAAATTCCTCAACGACAACCAGCTCATCCTCGCGTTGCAAAAGAAGTGCAAGTGGAGAAGATCATCGATGACATTAGCGCACCAGTCCTCTCACACGCTCAAAAGCTTCACATTTATCTAACTTTTGTGGGCACTATGCTTTTGTCTCTATCACAGAGCCCACTAAGGTAGATGAAGCATTCATGGAGCCGAGTGGATTCAGGCTATGCAAGAAGAATTACATCATTCGAGCTTAACAATGTCTCGAACCGTCAATCGCCTGCATCCTCGCAAGCATAATATCATTGGCACAAAGTGGATCTACCGCAACAAGCAAGATGAAAATGGCCTTGTGGTGATGAATAAGGCACGACTGGTAGCTCAAGGCTACACACAAGTTCAAGGAATTGATTTGATGAAACTTTTGCACTGTTGCTAGACTTGAGGCTATTCGCGATATTACTTGCTTATGCTAACCACCATGATATCATCTTATATCAAATGGATGTGAAAAGTGCATTCCTCAATGGTAAGCTTGAGGAAGAAGTATATGTTGCTCAACCCCGTGTTTTGAAGATCCAAAGAATCGACAAAGTCTTCAGACTTAATAAGGCCCTCTATGGCCTCAAGCAAGCCCCTCGGGCATGGTATGATACATTGAAGGAATTCTTCGTGAAGAATGGCTTCACACCCGGTTCACTCGACCCTACTCTCTTTACTAAATCTTATGATGGTGAACTATTTGTGTGCCAAATATATGTTGATGATATTATCTTTGGCTGTACTGACCAACGTTATAGTGATGAATTTGCCTATATGATGAGTGAAGAATATCAAATGTCTATTATGGAGAGTTGAAATTCTTCTTAGGTCTTCAAATTAAATCAGCAAGAATGGCATATTCATATCTCAGAGAAATACCTCAAAGATGTAATCGAGGAAATTCGCATGCAAGATTGCAAAGGCGCTAAAATTCCTATGCCCACAAATGGCCATCTATGCATCGATGAAAATGGTATTGACTTCGATCATAAGGTATACCGCCCATGATTGGTTCTTTATTGTACTTATGTGCATCTAGGCCAGATATAGTGCTTAGTGTTTGCATGTGTGCCCGATTTCAAGCTGCACAAGGAATCACACCATAAGGTCTGTGAAGCATATTCTTCGATATCTAGCTCACACACCAACACTAGGATTATGGTACCCCAAGGGCTCGCTTTTGATCTCATTGATATTCGACTGACTATCTTTGGTGATCGTGTGGACCGCAAGTCAACATCCGCACTTGTCATTTCCTCGACGATCTTTGGTCTATTGGTCCTCGAAGAAAGCAGAGCTGCAGATCACCGCTTCATCGCGAAGCTGAATACATTGCTGCTTGGCTCTTGCTGTGCTCAACTCGCTTTGGATGAAGCAAACCTCAAGGACTATGGCGTCAACGTGAAGAATGTGCCTCTCCTCTGCGACAATGAGAGTGCCATCAAGATTGCTCACAACCCGTTCAGACTCAAGACAAAGCACATTCAGATTCGTCATCATTTTCTTCGTGATCATGTGTTGAAGGGCTTACATCTCCATCGAAAGCATGTGAAGATCAAGAACAGCTAGCTGATATCTTCACTAAGCCCTTGGATAAGAAGAGATTTAGCAAGTTGCGGTGTGAGCTAAATATCTTAGAATCTTCGAATGTTCTTTGAAAAGGACACACATCCTGACACTTATGCAAAATTGATGACTTAGATGTGCAACACATGAAGAAACGTTTTTCTTCAATCAATGAGGAATAACACTCTAAGTGTGAAGAAATTAATGAAGAATTAGATTCTCAGAACCCTACGACAATTGTACGCGGTGTCTGAAATCGTCATTCTTATACGGTGGGTCACGCCACCACACAAAGTTGAAAATCTTCAATTTGAGGTTTTCCTGATTTTTGAAAGTCTTCAGTTTTTCAAATTCTTCAACTTTGCAAAATCTTCACTATTTCCGTCATTTTTCTTCATTGGCTATATATATATATATATGAGTTTATGTCCTCTACAGCATTCACTTATAGCTATTTCTTCAAGTTGCTTTTTCTGCTAAGTGAATGTGATCGGACCCTTCCCCCTCTATGCTATACTCAACCCAATCTATTCACAAATTCTTCATGTGCGTTCTAACTGAAACTCGTTCAAAATCTTCACTGTGTCCTTGTCAGCTGAAGAAATTGCGAACGAAACTTTAAAACAAATCTTATCCAGATTTTCGGTTTTGCCGCTCAAACCGTTCCGCATCCCACGATGCATTATTTTATTCACCCACGATCTTACACGATCTCAACTACACAATACGTGGGTGACACATGTCGCGTGAAGGAGAAAGGGCAGGGGCATGTTCGTCCCAAAATCTTCGGGCAAACAGTTTTTCACCGTGGCTATAAATACCCCTCTCCCCTTACTCACTTCATTTACTCCGCTCGACCGCTCTCTCTCGCCGAGCTCCTCAAACCCTAGCGCCGCGCTACTCCATCGTCGTCGGTGAGGAAGAGCTTCGCTGCCTCGACCTCGTCGCCGTCAGATTTCGCTACCGTTATGGAAGTCTTCACTCCGCCCGCCAGTAGCTGTTTCCCTCCGCCAAGTTAGGGCGTGGGGATCTAACTCGATTTAACTTCACATCTGTTTATCTCAGTTCATCCTGTTCTTCACTTCGGGTAATTAAAAGTTACTTTTATTACTCGCTTTGATTCTCAAACTTTCCTGAAAATCTTCAAAGGTGTTTATTCTTCAAATCTTCACACATATGAACACCTCCCACATTGTATGTTCTTGATCCATTTCTCTAAGCAATCATTTTCTTCAAGATTCCTCAATTGTGTGGATCTTCGATCCGCATAACTCGAACCTAAGACAAAGAACGCTTAGTGAAATTCCTCAAGGCTCATCCGTCAAATTCCTCAAAACTTGTCTTTTGAAAAACCTTACGAGAACGATATGACCTCTCCAAATTCTCGCACCTACACTCTGCTCACAGTGTACTCATGTCCGCGCTGAATCACTAGGTTCTTATCAACTTAACTCATTTGCAGCGTTCCTCGAAGAAAAACTGCATACTTCTTGAGTGTTCAATTGTTCAAATTCCTCATCCAAGAATATGGTCAAGGTAAGAGACCGCAGAAAGGAGGAAAGAAGCCCGAGGTCATGACTGCTTTCGAGATCCCTGATGACATATATAAGGACTATTGCACACCTGATGAAGCCAAGTTCGGCAAAGAGAACAAAAATCAGCGCAAGGTGCACATTCAGAGAATTGAACGGACATGGGCAAGGGAATGGAGGGAATACCGATATGTTACTCCAAAGTACATGAAGAAATTTGCCCTCAATCCTCCATGCCCAAGAGCTCCATTGGCACTGCCAAGTAGCTGATCCCACCAAAGATCAAGAGTGGTGAGGACTTTCTCAAGAATGGGCTAAGCGCCAAGCCAAATTGGCAAGACAAGCCAAGGAGGCGGTGAAGAAATTCAATGAGGATTCTCGCCATCGCCGTCAGCATCGAGGCCTCGGTCAAACCGAGGAAATCTATGCCAAAGAAGCCTCGCATAAGCCAAGTGTTTCACCAACAGCGCCCTCACGGCCAAGTTCTCACCTATGCCCTCACGGCAAATTCCTCGATCGCATCGCTCCACCAAAGTCCTCAACAGCTCCTTCAAAGTCCTCGGCCCCTGTGCATCCGCTACATGTCAAAGGACTACGGGTTTCTCAATTGCTTCGTGTCTCAACAAGTTCCTTAGATGCACCTATTTCCTCATCAGCCCCACACCGTTGAAGACTAAAGCAACAATGGACGCGTCCTCGCCAAGTCCAAGGAAGAAACAGTCGCATTCCATGTGCCCTCTGATGATGAAGCTTCTGATGATGAACTTGCAGAAATCATCAGAGACAGACAAGTGAAGGCCGCTAGAGCCAAAGGCACATCTGTGCCACTGCTTTTGGATCTAAGGAAAATCCTCGACTACATTGACCTCTGGCACAAGGATCCAAACACCCCAATGTCTGATTTTCATCTGACTCCTGGTCAAAGTCACATGCTGACCCATTTCATCACTCAAGAGAAATGGAAGTTTGAAAAGGCAAGAGAGATCAAGAAAGCGCAATACAGAAAGGAGAAGCTCCTGAAGAAAAATGTTGTCAGAATGACACCTGAGGAACTTCTCAAGGCTCAGTCTGAAATTCAAGCCCTCAGCAAAGACTTTGATGCCTACTATGCTGATTGGCAAGGAGCCAAAGTGAGATTCGTCAATCTAACGAAGAAATTGACAAATGGTGCAGCCCCATCACAACAAGAAAACCCTCAGGCTGCAGACTCGCTCAGCTCATTGAAGGACATGCCAAGATCACTGATGACTTTCAACTGCTTGAAGAAAATGCTAGTTCCAGGCTGATGAAAAATACCACCACCGAAGAAATTGCTAGGGCATCCACTAGTGGTGCTCCTAAAGAAATCGAAGAGATCAGGCAATCGCATCGCCATACCAAGAAAATCAACCAGATTCCTCAGCTCCTCCCGCGCCTACACCAACTCCAATTCTTCCATCTGCCTATGAGGTGAAGAAGACCAAGGCTGCAGAGCGAGCTGCAGTGAAGAAAAGGAAGGCATCAGCTGCGTCAAATTCTACGGCTGCGAAGAAAATGAAGCCAATGACCAGCTCACTTGAAAATCCAATCGATGCCGTTCCAATTTCCTCCATGCCATCAAAGGACCTTGTTCCTTTTGGAGAAGACTATGTGATCCCAAGCGGATCTGATGAAGAAAATCATTCTCGCCGCTTCGTCGAGAGCAGATTGATGAAGAAATTGAAGTGGACGCAATCCTTCAACGCCACCATTTCTCACCTATGCCCCAGTTCACACCAAGAGGCTGGTGTTGAGGAAATTGAAGATGAAGATGTGGATATAGGATGCACCACACTGTGATGAATGATGACTTTGGGAAAGTCAAGATCCCAATACTCCTCTATTCACACCTATCCAACAGATTCCTTAGTCCCCGCAACAACAGTTCAAATGGGCTCAAGAAACTCATCCCACTCCCTCTGCTCATGAAGAAATTCCAGCCACTAGTGTCAAGAACCTGCTGTCTGCTGATCGTCAAAGTTGCACAAGAAGAGGAACCAGAAATTCCTCACCAAGTACTGAGCTCGCGATTCCTGAGGTGGTACTGCAACTCACTGACACCCCTCTGCCAAAGCCGAAGAATCCGTTCTCAAGCAAACAGAAGTTCAAGGCTGAAGACTTCTTTTCCGAGCATGTATTCTTCATTGACTACAACCCCTATGACTCTGCTCACATAAGGAAGAGGCGTTTCTGGACTGCTAGTCAAGCCAACTTCTATTCCTCAGTGCTATTTGACAAAGACAAAATCTTCGATCATGAACATATTCCTCACGTGGATATGTAATCTCTGCCATGCTTCGAGCCAGTCCTTAGTGTTCTTCACGATGCAGGATTACTCAATTTCTGCACTGACATCCGTGATTGGAATGAAGAACTCATTCTTCAGTTCTACGCTACATCGTGATATCACTAGAGACATCAAGATGTCAATTCATGGGTGTTGGATTGATGACCGAAAACACTCACTACAAGGCACCGCAACTCGAATTGCTTCATGTCCTTCCTCTCGATCCTCCCCATGACAAAGGCACGTTGCATCTACAATGACCTCGAATCGACAAATCACTATATGCAAGTGCTCATGAAGCCTTTGAAGTTCGGGCAGGCCCTCGCACCAAATTCCTCGTCAAGGAATTACTCTATGTGCCTCGGATCGTCTATCGCATTCGACGAAGACAATGAGTCCTATCAAAGGCCACAACTCAAATGATGAAGAAGTCGTTGGCATCATGAAGAATATGCTTTTCAACATCATTCATGGCGTTCCCGTCAACTTCCATGATTTCTTCATGAGGACTCTGGCAAATGTTGCTATGTCACCATTCGAGTTGAAGCCCTATGCGCCTTGGATTATGAGATTCATAAGGGTAAGATCTTCACTGAATTACAAAGCTGACACTCTGAACCACGGTAGCTACTTGCCTCCCATTGAAATCCTCAAATGGCCAGTTTCATCATCTGATGATAAAGGCAAGGCAGCTGCTGTGATCGATGAAGGCATTCGTCCATTGGATGGTCAATTTCGCCTGGCTACATCTTACTCTACCAATGACGACTCGGCCACACATGACACTGCCGCAAATACCTCAGCCAAGCAAAATCCTCAAGCCACAAAGACCTGTGGTGATGATCGACCGTGAGTTACTCCTCGCCTTCATCAAGGTTGATCGCAATCACAAATGGGTAAAGCGCCGCTTGGTGCATTTCTTCACAACATGACCTCAACACACAATGCAGTGAAGAAGAACCATTACTACCTTCATGAAACCCTCAACCGCACTGGCTGTCCTCACCATGTCTATAGCGCCAAGAACTCAAGACTATGGGTCTCAAGGAAGAATTTGACCGGTCCGCACCTCCTCCAAGAAATTCAAGAGGGTCAAAGTTCCTCCACCGTGGCCAGCTCTTATTCTTCATCGCGACACCGATGAGTATGAAGATTTGGACGACATCTGCGGCAGGCCCTGCTACAACAAACAACCCCGATAACGCCGGGCGCCTCCATCGACTTGAAATTCTTCGTATGTTAGTCCTCGTTTCAATCCTTTTGGTCATTTGATGACAAAGGGGAGAAATCTGAGTTAGTCTTCAAGCGGGTCTATATTAAGGGCATTTTTGTTAAGTTACAACTCTCGTTCTTCTGAAACTTTTATTTGGATCGAGTTGTAATCTTAAACCCGATGGTGCGCTGATGCTTTTGTTGCATTATGCTCTGATACTTTTGATGCTTTATTCGGCATGCTTATTCCTCGTTAATATTATTGCACGATGCTGAATTTCATCAGCACCATATTTCATCATGCATTTCAAATTCTTCATATTATATATCAAATGCGTATGAATTACAAGATATAGGGGAGATCTCCATGATTCAACTCTTCAAATGTGCATTGCCTCAAACGCAAATTCCTCACTATGCACATCTTCGTGGGGAGTTCTTCTATATCTTGCAATCAAATTCCTCAATATCAGTATTTACACTTCATATGTTTATCCCGTTGAAAACTTAACCTATATTGTCATCAATCACCAAAAGGGGAGATTGTAAGTGCATCTAGTGCCCTTAGTGATTTTGGTGTATTGAAGACTTATAGGTTAAGGGACTAATGCGCTTGTGAGTGTACACAGTGTCTATAAGTCTATGAGGAGTTTGATATTTACAGAGAAAGTCAACCCTAAAAATAAAGTTCTTGGATCAAGACTTTGATATTTCAAGACTTTCAAGACTTTGAAAGTGAAGAAATTGGTGTGACCTTGAAGACTTGATATTCATTTGAGGAACATGAAGCATGAAGACTTTTGTTTTCGTAGTTTCATTTTCTCTTTTTGAGTCATAGGAAACACCGTCATCGTTAAAGGGGGTCGAGGAAATACTAAGGAAAAATTTCCATGTGATGCTCAACTCAAAATCCTACACCTACCAATCCCTTCGAGTGAAGCCATTGAAATCTCATACGATTCAGTCAATTTCTTCAAAGGATGAGACGCAGTTCTTCCGTCATCGAGGACTTTGCTCGATCGAGGAGTTAGGAATTCGCCAAAGGCGAATTGCCTACACAAAGGAGGAACATGATAGGCCCGAGGAATTTGAGAGCCAAATTTCCGATCGTTCGTGTCAAGCTTGCCACCTGTCCCAAAATATCTTATCCACCTAATGGTCATATCATTGAAGGGCATTTATGTCTTATCATGTCGGGCTGCTCCCTAGGCTATAAATAGCCGCCCCCTACAACCACTAGCTGGTTGGCTGCTCTGAGAGAACTTGACACTTGTCATTTGATAGCAACCCATCCTCCGAGGACTTTGAGCGAAAATCATCAAGTGAGGAAAATCCAAAACCAAACCCCCACAAACCCAAAGTGATTGAGCATCACTGAAGAAATTGATCCTGCGTGGATCCGACGCTTGTTACCTTTGAAGACTGTGCTTCTTCCAGATGGTTAGGTGTCATGGTCTAGAGCATCCAAGAGGAATTGTGGATCGCCGAGTGACCAAGTCTGTGAAGGTTTGGAAGTCACCCGAAGACTTACCACGAGTGATTTGATGAGGTCTGCGTGGCCTTAGTTCAAGGAGAATACGGTGAGGACTGGGTGTCCTGAGCTGCGTGCTCGCCGATCGGGTGTCCGGATCTGCGTGTCCTCGAGTTTAAATACTCAGCCGCTCCAACCAGACGTACAACTGAGACAGCAGTTGGAACTGGTTTATCAAATCATTGTCTTCACCAACTAACTGGTTCTATTTCCTCAACCATTTCATTTCCTCATTACTGTGTTGAGTGTTTGTTCATATCTGTGCTTGAAGACTTTGACTGAAGACTTTCTCAAATTCCTCAGTTTAATTTCTTTAGTCTGTTTGTCTTCATCTTGTGTTATCCTGCGATTATGCTTTCTGTACTCTGTGCTAGTCTTCATTTCATCATGATGACCATGCTTGTATTCTGTTATGCTTACTTCTGAGTTCTTATTCCGCTGCAAGTAGTTCTTTGCTAAGGAATTTCCTCACCAGCAAATTCCTCAGTGAAGAATTCATAAAAATCGCCTATTCACCCCCCTCTAGTCGATATAACGCACTTTTCGATGATAATCATGATCAAAGTGAACTTGCCTGGTACTTGTTGGTGTAGTTCATCGCTCTCACAATTGATTGATCTATTCGTCACACTTTGAGAATAATCTATTGTAGCCAAACAATTACATCCATATAAGCAATTCACTCTACAATCAAGTCAATCAACAAATAAAACTAAACTGAAATCAATAACGAAATCAAAAGAAAACTAATAAGAACTTTATAAAGGCTTGAAGAAAAACTCAAATTGAAAACAAACAAAATCAGAAATAACTTTCTAGCCTATATAAACTTTCAACACAAAAGAAAATGTATAAAAGTCAACTTAACGGAAAGTAGTTTTCATAAAGTTTTACTAGCAAAAGGAATTAATTTAGAAGCTATTGTAAAACTATAGTTATGATCAAAACAATTTTAACTTTGAATTAAATGAAAACAATTTCAACTATCAATACAAATTGTTTTTGATCTAATTAAAGTTAACAGAAAATATAAGTTATACACTAAATTTTTTAAAAATATTTTCAATAAAAACTATATTAGCAAAGAATCAAGTACAAGTTATTATAAAACTAGAACTGATTCTATGCAAACAAGCTCAAAACTAAACTAAACTAGACAAAAAATAATTTTATTGAAATACAACTAGTGTCAAGGTGAAAACCTACTGGAAATTACTTTTAAAAACCAGAAGTGACAATTTCAATTCACAAAACAAAGGGATAATGTTTCTGTTTTGAATCTGTTTAAAACAGATCTAAATTAATTTTATTAAATCAAATGATAAAAAAATTTAATATAATCCAGTAGCAAAAGGAATCAAATTAAAATCTATCTTAATTTCAAAAAAAAATCTATCTTTACTTAAAAGTTATTAGCAAATAGGTATTTGAAGCAAGTTTGATCAAATTCAAATTTAATAGTGCAAATTTGAAATCTTTTGAACCTAACATAAACTTTAGAATATTTGTGACCTAATGCAAAAATAATCACTCAAAAATCAATTAAAACATAAAATATATAAATAAAACAAAAACTAAATAATTTCTAAAAAAGATATAAAACATAAATAAAACAAAACGCTAAGCGTCGGCTAGGGGCTACGTGGCAGCGTGTGTTTAGGCCACCGAGGCGAGAAAACGAGCGTTGCGGGTGGACGACCGATACTTAAGGAAAATGGTGCGTGACGTGACCAAACAGAGAAAACCAGCGGCTCGATTTGATCTAAACCGGAAATAAAAACTGATCTACAAAAAAGAACTAATCGCTCATTTAATCTAATCTAGAACGTCGATGGAGATAGAACGGCGGACTACGTACCACGGCGAGTTATTGAAGAGGGCGACGATGTGGATGGCTCTGTTGTCATCCGTGGGGGTGCTTCAGCGGTCCTCGGGCGTGGGCACGGGGTCAGGGTGATGCGGCGCTTGATACATCTCCAACGTATCTATAATTTTTTATTGTTCCATGCTATTATATTATCTGTTTTGGATGTTATATATGCATTAATATGTTATTTTATATTATTTTTGGGACTAACTTATTAACCTAGAGCCTAGTGCCAGTTTTTGTTTTTTCCTTGTTTTTGAGTTTTTCAGAAAAGGAATATCAGACGGAGTCCAAACGGAATAAAACTTTCGCAATGATATTTCTTGGACCAGAAGACACACATATGACTTGGAGTCCAAGTCAGGGAAGCCCCGAGGAGACGACAAGACAAGGGCGCGCCCCTAGGTCTAGTGGGCCCCTCGGAGACCCCCTAACCTCCTACATTGGCCTATAAATTCTGAAATATTCCCAAAACCCTAAAAGCATCCACAAAAACACTTTTCCACTGCCGCAGGTCTCTGACCTCGTGATATCCCATCTGGAGGCCTTTACCGGTACTTTGCCGGAGGGGGATTCGATCACGGAGGGCATCTATATCAACCTTGCTACCCTTCCGATGATGCGTGAGTTGGTTACCACAGACCTACGGGTCCATAGCTAGTAGCTAGATGGCTTCTTCTCTCTCTTTGATCTTCAATACAATGTTCTCCTTGATGTTCTTGGAGTTCTATCCGATGTAATATTCTTTTGCGGTGTGTTTGTCGAGATCCGATGATTTGTGGATTTATGATAAAGATTATCTATGAATATTATTTGAGTCTTCTCTGAATTGTTATATGCATGATCTGATATCTTTGTATTTCTCTTTGAATTATTGGTTTGGTTTGGCCAACTAGATTGGTAGTTTTGCAATGGGAGAGATGCTTAGTTTTGGGTTCAACCTTGCGGTGTCCCTCACCCAGTGATAGTAGGGGTAGCGAGGCATGTATTGTATTGTTGCCATCAAGGATAAAAAGATGGGGTTTATATCATATTTCTTGAGTTTATCCCTCTACATCATGTCATCTTGCTTAAAACGTTATGTTGTTCTTATGAACTTAATACTGTAGATGCAAGCAGGAGTCGATCGATGTGTGGAGTAATAGTAGTAGATGCAGAATCGTTTAGATCTACTTGTCACGGACATGATGCCTATATTCATGATCATTTCCTTAGATATCGTCATAACTTTGCGGTTTTCTATCAATTTCTCAATAGTAATTTGTGTTGGGGAACGTAGTAATTTCAAAAAAATTCCTACTTACACGCAAGATCATGGTGATGCATAACAACGAGAGGGGAGAGTGTTGTCCACGTACCCTCGTAGACCGAAAGCGGAAGCGTTAGCACAACGCGGTTGATGTAGTTGTACATCTTCACGAGCCGACCGATCAAATACCGAACGTATGGCACCTCCGAGTTTGGCCCACGTTCAGCTCGATGACGTCCCACAAACTTCGATCCAGTAGAGCTTTGCGGGAGAGTTCCATCAGCACGACGGCGTGATGACGGTGTTGATGATGCTACCGACGCAGGGCTTCGCCTAAGCACCGCTATGATATTACCGAGGTGGAATATGGTGGAGGGGGTCACCGCACATGGCTAAGAGATCAATGATCAACTGTGTGTCTAGAGGTGCCCCCTGCCCCCGTATATAAAGGAGCAAGGGGGGAGGTGGCCGGCCTAGGAGGAGGACGCGCCAAGGGGGGAGTCCTACTCCCATAGGGAGTAGGACTCCTCCTTTCCATGTAGTAGTAGGAGAAGGGGGAGAGAGAGAGAGAGAGAGAGAGAGAGAGAGAGAGAGAGAGAGAGAGAGAGAGAGAGAGAGAGAGAGGAAGGAAAGGGGGGCGCCCCTCCCCCTCCTTGTCCAATTCGGACTAGAGGGAGAGGGGCGCGCGGCCTGCCCTAACCGCCCCTCCTCTTCTCCACTAGTGCCCATGAGGCCCAATAACCCCCCCGGGGGTTCCGGTAACCCCCGGTACTCCGGTAAATGTCCAAAACCTCCCGAAACACTTCCGGTGTCCGAACATAGTCATCCAATATATCGATCTTTACGTCTCGACCATTTTGAGACTCCTCGTCATGTCCATGATCATATCCGGGACTCCTAACTACCTTTGGTACATCAAAACACAAAAAACTCATAATACTAATCGTCACCAAACTTTAAGCGTGCGGACCCTACGGGTTCGAGAACTATGTAGACATGACCGAGACTTGTTTCCGATCAATAACCAATAGCGAAACCTGGATGCTCATATTGGTTCCCACATATTCTATGAAGATCTTTATCGGTCAAACCGCATGACTACATACGTTGTTCCCTTTGTCATCGGTATGTTACTTGCCTGAGATTCGATCGTCTGTATCTCAATAACTAGTTCAATCTCGTTACCGGCAAGTCTATTTACTCGTTATGTAATGCATCATCCCGCAACTAACTCATTAGTCACATTGCTTGCAAGGCTTATAGTGATGTGCATTACCGAGAGGGCCCAGAGATACCTCTCCGACAATCGGAGTGACAAATCCTAATCTCGAAATACGCCAACTCAACAAGTACCTTTGGAGACACCTGTAGAGCTCCTTTATAATCACCCAGTTACGTTGTGATGCTTGGTAGCACACAAAGTGTTCCTCTGGTAAATGGGAGTTGCATAATCTCATAGTCATAGGAACATGTATAAGTCATGAAGAAAGCAATAGCAACATACTAAACGATCAAGTGCTAAGCTAACGGATTGGGTCAAGTGAATCACATCATTATCCTAATGATGTGATCCCATTAATCCATTTACAACTCATGTCTATGGCTAGGAAACTCAACCATCTTTGATCAACGAGCTAGTCAAGTAGAGGCATACTAGTGACATTATGTTTGTCTATGTATTCACACATGTATTATCCGGTTAATACAATTCTAGCATGAATAATAAACATTTATTATGATATGAGGAAATAAATAATAACTTTATTATTGCCTCTAGGGCATATTTCCTTCAGTCTCCCACTTGCACTAGAGTCAATAATCTAGATTACATAGTAATGATTCTAACACCCATGGAGTCTTGGTGCTGATCATGTTTTGCTCGTGGAAGAGGCTTAGTCAACGGGTTTGCAACATTCAGATGCGTATGTATCTTGCAAATCTCTATGTCTCCCACCTGGACTTGGTCCCGGATGGAATTGAAGCGTCTCTTGATGTGCTTGGTTCTCTTGTGAAATCTGGATTCCTTTGCCAGGGCAGTTGCATCAGTATTGTCACAAAAGATTTTCATTGGACCCGATGCACTAGGTATGACACCTAGATTGGATATGAACTCCTTCATCCAGACTCCTTCATTTGCTGCTTCCGAAGCAGCTATGTACTCCGCTTCACATGTAGATCCCGCCATGATGCTTTGTTTAGAACTGCACCAACTGACAGCTCCACCGTTCAATATAAACACATATCCAGTTTGTGATTTAGAATCGTCCAGATTAGTGTCAAAGTTTGCATCGACGTAACCATTTACGACTAGCTCTTTGTCACCTCCATAAACGAGAAACATATCCTTAGTACTTTTCAGGTATTTCAGGATATTCTTGACTGTTGTCCAGTGATCCACTCATGGATTACTTTGGTACCTCCCTACTAAACTAATAGCAAGGCACACATCAGGTCTGGTACACAGCATTGCATACATGATAGAGCCTATGGCTGAAGTATAGGGAACATCTTTCATTTTCTCTCTATCTTCTGAAGTGGTCGGGCATTGAGTCTGACTCAACTTCACACCTTGTAATACAGGCGAGAACCCTTTCTTTGCTTGATCTATTTTGAACTTCTTCAAAACTTTATCAAGGTATGTGCTTTGTGAAAGTCCAATTAAGCGTCTTGATCTATCTCTATAGATCTTGATTTCCAATATATAAGCAACTTCACTGAGGTCTTTCATTGAAAAACTTTTATTCAAGTATCCTTTTATGCTATCCAGAAATTCTATATCATTTCCAATCAATAATATGGTGCCTACATATAATATCAGAAATGCTACAGAGCTCCCACTCACTTTCTTGTAAATACAGGCTTCTCCAAAAGTCTGTATAAAACCATATGCTTTGATCACACTATCAAAACATTGATTCCAACTTTGAGAGGCTTGCACCAGTCCATAAATGGATCGCTGGAGCTTGCACACTTTGTTAGCACCTTTCGGATCGACAAAACCTTCTGGTTGCATCATATACAACTCTTCTTCCAGAAATCCATTCAGGAATGCAGTTTTGACATCCATTTGCCAAATTTCATAATCATAAAATGCGGCAATTGCTAATATGATTCGAACAGACTTAAGCATCACTACGGGTGAGAAAGTCTCATCGTAGTCAACCCCTTGAACTTGTCGAAAACCTTTCGCAACAAGTCGAGCTTTGTAGACGAGAACATTACCATCGTCGGTCTTCTTCTTGAAGATCCATTTATTTTGATGGCTTGCCGATCATCGGGCAAGTCAACCAAAGTCCATACTTTGTTCTCATACATGGATCCCATATCGATTTCATGGCCTCAAGCCATTTTATGAATCTGGTCTCATCATCGCTTCCTCATAGTTCGTAGGTTCGCTATGGTCAAGTAACATGACCCATGTAATAGGATTACCATACCACTGTGCGGATCTTACTCGTCGACCCACGAGGTTCGGTAGTAACTTGATCCAAGTTTCATGATCAATATCATTAGCTTCCTCACTAATTGGTGTAGGCATCACAGGAACCGGTTTCTGTGATGAACTACTTTCCAATAAGGGAGCAGGTACAGTTACCTCATCAAGTTCTACTTTCCTCCCACTCACTTCTTTCGAGAGAAACTCCTTCTCTAGAAATGATCCAAATTTAGCAACAAAAGTCTTGCCTTCGGATCTGTGATAGAAGGTGTATCCAATAGTCTCCTTTGGGTATATATGAAGACACATTTCTCCGACTAGGGTTCGAGCTTATCAGGTTGAAGTTTTTTCACATAAACATCGCAGCCCCAAACTTTAAGAAACGACAACTTTGGTTTCTTGCCAAACCACAGTTCATAAGGCGTCATTTCAACCGATTTTGATGGTGCCCTATTTAACGTGAATGCAGCCGTCTCTAAAGCATAACCCCAAAACGGTAGCGGTGAATCAGTAAGAGACATCATTGATCGCACCATATCTAGTGAAGTACGATTACGACGTTCGGACACACCATTAAGTTGTGGTGTTCCGGGTATCGTGAGTTGCGAAACTATTCCGCATTGTTTCAAATGTAGACCAAACTCGTAACTCAAATATTCTCCTCCATGATCAGATCGTAGAAACTTTATTTTCTTGTTACGATGATTTTCCACTTCACTCTGAAATTCTTTGAACTTTTTAAATGTTTCAGACTTATGTTTCATTAAGTAGATATACCCATATCTGCTCAAATCATCTGTGAAGGTGAGAAAATAATGATACCTGCCGCAAGCCTCAATATTCATTGGACCACATACATCAGTATGTATGATTTCCAATAAATCTGTTGCTCGCTCCATAGTTCCGGAGAACGGCGTTTTAGTCATCTTGCCCATGAGGCATGGTTCGCAAGTACCAAGTGATTCATAATCAAGTGATTCCAAAAGTCCATCAGTATGGAGTTTCTTCATGTGCTTTACACCAATATGACCTAAACGGCAGTGCCACAAATAAGTTGCACTATCATTATCAATGCTGCATCTTTTGGCTTTAACATTATGAATATGTGTATCACTACTATCAAGATTCAATAAAAATAGACCACTCTTCAAGGGCGCATGACCATAAAAGATATTACTCATATAAATAGAACAACCATTATTCTCTAATTTAAATTAATAACCGTCTTGCATCAAACATGATCCAGATATAATGTTCATGCTTAACGCTGGCACCAAATAAAAATTATTCAGGTCTAAAACTAATCCCGAAGGTAGATGTAGAGGTAGCGTGTCGACCGCGATCACATCGACTTTGGAACCATTTCCCGTGCATCGCCACCTCGCCCTTAGCCAATCTTCGCTAATCCGTAGTCCCTGCTTCGAGTTGCAAATATTAGCAATGTAACCAAGATCAAATACCAGTGCTCTCATGCGAGCATTAGTAAGGTACACATCAATAACATGTATATCACATATACCTTTGTTCACCTTGCCATCCTTCTTATCCGCCAAATACTTGGGGCAGTTCCGCTTCAAAGGACCAGTCCCTTTGCAGTATAAGCACTCAGTCTCAGGCTTAGGTCCAGACTTGGGTTTCTTCTCCTGAGCGGCAATTCGATTGCCGTTCTTCTTGAAGTTCCCCTTCTTCTTTCCTTTACCCTTTTTCTTGAAACTGGTGGTCTTGTTGACCATCAACACTTGATGCTCCTTCTTGATTTCTACCTCCGCAGCTTTTAGCATTGCGAAGAGCTCGGGAATAGTCTTGTTCATCCCTTGCATATTGTAGTTCATCACGAAGCTCTTTTATCTTGGTGGCAGTGATTGAAGAATTCTGTTAATGACACTATCATCAGGAAGATTAACTCCCAGTTGAATCAAGTGATTATTATACCCAGAAATTTTGAGTATATGTTCACTGACATAACTATTCTCCTCCATTTTGCAGCTATAGAACTTATTGGAGACATCATATCTCTCAATCCGGGCATTTGTTTGAAATATTAACTTCAACTCCTGGAACATCTCATATGCTCCATGACGTTCAAAACGTCATTGAAGTCCCGGTTCTAAGCCGTAAAGCATGGCACACGGAACTATCGAGTAGTCATCAGCTTTGCTCTGCCAGACGTTCTTAACATTGTCAATTGCATCTGCAGCAGGCCTGGCACCCAGTGGTGCTTCCAGGACGTAATTCTTGTGTGCATCAATGAGGATAATCCTCAAGTTATGGACCCAGTCCGTGTAACTGCTACCATCATATTCCAACTTAGCTTTCTCAAGGAACGCATTAAAATTCAACGGAACAACGCATGGGCCATCTATCTACAATAACATAGACAAGCAAAAATACTATCAGGTACTAAGTTCATGATAAATTAAAGTTTAATTAATCATATTACTTAAGAACTCTAACTTAGATAGACATCCCTCTAATCATCTAAGTGATCACGTGATCCAAATCAACTAAACCATGTCCGATCATCACGTGAGATGGAGTAGTTTTCAATGGTGAACATCACTATGTTGATCATATCTACTATACGATTCACGCTCGACCTTTCAGTCTCAGTGTTCCGAGGCCATATCTATATATGCTAGGCTTGTCAAGTTTAACCTGAGCATTCTGCGTGTGTAAAACTGTCTTACACCCGTTGTATTTGAACATAGAGCTTATCACACCCGATCATCACGTGGTGTCTTCATGTCTACTACACAACCTTCTTCTTGTAGACGTTGTTGGGCCTGCAAGTGCACAGGTTTGTAGGACAGTAGCAAATTTCCCTCAAGTGGATGACCTAAGGTTTATCAGTCCATAGGAGGTGTAGGATGAAGATGGTCTCTCTCAAACAACCCTGCAACCAAATAACAAAAAGTCTCTTGTGTCCCCAACACACCCAATACAATGGTAAATTGTATAGGTGCACTAGTTCGGCGAAGAGATGGTGATACAAGTGCAAAATAGATAGTAGATATAGGTTTTTGTAATCTGAAAATATAAAAACAGCAAGGTAACAAGTGGTAAAAGTGAGCGTAAATGGTATTGCAATGATAGGAAACAAGGCCTAGGGTTCATACTTTCACTAGTGCAAGTTCTCTCAACAATAATAACATAGATAGAACATATGACAAGCCCTCAACATGCAACAAAGAGTCACTCTGAAGCCACTAATAGTGGAGAACAAACGTAGAGATTATGGTTGGGTACGAAACCACCACAAAGCTATTCTTTCGGATCGATCTATAAAAGAGTTCGTACTAGAATAACACCGTAAGATACAAATCAACCAAAACCCTAATGTCACCTAGATACTCCATTGTCACCTCAAGTATCCGTGGGCATGATTATACGATATGCATCACACAATCTCAGATTCATCCAACCAACATAAAAGTACTTCAAAGAGTGCCCCAAAGTTTCTACCGGAGAGTCAAGAACGTGCGCCAACCCCTATGCATAGGTTCCCAAGTGTCACGAAACCCGCAAGTTGATCACCAAAACATACATCAAGTGGATCAATAGAATAACCCATTGTCACCACGGTTATCCCACGCAAGACATACATCAAGTGTTCATAAAAGATTCAATCCAATGAGATAACTTCAAAAGGGGAAACTCAATTCATCACAAGAGAGAAGAGGGGGAGAAACATCATAAGATCCAACTACAGTAGCAAAGCTCGGGATACATCAAGATCGTGCCATAGAACACGAGAGAGAACACGAGAGAGAGAGAGAGAGATCAAACACATAGCTACTGGTACATACCCTCAGCCCCGAGGGTGAACTACTCCCTCCTCGTCATGGATAGCGCCGTGATGATGAAGATGGCCACCGGTGATGGGATCCTCCTCCGGCAGGGTGCTGGAACAGGGTCCCAATTGGTTTTTGGTGGCTACAGAGGCCTGCGGCGGCGGAACTCCCGATCTATTTTCTGTTCTGGAAATTTTAGGGTATGTAGGTATATATGGGTGCATGGGGTACGTCGGTGGACCCTCGGAGTGCTCACGAGGTAGGGGAGCGCGCCCAGGGGGGAGGGGCGCGCCCCCCACCCTCGTGGGCAGCCCGGGAATCCCCTGACGTGCACTCCAAGCCCAACAGATTGGTTTCCTTCCAAAATTAACTTCTCCAGTTGATTTCGTTCCGTTTTGACTCCGTCTGATATTCCTTTTCCTCAAACACCGAATAGGCATAAAACAAAGAATCTGGGCTGGGCCTCCGGTTAATAGGTTAGTCCCAAAAATAATATAAAAGTGGATAATAAAGCCCAATATTGCCTAAAACAGTAGATAAAGTAGCATGGAGCAATTAAAAATTATAGATACGTTGAAGACGTATCAAGCATCCCCAAGCTTAATTCCTGCTCGTCCTCGAGTAGGTAAATGATAAAAAAGAATTTTTGATGCGGAGTGATACTTTGGCATAATTTTAATGTAAATCTTCTTAATCATGGTATGAATATTCAGATCCAAAAGATTCAAGACAAAAGTTCATATTGACACAAAAATAATAATACTTCAAGCATACTAATCAAAGCAATCATGTCGTCTCAAAATAACATGGACAAAGAAAGTTATCCCTACAAAACCATATAGTCTGGCTATGCTCCATCTTACCCACACAAAGTATTTAAATCATGCACAACCCCGATGACAAGCCAAGCAATTGTTTCATACTTTAACATTTTCAAAACTTTTTCAATCTTCACGCAATACATGAGCGTGAGCCATGGATATAGCACTATATGTGGAATAGAAGGGTGGTTGTGGATAAGACAAAAAGAGGGAAGATAGTCTCACATCAACTAGGCGTATCAACGGGCTATGGAGATGCCCATCAATAGATATCAATGTGAGTGAGTAGGAATTGCCATGCAACGGATGCACTAGAGCTATAAGTATATGAAAGCTCAACAAAAGAAACTAAGTGGGTGTGCATCCAACTCGCTTGCTCACGAAGACCTAGGGCATTTCGAGGAAGCCCATTATTGGAATATACAAGCCAAGTTCTATAATGAAAAATTCCCACTAGTATATGAAAGTGACGAAATGAGAGACTCTCTATCATGAAGATCATGGTGCTACTTTGAAGCACAAGTGTGGTAAGAGGATAGTAGCATTGTCCCTTCTCTCTTTTTCTCTCATTTTTTTTATTTTTTATTTGGGCCTTTTCTCCCTCTTTTTTATGGCCTCTTTTGTTTTTCGTCCGGAGTCTCATCCCGACTTGTGGGGGAATCATAGACTCCATCATCCTTTCCTCACTTGGGACAATGCTCTAATAATGATGATCATCACACTTTTATTTTTCTTACAACTCAATAATTACAACTCGATACTTAGAACAAAATATGACTCTATATGAATGCCTCCGGCGGTGTACCGGGATATGCAATGAAACATGAGTGACATGTATGGAAGAATTATGAAAGGTGGCTTTTGCCACAAATACGATGTCAACTACATGATCATGCTAGCAATATGACAATGATGGAGCGTGTCATAATAAAGGGAACGGTGGAAAGTTGCATGGAAATATATCTTGGAATGGCTATGGAAATGCCATGATAGGTAGGTATGGTGGCTGTTTTGAGGAAGGTTTATGGTGGGTGTACGATACCGGTGAAAGGTGCGCGGTATTTTTTTTGCATGGTAATACGTGTCTCATTTATATAGAATAAAGATCAAGTTACAAGGCACGTAAGCACCGACCATACATGACTGAAAAGATAGGAAAATCCTATGCAAAATACCAGCGCCTGTCCCTTTCCTTCGACACCACCGAAGCGGCCATCAAAGGGTAAAAAGACAGATCACCTCTTCGCCTAAGCTCGACGCTGCTCCATCGCTGATCAACAGCTTTATTTAACCTCCAAAGTAGTTTGCCAAAAGCAAAACCATAGCCGTTGAAAGAATCGGACCGGGTAATATGTCCTCGACACGCCATCGAACTTTAGAACCGACACTCGCATGACGACGACGCCGGAGAAGGAAACCAGAACTGCCCACCTTCGAGCACGCACCCAACACAAGATACTCCATCTTCCAATTGTCACTTGCGAGACAACCACTTGCGCGCATTCTGAACGACAAAACCTCCTCGCTCCACCATGACGCCGGAGACAACGCCACAAAGAATGGGGACAGAGCGTATGAGAGACACACCGATGGAGTTGCCGCCGCCGCCTCGTCAACACCATCCATGAACCCTAACGCTGTCGATCTGAGGGATCGACAGAGACACGATGCCATCAACTCCGAGACGCCGCCATGAAGGACACCGCCGATGTGGGAGTGGGGTTGAGGCAGATTTATTCGTCCGGGCGCCGCTCCCACCACCCCAACGATGCACCACGACCTACAAATCCAAAACCTAACTATAGAGCGCGGTATTAGAGAGGCTAGCAATGGTGGAAGGATGGGAAAAAGTGTGTATAATCCATGGACTCAACCTTAGTCATAAAGAACTCATATACTTATTGCAAAAATCTAGAAGTTATCAAAGCAAAGTATTAGACGCATGATCCTAGGGGGGTAGATTGGTAGGAAAAGACCATCGCTCGTCCCCGACCGCCACTCATAAGGAAGACAATCAATAAATAAATCATGCTCCGAGTTCATCACATAACGGTTCACCATAAGTGCATGCTACGGGAATCACAAACTTCAACACAAGTATTCTTTAAATTCACAACTACTCAACTAGCATGACTCTAATATTATCACCTTCATATCTCAAAATAATTATCAAGCATCAAACTTTTCTTAGTATTCAACACACTTATAAGAAAGTTTCACATATCTTGAACACCAAGTATATTAACATTAAGCAAATTACCATGCTATTAACAACTCTCAAAATAATCTAAGTGAAGCATGAGAGATCAAGTTTCTTTAAAACAAATCCACCACCGTGCTCTAAAATATCTAAGTGAAGCACTAGAGCAAAAATTATCATGCTCAAAAGATATAAGTGAAGCACTATGAGCAAAACTATCAAGCTCAAAAGATATAAGTGAAGCACATAGAGTATTCTAGCAAATTCCAATTTGTGTAAGGCTCTCTCTCATTAAAGAATTTCAGATCTTGATACTTATTCAAACAGCAAGCAAAGATAAAGGAAACTACAATGCAAGGATAGCACAACTCATGTGAAGAAGCAAAAACTTAGGCTCAACCTATACTAACCGATAGTTGTTGAAGAAGAAAGGTGGGATGCCTACCGGGGCATCCCCAAGCTTAGATGCTTGAGACTTCTTGAAATATTATCTTGGGGTGCCTTGGGAATCCCCAATCTTGAGCTTTTGTGTCTCCTTAATTCCTCTCATATCATGGTTTCTCTTTTTATCAAAAGCTTCATTCACAACAAACTCAACAAGAACTCGTGAGATAGGTTAGTATAAACCAATGCAAAACCTTATCATATTATACTGTAGAAAATCACTTAAATTATTATTCAACATTTAATACTAAATGCCTCTGTATATTTAATACTCCTATCCTCAAATAGAATCATTAAACAAGCAAACATACGCAAACAATGCAACCATAACAGCAATCTGCCAAAACAGTATAGTCTGTAAAAAAAAGCAAGAGTATCAATACTTCCCTGACTCCAAAAATTAGGAACTAAAATTCCCACTGTAATAAATTTATCAGAGCTCAATATGCAAAAAGATTCAATGTTAGACCATGCTCTGAATTTTCTAGGGAATTTTTGCAACAGCGGTAAACTTTCTGTTTTCAAACAGCAACATGCAAACCAGCAAAATAAGCATGGCAAAGGCTATCCTTGACTTTTTTATTGAAACTAAAGAGGCAAAACACAATTCTAACTAACAGCAAGCAAAAACTAACAAAATAAATTGACGCTCCAAGCAAAACACATATCATGTGGTGAATAAAAATATAGCTCCAAGTAAAGTTACCGATGAACGAAGACGAAAGAGGGGATGCCTTCCGGGGCATCCCCAACCTTAGTTGCTTGGTTGTCCTTGAATATTACCTTGGGGTGCCTTGGGCATCCCCAAGATTAGGCTCTTTCCACTCCTTATTCCATAGTCCATCGAATCTTTACCCAAAACTTGAAAACTTCAACCACACAAAACTCAAAACAAAACTCGTAAGCTGCGTTAGTATAAGAAAATAAAACCACCACTTAGGTACGGTAATGAACTCATTATAAATTCATATTGGTGTAATATCTACTGTAATCCAACTTATCTATGGTTCATACCCTCCGATACTACTCATAGATTCATCAAAATAAGCAAACAACACATAGAAAACAGAATCTGTCAAAAACAGAACAGTCTGTAGTAATCTGTATAAAACGTATACTTCTGGAACCCCAAAAATTATGAAATAAATTTCTGGACCTGAGTAATTTTTCTATTAATCATCTGCAAAAAGAATCAACCTAAAATCACTCTCCAGTAAAAAATGGCAGCTAATCTCGTGAGCGCTAAAGTTTCTGTTTTTCACAGCAAGATCACATAAACTTCACCCAAGTCTTCCCAAAGGTTCTACTTGGCACTTTATTGAAACAAAAGCTATAAAACATGATTACTACAGTAGCATAATCATGTGGACACACAAAAACAGTAAGAATAAATATTGGGTTGTCTCCCAACAAACGCTTTTCTTTAATGCCTTTTAGCTAGGCATGATGATGACAATGATGCTCACAAAAAAGATAAGAATTGAAACATAACGGGAGCATCATGAAGCATATGACTAGCACATTTAAGTCTAACCCATTTCCTATGCATAGGGATTTTGTGAGCAAACAACTTATGGGAACAATAATCAACTAGCATAGGAAGGTAAAACAAGCATAGCCTCAAGAATTTAAGCACATAGGGAGGAAACTTGACATTATTGCAATTCCTACAAGCATATATTCATCCCTCATAATAATTTTGAGTAGCATCATGAATGAATTCAACAATATAACCAGCACCTAAAGCATTCTTTTCATGATCTACAAGCATAAAAAATTTACTACTCTCTTCATAAGCAAATTTCTTCTTTATAGCATACGTATCATCACAATAATCATCATAGATAGGAGGCATGCTTTCATCATAGTAAATTTGCTCATCAAAGCTCGAGGGACAAAAAATATCATCTTCATCAAACATAGCTTCCCCAAGCTTGTGGCTTTGAATATCATTAGCATCATGGATATTCAAGGAATTCATACTAACAACATTACAATCATGCTCATCATTCAAAGATTTAGTGCCAAACATTCTATAGATTTCTTCTTCTAGCACTTGAGCACAATTTTCCTTCCCATCATACTCACAAAAGATATTAAAAAGGTGAAGCGTATGAGCCAAACTCAACTCCATTTTTTTGTAGTTTTATTTTATAAAATAAACTAGTGCTAAAACAAGAAACAAAAAGATTCGATTGCAAGATCTAAAGATATACCTTCACTTACCTAGCCTCCCCGGCAACGGCGCCAGAAAAGAGCTTGATGTCTACTACACAACCTTCTTCTTGTAGACGTTGTTGGGCCTGCAAGTGCACATGTTTGTAGGACAGTAGCAAATTTCCCTCAAGTGGATGACCTAAGGTTTATCAATCCGTAGGAGGCGTAGGATGAAGATGATCTCTCTCAAACAACCCTGCAACCAAATAACCAAAAGTCTCTTGTCTCCCCAACACACCCAATACAATGGTAAATTGTATAGGTGCACTAGTTCGGCGAAGAGATGGTGATACAAGTGCAAAATAGATAATAGATATAGGTTTTTGTAATCTGAAAATATAAAAACAGCAAGGTAACAAGTGGTAAAAGTGAGCGTAAACGGTATTGCAATGATAGGAAACAAGGCCTAGGGTTCATACTTTCACTAGTGCAAGTTCTCTCAACAATAATAACATAGATAGAACATATGACAAGCCCTCAACATGCAACAAAGAGTCACTCCGAAACCAATAATAGTGGAGAACAAATGTAGAGATTATGGTCGGGTACGAAACCACCACAAAGCTATTCTTTCGGATCGATCTATAAAAGAGTTCGTACTAGAATAACACCTTAAGATACTAATCAACCAAAACCCTAATGTCACCTAGATACTCCATTGCCACCTCAAGTATTCGTGGGCATTATTATACGACATGCATCACACAATCTCAGATTCATCCAACCAACATAAAAGTACTTCAAAGAGTGCCCCAAAGTTTCTACCGGAGAGTCAAGAACGTGTGCCAACCCCTATGCATAGGTTCCCAAGTGTCACGAAACCCGCAAGTTGATCACCAAAACATACATCAAGTGGATCAATAGAATAACCCATTGTCACCACGGTTATCCCACGCAAGACATACATCAAGTGTTCATAAAAGACTCAATCCAATGAGATAACTTCAAAAGGGGAAACTCAATTCATCACAAGAGAGAAGAGGGGGAGAAACATCATAAGATCCAACTACAATAGCAAAGCTCGGGATACATCAAGATCGTGCCATAGAACACGAGAGAGAACACGAGAGAGAGAGAGAGAGAGAGAGATCAAACACATAGCTACTGGTACATACCCTCAGCCCCGAGGGTGAACTACTCCCTCCTCGTCATGGATAGCGCCGGGATGATGAAGATGGCCACCGGTGATGGGACCCCCTCCGGCAGGGTGCCGGAACAGGGTACTGATTGGTTTTTGATGGCTACAGAGGCCTGCAGCGGCGGAATACCGATATATTTTCTGTTCTGGAAGTTTTAGGCTACGTAGGTATATATGGGTGCAGGGGGTACGTCGGTGGACCCTCGGAGTGCTCACGAGGTAGGGGGAGCACCCAGGGGGGAGGGGCGCGCCCGCACCCTCGTGGGCAGCCCGGGAATCCCCTGACGTGCAATCCAAGCCCAACAGATTGGTTTCCTTCCAAAATTAACTTCTCCAGTTGATTTCGTTCCGTTTTGACTCCATCTGATATTCCTTTTCCTCGGAACACTAAAATAGGCATAAAACATCAAATCTGGGCTGGGCCTCCGGTTAATAGGTTAGTCCCAAAAATAATATAAAAGTGGATAATAAAGCCCAATATTGCCTAAAACAGTAGATAAAGTAGCATGGAGCAATCAAAAATTATAGATACATTGGAGACGTATCATGTCTCAGCACGAAGAACTTTCGCAATGGTGCATACTGAGGGAGAACACTTATACCTTGAAATTTAGTGAGAGATCATCTTATAATGCTACCGTCAATCAAAGCAAAATAAGATGCATAAAGGATAAACATCACATGCAATCAATATAAGTGATATGATATGGCCATCATCATCTTGTGCTTGTGATCTCCATCTCCAAGCAATCGCCATGACCACCATCGCCACCCGCGCGACACCTTGATCTCCATCGTAGCATCGTTGTCGTCTCGCCAACTATTGCTTCTACGACTATCGCTACCGCTTAGTGATAAAGTAAAGCAATTGCAGGGTGATTGCATTGCATACAATAAAGCGACAACCATATGGCTCCTGCCAGTTGCCGATAACTTTGTTACAAAACATGATCATCTCATACAATAAAATTTAGCATCATGTCTTGACCATATCACATCACAACATGCGCTGCAAAAACAAGTTAGACATCCTCTACTTTGTTGTTGCAAGTTTTACGTGGCTGCTACGGGCTGAGCAAGAACCGTTCTTACCTACGCATCAAAACCACAACGATATTTCGTCAAGTTAGTGCTGTTTTAACCTTCTCAAGGACCGCGTAGCCACACTCGGTTCAACTAAAGTTGGAGAAACTAACACCCGCCAGCCACCTATGTGCAAAGCACGTCCGTAGAACCAGTCTCACGTAAGCGTACGTATAATGTCGGTCTGGGCCGCTTCATCCAACAATACTGCCGAACCAAAGTATGACATGCTGGTAAGGAGTACGACTTGTATCGCCCACAACTCACTTGTGTTCTACTGGTGCGTATAACATCTACGCGTAAAACCTGGGTCGGATGCCACTATTGGGGAACGTTGTAATTTCAAAAAAATTCCTACGCACACGCAAGATCATGGTGACGCATAGCAATGAGAGGGGAGAGTGTTTTCCATGTACCCTCGTAGACCGAAAGCGGAAGCGTTAGCACAACGTGGTTGATTTAGTCGTACGTCTTCACGATCCGACTGATCAAGTACCGAACGTACGACACCTTCGCGTTCAGCACACGTTCAGCTCGATGGCGTCCCACGAACTCCGATCCAGCAGAGCTTTGTGAGGGAGTTCCGTCAGCACGATGGCGTGATGATGGTATTGATGATGCTACCGACGCAGGGCTTCGCCTAAGCACCGCAACGATATTACCGAGGTGGAATATGGTGGAGAGGGGCACCACACACGGCTAAGAGATCAATGATCAATTGTGTGTCTAGAGGTGCCCCCCGCCCCCATATATAAAGGAGCAAGGCGGGGAGGTGGCCGGCCTAGGAGGAGGGCGCGCCAAGGGGGGAGTCCTACTCCCACCGGGAGTAGGACTCCTCCTTTCCTTGTAGTAGTAGGAGAAGGGGGAAAGGGAGAGAGAGAGAGGAAGGAAAGGGGGGCGCCGGCCCCCCTCCTTGTCCAATTCGGACTAGAGGGGGAGGGGGCGCATGTCCTGCCCTAGCCGCCCCTCCTCTTCTCAACTAGGGCCCATGAGGCCCAATAAACCCCTCGGGGGGTTCCGGTAACCCCCCGGTACTCCGGTAAATGTCTGAAACCTCCCGAAACACTTCCGGTGTCCGAACTGTTGGGGAACGTAGTAATTTCAAAAAATTTCCTACGCACACGCAAGATCATGGTGATGCATAGCAACGAGAGGGTTGAGTGTTGTCTACGTACCCTCGTAGACCAAAGCGGAAGCGATCACAACGTAGAGGAAGTAGTCGTACGTTCTCCTCGCGATCCAACCGATCCCAGCGCCGTTACTCGGCGCCCGAGTTCTTGACACACGACAGCTCGGTGGACGCTCCTCGGCTCCAATCCAAGAGAGCTCGGGAGGAGAGTTCCACAAGACGACGGCGTGGTGGACGATCTTGATGTTCTATCGACGCAGGCTTCGCCTAAGCACCGCCACGATATGACCGAGGTGGATTATGGTGGAGGGGGCACCGCACACGGCTAAGGAACGATCTCAAGGATCAACTTGTGTGTTCTAGGGTGCCCCCTGCCCGAGATATAAAGGAGCAAGGGGAGGGCCGGCCGGCCCTAGGAGGCGCGCCAGGGGGGGGAGTCCTCCTCCTAGTGGGAGTAGGACTCCTTTCCTAGTCCAACTAGGAAGGAGGAAGGGGAAGGAAGGAGAGGAGAGGAGAGGAAAGGGGGCGCGCCTCCTTGTCCTATTCGGACTCCCTGGGGGGCGCGCCACCACCGGTGCGGCCCTCTTTCTCCCTCTTGGCCCACTAAGGCCCATAACTTCCCGGGGTTCCGTAACCTCCCGGCACTCCAGTATTCTCCGAAACTTCCGAACCTTTCCGTGTCCGAATATAGCCGTCCAATATATCAATCTTTATGTCTCGACCATTTCGAGACTCCTCGTCATGTCCGTGATCACATCCGGACTCGAGCTCCTTCGGTACATCAAAATACACAAACTCATAATATAACCGTCATCGAAACCTTAAGCGTGCGGACCCTACGGTTCGAGAACAATGTAGACATGACCGAGACACGTCTCCGGTCAATAACCAATAGCGGACCTGGATGCCCATATTGGTTCCTACATATTCTACGAAGATCTTTATCGGTCAGACCGCATAACAACATACGTTGTTCCTTTGTCATCGGTATGTTACTTGCCCGAGATTCGATCGTCGGTATCCAATACCTAGTTCAATCTCGTTACCGCAAGTCTCTTTACTCGTTCCGTAATACATCATCTCACAGCTAACTCATTAGTTGTAATGCTTGCAAGTCTTAAGTGATGTGTATTACCGAGAGGGCCAGAGATACCTCTCCGACAATCGGAGTGACAAAACCTAATCTCGAAATACGCCAACCCAACATCGCCTTTGGAGACACCTGTAGTACTCCTTTATAAACACCCGATTCGTTGTGACGTTTGGTAGCACCAAAGTGTTCCTCCGTAAACGGAGTTGCATAATCTCATAGTTATAGGAACATGTATAAGTCATGGATAAAAGCAGTAGCAACATACTAAACGATCGTGTGCTAAGCTAATGGAATGGGTCATGTCAATCGATCATTCAACTAATGATGTGACCTTGTTAATCAAATAACAACCCTTTGTTCATGGTTAGGAAACATAACCATCTTTGATTAACAAGCTAGTCTAGTAGAGGCATACTAGTGACACTGTTTGTTTATACATTCACACATGTATTATGTTTCCGGTTAATACAATTCTAGCATGAATGATAAACATTTATCATGAAATAAGGAAATAAATAATAACTTTATTATTGCCTCTAGGGCATATTTCCTTGATCTCCCACTTGCACTAGAGTCAATAATCTAGATTACATAGTAATGATTCTAACACCCATGGAGTCTTGGTGTTGATCATGTTTTGCTCGTGGAAGAGGCTTAGTCAACGGGTCTGCTACATTCAGATCCGTATGTATCTTGCAAATCTCTATGTCTCCCACCTGGACTAAATCCCGGATGGAATTTGAAGCGTCTCTTGATGTGCTTGGTCCTCTTGTGAAATCTGGATTCCTTCGCTAAGGCAATTGCTCCAGTATTGTCACAGAAGATTTTCATTGGACCCGATGCACTAGGTATGACACCTAGATCGGATATGAACTCCTTCATCCAGACTCCTTCATTAGCTGCTTCCGAAGCAGCTATGTACTCCGCTTCACATGTAGATCCCGCTACGACGCTTTGTTTAGAACTGCACCAACTGACAGCTCCTCCGTTTAGTGTAAATACGTATCCGGTCTGCGATTTAGAATCGTCCGGATCAGTGTCAAATCTTGCATCAACGTAACCGTTTACGATGAGCTCTTTGTCACCTCCATATACGAGAAACATATCCTTAGTCCTTTTCGGTATTTCAGATGTTCTTGACCGCTGTCGATGATCCACTCTGGATTACTTTGGTACCTCCCTGCTAAGCTTATAGCAAGGCACACATCAGTTCTGTACACAAGATTGCATACATGATAGAGGCTATGGCTGAAGCATAGGAACATCTTTCATTTCTCTCTATCTTCTGCAGTGGTCGGGCATTGAGTCTTACTCAACTTCACACCTTGCAACACAGGCAAGAACCCTTTCTTTGCTTGATCCATTTTGAACTTCTTCAAAATCTTGTCAAGGGATGTGCTTTGTGAAAGTTCAATTAAGCGTCTTGATCTATCTCTATAGATTTTGATGCCCAATATGTATGCAGCTTCACCGAGGTCTTTCATTGAAAAACTCTTATTCAAGTATCCCTTTATGCTACCCAGAAATTCTATATCATTTCCGATCAGTAATATGTCATCTACATATAATATCGTAAATGCTACAGAGCTCCCACTCACTTTCTTGTAAATACAAGGCTTCTCCAAAAGTCTCAGATGAACCCAAATGCTTTGATCACACTATCAAAGCGCTTATTCCAACTCCGAGATGCTTGCACCAGTCCATAAATGGATCGCTGGAGCTTGCACACTTTGTTAGCTCCCTTTGGATCGATAAAACCCTCTCGTTGCATCATATACAACTTTTCTTCCGTAAATCCATTCAGAATGCAGTCTTTACATCCATTTGCCAAATTTCATAATCATAAAATGCGGCAATTGCTAACATGATTCGGACAGACTTAAGCATCGCTACTGGTGAGAAGGTCTCCTCGTAGTCAATCCCTTGAACTTGTCGAAAACCCTTTGCGACAAGTCGAGCTTTGTAGACGATAACATTACCGTCGGCGTCGGTCTTCTTCTTGAAGATCCACTTGTTTTCTATTGCTTGCCGACCCTCGGGCAATTCAACCAAAGTCCATACTTTGTTTTCATACATGGATCCCATCTCGATTTCATGGCCTCAAGCCATTTTATGGAATCTGGGCTCACCATCGCTTCTTCATAGTTCGTAGGTTCATCATGATCTAGTAGCATGATTTCCGAACAGGATTACCGTACCACTCAGTGCGGATCTTACTCGTTGATCTACGAGGTTCAGTAGTAACTTGATCGAAGTTTCATGATCAACATCATCAACTTCCTCACTATTTGGTGTAGATGTCTCGTAAACCGGTTTCTGCGACAAACTACTTTCAAATAAGGGAGAAGGTACAATTACCTCATCAAGTTCCACTTTCCTCCCACTCACTTCTTTCGAGAGAAACTCCTTCTCTAGAAAGGATCCATTCTTGGCAACAAATGTCTTGCCTTCGGATCTGTGATAGAAGGTGTACCCAACTGTTTCTTTTGGGTATCCTATGAAGACACATTTCTCGATTTGGGTTCGAGCTTATCGGGTTGAAGTTTTTCACATAAGCATCGCATCCCCAAACTTTAAGAAACGACAAATTTGGTTTCTTGCTAAACCATAGTTCATAAGGTGTCGTCTCAACGGATTTTGACGGTGTTCTATTCAGGTGAATGCGGCCGCCTCAAGAGCATAACCCCAAAACGATAGCGGTAAATCTGAAGAGACATCATAGATCGCACCATATCTAGTAAAGTGCGATTCGACGCTCGGACACACCATTACGCTGTGGTGTTCGGTGGCGTGAGTTGCGAAACTATTCCGCATTATTTCAAATGTAGACCAAACTCAGAACTCAAATATTCACCTCCACGATCGATCGTAGAAATTTAATTTTCTTATTACGATGATTTTCAACTTCACTCTGAAATTCTTTGAACTTTTCAAATGTTTCAGACTTATGTTTCATTAAGTAGATATACCCATATCCGCTTAAATCATCTGTGAAGGTGAGAAAATAACGATATCCGCCACAAGCCTCAACATTCATCGGACCACATACATCTGTATGTATGATTTCCAACAAATCTGTTACTCTCTCCATAGTACCGAGAACGGGTTTTAGTCATCTTGCCCATGAGGCACGGTTCATAAGTGCCAAGTGATTCATAATCAAGTGACTCCAAAAGTCCATCAAGATGGAGTTTCTTCATGCGCTTTATACCGATATGACCTAAACGGCAAGTGCCACAAATAAGTTGCACTATCATTATCAACTCTGCATCTTTTGGTTTCAACATTATGAATATGTGTATCACTACTATCGAGATTCATCAAAATAGACCACTCTTCAAGGGTGCATGACCATAAAAGATATTACTCATATAAATAGAACAACCATTATTCTCTGATTTAAATGAATAACCGCCTCGCATTAAACAAGATCCAGATATAATGTTCATGCTCAACGCAGCACCAAATAACAATTATTTAGGTCTAAAACTAATCCCGAAGGTAGATGTAGAGGTAGCGTGTCGACCGCGATCACATCGACTTTGGAAACTTTTCCCACGCCGCATCGTCACCTCGCCCTTTGCCGTGTTCGCTAATCCGTAGTCCCTGTTTGAGTTGCAAATATTAGCAATGTAACCAGTATCAAATACCTAGGTGCTATGCGAGCTCTAGTAAGGTACACATCAATAACATGTATATCACATATACCTTTGTTCACCTTGCCATCCTTCTTATCCGCCAAATACTTGGGGCAGTTCCGCCCAAAGGACTACCGCTTGCGGTAGAAGCACTCGGTTTCAGGTTTAGGTCCAGACTTGGGTTTCTTCTCTGAGCGAAAGAACTTGCTTGCTGTTCTTCTTGAAGTTCCTTCTTCTTCCCTTTGCCTTTCTTCTTGAAACTAGTGGTCTTATTGACCATCAACACTTGATGCTCCTTCTTGATTTCTACCTCCGCAGTCTTTAGCATTGCGAAGAGCTCTGTATAGTCTTTACTAACCCTTGCATATTATAGTTCATCACGAAGCCTTTGTAGCTTGGTGGCAGTGATTGAAGAATTCATCAATGACACAATCATCCGAAGATTAACTCCCAGTTGAGTCAAGTGATTGTAATACCCTGACATTACGAGTATGTGCTCACCGATGTAACTATTCTCCTCCATCTTGCAGCTATAGAACTTATTGGAGACTTCATATCTCTCAATCCGCATTCTGTTGGAATATCAACTTCAACTCTGGAACATCTCATATGCTCCATGACATTCAAAACGCCGTTGAAGTCCCGGTTCTAAGCCGTAAAGCATGGCACACTGAACTATAGAGTAGTCATCAGCTTTGCTCGCCAGACGTTCTTAACGCCGTCGGTTATCAAGAAGAGTTCTGCACCTAGCGGTGCATCCAGACGTAACTCTTTCGTGCAGCAATGAGGATAATCCTCAGTTACGGACCCGATCCGTGTAATTGCTACCATCATCTTTCAACTTTGCTTTCTCAAGGAACGCATTAAAATTCAACGGAACAACAAAGACGAGCCATCTATCTACAAACAAACATAGACAAGCAAGATACTATCAGTACTAAGTTCATGATAAATTTAAGTTCAATTAATCATATTACTTAAGAACTCCCACTTAGACAGACATCTCTCTAGTCATCTAAGTGATCACGTGATCCAAATCAACTAAACCATAACCGATCATCACGTGAGATGGAGTAGTTTTCAATGGTGAACATCTTATGTTGATCATATCTACTATATGATTCACGCCGATATTTCGGTCTCCGTGTTCCGAGGCCATATCTCGCATATGCTAGGCTCGTCAAGTATAACTCGAGTATTCTGCGTGTGCAAAACTGGCTTGCACCCGTTGTAGATGGACGAGAGCTTATCACACCGATCATCACGTGGTGTCTCGGCACGATTTAACTTTGGCAATGGTGCATACTCGGGAGAACACTACTTGATAATTTTAGTGAGAGATCATCTTAAAATGCTACCGTCAATCAAAGCAAGATAAGATGCATAAAGGATAAACATCACATGCAATCAATATAAGTGACATGATATGGCCATCATCATCTTGTGCTTGTGATCTCCATCTCCGAAGCACTGTCGTGATCACCATCGCCACCGCGCGACACCTTGATCTCCATCGTAGCATCGTTGTCATTTACGCCATCTATTGCTTCTACGACTATCGCTACCGCTTAGTGATAAAGTAAAGCAATTACGTATGCGTTGCATTTCATACAATAAAGCGACAACCATATGGCTCCAGCCGATTGCCGATAACCGGTTACAAAACATGATCATCTCATACAATAAAATATAGCATCACGTCTTGACCATATCACATCACAACATGCCCTGCAAAAACAAGTTAGACGCCTCTACTTTGTTGTTGCAAATTTTACGTGGCTGCTACGGGCTTAAGCAAGAACCAATCTCACCCACGCATCAAAACCACAACGATACTTCGTCAAATAGACTCGTTTTAACCTTCTCAAGGACCGGGCGAGCCATACTCGGTTCAACTAAAGTGAGAGAGACAGAGACACTCGCCAATCACCTTTAAGCACGAGTGCTCGTAATGGTGAAACCAGTCTCGCAGAAGCGCACGCGTAATGTCGGTCCGGCCGCTTCATCTCACAATACCGCTGAACCAAAATATGACATGCTGGTAGGTAGTATGACTTGTATCGCCCACAACTCACTTGTGTTCTACTCGTGCAAAACATCAAACCATAAAACCTAGGCTCGATACCACTGTTGGGGAACGAGTAATTTCAAAAATTTCCTACGCACACGCAAAATCATGGTGATGCATAGCAACGAGAGGGGAGAATGTTGTCTACGCCCTCGTGAGACCAGGCGAAGCGATCACAACGTAGAGGAAGTAGTCGACATTCTCCTCGCGATCCAACCGATCCTAGCGCCGTTACTCGGCGCCCCAGTTCTTGACACACGATAGCTCGGTGACGGTCCTCGGCTCCAATCAAAGAGAGCTTCGGGAGGAGAGTTCCACAAGACGACGGCGTGGTGACGATCTTGATGTTCTATCGACGCAGGCTTCGCCTAAGCACCGCCACGATATGACCGAGGTGGATTATGGTGGAGGGGGGCACCGCACACAGCTAAGGAACGATCTCAAGGAAATTTTTTGAAAGGGGGGCCGCGCCCCTCCCCTCCTTGTCCTATTCGGACTCCCCTGGGGGGGGGGGGGCGCCACCACCTGGTGCGGCCCTCTTTCTCCCCTCTTGGCCCACTAAGGCCCATAACTTCCCGGGGTTCCGTAACCCCTCCCAAGACTCCGTATTCTCCGGAAACTTCCGGAACCTTTCCGTGTCCGAATATAGCCGCCCAATATATCAATCTTTATGTCTCGACCATTTAGAGACTCCTCGTCATGTCCGTGATCACATCCGGACTCGAACTCCTTCGGTACATCAAAATACACAAACTCATAATATAACCGCCATCGAAACCTTAAGCGTGCGGACCCTATGGTTCGAGAACAATGTAGACATGACCGAGACACGTCTCCGGTCAATAACCAATAGCGGGACCTGGATGCCCATATTGGTTCCTACATATTCTACGAAGATCTTTATCGGTCAGACCGCATAACAACATACGTTGTTCCTTTGTCATCGGTATGTTACTTGCCCGAGATTCGATCGTCGGTATCCAATACCTAGTTCAATCTCATTACCGGCAAGTCTCTTTACTCGTTCCGTAATACATCATCTCACAGCTAACTCATTAGTTGTAATGCTTGCAAGGCTTAAGTGATGTGTATTACCGAGAGGGCCCAGAGATACCTCTCCGACAATCGGAGTGACAAAACCTAATCTCGAAATACGCCAACCCAACATCGCCTTTGGAGACACTGTAGTACTCCTTTATAATCACCCGATTCACGTTGTGACGCTTGGTAGCACCCAAAGTGTTCCTCATGTAAACGGGAGTTGCATAATCTCATAGTTATAGGAACATGCATAAGTCATGGATAAAAGCAGTAGCAACATACTAAACGATCGTGTGCTAAGCTAATGGAATGGGTCATGTCAATCAGATCATTCAACTAATGATGTGACCTTGTTAATCAAATAACAACCCTTTGTTCATGGTTAGGAAACATAACCATCTTTGATTAACAAGCTAGTCTAGTAGAGGCATACTAGTGACACTCTGTTTGTTTATACATTCACACATGTATTATGTTTCCGGTTAATACAATTCTAGCATGAATGATAAACATTTACCATGAAATAAGGAAATAAATAATAACTTTATTATTGCCTCTAGGGCATATTTCCTTCACGAACATAGTCATCCAATATATCAATCTTTACGTCTCGACCATTTCGAGACTTCTCGTCATGTCCGTGATCATATCCGGGACTCCGAACTACCTTCGGTACATCAAAACACAAAAAAACTCATAATACCGATCGTCACCAAACTTTAAGCGTGCGGACCCTACGGGTTTGAGAACTGTGTAGACATGACCGAGACTCATTTCCGGTCAATAACCAATAGCATAACCTGGATGCTCATATTGGTTCCCACATATTCTACGAAGATCTTTATCGGTCAAACTGCATAACTACATACGTTGTTCCCTTTGTCATCGGTATGTTACTTGCCTGAGATTCGATCGTCTGTATCTCAATAACTAGTTCAATCTCGTTACCGGCAAGTCTCTATTCGTTATGTAATGCATCATCCCGCAACTAACTCATTAGTCACATTGCTTGCAAGGCTTATAGTGATGCATTACCGAGAGGGCCCAGAGATACCTCTCCAACAATTGGAGTGACAAATCCTAATCTCGAAATACGCCAACTCAACAATTACCTTTGGAGACACCTGTAGAGCTCCTTTATAATCACCTAATTACGTTATGACATTTCATAGCACACAAAGTGTTTCTCCGGTAAACGGGAGTTGCATAATCTCATAGTCATAGGAACATGTATAAGTCATGAAGAAAGCAATAGCAACATACTAAACGATCAAGTGCTAAGCTAACGGAATGGGTCAAGTCAATCACATCATTCTCCTAATGATGTGATCCCATTAATCAAATGACAACTCATGTCTATGGCTAGGAAACTCAACCATCTTTGATCAACGAGCTAGTCAAGTAGAGGCATACTAGTGACATTATGTTTGTCTATGTATTCACACATGTATTATGTTTCCGGTTAATACAATTCTAGCATGAATAATAAACATTTATCATGATATGAGGAAATAAATAATAACTTTATTATTGCCTCTAGGGCATATTTCCTTCAATTTGTTCAACTATCGTATGCTTTCTTTGAGAGAGAAGCCTCTAGTGAAAACTATGGCCCCCGAGTCTATTTCCATCTATTATTTTCAGATCTATAAAACCAAAAATACAAAAATACCTCTGTGAATTTTATTTACTTTTATTTTTTTTACATATATCTATTAGATCTCACTCTTGTTTGTGACCGTGAAGGGATTGATAACACCTTTTTCGCGTTGTGTGCAAGTGTTTGTTAGTTTGTGCAGGTGCATAGATTGGAGACTTGCTTGTGCCTCCTACTGGATTGATACCTTGGTTCTCAACTGAGGGAAATAGTTATCTCTAGTTTGCTGCATCACCCTTTCCTCTTCAAGGGAAAAATCAACGCAAGCTCAAGAAGTAGCAGGAAGAATTTCTGGTGCCGTTGCCGGGGAGGTTCTACATCAAGCCTACCAAGTACTTGTCATAAACTCTCATCTCTTGCACTTACATTATTTTCCATTTGCCTCTCGTTTTCATCTCCCCCACTTCTAAAATGTTTTCATAAAAACACAAAAATATTTACCTTTTTTATTTGCCCTCTTTGTTTAGACTTTTTTCTCTCGCTTGCATACTTCTCACAATGAGTGACTTTGGTATGGCAGAATCGGATGAAGAAAGGACTCCTGACATTGGAGCTCCTGGTAATCTGGATTCTAAAACTTTTGTCGTAGGACAAGGGAACGTTATGGGAAAGGGTGTTGTCCAAGATTTTTTTAATTACATTGGGGCTTTGCCTCGTGATAATGCTCCTATACTCAAGAGAACCAAAACTTATGCGGAGGCTATTTCCGCACTTGTTCTTAAATTTGAGAAGAGATTTATTCACACCCATCCCACTTTGCAAAGATTGTTTTATGAATTTCCAGTCATAAAGGACCCTCGAGCTAAAAACATAGCTGCACTTGTCCTAACGGATGAATTTCAGTACATAATAGAAGAGGCTAGAGAAATCTTTGTTTTTATGGTATGAATTGTGAAAAACCGGTTATAGATGAGATCCTTTATAATAGCGACTATTTATTGAGACATTTGCTTGGCAACAATCAAATCTTTGATGAAAATCTAAAGAAGCAGATTCCCGTTTTAGACATGATCCAACAAGTTTTCAATAATGTAAACCAACAATATTCGTGGATCGTAGCCGGTAACCGAAAAGGATTTGCAGAGGGCCAACTTGTGCTAAGTTTCTATGGATAATGTGTTTCAAGATATATTTGGAAAACCTAATGACAAGATCACATCTATGGAAATTTTTTCAAAGATGACAATACCTAGATCGTTGCTTTTTGCCTAGATAAGGGCATTAAACAATAGCGCTTGTTGGGAGGCAACCCAATTTTATTTTTGTTCTTGCTTTTTTTACTGTTTTTGTATAAATATATCATCTAGCCTCTGGTTTGATGTGTTTTCATGTTTCAATGTAGTGTTTGTGCCAAGTAAGACCTTTGGGATAGTTTGGAAGATTGTTGATTTGATCTTGTTGAAAAACAAAAACTTTTGCGCCTAGTAAAATAATTTTCGAAAATCACAGAAGCGTGCTTTTGATCTGAATTTTTTTACACAGTATCGATATACCAATTTACCAGGTTTTCCTAATTTTTCAGAAATTTTTTGGAGTTACAGAAGTATACGAAGTTTCCTGATTACTACATACTGTTCTGTTTTAGACAAATTCTCTTTTCATTGTGTTATTTGCTTATTTTGATGAATCTATGGGTAGTATCGGGGGGTATGAACCATGGAGAAGTTGGAATACAGTAGATATTACACCAATATAAAATTAGAATGAGTTCAAAACGGTACCTAAAAGTGGTGATTTGCTTTATTATACTAAGGATCTCATAAGTTTTCTGTTGAGTTTTGTGTAGTGAAGTTTTCAAAATTTGGGTAAAGATTTGATGGACTATGGAATAAGGAGTGGCAAGAGACTAAGCTTGGGGATGCCCAAGGCACCCCAAGGTACGAGCATCTCACTGCTCGGCCCCTGTATGCCAAAAAGAGCGGCTGGGGCTAACCGCGCTAGATTGGCCCCTAGGGTTCGGTTCGCTCTCAGTCATCGGCCCATGGTCGCCGTGGGTTCGGCGAAGTTCCTATCAAATTTTTGCAAACTCGGTGATTTTTTGTAGGAACTCGGCCATACTTCATTGAAATTTGTACAAAAACATAAAAACATGCAAGAACTACGCCTAACTTAAAAAACAAACTAAAAGTCCTAGCCGCCGCCGTCGTCTACATGCCGAGAAGCCTGTAGAAGCGCGTGTAGTCGCCATCGTCGTCGTCGCGCGCCTCACCTACGACGTCCCTGCTGCAGCTCTGGCCGGGGTCGCCGACACATGGTTGGGCGCCTGACGGCCCGGTCTCGCCCTCCTCATTGCTGTCAAAGGACGATGATGCCGCCCTCCTCGGCATGGTGACGGGCCTGGAGCTCTAGGTACGCCCGGCGCTGGCGGCGCACCTGCCCGCGGACGTAGTCCTCCTTCGCCCAATTGAGGGCGGACTCGTCGTCGAGGGCCACCATGTCGACGTGCTCCGGCTTCACAGGGAGCAACCCCGGCCCGGGCTTCGGCCGAACCAGGCGTAGCGAGCGCCTCACCAGTGTCGGGGCAGGTGATGAGGGCCGGGCGCCCTCGTTGATGACGAGGGCGCCGCTGCGAGCGCGACGCCAGAGCGGTGTCCCCTCTGGCTCGGGCTTGACGGGGTGGAGGGCTGGCAAGCCAGAACGGACGACGAGGACGACCCCGGCTCCATCCGCCTCAGCGTCCAGGAGCTACCGCAGCTGCTGCTACGTCTTGAGCTTGTGTTGGTCTTCCTTGAAGACGAAAGGGTGATGCATCAATAGTAGCGTAAGTATTTCCCTCAGTTTTTGAGAACCAAGGTATCAATCCAGTAGGAGGCTCCCCAAAAGTCCCACACACCTACACAAGCAAACAAAGAACTCGCAACCAACGCAATAAAGGGGTTGTCAATCCCTTCATGACCACTTGCGAAAGTGAGATCTGATAGAGACAGTATGATAAGATTAATATATTTTTGGTATTTTATAATATAGATTGGAAAAGTAAAGATGCAAATAAAACTAGATTGAAACCTTATATGATAAAAGATAGACCCGGGGGCCATAGGTTTCACTAGTGGCTTCTCTCAAGATAGCATAAGTATTACGGTGGGTGAACAAATTACTGTCGAGCAATTGATAGAAAAGTAAATAATTATGAGATTATCTAGGCATGATCATGTATATAGGCATCACGTCCGTGACAAGTAGACCGACTCCTGCCTGCATCTACTACTATTACTCCACACATCGACCGCTATCCAACATGCATCTAGAGTATTAAGTTCATAAGAACAGAGTAACGCATTAAGAAAGATGACATGATGTAGAGGGATAAACTCATGCAATATGATATAAACCCCATCTTTTTATCCTCGATGGCAACAATACAATATGTGCCTTGCCACCCCTGCTGTCACTGGGAAAGGACACCGCAAGATTGAACCCAAAGCTAAGCACTTCTCCCATTGCAAGAAAGATCAATCTAGTAGGCCAAACCAAACAGATAATTCGAAGAGACTTGCAAAGATAACTCAATCATACATAAAAGAATTCAGAGGAGATTCAAATATTTCTCATAGATAAACTTGATCATAAACCCACAATTCATCGGATCTCGACAAACACACTGCAAAAAGAGTTACATCGAATAGATCTCCAAGAAGATCGAGGAGAACATGGTATTGAGGTCCAAAAAGAGAGAAGAAGCCATCTAGCTAATAACTATGGACCCGAAGGTCTGTGGTAAACTACTCACAACTCATCGGAGGGGCTATGGTGTTAATGTAGAAGCCCTCCATGGTCGATTCCCCCTCCCGTGGAGCACCGGCGAAGGCTCCAAGATGGGATCTCGTGGATACAGAAGGTTACGACGGTGGAAATAGTTTTTCGTTGGCTCCCTGGATGTTCTCGGGGTGCGTGGGTATATATAGGAGGAAGAAGTAGGTCGGTGGTCGCCCGAGGGGCCCACGAGATAGGGGGCGCGCCATGTAGGGGTGGGCGCGCCCTCCACCCTCGTGGCCGCCTCGACTGCTTCTTGACTTGCACTCCAAGTCCTCTGGATCACGTTCGTTCCAAAAATCATGCTCCCGAAGGTTTCATTCCGTTTGAACTCCGTTTGATATTCCTTTTCTTCGAAATACTGAAATAGGCAAAAAAAACAGCAATACGGGCTGGTCCTCCGGTTAGTAGGTTAGTCCCAAAAATGATATAAATGTGTAAAGTAAAACCCATAAACATCCAAAACAGGTAATATTATAGCATGGAACAATAAAAAATTATAGATACGTTGGAGACGTATCAAGCATCCCCAAGCTTAATTCCTGCTCGTCCTCGAGTAGGTAAAGTATAAAAACAGAATTTTTGATGTGGAATGCTACCTAGCATAATTCTCAATGTAATTTTCTTTATTGTGGCATGGATCCAAATGATTCAAAATAAAAGTTCATATAGACATAAGAAATAGTAATACTTCAAGCATACTAATCAAAGCAATCATGTCTTCTCAAAATAACATGGCTAAAGAAAGTTCATCCCTACAAAAATCATATAGTTAGGCTATGCTTCATTTTCGTCACACAAAAATGCTCCCAAATTATACACCCCCGATGACAAGCCAAGCAATTGTTTCATACTTAAATAATCTCAAACTTTTTCAACTTTCACGCAATACATGAGCGTGAGCCATGGATATAGCACTATGGGTGGAATAGAATATGATGACGGGGATTGTGTGGAGAAGACAAAAAGTAGAAAGTCTCACATTGACGAGGATAATCAATGGGCTATGGAGATGCCCATCAATTGATGTCAACATGAGGAGTAGGGATTGCCATGCAACGGATGCACTAGAGCTATAAATGTATGAAAGCTCAACAAAAGAAAACTAGTGGGTGTGCATCCAACTTGCTTGCTCACGAAGACCTAGGGCATTTTGAGGAAGCCCATCGTAGGAATATACAAGCCAAGTTCTATAATGAAAAATTCCCACTAGTATATGAAAGTGACAGCATATGAGACTCTCTATATGAAGAACATGGTGCTACTTTGAAGAACAAGTGTGGAAAAGAGATAGTAACATTGCCCCCTTTTTATTTATTTTCCTTTATTTTCCTTTTTTTCTTTTTTTGGGCCTTTCTTTTTTTGGCCTTTCTTCCTTTTTTTTCTTTTTCTTTTTTTTGTTGACCTTTCTTTTTTTTCTTTTTGGCCTTTCTTTTTTTCTTTTTTGGGGACAATGCTCTAATAATGATGATCATCACACTTTTATTGATTTACAACTCATGAAGTACAACTCAAAACTAGAACAAGATATGACTCTATATGAATGCCTCCAGCGGTGTACCGGGATGGGAAATGAATCAAGAGTGACATGTATGAAAAAATATGCAAAGTGGCCTTGCCACAAATACGATGTCAACTACATGATCATGCAATGGCAATATGACAATAGTAATGCGTGTCATGATGATAAATGGAATGGTGGAAAGTTGCATGGCAATATATCTCGGAATGGCTATGGAAATGCCATAATGGGTAGGTATGGTGGCTGTTTTGAGGAAGATATAAGGAGGTTTATGTGTGATAGAGTGTATCATATCACGGGGTTTGGATGCACCGGCGAAGTTTGCACCAACTCTCAAGGTGAGAAAGGGCAATGCACGGTACCGAAGAGGCTAGCAATGATGGAAAGTAAAAGTGCGAATAATCCATGGACTCAACATTAGTCAAAAGAACTCATATACTTATTGCAAAAATCTACAAGTCATCAAAAACCAAGCACTACGCGCATGCTCCTAGAGGGATAGATTGGTAGGAAAATACCATCGCTCGTCCCCGACCGACACTAATAAGGATGCACAATCCAAGAACACCTCATGTTTCAAATTTGTTACACAACTTTAACCATACGTGCATGCTACGGGACATGCTAACTTCAACACAAGCATTCTTTAAATTCATAATCACCCAACTAGCATGACTTTAATATCACTACCTCCATATCTCAAAATAATTATCAAGTATCAAATTGATCATAGCATCCAATTCACTTCCTATGATAGTTTTTATTATACCCAACTTGGATGCCTACCATTCTAGGACCAATTTTATAACCATAGCAAATAGCATGCTGTTCTAAGAGACTCTCAAAATAATATAAGTGAAGCATGGGAGATCAACAATTTCTTCAAAATTAAGCCACTGCCGTGCTCTAAAAGATATAAGTGAAGCACTAGAGCAAAAACTATCTAGCTCAAAAGATATAAGTGAAGCACATAGATTATTCTAATAAATTCCAATCAAGTGTGCTTCTCCCAAAAGGTGTGTACATCAAGGATTATTGTGGAAAACTAAAAGGCAAATACTAATACAAGACGCTCTAAGCAAAACACATATCATGTGGCGAATAAAAATATAGCTCCAAGTAAAGTTATCGATAAACGAAGACGAAAGAGGGGATGCCTTCCGGGGGCATCCCCAAGCTTAGGCTTTTGGCTATTCTTGAATATCTTGGGGTGCCATGGGCATCCCCAAGCTTAGGATCTTGCCACTCCTTATTCCATAGTCCATCAAATCTTTACCCAAAGCTTGAAAACTTCACAACACAAAACTCAACAGGAAATCTCATAAGCTCCATTAGTGAAAGAAAGCAAAACCACCACATAAGGTACTGTAATGAACTCATTATTTATTTATAATGGTGTTAAACCTACTGTATTCCAAGTTCTCTATGGTTCATACCACTTAATACTAGCCATAGATGCATCAAAATAAGCAAACAACACACGAAAAACAGAATCTGTCAAAAACAGAACAGTCTGTAGCAATCTGTAACCCACGAATACTTATGGAACTCTAAAAATCCTACCAAAATAGGACGTCCTGGGAAATATATCTATTGATCTACAGAAAAAAGAATAAATGCAAAAGCACGTTTCTGTGATTTAACAAAACTAATTTCATGCGTGCAAAGTTTCAGTTTTTCAGCAGAATCAAATTAACTATCACCATAGGTTATCCTATAGGTTCTACTTGGCACACAATAGTTAAAACATAAAAACACATCTGAACATAAGGTAGATGCAAAATTTATTACTAAACAGAAACAGAAACAAAAAACACAAATAAAATTGTGTTGCCTCCCAACTAGCGCTATCGTTTAACGCCCCTAGCTAGGCATAAAAGCAAGGATAGATCTAAGTAGTGCCATCTTTGATTTTCAGTTTTTTAGCGGAGTCATGCTCGAATCCGGGAGGTTATTTACGCTTCCCTTCATACTCAGAAATTTTTAAATCTAAAGAATCAATCCGCTTATTGCAAAGAGTAATCAACATATTCATGCGGTGAAGATTTCCGCTAACACTTTTAAGAGGCTCAAGAGACTTTTGTAATATTTTTGTTACTTCGCAAATCTTTCCAAACACTTGTGTTTCTTCTTGGGTAGGATGTGGTCCCCCTTTTTGAGGTAGTGTTCCCACTATTCCCTCTATAATTTCATGCGCAATACTAGGATCAATTTCAATAAAGTTTCCCTTGGCAATGCAATCCAAGAGTTGTCTATGCGACATATTTAGCCCAACATAAAAATTGCAAAGTAGAATTCTAAAATTCACCTCTAGGGTGCAACTGCGATAAGATTCCATCATTCTATACCAAGCATCTTTTAAGTTTTCTCCTTGCCTTTGCTTGAAGTGAAGAACTTCAAACTCGGGAGACATAGGAGCGGATAAGGAACTAGCCATTACGACAAGGTAAACGATCTAACACACGAGCAAACAAAACGAGGCAAACAAAAGTGTGAGAGGAGATTGGGAAAGAGAGGGTGAATAAAACGGCAAGGGTGAAGTGGGGGAAGAGGAAAATGAGAGGCGAATGGCAAATAATGTAAATGCGAGGTAGATGAGTTTGTGATGGGTACTTGGTATGTCTTGACTTGAGCGAAGACCTCCCCGGCAACGGCGCCAGAAATCCTTCTTGCTACGTCTTGAGCTTGCTTTGGTTTTCCTTGAAGAGGAAAGGGTGATGTAGCAATAGTAGCGTAAGTATTTCCCTCAGTTTTTGAGAACCAAGGTATCAATCCAGTAGGAGGCTCCTCAAAAGTCCCACACACCTACACAAACAAACAAATAACTGGCAACCAACGCAATAAAGGGGTTGTCAATCCCTTCACGGCCACTTGCGAAAGTGAGATCTGATAGAGATAGTATGATAAGTTTAATATATTTTTGGTATTTTATAATATAGATTGGAAAAGTAAAGATGCAAATAAAACTAGATTGAAAGCTTATATGATAAAAGGTAGACCCGGGGGCCATAGGTTTCACTAGTGGCTTCTCTCAAGATAGCATAAGTATTACGGTGGGTGAACAAATTACTGTCGAGCAATTGATAGAAAAGCAAATAATTATGAGATTATCTAGGCATGGTCATGTATATAGGCATCACGTCCGTGACAAGTAGACCAACTCCTGCCTGCATCTACTACTATTACTCCACACATCGACCGCTATCCAGCATGCATCTAGAGTATTAAGTTCATAAGAACAGAGTAACGCATTAAGAAATATGACATGATGTAGAGGGATAAACTCATGCAATATGATATATACCCCATCTTTTTATCCTTGATGGCAACAATACAATACGTGCATTGCTGCCCCTGCTGTCACTAGGAAAGGACACCGCAAGATTGAACCCAAAGCTAAGCTCTTCTCTCATTCTAAGAAAGATCAATCTAGTAGGCCAAACCAAACAGATAATTCGAAGAGACTTGCAAAGATAACTCAATCATACATAAAAGAATTCAGAGGAGATTCAAATATTTCTCATAGATAAACTTGATCATAAAACCACAATTCATCAGATCTCGACAAACACACCGCAAAAAGAGTTACATCGAATAGATCTCCAAGAAGATCGAGGAGAGCATGGTATTGAGATCCAAAAAGAGAGAAGAAGCCATCTAGCTAATAACTATGGACCCGAAGGTCTGTGGTAAACTACTCACAACTCATCGGAGGGGCTATGGTGTTGATGTAGAAGCCCTCCGTGGTCTATTCCCCCTCCGGCGGAGCACCGACGAAGGCTCCAAGATGAGATCTCGCGGATACAGAAGGTTACGACGGTGGAAATAGTTTTTCGTTGGCTCCCTGGATGTTCTCGAGGTACGTGGGTATATATAGGAGGAAGAAGTAGGTCGGTGGCCGCCCGAGGGGCCCACGAGATAGGGGGCGCACCCTATAGGGGTGGGCGCGCCCTCCACCCTCGTGGCCGCCTCGACTGCTTCTTGACTTGCACTCCAAGTCCTCTGGATCACGTTCGTTCCAAAAATCACGCTCCCGAAGGTTTCATTCCGTTTGGACTCCGTTTGATATTCCTTTTCTTCAAAATACTGAAATAGGCAAAAAAACAGCAACACGGACTGGGCCTCCAGTTAGTAGGTTAGTCCCAAAAATGATATAAATGTCTATAGTAAAGCCCATAAACATCCAAAACAGGTAATATAATAGCATGGAACAATAAAAAATTATAGATACTTTGGAGACGTATCAGCAACGAGAGAAGGAGGGCCGCAGCGGGTACTCGAGGCGCGGCACGTTGCCGGTCTCGATGGGGGTCGAGGATAGCCTCGAGGGTGAGGCCGGACACGCCCCACCACTCGCGCCGCCCTTCGGTGTTCAGGCGGCCCCGGGGGGCGATGCCGTTAACGGAGGCGATCTGCTCCTTGCGGCAGCGCTCGAAGAACATCGTCCACATCGTCTCGGTGTTGGGCGCATACCTTGGCTAGTTTCGCTGCTCCTCCGTCAGGCAAGAGCGGATGCGGGCGATCTCCACCCGCCATGCCGCCCGGTACGTGCATGTCAGGGGGCACCGGGTACTCGGCCTCGTAGAGTAGGTGTGCCTCCGGCTCTTGGAGGTGTCGGCGGCTGAAGCCGTTCGCGCTGCGCCATCACCTGGGAACCTCTCGGCCATCTTTGCTTTGCTCGTCGGCGGGGAGATGGCTTTTGCGAGATGGAGAGGGGGAGGTTGTGGCGCTCGTCGGCGGGGAGTGGGTGCCTTTTATAGCCCAAGCGGGGCGGCGGGGAGGCGGCATGCGGGACAACGCGTGGCGGGAGCGGGCTGTACGCGCGTCGGCGGCGCCTTCGCTGCACCGCCCGTGAGGCATCAATGGGGGCTGACCGACGTGGCAGCACAGCAATCTTGGCATTGATTCTCACGAGAACCGAGGCGATGAGGGCGACGAAGCGGCGTCTCGCTGACTCGGCGGGCCCGTGGCTCTTTCGCGCCAAAACCGCTCGCCCCGGCGCCCCCGTGCGCCCACTAGCGCGCTGGGTTCGGCCTGGGTCCGCCGGCTCTAACTTCGGCCCAAACCGGGGGAAAACGGGCTCTTGGGGGCGCGACTGGGCCATTTTTTCGGCGCCAGCGCGAATAAATCGCCTGGGGGTGCCGTGTTGGGGGAGCGGCTGGAGATGCTCTAATATTCAAGGACAACCAAGCATCTAAGCTTGTGGATGCCCCAGATGACATCCCCTCTTTCGTCTTCAATCCATCGGTAAATTTACTCGAGGCTATATTTTTATTCACCACATGATATGTGTTTTTCTTGGAGCGTCTTGTATGATTTTAGTCTTTGCTTTTTAGTTTGCCACAATCATCCTTACAGTACACACCTTTTGAGAGGGACATGCATTAATCGTGAATTTATTAGAATACTATGTGTGCTTCACTTATATCTTTTGAGCTAGGGTAGTTGCTCTAGTGCTTCACTTATATATTTTTGAGCACGGCGGTGATGTTATTTTGAAGAAATTGATGAACTCTCATGCTTCACTTATATTATTTTGAGAGTCTCTAAACAGCATGATAATTTTCTTAGGTTGTGAATTTAGTCTTAATATGATAGGCATCGAGAGGAGGTATAATAAAAACTTTCATAAAGAGCATTGAATATATGAAAAGTTTGATTCCTTGCATGTGTTTTGAGATATGAAGATGGTGATATTAGAGTCATGCTAGTAGTAAATCGTGGAGTCAAAAAACTAGTTGTGTTAAGGTTTGTGATTCCCGGAGCATGCACGTATGGTCTTCTAGTTATGTCACGAAGTTGGAGCGCAATTTATTCCTGATTGTCTTCCTTTGTGTGAAAGTCGGGAGTGCGCGATGGTTAACTCCTACCAACCTCTCCCCTAGGAGCATGCGCAGTAGTACTTTGCTTTGAGGGCTAACAGATTTTTTGCAACAAGTATGTGAGTTCTTTATGACTAATGTTGAGTCCATGGATTATATGTACTCTCACCCTTCCACCTTTGCTAGCCACTCTAGTACCACGCAACTTTTGCTGGTGCATTAAACCCACCTTATACCCTTCCTCAAAACAGCCACCATACCTACCCATTATGGCATTTTCATAGCCATTCCGAGATATACTGCCATGTAACTCCATCGTTCCGTCATTATGAGTATGAGTTTACCTTGAGTTGTAATTTTGAGTTGTAAGTAAATAAAAGTGTAATGATCATCATTATTAGAACATTGTCCCATGTGAGGTATAAAAGAGGCCAAAAGAGCCTAAAAGAGGCCAAAGTGCCCAAAATAAAAAATTGAAAAGAGTCTCAAAGAGATAGAGAGAGAGAGAGAGAGAGAGGAGTCTATAGAAAAGAAAAACAGAGAGAGAGAAAGGAGTCTATAAAAAAAGAAAAAAATGAGAAAAAAGAGAGAAGGGACGATGTTACTATCCTTTTCCACACTTGTGCTTCAAAGTAGCACCATGTTCTTCATGATAGAGAGTCTCCTATTTTGTCACTTTCATATACTACTAGTGGGAATTTTTCGTTATAGAACTTGGCTTGTATATTCCAATGTTGGGCTTCCTCAAATGGCCCATGTCTTCATGAGCAAGCAAGTTGATGCACACCCACTAGTTTGCTTTTGAGCTTTCATACACTTATAGCTCGAGTGCATCCGTTACATGGCAATCCCTACTCACTCACATTGATATCCATTGATGGACATCTCCATAGTTAGTTGATTTGCCTAGTTGATGTGAGACTTTCTCCCTTATTTTGTCAACTACCACTTTCTATATTCCACCCATGTGCTGTGTCCATGGCTCACACTCATGCATTGCGTGAACAGTTGAAAAAGTTGAAGCGCGTTAAAAAGTATGAAACAATTGCTTGGCTGACACCAGGGTGGGCATGATTTTCTTTGTGCTGAGAAGAGGGAGCATAACAAGACTATATGATTTTGTAGGGATAACTTTCTTTAGCCATGTTATTTTTTAAGCTTAATGATTTTGCTTTCTAGTATGCTTGAAGTATTATTGTTTTTATGTCAATGAACTTTTGTTTTGAATCATACAGATCTGAATATTCATGCCAAATAAAAGAGATTACATTGCTAAATATTTTAGGTAGCATTCCACATCAAAAATTCTATTTTTATCATTTACCTACTCGAGGACGAGTAGGAATTAAGCTTGGGGATGCTTGATACGTCTCCAATGTATCTATAATTTTTTATTATTCCATGCTATTATATTATCTGTTTTGGATGTTTTATATGCGTTAATATGCTATTTTAGATTATTTTTGGGACTAACTTATTAACCTAGAGCCCAGTTCCAGTTTCTGTTTTTTTCCTTGTTTTTGAGTTTTTTAGAAAAAGAATATCAAACAAAGTCCAAACGGAATAAAACTTTCACGATGATTTTTCTTGGACCAGAATACACATGTAGGACTTGGAGTCCAAGTCAGGGAAGACCCAAGGAGACGACAAGCAAGGGGGGCGCCCCTAGGGCTTGTGGGCCCCTCGGAGACCCCCTAACCACCTACCTTGGCATATAAATTCAGAAATATTCTCAAAACCCTAAAAGCATCCACGAAAACACTTTTCCACTGCTGCAGGTCTCTGACCTCGTGAGATCCCATCTGGAGGCCTTTTCCGGTACTCTAGCAGAGAGGGATTCGATCACGAAGGGCATCTACATCAACCTTGCTGCCCCTCCGATGGAGTAATGTACCACAGATCTACGGGTCCATAGCTAGTAGCTAGATGGCTTCCTCTCTCTCTTTGATCTTCAATACAAAGTTCTCCTCGATGTTCTTGGAGTTCTACCCGATGTAAATATCTTTTGCGGTGTGTTTGTCGAGATCTGATGAATTGTGGATTTATGATCAGATTATCTATGAATATTATTTGAGTCTTCTCTAAATTCTTATATGCATGATTTGATATCTTTGTATTTCTCTTCGAATTATTGGTTTGGTTTGGCCAACTAGATTGGTAGTTCTTGCAATGGAAGGGGTGCTTAGTTTTGGGTTCAATCTTGCGATATCCTCACCCAATGACAGTAGGGGTAGCGAGGCATGTATTCTATTGTTGCCTGCTACCTCTTGAGCATGCGTTGGTTTCCCTTGAAGAGGAAAGGGTGATGCAGCAAAGTAGCGTAAGTATTTCCCTCAGTTTTGAGAACCAAGGTATCAATCGAGTAGGAGACGACGCACAAGTCACCTAGTACCTGCACAAACAATCAAGAACCTTGCAACCAACACGATAAAGGGGTTGTCAATCCCTTCACGGTCACTCGCAAAAGTGAGATCTAATAGAGATAGTAAAGTAAATATTTTTGGTATTTTTGTTGTATAGATTGGAAAGTAAAGATTGCAAAATAGTAAACGAGATGCGATATAAGGGAAAAGAGATGTAATATAATAGGAAAGAGACCCGGGGGCCATAGGTTTCACTAGTGGCTTCTCTCGAGATAGCATGTATTACGGTGGGTGAACAAATTACTGTCGGGCAATTAATAGAAGAGCGCATAATTATGAAGATATCTAAGGCAATGATCATGAATATAGGCATCACGTCCGTGTCAAGTAGACTGAGACGATTCTGCATCTACTACTATTACTCCACACATCAACCGCTATCCAGCATGCATCTAGAGTATTAAGTTCATAAGAAAAGGGAGTAACGCATTAAGCAAGATGACATGATGTAGAGGGATAAACTCAAGCAATATGATATAAACCCCATCTTTTTATCCTCGATGGCAACAATACAATAAGTGCCTTGCTGCCCCTACTATCACTAGGAAAGGACACTGCAAGATTGAACCCAAAGCTAACCACTTCTCCCATTGCAAGAAAGATCAATCTAGTAGGCCAAACTAAACCGATAATTCGAAGAGACTTGCAAAGATATCAAATCATGCATATAAGAATTCAGAGAAGAACCAAATAATATTCATAGATAATCTTGTTCATAAATCCACAATTCATCGGATCTCGGCAAACACACCGCAAAAGAGATACATCGAATAGATCTCCAAGAACATCGAGGAGAGCTTTGTATTGAGAATCAAAGAGAGAGAAGAAGCCATCTAGCTAATAATTATGGACACGAAGGTCTGTGGTAAACTACTCACGCTTCATTGGAGAGGCTATGGTGTTGATGTAGAAGCCCTCCGTGATTGATTCCTCCTCCGGCAGATCGCCGAGAAGGCCCCAAGATGGAACTTATGGGTAAAGAAGGTTGTGGCGGTGGAAAAAGTGGTTTCGTGGCTCTCTCTGATGTTTCTAGGGTCTAAGAGTATATATAGGTGAAAGAAGTACGTCGGTGGAGCTACAAGGGACCAACGAGGGTGTGGGGCGCGCCTACCCCCTGGGCCCTCCCTCCTGGCTGGTGGCCTCCTCGTGGCGTTACAGACTTCTACTCCAAGTCCTCTTGTTTGCTTTCGGTCCAAGAAAGATCATCGCGAAGGTTTCATTCTGTTTGGTATTCCTTTTCTGCAAAACTCTAAAATAGGCAAAAAACAGAAACTGGCATTGGGCCTCCAGTTAATAGGTTAGTGAAAGTGCGTTACGTCGACTAGACGGGGGGTGAATAGGCAATTTCTAAGAAATCTTCACTGAGGAATTTCAAAATGAGGAAATTCCTAAGCGAAGAAGTACTTGCAGCGGAATAAGTACTCAAGTAGAAGCAAAACAGAGTAACAACATAGTCATCATGATGAAATGAAAGACAAGCACTGAGTACAGAAAGCGTAAACATAGGATAAGCAGGATGAAGACAAACAGACTGAAGAATTTGGATTGAGGAAATAGAGAAAGTCTTCAGTCAATGTCTTCAAGCAGTAATGATCAGGTACATCAACACATAACTGAGGAAATGAAAGGGTTGAGGAAATAGAACCAGTTGGCTTTCGTGAAGACAATGATTTGTTCGACCAGTTCCAAATGCTGTGGCAGTTGTACATCTGGTTGGAGCGGCTAAGTATTTAAACTCGGGGACACACAGTCCCGGACACACAGTCCTCACCGTATTCTCCTTGAGCTAAGATCACGCAAATCTCAGCCAACAGTAGTGGTAAGTCTTCACAGGTGACTTCCAAACCTTCATAGACTTGGTCACTCGGCAATACACAATTCCTCTTGGATGCTCAGACCATGACGCCTAACCGTCTGGAGGATAAACAGTCCTCAAAGGTAACAAGCATCGGCTCCACACAGGAACAATGTCTTCAGTGATGCTCAATCACTTTGGGGTTTGTAGGTTTGGGTTTGGGATTTTGGTTTTCCTCACATGATGATTTTCGCTCAAAGTCCTCGGAGGATGGGATGCTCTCAAATGACAAGTGTCAGTTTCTCTCGGAGCAGCTAACCAGCTAGTGGTTGTAGGGGGCGGCTATTTATAGCCTAGGGAGCAGCCCGACATGATAAGACATAAATGCCCTTCAATGATATGACCGTTAGGTGGTAGATATTTTGGAACAGCTAGCGCGCGGCTCAGCAACGTCGGATATTTTGAGGTTCGAATTCCTCGGAGCTATCATGTTCCTCACTGTGTAGGCAATTTGCACTGGCGAATTCCTAACTCCTAAGTTAGAACAAATTCCTCAGAGATCAGAAGATCTTCGTCTCTGTCACTGAAGAAATTGACTGAACTGATATGAAATTTCCAATGGCTTCACTCGAAGGATTGGGTAGGTGTAGGATTTTGGATGAGCATCACTTGGAAATCTATTTCCTTAGTAGTACCTCGACCCCCTTTAACAGTACGGTGTTTCCTATGAATCAAGAAGAAGAAAATGAAACTACGAAAACAAAAGTCTTCACGCTTCAGATTCCTCGCATGAATACCGAAGTCTTCAAGGTCACACCAATTTCTTCACTTTCAAAGTCTTCAGGAGAACCAAAGTCTTCAGCCGAAGACATTCATTTTTAGGGGTCGACTTTCACTGTAAATATCAAACTCCTCATTGACTTACAGAGCCTGTGTATACTCACAAACATATTAGTCCCTTAACCTATAAGTCTTCAATACACCAAAATCACTAAGGGGCACTAGATGCACTTACAATCTCCCCCTTTTTGGTGATTGATGACAATATAGGTTAAGTTTTCAATGGTGATAAATGTCGTGGTTCTAAGGCTGACAGTAGAAAGGGGGGAAAGTATGGAGAGGCAAGATCTTAGCTATGGTGAAGGTGTACACACGAGTTTTACGAGTTCAGGCCCTTCTCGGTGGAAGTAACAGCCCTACGTCTCGGTGCCCAGGGGCGGTCGATTGGATTATATGTGTGATGTTACAGGGGGTGCGAACCCTTGTGCCAGAGGAGGGGCGGCTTATATAGAGTACGCAAGGACTCCCGTCGCCCTCCATTACAAGGGACTTAATGTACATAAAGTGGGGCGTTACTGGTAACGCCAGCCTTAAGTGATGTTAATGACCTTAAAGACTATAGAGTGAACGCCTGCCCGTTGTAACGCTGAGTGACTCCTGGTCTTCGGTAGGTCGAGTGATTCTCTGGATGGTCGACTGACAGTAGGTAGGAGGACTCCCGAGTGACATGATTGTCGAGTGGATTGCACTCGACATCCTTGACTGGGGGGTCTCTTGTTGCCTCTTGGACTTCTCATCTTCTAGGGTAGTGACCTTGGGTAGGACGTCGTCTGTATCCTCATCAGTAGCCCCCGAATGGATTAAGGTTTGAGTGGAAAGTAGGTTGAAGTTGTACTTGTTCTGAGCCTTGCACCTTCGCGAGTGTTTTCTGCAAGATGGAAAACTCACGTTGGTACTTCAGTGTCGACTCAGCCGCCTTGATCCATTCAGAGAGTTGTCGACTGAACTTGAGGTATCATGCATCGAATGCTGTATTAGAGTGCAGGATCTTGGGCGCGATTGACTGCTGTGTATCCCGGATTTCGCGGGATGCGAAATTTTGGGGAAGCGAGCGGGACGGGGAGCGCCGAAGCGAGCGGAGCGGATAAACAGCGATGCCTCGATTTTCATGCCACCTTTTTCACCACTATGCCACTCACGACTGTTGCGGGATTTGACAGGATCGCCAGGCCCCACACGTCAGTCACTCGGAAGCAACTCTTTATAAGGCGACAGGGCCGAGGCGTCTGCACTGTGCACGCCCGCTTTTCTTTCTTCTTCCTCCGTTTCTCCACCGCGTCCAGCTCCTCTGCCCTCGATGCTGCCACTTTGCCGCCATGGTGAAGGACAATACGGCGGCGCTAGAGCATGCAAAGAAGGCGACGGGGGCGGCGAAGGGCAAAAAGCAGAACCGCGGGTCGTCCTGTCGCACGGGGCTGCCACCGGGCTGGATCTAGGGCGATTGGATCCGGTCTTCGATTCAGCAGGAAGATCTGGATGAGTTGGCGGAGTCCGGATTGATCGCCAAGGGAGCGGCAAGGTTGCCGGAGGGGGAGATGGAGCCTCAGCCTCGATCGGGTGAGTGTGTACTACTCGCCACCCATGTCGACCGGTTTTTTTTGCTTCCTTCGCACCCTTTCTTCTGGGGATTCTTGAATTTCTTCGGTGCACAACTCCACCATTTTTCTCCCAACACCATCATGTATCTGGCCGCATTCGTGTTGATCTGTGAAAACTTCTTAGGATGTCGACCGCACTGGGGTCTTTTCAAACACATCTTCACCATCCGCTCCCAGTCGGTCAAAAAAGCAAAGTCGAGTGACTCAAAGACCCATGTCATCCAGATGTGTGGGGGTTTAGGTATCCAGAAAAGGCATAGGAGTTCCTTCCCTGCTATGACTCTCCCTGAATCGGTCAGGGGCTGGCAGTCGACATGGTTCTACTGCCAGGACGCCGCAGCCCCAGGTCAGTCGACCGGCCTCCCACACTTCTCATTCGACCGCGTCCAGACTCCTTCTCCACTCAAAGTGACCGCTGCTGAGAACGTGGAGATGAAGATGTTGGTGGAGAAAGTGGTCCAACTTATCAACGAGGGTGTCACCGGCCTGGACCTGCTGGATGTGTTTCTTAGTTGACGCATCCAGCCTCTCCAGGCTCGCGATCATCCTATGTGGTTGTACTCTGGACCTGAAGACACCGCTCGGGTCCACCCAGAGGAAGTGTCGTTCGAGACCGTGGCCATGTGGCTGAGGAGTATCACAGGTAATCAGGACAACTCCAGAGGATCCAGGCGAGTCATCCCATTCAGAGACGACAATCCACCCGACAAGGTATGCCCTTTTATTCCGACTGCCTGGTGTATATGCTCCGACTGCACCTGATGTCGGCTGAATTTTACTTGGCTTTCTGTCTTGTAGGTTTTTACCGAGATGTATTTGATGCCCAACGGCGAACAAGCTCTGGAGCAGGGCCAGGAGGGAGAGGCCAGCGCAGAAGAGACTGGCGACTGGGAGTCTTCAGATGAAGAGGAGGAGGAGGAGAGCGGGGAATTGGACGACGAGGAAGAGGTCGACTCGCCGCCGCGTTCCGAGCACCGATCCAAGCAGCAACACGACCCGGCAGGCGGGCGTGGGAAGAATGTGGCTCCGAGTACCCACGCTCAGAAGCGTACTCGGACGTCGACTCCGGAGCCGACGAAGAAGATCGCCAAGCAGCCCAAGATTGCTCCTCCCAAGACTCGGAAGACTTTGCCGCGGATCAAGATGGACGTCCCAGTGGCTTCGGGGTGATTATCACACTTGTGTTTATACAGACCGGCTGAAATTTCTGTTCTGACCAATTGAATTATGCATCTTTCTAGTCCCACCTCTGCTACCACTGACATGGATATCGATAAGGCACCAGGAGACGAGGAGGCCACCTCCCGGTCTGGTAAGTCTGTTCGACCAAATTTCATTTAATTGAGTGGGTAGTCAATCGGTTGAATATTTGATATTTCTCCCTTTCTGTAGCTCCGCAAGAAATCGTTGTGCTCCCAGATGATGAAGAAGAAGCGCCTCTATAGGAGAGGAGGAAGAAGAGCGGAAGCTCGAGCAGGAGGAGGCTTGAAATTCAAGTCCCTCAGTCGACGATGGTGCTTGAGGCGGTGGTCGAACGTTCCGGAGGGCCGGTTCGGACCAACGTCACATTTGCCAGCCCGCTGACGACTGATCGTCCATCAGTATCGACTGCAAAAACTCTTGCCGCTCAGGTGCAACTCCACGTGGTTGACCCGGTAACTGCTTCGACTTCTTTGGAGCCATCACTCTTTGCCGCGTATCAGACCCCAGACGACTCGCCGAGCGCCGCTCGGGAAGATCTTCGTCAGGTGAACCTTGTCATGGAGCAGGTGAAGGTGATGCATGAAGCTAGTCAGGTGGCTTACAATGCCAATACTACCCTTCAGACGAATGTTCAGGTCAGCAAAACTCCGACTGAACTTTTTAGTGTTGTGTTATATCTGATCACCCACTGGGGTGTTCCTTTGTTTAGAGTTCAGGAAATCTTCCACTCCACTCGACTCGAGCTGAGTCTCAGTAAAACTGTCCGGATCAGTGGGGGCACGTCGAGTGCACCCACTGGGTGTAGTCCCCGAGACCACGGTCGACTGCTGGCAGTCGACTGAGGTCTTAGAATGTACTCTCTCTTCTTCTTTTTTTTTGAACTCACGCTGGGCAGACCCTGCTGAGTATTGATCTGAACCAGTGGGGGCACGCTAAGTGCACCCACTGGGTGTAGTCCCCGAGACTATTGTTGAATATTTGATCCGGCAGTAGTCTTAGAGCAACGTTTTCCTGTCACTGTCTCTTATTTCTGTCGACTGACATATCTCTCTCGCTGACTGCAGAGGTCTTGTGATCTTGGAGCTCGACTTTTCAAGTTAAAGAAGAAGCATATCAGCGTTGAACTTGACCTTGAACTTGCAAAGAAGAATCTCAAGACTGCCCAACAATAGACGACCATCATGGGAGGTAATCATTCGACTGTCTTGTTTTCTTTGTAGCTCGCGCTTTCCACTACTTTTTCTTTCAGTCTCTTTGAACTGAGTCATTTCACACAAGCAGATGTGCGTAGTGAAAATCGCCAACTTCAGGCTCGTCTGAAGAGTGTTGTTTCTTTAGAGAGGATGAAGGAGGCTCTGGAGAAGAAGGACCTGGACCTTGATGCTGCTCAGAAGGAAGCACGTGATAAGATGAAGATTGTAGACCAGAAGCTGGCTTCAGTCGGCAAATTGGAGGAGAACAACGCGAAGTTGAAGACCGCCGTCTCGGAAGCGAATCGAGAAGTCGAGCAGCTGAGGAAGGACAAGGAGAACCTGATCACTGAAGTTGGCAGCCTCAGAACCAAGACAAACAAGCTAGAGTCCTATCTGGAACAACTCGCCTTGAAACTTGTCCTGAAGCTTGAAGGTATGGTCATTCGACTGTTTAATTTGTCGTCGACTGGAGTTTCTTGTTACATTGTCGACTCATCGTTTTTTGCTATGGGACAGAACTTTGTCAGGACTTTGAAGCCGAAACTGGGTGGGTTGAGACAGGTCTTGAACCCAACAACTGTCCCATGAAAGATGACTTTGTGATGAACCTGCTGTGATTGGAGTCACACTTGGATGGTGCAGTCGCTTATCTGGCTCGACTGAAGGCGGCGATGACCCAAATGGATGCTGAACTCTGGCCTCAGGCGGAACTTTCTCAAGACCTCGAGTCACTGATGGCTCGACTTAATCAGATTCCTGGCCGAGTGCAAGAGTGGAAGAAGTCCTCCGCTTGCTGTGGTGCTGACGTCGCCTTGTCATTGGTTCGAGTGCACTGCAAGGAGGCTAAGGAAGACAAGCTGGCTGCCCTCAAGGTAGCGAATACTAAGAAGCACTCCTTCCAGACCTTCATGGACACCTTCCTTGAGGCAGCCACTCAGATTCTCGACAAAGATCAACCTTGACAACCTGCGACCCGCGATCCTTCTCCGCCGAGTGACCGAAAAACATTATGCTTCACCTTAATTTGCCTCGGAATGCCGAGTGATTTTGTAATCGTTAAAACTCTTTCGGGCCTGACGCCCGAATACTTTAATCTGTGGTTAGGAATCTTTGGATTTATCTTCGAATATGTCGCGTTTATCTTCGAGTGAAATTTGTTCTTCTCTCGGATTGGTTTCTGTTCGCTTGATGCAGCTTCCGAAGAAGAATCAGCAGTCGACTAGTTGGACGAACCTTGAGCAGTATTGACCAGCTCATCAGCAAGGCACTCAGTAATGGTCTTGACGTTCCTGTCAGCCGTCTAGCTTGGCGCCAGCTAAGAAGAATCAGCAGTCGACCGATCGGACGAACCTTGAGCAGCATTGATCAACTCATCAGCAAGGCACTCAGTAATGGTCTTGACGTTCCTGTCAGCCGTCTGGCTTGGCGCCAGGTAAGAAGAATCAGCAGTCGACCGATCGGACGAACCTTGAGTAGCATTGATCAGCTCATCAGCAAGGCACTCAGCAATGGTCTTGACGTTCTTATCAGCCGTTGGATGGGCCTTGACAGTGTGCACAATCTTGTCCATCTTCTTTGCGGTGTAGCCCCCGGGAGGGGGGTCGTGGTCGACCTGCACCATTCGGCTTGGCGTTCCTGAAAGTGTCTCGTCTTGGCGATACGCTCAATCTCGTCCTTCTTCTTGATGGTGCAACTCTGGAGTGGGGGTCGAGGCCGCCCCGCACTTTGCTAAGTCCTCGACCGAGAAGATCAATTTTCACTCGGGAGGGTTTTCAAAACTTAGGCGAGTACTGGACTACAACTAAGCCTCCGAGCGGGAGGATTGCTCACCACTCGGTAGGATTTTTATTACTTAGGCAAGTACTGGACTGCAGCTAAGCCCCCGAGTGGGAGGATTGCTCACCACTCGGTAGGATTTTTCAAACTTAGGCGAGTACTGGACTGCAGCTAAGCCCCCGAGTGGGAGGATTGCTCACCACTCGGTAGGATTTTCCAAACTTAGGTGAGTCTTGGACTCAGCTAAGCCCCCGAGTGGGAGGATTGCTCACCACTCGGTAGGATTTTTCAAACTTAGGCGAGTACTGGACTGCAGCTAAGCCCCCGAGTGGGAGGATTGCTCACCACTCGGTAGGATTTTTCAAACTTAGGCGAGTATTGGACTGCAGCTAAGCTCCTGAATGAGAAGATTGCTCTCACAATCTCGTCCTTCTTCTTGACGGTGCAGCCCCCCCCCCCCCCCGGGGGGGGGGTCATGGCCGACCCGTACCATTTGGTAGGACTTTTAAACTTAGCCGAGTACTGGACTACAGCTAAGCCCCCAAGTGAGAGGCAGACTCACCACTCGGTAGGATTTTTATTACTTTGGCGACTACTGGACTACAGCTAAGCCCCCGAGTGAGAGGCAGACTCACCACTCGGTAGGATTTTTATTACTTAGGCCAGTACTCGACTGCAGCTAAGCCCCCGAGTGAGAGGCAGACTCACCACTCGGTAGGATTTTTATTACTTAGGCGAGTACTGGACTGCAGCTAAGCCCCCGAGTGAGAGGCAGACTCACCACTCGGTAGGATTTTATTACTTAGGCGAAACGGATTCGCAGCTAAGGCACCCACTGGGGGATTTTAGAACATGTACAAAATGAACAACAATCATTCGGAAGACTGTAAAATCATGTCTTTTGATAACCAAACTAAAGGGTAATTCTTATTACATCTCATCAGTCTAAATACTTAAGAGTAAAAAGGGCGGAGCAGTTCCGCATTCCAAGCGCCTGGCTCATCTTTATTGTGCTCGACGTTGAAGAGACGATACGCTCCGTTGTGGAGCACTTTGGTGATGACGAAAGGGCCTTCCCAAGCAGGAGCAAGCTTGTGTGGTTTCTGCTGGTCCACTCGAAGAACCAGGTCTCCTTCTTGAAATGCCCGATCCCTTATGTTTCTGGTGTGGAATCGACGCAAGTCTTGCTGATAAATGGTCGACCGGATCAAGGCCATCTCTCTTTCTTCTTCTAGGAGATCGACTGCATCTTGCCGAGCCTGCTCTGCTTTCTCTTCTGAGAAGAGTTCGACTCAGGGCGCGTTGTGGAGCAAATCACTCGGGAGTACGGCTTCGGCTCTGTAGATTAAGAAGAATGGGGTCCGTCCAGTCGACCGATTAGGAGTCGTCCTCAATCCCCAAAGTACTGATGGGAGCTCATTGACCCAAGCCCCCGCTGCATGCTTGAGGTCACGCATCAATCGGGGTTTCAGTCCTTTGAGAATCAAGCTATTTGCTCGCTCAGCCTGCCCATTTGACTGAGGATGAGCGACCAAAGCGTAGTCGACTCTCGTGCCTTGGGAAGCACAAAAGGCCCTGAACTCATTAGAGTCGAAGTTCGAGCCATTATCCATGATGATGCTATGCGGAACACCATATCTGAATATCAGTTCCCTGATGAAACTTACAACTGTACTTGCTTCAAGGTTTTTAATGGGCTTGGCTTCGATCCATTTGGTGAACTTGTCGACTGCCACCAGCACATGAGTAAACCCACTCCTGCCAGTCCTCAAAGGTCCAACCATGTCCAATCCCCAGACAGCAAAAGGCCAGACGAGTGGGATAGTTTTCAGAGCTGATGCAGCTTTATGGGACATGTTGGAGTAAAACTGACAACCTTCACACTTGTCCACTATTTCTTTTGCCATCCCATTGGCATGTGGCCAGTAAAATCCGGCTCGGTATGCTTTGGCCATGATGGTCCGAGAGGACGCATGGTGACCACAGGTCCCCGAGTGAATATCATTGAGGATCATTCGGCCTTCTTCTGGCGTGATGCATTTCTAGCCGACCCCAGTTGCACTTTCCCTGAACAACTGGCCTCTTATCATGGTAAAGGCTTTAGATTGTCGGATGATCTGTTGAGCATCTTCTTCATCCTCTAGAAGTTCTTTCCTAAGAATGTATGCAATGTACGACACTGTCTAGTCGGGACTGATGACCAAAGCCCCCATGACTAAGTCGACCATGGCTGGGATTTCGACTTCAGTCGGATCTGTGGTGCTCTTGGGCTGTGGTGACTCTTCAGTGAAGGGATCTTCTTGAACTGAAGGTGAATGAATATGTTCCAAAAACGCATTGCGGGGAATGGCCTCTCTCTTTGAACCTATCTTTGCTAACTCATCTGCAACTTGATTTTTCAGTCGGGGTATATGGTGAAGCTCCAATCCTTCAAACTTCTTTCCAAGCTTTCTTACTGCATTGCAATAACCAGTCATGGCCGGACTCCTGACATCCCATTCTTTCATCACTTGATTAACCACCAAATCTGAGTTGCCATAGACCATAAGGCGACGGACGCCGAGTGAAATGGCCATACACAACCCGTATAAAAGTGCTTCATATTCGGCTTCGTTATTGGAGGAATCAAAATGGATCTTGAGGACATAGCTAAGTTTGTCTCCATGGGGGGATACCAATACTACTCCAGCACCTAAACCATTCAAAATCTTGGAGCCATCAAAGAACATAGTCCAATGCTTCGAGTGAACTTGAGTCAGTAATTGCTGCTCAATCCACTCGACAAGGAAATCTGCGATTGCTTGGGACTTGATAGCTTTCTTCGCCTCAAACTTGATATCCAATGGAAGGAGTTCAATCGCCCATTTTGCCACTCGACCAGTTGCATCTCTGTTATTCAGAATTTCAGACAGTGGTGCGTCGCTGACGACTGTAATGGAGTGATCAGAGAAACAATGTGCAACCTTCTTCATGGTCATGTATATTCCATAGACAAGCTTCTGATAATGTGGATATCTTTGCTTGGATGGAGTCAAAACTTCAGAGAGATAATAAACTGGGCGCTGAACTTTGTAAGCTTTTCCTTCCTCTACTCACTCGACCGTGAGTACCGTACTGACAACTTGTCCAGTGGCTGCAATATAAAGCAGCAAAGGCTCATTGCTGATTGGCGCAGCAAGCACCGGCTGGGTGGAAAGCAGGGCTTTGAGCTCTGCGAACGTTGCATCAGCTTCTTCAGTCCACTCGAACTTATCAGATTTCTTCATCAGTCAGTAAAGAGGCAAGGCCTTTTCACCGAGATGAGAAATGAATTGACTCAACGCGGCCAAACAACCAGTCAACTTCTGAACGTTATGCACTCGCACAGGGCGTTTCATTCGGAGGATGGTATCAACTTTTTCTGGATTGGTGTCGATCCCTCGTTCGGAAACGAGAAAACTGAGTAACTTTCCTCCTGGAACTCCGAACGTGCACTTTGACGGATTAAGCTTGATATCTTACCTCCTTAGGTTGGCAAAGGTTTCTGCGAGGTCAGTCAATAGGTCGGAACCTTTGCGAGACTTGACCACAATGTCATCCACGTATGCTTCCACATTCCAACTGATTTGAGTGAGCAGGCACTTCTGAATCATTCTCATGAATGTGGCTCCGGCATTTTTAAGACCAAATGGCATGGTGACATAACAAAAGCACCCGAATGGGGTGATGAAGGCTGTTTTTATTTCATCGGGACCATACAGTCGGATCTGATGATACCCATAATATGCATCTAAAAAGGACAAGCACTCACACCATGCAGTCGAGTCAACAATCTGATCAATGCGGGGGAGAGGGAAGTGATCTTTCGGGCAGGCCCGATTGATATGCTTGAAATCAATGCACATACGAAGTGAATCGTCCTTCTTAGGGACCATGACTACATTGGCGAGCCACTCGGAGTGGTAGATCTCTCGGATGAACTCTGCTGCTAGCACCCGAGCCACTTCTTCGCCAATCGCTTTCCTCTTCTGCACGGCAGACCGCCGAAGGTGCTCTTTGATGGGTTTTTCCTTGGGGTCGACACACAAACGGTGCTCAGCTGGTCCTCTGGGTACACCCGGCATGTCGGAGGGCTTCCATGCAAAGATGTCCCAGTTCTCACGGAGGAACTAGATGAGCGCTTCTTCCTATTTGTTGTTGAGTGTCGTTGATATATGAGTCGGTGCGGCATTGGAATCGGTCGGGTGAATATGAATCGGCTTCCTTTCACCAGACAACTGAAATGCAGAATTCGTGGCAGGCTTCTTGGCTCGGAGCAAATCACTCGGATCTGCATTCTTGTGATACTCCTGGAGTTCAACTGCTGCCAACTGCGCATCGGCAATTTTGGAACCTTACTGGAAGCATTCCTCTGCCTTCTGCCGATTGCCAGTAACTTTGATCACACCTTTGGGGTCAGTTATCTTCAACTTGAGGTACATGTAACATGGTCGAGCCATAAAACGTGCGTAGGCAGGCTTACCCAGAATGGCATGATAAGCACTCTGGAAATCTACGACTTCAAATGTCAACTTTTCCTTATGGTAATGCTTGGAATCACCAAAAACCACATCGAGGGCGATCTGGCCGAGTGATTCGGCTTTCTTTCCGGGGATAACACCATGGAAACTCATATTGCTCTCGCTAAGTTCGGACATCGGAATGCCCATCCCCTTCAAGGTTTCACCATAAAGGATATTTAGACCGTTACCACCGTCCATCAACACTTTAGTTAGTCGAGTGCCTCCAACCACAGGGTCAACTACCAGTGCTTGCCTCCCGAGGGTGGCTACACGAGTAGGATGATCAAACTGGTCGAATGTGATGGCCGTCTGAGACCATTTCAGATATGTGGTCGTCGTCACCGGAGCGACCATATTCACTTCTCTGTTGATAACTTTCAACCAACTCTTGCTCTCCACATCAGCAAAAATCATGAGGGTGGAATTGACTTTCGGATAACCATCATCTTCCTATCCATCCTCATCTTTGTCCGACTCTTTCTCCTTCTCACTGGGCTGTTTTTCTCTGAACTGCTAGATCAGGAGTCGACATTGTCGAGTGGTATGCTTAGGGTATATCAGATTACCTTCTTCATCCTTCTTCATGTGGATGTGACACGGGAAATCCAACACATCATTCCCTCCTTGTTGCTTTACATTCTTAGGGGGCCATGGCCCCTTAGGTTTTCCCTTGAACTTTCCTTGAGCTACTGCTGCGATCTCGCCGGGTGCTGCCGGCTCAGCTTTACGCTTCTGTTTCCGATTGGAATTACCTCCGGCCTCTTGACCGACTGGCTTACTCTTCCTGCTATGGAGTCGATCCTCTTCTTCTCCATTAGCGTATCGGGTGGCTACCTCCATCATCCGAGTCAGAGTCATATCTCTAGTCTGACCGAACTTCAGGACCAACTCTCAGTATTTGACGCCTTCCTTGAAGGCGCACACTGCTTGATGTTCTGATTCATTTTCAATGGTGTGATGCAAAGTGGTCCACCTCTGAATGAAATCTCTCAAAGTTTCACTCGGCTTCTGTACACAATGCTGCAACTTGGTCAATCCTGCTGGTCGCTTGCAAGTGCCCTCAAAAGTTCTGACGAACACGCGAGCCAGCTCTTCCCAGCTGTATATACTGCCTAGAGCCAATTGAGTCAACCACTCCAGGGTCGACCCTTCTAACATCAGAGGAAGATGTTTCATCGCTACTTCATCGTTTCCGCCTCCAATCTGCACAGCCACTCGGTAATCCTCAAGCCAAGTTTCAGGCTTGGATTCTCCCGTGAACTTACTGACTCCGGTTGCCAACCTGAAGTTGGGAGGAATCACTGCCGCCCTGATGGCTCTGCTGAAACACTCTAGTCCTGAAACATGCACTCTGTTGCCACTTGGACGATCTCTGCCTGGGTCTTCCCTGTGCGCTCTGTTCCGGTCGACTAGGCCTTGAACGAGAATGGATCTCACATCAAAGCCTGGCTTCCCTGGGTCGACTGGTGCTCTGCGCCATCGTGATGTTGTCTATCATCATTCTCGCCGCGCGATATGACGACTCGGAGGAGGCGTAGGCACTCGACGACCATTGTCGCGGTCGAGCTGACGATCATACTGTCCACGGCCTTCACGCTGCAGGGGCAATCTTGGGCTGTGGGCCGACTGAACTGTATCTGCTACCACGGATCTACTGTGAATCCTATTCCGCGACTGAGACACTGCTGTGTTCTGCTCTCCTGCTGCCCGGAGCAAGGCCCGGATCTGCATCAACCCTCTGCCAGCTTCCGACTAGGAAGGTTGGGTCGACTCTGCTATTCGGGCTGCAGCCATGAGGTTCTGAATCGGAGTATGGTATACCTTAGGTGGAGGCGGGAAAAGCTGCCATTGATTAGACTCAGGGACTCGCTCCCGAGCCCGCTCGTCAAGAGTGTGCTGCAGGTTCTCCAGTCGAGTGCGCTCAGCCAAATTAGCCAAGCGCGCCTCTTCCAAGGCCCGAGCCTTGGGGGTTTCTCCAACGATGGGCGTGTGGAGTGCATCCATGTTGCGGCGACGAAGTTCTTCCCTCTGCTGCGAAGAGAGGGGCTTGGGGTGGTATTCCTCAAGGCGCGCGACGGATCACCGCCACCATCTTCGCCGTCTTCGCGGCGGAAGCCAGGCGGACCACGCGGTCCGTCGACCATCTAGACTTCAGCCGCAGGGTCGCTGCTATCGCACTCGAATGCGGTCTCCGCGGAGCCAGTCGACAGATTGAACAGGCTGTGGAGAGTTTCGTCGGGCTCGATTGCTGCGACTTGATGGGTGACCGAACTCCGAGCCACCACGTGTTTCACCCACGCTGAAGCCGCGATCGACCGGATCGCTTGCGGCGGCGAACAGCGGGGAGGGATGACACCATCGGAGCCGACTGATACTGGGTCGACGGTTGCCGGAGAAGGACGCCGTGAACGCACGTGCGGAAGTGTGTCGCCCCTTGAACGGGGAGCGCCTCAACGTCACGGGGAGCTTCTTGAAGCCACGTGGAGTCATCGGCAACCAAAACAAGCGCGTCGAGACGGATCTCGCGGCCCTCAGCCAATCCGCCGTCGGAAACCATGATGATGATGATCGGAAGAACTTGCAACTTCACCAACAAGTCGCTAATACACCGGCCCCAAGGTGGGCGCCAACTGTCGTGGTTCTAAGGTTGACAGTAGAAAGGGGGGTAAGTATGGAGAGGCAAGATCTTAGCTATGGTGAAGGTGTACACACAAGTTTTACGAGTTCAGGCCCTTCTCGGTGGAAGTAACAGCCCTACGTCTCGGTGCCCAGGGGCAGTCGATTGGATTATATGTGTGATGTTACAGGGGGTGCGAACCCTTGTGCCAGAGGAGGGGGCGGCATATATAGAGTACGCCAGGACCCCCGTCGCCCTCCATTACAAGGGACTTAATGTACATAAAGTGGAGGCGTTACTGGTAACACCAGCCTTAAGTGTTGTTAATGACCTTAAAGACTACGGAGTGAACGCATGTCTGTTGTAACGCTAAGTGACTCCTGGTCTTCGGTAGGTCGAGTGATTCTCTAGATGGTCGAATGACAGTAGGTAGGAGGACTCCCGAGTGACATGGTTGTCGAGTGGATTGCACTCGACATCCTTGACTGGGGGGTCTCTTGTTGCCTCTTGGACTTCTCATCTTCTAGGGTAGTGACCTTGGGTAGGACGTATAGAACAGGCCTATGACCCTACCCCAAGTCTGTATCCCCATCAATAAACATATGAATTGAAAGTACTCAACATTCAGGAATTTGATTGCTAGATATAGAAGAACTCCCCCTGAAGATGTGCATAGTGAGGTATTTGCTTTTGAAGCAATGCACACTTGAAGAGTAGAATCATGGTGATCGCCCCCTATATCTTGTAATTCATACACACATTTAACATAGAGAATGAAGAATTTGAAATGCATGATGAAATATGGTGACTGATGTAATTCAGCATGCGTGCATAGTATTAATGAGGAAATAGCATGCAGAAAAATAGAGCAAAGGTATCAGGTCACCATCGGACTTAAGTTTACAACTCGATCAACAAAAGCTTCAGAAGAGCAAGAGTTGCAACTTAACAAAAAAATGCCCATAAATATAGACCCGCTTGAAGACTAACTTAAATTTCTCCCCCTTTGTCATCAAATGACCAAAAGGGACGAAAAGTGAGGACTAACGCCCCTGAAGAATTTCTTCACGAAGTCGAAGGAGGAGCGCCAGCGTTGTTAGGGTCATTGGTCGGAGTAGGGCCTACCGCAGTGTCGTCCAGATCTTCATTTTCATTAGTGTTGCGGGACGTGGAATATGAAGTGGGCACCAAGGGAGGAACTTCGACCTTCTTGAATTTCTTCGGTGGAGGCTTAGCCCAGCCGAAGTCCTGCTTGAAGCCCATCTGCTTGAGATCCTTATCACCGTAGAGGTGATTCAATATAGCCCAGGTGCGATCGAACATTTCATTGAGGTAGTAGTGGTTCTTCTTCACTAAATTATAAGTGGCAGTCATATTGTGAAGAACTGAACCAAACTGGCGTTTCACCCATTTGTGATTGCGATCCACCTTGTGATGAAGACTAAGGAGAAGCTCACAATCAGTCATCACCCTTGGAGCTGTTGCCTAAGGACTTTGCTTTGAAGCATTTGCGGCAGTATCATGAGTGGCAGAATCATCATTGGTGGAATATGAAGCAGCTTTGCGGAATTGTCCATCCAATGGACGAATGCCCTCATCCATGATAGCAGTGGCCTTGCCCTTCTCATCAGCTGAGGAAAATGTCTGTTTGAGGACTTCAATCAGAGGCAAGAAGCTACCATGGTTGAGCGTATCAGCTTTGTAGTTGAGTGAAGACCTTGATCTGAGGAATCTCATGATCCAGGGAGCGTAAGGCTTCAGCTCAAACGGGGACTTGGCGAAATTTGCCAGAGTCCTCATGAAGAAATCATGATAATTCACGGGAATTCTGTGCATGATGTTGAACAATAGATTCTTCATGATGCCAACGACTTCCTCATCATTTGAGTCATGGCCCTTGATTGGACTCAGAGTCTTTGTCAGAATACGATAGACTGTCCTCGGGACATAATGCAATTCCTTCATGAGGAATTTGGTCCTTGATGCTTGTCCAGGCTTCATCGGCTTCATCAGCACTTGCATAAAATGATCAGACAGCTCAGGTTCAGAATATATCAGACGCACACCTTCTGGGGGAGGACTGACTGGCATGGCATGAAGCAATTCAGTTGCTGGTGCCTTGTAGTGAGTGTTTTCAGTCATCCAGTCCAACACCCATGAATTCACATCTTCAGCATTTCTGGTGATGTAAAGTGTCGCGTAGAATTGAAGAATGAGTTCTTCATTCCAATCGCAGATATCAGTGCAGAAATTGAGTAGGCCAGCATCATGAATGGCAGCGAGTACTGGTGCAAAGCAAGGCAGTGATTCCATATCCAAGTGAGGAATATGCTCATGATCGAAGACCTTGTCTTTGTTGAATAGCACTGAAGAATAGAAGTTTGCCTGGCTGGCAGTCCAGAATCACTTTCTCCTCAAACAAGCTGAATCATACGGATTATATTCAGTGAACAATACATGCTCGTTGAAGAAGGCATCAACCTTGAACTTTGGAGTCTTGGAGAATGGATTCTTCGGCTGTGGCTGAGGAGTGTCAGTGATTTGAAGAATAACTTCTGGGACTTCAAGTTCAGGAGCCGCAGGCTGAGGAATTTTAGCTTTTGCTTCAGTAGCAGCCTGGGCCTCCATTTCTTCAGCAACATGTTCATCAGCACTAGTGGCTGGAATCTCTTCAGGAATGGAAGGGGTGGCATTAATTTCTTCAGAACCCATGAGAACTTCAGTTGGGGCCGGGGACTGAGGAATTTGCTGGAGCGGTGTGAACAGAGGCGAGTTGGGGTGCTGACTCTCCCAAAAATCATCATTCATCACGGGAGTGGTGCACGCAATGTCCACATCCTCATCCACTTCCATTTCTTCAACGTCGGCCTCTTCAGCAGTGAATTGAGGCGTTGGCGATGATACCTGAGGGGTTGAGGTGAAAGCTTCAACCTCAATTTCTTCATCCATTTGCTCTGTGGAAGCAGCAGAGGGATCTTCTTCTGCAGATTCTTCGGGAATCTGATATTCTTAGCCATGAGGAACAAGTTCCTTGGATGGCATGCTTGCGAGAGGAACAACATCAATGGGATTCTCCAGTGAACTTGTCAAAATCTTCGCCTTCTTGGGGGCCGAAGAGTCGATCTGTTGATGCCTTCCTCTTCTTCAAAGCAGACACTCCATGACTTTGGTTTTCTTCACTTCTAGAGCGAAGGAAGAATCGACTTGGTGTTGGTGCAAAGGAGCAAATGGCAATGGGATCAATTTCTTGAGCACAACCGATGCAGTTATTCGACTTGAACAGTTTCTTCAGGTGCAGCGACAGAGTCTTCAGCTGGCCTGACAATTTCTTCAGGCGCAACACTAGTGGTTGCCCTGGCAGTTTCTTCAGAGGCTGGAATTTTTTAGCAGGCCCGGTGCTTGTAGTTTCATCAGCATCCTGAAATTCATCAACGGTGCTGGCAATTCCTTCAGTGGCTTGGGCAGATGCTTCAGCCGGTGTGACTTCAATGCACACAGGAGCAGCAACACTTGAAGTGAATGTCTTCGTCAGCTTGACGAATCGGACCTTGGCGCCCTTCCAATCAGCCTTGTAGGCATCAAAATCTTCGCTGAGCTTCTTGATGTCAGCTTGCAGTGCAATGAGCTGCTCAGGCGAAAGATTGAGGACATTGTCCTTTAAGTAGCACTGCTTCTTGTACTGCGCTTTTTTGAGTGACCTGGCTTGGTCAAACTTCCATTTTTCTTCAGTGATGAACGCAGTCACAACGTGACTTTGTCCAGGAGTGAGGCCCAAATCTGGCATTGGAGCATTCGGATCCTTGTGCCATTGGTCGATGAAATTGAGCATTTTCTTTGAATCGATTAGTAGGGGCACAACACTCCCTTTGGCTCTAGCGGCCCGCTGTTGTCTGTCCATGATGATATCAGCTAATTCATCATCATCAGCTTCATCATCACAAGGTGTTTGAAAGACCACTTGCTTCTCGTGAGGACTTGGTCTGGCGCCTCGTCCAGCAGTGGCCTTGGTCTTCAGCAGAGTGGGACGAGCTGATGAAGGGTGAGCTGAAGAACTCGCTGAAGCTCCTGAGGCAATAGATATGCCTGTGGTCCGTTGGCACGTGGCGAGATGCACGGGTTCTGAGGACTTTGCCGGAGGAGCTGAGGGTTTTGAAGCCCGAGGAATTGGTGCAGCTTGAGGAACTGGGGCAACTTGAGGAATTTGCCTCGGTGGCACTGAGGAAATTGGTCGTGAGGGCATTGTAGAAGAACTTGGTGGTTTCTTTGCTGGCTTCTTAGGCATGGCCTTCTTACTTGAAGAAGCTTCAGAAGTGGCAGCGGCAGCAGCAGAATCTTCATTGAATTTCTTCACTGCTTCTTTGGCTTGCTTGGCCAACTTTGCTTGCCACCTGGCCCATTCATCAGCATAATCCTCACCACGTTTAAGGCTTGTTGGATCAGCTAGCTGGCCAGGTGCCAGAGGAGGTCTTGAGCACGGAGGATTGAGAGTGAATCTCTTCATGTATTTGGGAGTAACATATCTGTACTCCCTCCACTCTCTAGCCCATCTCCTTTTGATCCTCTGAATGCGCACTTTGCGCTCATTCTTCGTTTCCTTGCCATATTTTGCCTCATCAGGCGTGCAGTACCCTGCATAGATGTCCGCAGGGATCTCAAAGGCAGTGTTTACTTCAAGCCTCTTTCCTCCTTTCTAAGGACGTTTACCGTCAGCCATTTTCTTCAGTTGAGGAATTTGCACAATTGAGTTTTCTGAAGAAGTATGCAGCTTTTCTTTGAGGAATGCTTCAAATGAGTTAAGTTGATGAGAACCTAGTGATTTAGCAGCTGACATGAGTACCTATGAACAGAGTATAGGTGCAAAGAATTTGAAGAGGTCATATGCGTTCTCAGAAGGTTTTTGTAAAATTTGATGAAGTTTGAGGAAATTGACCCGATGTGTCTTGAAGAATTTCACTAAGCGTTCTTTGTCTTTGGTTCCAGAGTTGTGAGGATCATGAGATTCACACAATTGAGGAATCATGAATAAAAACGTCACTTAGAGAAACAGATCGAGAACTGAAGATTTGTGCTAGGTGTTTAGAGTGTGGAGATCAAAGAATAAACACCTTTTGAGGATTTGATGAAAATCATCAGTAGAATAAATGCGGTAAATGTAACTTTTAATTACCCTTGACGAAGAACAGACGAACTAGAAGTGTAGATTTGGAAGTTCGTCGGCTCGGATCTTCCATGCCCTAACTTGGCGGAGGAAGACGTCTATGGCGACGGCGGAGGGAAGATTTCCGCGGTCGGCGCGAGTACGATGGCGACGAGGTCGAGGCAGTGAAGCTCTTCCTCACCGGCGACGATGGAGTTAGCGGCGGCGCTAGGGTTTGAGAAGCTCGAGCGAGGGAGTGAGTTCGAGCGGAATAAAAGTGAAATGAGGAAGGGGAGGGGTATTTATATCGGAGATGAATAACTGTTCGCTCGAAGAATTTGGATGAACGTGCCCCTGACCCTTCTCATTCGCGTGACATGTGTCACCCACGTACTGTGAAGTGGAGATCGTGTGAGATCGTTTGAGATCGTGGGTGAGTAGATAAGTATATTGTGGAATGTGTAACAGTTTGAGTGGCAAAAGCTAAAAATTTCAGATAAGAATATTTTAAAGTGTCGTTCGCGATTTCTTCAGCTGACAAGGACACAGTGAAGAATTTGAACGTGTTTTAAATAGAATGCACATGAAGAATTTGTGAACGGATTGGGTTGAGTTTAGCATAGAGGGAGAAGGGTCCGATCACATTCACTTAGCAGAAAAGTCAACTTGAAAAATTAGCAATAAGTGAATGATGTAGAGGACATAAACTCATGTATATATATAGTCAAATGAAGAACAACGACGGAAAGAGTGAAGACAATGCAAAGTTGAAGAATTTGAAAAACTGAGGAATTTCAAAGACGAAGAAAAACTCAAATTGAAGAATTTCAACTTTGGTGGTGGCGTATCCCACCGTATAAGAAAGCTGATTTCAGACACCGCGTACAATTCTTGTAGGGTTCTGAGAATCAACTTCTTCATTGATTTCTTCACACTTAGAGGGTTAGTCTTCATTGATTGAAGAAAAACGTTACTTCGTGTTTTGCACATCTAAGTCATCAAGTCAGCATAAGTGTTAGGATGTGTGTCCTTTTCAAAGAACATTCGAAGATTCTAGGATATTTAGCTCACACCGCAACTTGCTAAATCTCTTCTCATCCAAGGGCTTAGTGAAGATATCGGCCAGCTGGTCTTCAGTGCTTGCGTGGTCGATGGAGATGTCGCCCTTCAACACATGATCACAAAGAAAATGATGACGAATCTGGATGTGCTTTGTCTTCGAGTGGTAAACTGGGTTATGAGGAATCTTGATAGCGCTCTCATTGTCGCAGTAGAGAGGCACATTCTTCACGTTGATGCCATAGTCCTTGAGTGTTTGCTTCATCCATAGTAGTTGAGCACAACAAGATCCAGCAGCAATGTACTCAGCTTCTGCAGTGGAGAGTGATACACAGTTCTGCTTCTTCGAGGACCAACATACCAAGGATCGTCCGAGCAAATGGCATGTGCCTGACGTTGACTTGCGGTCCACCCGATCGCCAGCATAGTCAGAGTCTGAATATCCAATGAGATCAAAGGAAGAGCCCTTGGGATACCATAATCCAAGTGTTGGTGTGTGAGCTAGATGTTGGGAAACGAAGTAATTTCAAAAAAAATTCTACGCATACGCAAGATCATGGTGATGCATAGCAACGAGAGGGGAGAGTGTTGTCTACGTACCCCCGTAGACCGAAGCGGAAGCGTTGACACAACGTAGAGGAAGTAGTCGTACGTCTTCCCGGTCCGACCGATCCAAGCACCGTTACTCCGGCACCTCCGAGTTCTTGACACACGTACAGCTCGATGGCGCACCCCGAACTCCGATCCAGCAGAGGTACGGGGAGGAGTTCTGTCAGAACGACGGCGTGGTGACGATCTTGATGTTCAATCGTCGCAGGGCTTCGCCTAAGCACCGCTACAATATGACCGAGGTGTAACATCGTGGAGGGGGGCACCGCACACGGCTAAGGAACGATCACGATGATCAACTTGTGTGTCTATGGGGTGCCCCCCGCCCCCGTATATAAAGGAGGGAGGGAGGAGGGGCGGCCTAAGGGGAGGCGCCCTAGGGGGGCAAACGTACTCCAAGTAGGTTTGGCCCCCCTTTCCTATTAGGAGTAGGAGAGGGAAGGAAGAGAGGGGAGGAAAGAAGGAAAGGGGGGGCGGCCCCCCTCCCAATTTGGATTGGGCTTGGGGGGGCCCTCCTTTGCTCCTTCTTCCTCCCTTCCACTAAGGCCCATATACTTACCGGGGGGTTCCGGTAACCTCCCGGAACTCCGGTATAATCCCAATCTCGTCTGGAACCTTTCCGGTGTCCAAATATATCCGTCCAATATATCAATCTTTATGTCTCGACCATTTCGAGACTCCTCGTCATGTCCGTGATCACATCCGGGACTCCGAACAACCTTGGTACATCAAAATACATAAACTCATAATGAAAGCATCATCGAAACCTTAAGCGTGCGGACCCTACGGTTCGATAACAATGTAGACATGACCGAGACACGTCTCGGTCAATAACCAATAGCGGACCTGGATGCCCATATTGGTTCCTACATATTCTACGAAGATCTTTATCGGTCAAACCGCATAACAACATACGTTGTTCCTTTGTCATCGGTATGTTACTTGCCCGAGATTCGATCGCGGTATCCAATACCTAGTTCAATCTCGTTACCGCAAGTCTCTTTACTCTTACCGTAATACATCATCTCGCAACTAACTCATTAGTTGCAATGCTTGCAAGGCTTAAGTGATGTGCATTACCGAGAGGGCCCAGAGATACCTCTCCGACATTCGGAGTGACAAATCCTAATCTCAAAATCGCCAACTCAACAAGTACCTTCGGAGACACCAGAGAGCAACTTTATAATCACCCGATTCACGTTGTGACGTTTGGTAGCACACAAAGTGTTCCTTCGGTAAATGGGAGTTGCATAATCTCATAGTCATAGGAACATGTATAAGTCATGAAGGAAGCAATAGCAACATACTAAACGATCGGGTTCTAAGCTAACGGAATGGGTCATGTCAATCAGATCATTCAACTAATGATGTGATCTCATTAATCAAATAACAACTCCTTGTTCATGGTTAGGAAACATAACCATCTTTGATTAACAAGATAGTCAAGTAGAGGCATACTAGTGACACTCTGTTTGTCTATACATTCACACATGTATTATGTTTCCGGTTAATACAATTCTAGCATGAATAATAAACATTTATCATGATATAAGGAAATAAATAATAACTTTATTATTGCCTCTAGGGCATATTTCCTTCACTTTTACCTTTCCATCATTGCTAGCCTCTTTGGTACCATGCGTTGCCCTTTCTCACCTTGAGAGTTGGTGCAAACTTCGCTAGTGCATCCAAACCCCGTGATACGATACGCTCTATCACACATAAGCCTCCTTATATCTTCCTCAAAACAGCCACCATACCTACCTATCATGGCATTTCCATAGCCATTCCGAGATATATTGCCATGCAACTTCCATCATCATCATATACATGACTTGAGCATTCATTATCATATTGCTTTGCATGATCATAAGATAGCTAGCATGATGTTTCATGGCTTGTCCGTTTTTTGATGTCATTGCTACGCTAGATCATTGCACATCCCGGTACACTACCGGAAGCATTCATATAGAGTCATATCTTTGTTCTAGTATCGAGTTGTAATATCGAGTTGTAAGTAAATAAAAGTGTGATGATCATCATTATAAGCATTGCCCCATGAAAAAAAGGAAAAAAAGGAAAAAAAGGAAAGGCCAAAGAAGCCTAAATAGAAAAGGGGGCCAAAGAAGCCCACCAAAAAAAAAGAAAAAAAAAAGAAAAGGGGCAATGTTACTATCCTTTTTTCCACACTTGTGCTTCAAAGTAGCACCATGTTCTTCATATATATTGTCTCCTATGTTGTCATTTTTCATATACTAGTGGGTATTTTTATTATAGAACTTGGCTTGTATATTCCAACGATGGGCTTCCTCAAATGCCCTAGGTCTTCATGAGCAAGCAAGTTGGATGCACACCCACTTAGTTTCTTTTGTTGAGCTTTCATACACTTATAGCTCTAGTGCATCCGTTGCATGGCAATCCCTACTCCTTGCATTGACATCAATTGATGGGCATCTCCATAGCCCGTTGATTAGCCGCGTCGATGTGAGACTTTCTCCCTTTTTGTCTTCTCCATATACACCTCCACCATCATATTCTATTCCACCTATAGTGCTATATCAATGGCTTGCGCTCATGTATTGCGTGAGGGTTGAAAAAGCTGAAGCGCATTAAAAAGTATGAACCAATTGCTCGGCTTGTCATCGGGGTTGTGCATGATGGGAGCATTTCGTGTGACGAAAATGAAGCATGGCCAAACTATATGAAGCATCTCCGTCGTATCTATAATTTTTGATTGTTTCATGCCAATATTCTTCAACTTTCATATACTTTTGGCAACTTTTTATACTGTTTTTTGGGACTAACATATTGATCCAATTGCTCGGTGCCGTTCACATCATTGCATGTTTTTGTTTCGCAGAAACCCAATATCAAACAGAGTCCAAACGGGATAAAAACGGACGGAGAATTATTTTGGAATATTTGTGATTTTTGGGAAGTAAAATCAACGCGAGACGGTGCCCGAGGGGGCCAGGAGATAGGGGGCGCGCCCCAGGGACGTAGGCGCGCCCTGGACTCTCCTGGGCCCCCCGTAAGACGGTTGACGCACTTCTTTTGCCCAAAAAGCTAATTTTATGAGAAAGATCTGGGCGAAAGATCCACCCCAATCGGAGTTACCGATCTCCGGATGTAAAAGAAACGGTGAAGGGGCGGAATCTAAGAACGCAGAAACAGAGAGATAGATCCAATCTTGGAGGGGCTCTCACACCTCCCACACCATGGGAGCCAAGGACCAGAGGGGAAACCCTTCTCCCATCTAGGGAGAAGGTCAAGGATGAAGAAGAAGAAGAAGGGGGGCCCTCTCCCCCTTGCTTCCGTGGTGGCCGAACGCCGGGGCCATCATCATCACATGATCTTCACCAACACCTCCATCATCTTCACCAACATCTCCATCACCTTCCCCCATCTATAATCAGCGGTCCACTCTCCTGCAACCCGTTGTACCCTCTACTTGAATATGGTGCTTTATGCTTCATATTATTTTCCAATGATGTGTTGCCATCCTATGATGTCTGAGTAGATTTTCTTTGTCCTATCGGTGATTGATGAATTTCTATGGTTGGTTTGAGTTGCATGTTTTATTATTGGTGATGTCCTATTGTGCCCTCCGTGTCGCGCAAGCGTGAGGGATTCCTGTTGTAGGGTTTTCAATATGTTTATGATTTGCTTATGGTGGGTGGCGTGAGTGACAGAAGCACAGACCCGAGTAAGTAGGTTGTTTGCGTATGGGATAAAGGGGACTTGATACTTTAATGCGATGGTTGGGTTTTCCCTTAATGAATCTTTAGTAGTTGCGGATGCTTGCTAGAGTTCCAATCATAAGTGCATATGATCCAAGTAGTGAAAGTATGTTAGCTTATGCCTCTCCCTCAAATAGAATTGCAATAGTGATTACCGGTCCAGTAACGTAGTCAATTGCTTAGGGACAATTTCACAACTCCTACCACCACTTTTTCACACTCGCTATATTTACTTTATTGCATCTTTATCTAAACAACCCCTAGTTTATGTTTACGCATTCTTTATTATCTTGCAAACCTATCCTATCACACCTACAAAGTACTTCTAGTTTCATACCTGTTCTAGGTAAAGCGAACGTCAAGCGTGCATAGAGTTGTATCGGTGGTCGATAGAACTTGAGGGAATATTTATTCTACCTTTAGCTCCTCGTTGGGTTCGACACTCTTACTTATCGAAAACTGTTGCGATCCCCTACACTTGTGGGTTATCAAACCCCAGGGTGCGTTTACGTGTCGGACATCAACACTGACAGTTTTGGCTGATTCTGGCCCATTTCGTGGACTATTACTCACTGTTTTGGGGTCCTCGGGTGATTTCCATGATTAAGGAACCCCGGGGTGCGTTTACATGTCGGACATCAACACTGACAGTTTTGGCCGATTCTGGCCCGTTTCATGGACTATTACTAACTGATTTGCGGTCCCTGAGCGATTTCCTGGATTGACGGACCCCGGGTTGTGTTTACGTATCGTTCATCAATAATCCTCGGTTTGTCCGATTCTGGGCTATTTCATGGACTATTACTGTTTTGGGGTCCCAAAGCGATTTCCATGATTCTCGAACCCCAAGGTGTGCTTACGTGTTGGTCGTCAAGACTCGCTGTTTGGGCCGATTCTGACCCGTTTCTTGGACTATTACTCAGTTTTGGGGTCCTGAAGAGATTTCCAGGATTGTCGAACCCTGGGGTGCGTTTACGTATCGGTCATCAACACTCGCGGTTTTGGTCGATTCTAACCCATTTCGTGGAGTATAACTCACCGTTTTTGGGTACGAAAGCGATTTCCATGGTTGTCGAACCCCAAGGTGTGCTTACGTGTCGGTCATCAACAATCGCAGTTTGGGCCGATTCTGGCCTGTTTCTTGGACTATTACTCAGTTTTGGTGTACTGGAGTGATTTCCACGATTGACGAATCCCGAGGTGCATTTACGTGTCGGTCATCAACACTCACGATTTTGGTCGATTCTGGTCCGTTTCGAGCACTATTACTCATCGTTTTGTGGTGCCAGAGCGATTTCCATGATTGACGATCCATGGGGTGCGTTTACGTGTCCGTCGTCAATACTCACAGTTTTAGCCAATTCCGACCCGTTTCGTGGACTATTACTTACCGTTTTGGGGTCCCGAAACGATTTCCAAAGTAGTTGAACCCCAAGTTGCGCTTACATGTCGTTCATCAACACTCACAGTTTTGGCCGATTCTGGCCCGTTTCGTGGACTATTAACACTGTTTTGGGGTCCCGGAGTGATTTCCACGATTAATGAACCCCGGCGTGCGTTTACGTGTCGGACATCAACGCTGACAGTTTTGGCCGATTCTGGCCCGTTTCGTGGACTACTCACTATTTTGGGGACCTCGAGTGATTTCCACGATTAAGGAACGCCGGGTGCGTTTTACGTGTCGGACATCAACACTGACATTTTTGGCCGATTCTGATCCGTTTCATGGACTATTACTAACTGATTTGGGGTCCCTGAGCGATTTCCATGATTGATGAACCCCGGGGTGTGTTTATGTTTTGTTCATCAATAATCCTCGGTTTATCCGATCCTGGGCTCTTTCATGGACTATTACTTACCGTTTTGCGGTCCCAAAGTGATTTCCATGGTTGTCGAACCCCAAGTGTGCTTACGTGTTGGTCGTCAAGACTCGTAGTTTGAGCCGTTTCTAACCCGTTTCTTGGACTATTATTCAGTTTTGGTGTCCTGAAGTGATTTCCATGATTCACCAACACCGGGGTGCGCTTATGTATCGGTCATCAAAACTGGTGGTTTTTGTTGATTCTAACCCGTTTCGTGGACTATTACTCACCGTTTTGGGTCCCAAAGCAATTTCCATGGTTGTCGAACCCCAAGGTGCGCTTACGTGTCGGTCATCAACAATCACAGTTTGGGCCGATTCTGGCCCGTTTCTTGGACTATTACTCAGTTTTGGGGCCCCGGGGTGATTTCCATGATTGATGAACCCCGGGGTGCATTTACGTGTCGGTCATCAACACTCACGATTTTAGCCGATTCTGGTCCGTTTTGAGCACTATTACTCATCATTTTTGGGTGCCAAAGCGATTTCCACGATTGACGATCCCCGGGGTGCGTTTACGTGTCCGTCGTCAAGACTCGTAGTTTTGGCCAATTCTGACCTATTTCGTGGACTATTACTTACCGTTTTGGGGTCCCGAAGCAATTTCCATAGTTGTTGAACCGCAAGTTTTGGTCATCATAATTCATAGTTTTCGTCTGGTCCGTTTCGTGGACTATTACTCGTTGTTTTGGGGTCCCGTGATTTCCACGATTATTGAACCCCGGGCTGGGTTTACGTGTCGGACATCAACACCGACAGTTTTGGACTTCTGGCCCGTTTCGTGAAATATTACTCACTGTTTTGGGGTCCTCGATTGATTTCCACGATTAAGGAACCCCGGGTGCATTTACGTGTCGGACATCAACACTGAAAGTTTTAGTCGATTCTGACCCATTTCATGGATGAACCCTGGGGTGTGTTTATGTATCGCTTATCAATAATCCTCGGTTTGTCCGATTCTGGGCTCTTTCATGGACTATTACTCTCTGTTTTGGGATCGCAAAGCGATTTTCATGGTTGTCGAACCCCAAGGTGTGCTTACGTGTTGGTTGTCAAGACTCGCTGTTTGGGCCGATTCTGACCCATTTCTTGGACTATTACTTAGTTTTGATGAACCCCTGGGTATGTTTACGTGTTGGTCATGAACACTCAGGATTTTGGCCGATTCTGGTCCGTTTCGAGCACTATTACTCATTGTTTTGGGGTGCCAGAGCAATTTCCATGATTGACGATCCCTGGGGTGCGTTTGTGTGTCCGTAGTCAACACTCACAGTTTTGGCCAATTCTGGCCCGTTTCATGGACTATTACTTACTGTTTTGGGGTCCCGAAGCGATTTCCATAGTTGTTGAACCCCAAGTTGCACTTACGTGTCGTTCATCAACAATGACCGTTTTGACCGATTCTGGCCCGTTTTGTGGACTATAACTCATTGTTTTGGGGTCCCGGAGTGTTTTCCACGATTAACGAACCCTGGGGTGCGTTTACGTGTCGGACGTCAACACTGACAGTTTTGGCCGATTATGGCCCGTTTCGTGGACTATTACTCACTGTTTTGGGGTTCTTGAGTGATTTCCACGATTAAGGAACCCCAGGGTTCGTTTACGTGTCGGACATCAACCCTGACAGTTTTGGCCGATTCTGACCCGTTTCATGGATTATCACTAACTGATTGGGGTCCCTGAGCGATTTCTATGATTGATGAACCCCAGGGTGTGTTTATGTATCGTTCATCAATAATCCTCGGTTTGTCCGATTATGGGTCTTTCATGGACTATTACTCACCATTTTGGGGTACCAAAGCGATTTCCATGGATGTCGAACCCAAGGTGTGCTTATGTGTTGGTCATCAAGACTCGCTGTTTAGGCCGATTCTGACCCATTTCTTGGACTATTACTCATTTTTGGGGTCCTGAAGTGATTTCCACGATTGATGAATATCGGGGTGCATTTACGTGTCTGTTATCAACACTCATGATTTTTGCCGATTCTGGTCCGTTTCGAGCACTATTACTACTGGTTTTGGGGTGCAAGAGCGATTTCCACGATTGACGATCCCCGGGGTGCGTTTACGTGTCTGTCGTCAACACTCACAGTTTTGGCCAATTCTGACCCGTTTCGTGGACTATTACTTACTGTTTTGGGTCCCGAAGTGATTTCCATAGTTGTTGAACCCCAAGTTGCGCTTACGTGGCGTTCATCAACATTGACCGTTTTGGACAATTCTAGCCCGCTTCATAGACTTTTAATCACTTTTTTGGGGTCCCGGAGTGATTTCCACGATTAACGAACCCCGGGGTGCGTTTACGTGTCGAACATCAACACTGACAGTTTTGGCCGATTCTGGCCTTTTTCATGGACTATTACTAATTGATTTGGGGTCCCGAAGTGATTTCCACGATTGACCAACACCGTGGTGCGCTTACGTGTCAGTCATCAAGACTCGAGGTTTTTCTCAATTCTGACATGTTTCGTGGACTACTACTCACCCTTTTGAGGTCCCAGAGTGATATCCACGATTAACGAACCCCGGGTGTGTTTATGTATCGTTCGTCAATAATCCTCGGTTTGTCCAATTCTAGGCTCTTTCATGGACTATTACTCACCGTTTTGCGGTCCCAAAGCGATTTCCATGGTTGTCGAACCCCCGGGGTGTGCTTACGTGTCGGTCATCAACACTCACAGTTTGGGCCGATTCTGGCCCGTTTCATGTACTATTACTCACTGTTTTGGGGTCCTGTAATGATTTCCACGATTAACGAACCCCGGGGTGTGTTTACGTGTTGGTCATCAGTAACCGCCGTTTTTGTCGATTCTGACCCGTTTTGTGGACAATTACTCACTGTTTTGGGGCCCCAAAGCGATTTCCATGGTTGTTGAACCCCAAGGTGCGCTTATGTGTCGGTCATCAACAATCTCAGTTTTGGCCGATTCTGGCCCGTTTCATGGACTATTACTCACAGATTTGGGGTCCATGAGCGATTTCCATGATTGACGAACCCCGGGGTGCGTTTATGTATCATTCATCAATAATCCACGGTTTGTCCGATTCTAGGCTCTTTCATGGACTATTATTACTCACCGTTTTAAGGTCCCAAAGTGATTTCCATGGTCTTCGAACCCCAAGGTGTGCTGCTTACATGTTGGTCGTCAAGACTCGATGTTTGGGCCGATTTTGACTCGTTTCCTGGACTATTACTCAGTTTTGGGGTCCTGAAGTGATTTCCATGATTGACAAACCTCGTGGTACGTTTATGTGCCAGTGATCAAATCTCGCGGTTTTTGTCGATTCTGACCCGTTTTGTGGACTATTAATCATCGTTTTCGGGTCCCAAAGTGATTTCCATGGTTGTCGAACCCCAAGGTGCGCTTGAACCCCAAGCTTGCTTACGTGTTGGTTGTCAAGACTCACAGTTTGGGCTAGTTCTGACCCGTTTCTTGGACTATAACTTACTTTTCGGGTCCTGAAGTGATTTCCACGATTGACGAACCCTAAGGTGCTTTTACGTGTCGGTAATAACCACTCACGATTTTGGCCGATTCTGGTCCGTTCCGAGCACTATTACTCATCGTCGACACTCATAGTTTTGGCGAATTCTAACCCGTTTCGTAGACTATTACTCACTGTTTTGGGGTCCCGGAGTGATTTCCACGATTAACGAGCCCCGGGGTGCGTTTACATGTAGGACATCAACACTGACAGTTTTGGCCGATTCTGGCCTGTTTCGTGGACTATTACTCACTGTTTTGGGGTCCTGGACTGATTTCCACGATTAACGAACCCCGGGGTGCATTTATGCCTAGCTCATCAACACTCGCGGTTTTTTTTCGATTCTGACCCGTTTCATGGATTATTACTCACTGTTTTGGGGCCTCAAAGTGATTTCCATGGTTGTTGAACCCCAACGTGTGCTTACGTGTCAGTCATCAACAATCCTAGTTTCGGCCAATTCTGGCCCATTTCATGGACTATTAGTCACTAATTTGGGGTCCCTTAGCGATTTCCATGATTGACGAACCCCGGGGTGTGTTTGTGTATCGTTCATCAATAATCCTCGGTTTGTCCAATTCTGAGCTCTTTCATCGACTATTACTCACCGTTTTGGTGTCCCAAAGCAATTTTCATTGTTGTCGAACCCCAAGGTGCGCTTACGTGTCGGTCATCAACAATCGCAGTTTGGGCTCATTCTGGCCCGTTTCTTGGACTATTACTCAGTTTTAGGATCCCGGAGTGATTTCCACGATTGACGAACCTCGGGGTGTGTTTACGTTTCGGTCATAAACACTCACGATTTTGGCCAATTCTGGTCCGTTTCGAGCACTATTACTCATCGTCAACACTCACAGTTTTGGCCAATTCTGACCCGTTTCCTGGACTATTACTCGTTGTTTTGGGGTCCCGGAGTGATTTCCACGATTAACGAACCCCGGGGTGCGTTTACGTGTAGGACATCAATACTGACAGTTTTGGCCGATTCTGACCCGTTTCTTGAACTATTACTCACTGTTTTGGGGTCCTGGACTGATTTCCACGATTATCGTACATCAGGGTGCGTTTACGCGTCGGTCATCAACACTCGCGGTTTTTGTCGATTCTGACCTGTTTCGTGGACTATTACTCACTGTTTTGGAGCCCCAAAGCGATTTCCACTGTTGTTGAACCCCAAGGTGCGCTAACGTGTTAGTCATCCACAATCCCAGTTTTGGCCGATTCTGGCTCGTTTCATGGACTATTACTCACTAATCTGGGTCCCTGTGCGATTTCCATGATTGGCGAACCCCGGGGTGCGTTTATGTATCGTTCATCAATAATCCTCGGTTTGTTCGATTCTGGGCTATTTCATGGACTATTACTCACCGTTTGGGGGTTCCAAAGCGATTTCCATGGTTGTCGAACCCGAAGCTATGCTTACGTGTTGGTCTTCAAAACTCACAGTTTGGGCCGATTCTGACCCGTTTCTTTGACTACTACTCAGTTTTGGGGTCCTGAAGTGATTTCCACGATTGACGAACCCTGGGGTGTGTTTACGTGTCGGTCATCAACTCTCGCGGTTTTTGTTGATTCTGACCCATTTCGGGGACTATAACTCACCATTTCTGGGTCCCAAAGCGATTTCCATGGTTGTCGAACCCCAAGGTGCGCTTACGTGTCGGTCATCAACAATCGCGGTTTGGGCCGATTCTGGCCCGTTTCTTGGAGGACTACTCAGTTTTGGGGTCCCGTAGTGATTTCCACGATTGACGAACCTCGGGGTGCATTTACGTGTCGGTCAGCAACACTCACGATTTTGGCCGATTCTGATCCGTTTCGAGCACTACCACTCATTGTTTTGGGGTGCCAGAGCGATTTCCACGATTGATGATCCCCGGGGTGCGTTTACGTGTCCGTCGCCAACACTCACAGTTTTGGCACAATTCAGACCCGTCTCATGGACTATTACTTACTCCCTCCGTCCGGAAATACTCGTCGAAGAAATGAATGCATCTAGACGTATTTTAGTTCTAGATACATCCATTTTTATCAATTTCTCCAACAAGTATTTTCGGACAGAGGGAGTACCATTTTGGGGTCCCGAAGCGATTTCCATAGTTGTTGAACCCCAAGTTGCGCTTACGTGTCGTTCATCAACACTCACTGTTTTGGCCGATTCTGGCCCGTTTCACTCACTGTTTTGGGGTCCCGGAGTGATTTCCACGATTAACGAACCCCGTGGTGCATTTACGCGTCGGACATCAACACTGATAGTTTTGGACGATTCTGGACCGTTTCGTGGACTATTACTCACTGTTTTGGGGTCCTCCAGTGATTTCCACGATTAAGGAACCCCGGGGTGCGTTTACGCGTCGGTCATCAACACTCGCGGTTTTTGTCGATTCTGACCTGACTCCGACTGCAGGGAATTGAGGATGGCCTGCAGATCCGTGTTGCCAGCGTCCCTCACATCCTCCTTCTCCCCATCCTCCTCAACCTCCTCCTCCACGTCCTCCTCCTCCTCCTCTAACTCCTCTGGGTCCACTGCATACTGCATCCGGAGGTGGCCTCACGGTGATCCGGGTTTCGCGCCTAGTCCGGATCTGCTCAGGGAGCTCGAGCCGGCGCTCCAGCGTCAGAAATGTCTCACTCCTCACCTGGCAGCGTGGGAGCATGGCTACTAGGTGGTCGAGTGGAGTGGAACGTGGCGGCGACGGAGGACATGCGGAGGAAAATGTGGATGGATGGTAGAGTTTCTGTGCCGCCGATCGACTTAAATAGCCAGGCTAGGCACTACGCGGCCTGTCGGATCTGCGCCACCGGTCCGACAAGGTAGACGAGCTTCGGACCGCGGAGTTTTAGGGTGTTTCCTGCTGGGACCCCTTTGTTGGTCCTATGTGGCGGGCGTGCCTGGGCACCCCATGTCCGCCCTATATTTTGGTTGGATATGAGGGGTGTCAGTTAGCCCGGACGTTTGAAGCCCGCTTGAGGCGTCCATTTGGGCTAAAAATTGGGACCGGGCGGTCCACCCGGACGTTTATGGAGGGTTTGGGATGCCCGGCTGTAGATGATATAATCACCCAATTATTTTCGCTGAAAGAGACTATGGAAAAGGGAAAGGAAGAGAAGGCGCTGGATGGCACACATGCTCGCCGGCTGGATCGCCCACCGACCGATGTGGTGAATGCACGACATCTTCCTCCACGCTGTCGACTGCCAGCCCGTGTCCTCATGAGCTATAATGAGAACCGAAAAAGTATAAGTAAAATTACAAAAATAAAGCAAAAAATGAGAACAGAAAACAGAAAAGAAAAGAAAGCAGGTCGTGTGCTCCCGCACTGCTAGGCCGGCTCGTCTGGGGCTCCCCCCGCAGTGAGACCCCCCCTGTCTTGCTTAAAGCGAGACATAGGCTCCCCACTTCAGTATTCTGCGCATTGCGTTCGTTCAATGGCTTCGGCTCTTTTTCATTTGTTGACAGCTTGTTGGGTGTTTTCGTTTACTGTGTGTTGGTTTATGTTTCGGTTTTTCATTTTCATTTTTCTGTTTTTCTCGTTTCATATTTAATTTTTTCTCTGGTTTTTCCCTTTTTTCGCATTTTCTATAGTTTTTGTAATATAGGGAGAATATTTCAATACACACTCTTTTTTTTAATATACATGAACATTTTAGTATACACATTGAACAATTTTTAATATGCAATGAACATTTTCTTACGCACAGCGAACCTTTTTATCAATACACGATGAATAGTTTTTCATACAGGCCAAACTTTTTTACAATACACACTATTCTTTTTAAAAGATTTGCAATTCTAAAAATGTTTTTTTCATGTAAATCACTTTAAAAAATCCAACAGTCATTTTTAGAAAAAATGACTAAAAAACTAAAGAGAAAAAAAGGCAAGGTCAATCTGTGTAACTGAGCGCTAGAGTGGAGTGGCGTGTTCAGGCGGTGATGCTTTTTTTCCACGAGACGCCAAGAAGCCGGAGCTATATTTCCTCTGCAGGTTTGGTGCAATTGTTCTTGTGGAATTTAGGTTCGTGTCCTTGTAGGACCGATCTTTCAGGTTTGTTGAATTTTTGCTGGTGTGTCTTGGTGCTTTTTTTGTTTGAATTTTTCTAAAGCTGGAATATTTCTTCATCGCTATAATGAAAGATCTTGCAATTCGACAACTACCACTTCTGGGGGATCATCTCCGGCCCAAGCGCGTTCATCATTCACGGATCCCATCCCTTTGAATGAGCGAATAAAGGAGATCTCTAAAATCTTTGCAGGCAATCAGGTTTGTTTGCATTGTAAGATTTCAGATCATAGTATTTGATATTACACATACTCAATCTTTTGAACAACAAAGTTATTCGACGAAAATCAGTCAGCACAACAACAAAAAGGAAGCAAGATAAACATCAATGATGAGATTCACCAACTATTAGAGACATTAAAGAGGTGTGCTGGAAGAAACATGAATGTTAAGTAAATATACAATAAAATGATTTTTTCCAGCAAAATCTTTAAGTTTTTTCATCAAATATACTAGTCCATTTGTTGATATCATTAAGAAAAGCAGATGATCTCTTCCCTTTCTTCGACGGAAATGATGGTTAAATATAAATGTTCTAGCTCCACAAAACATGAATGATTTACACACGAAAAGAAACAATGAACAGTCCATATACATGAACCATTTTCCGAATCTTGGCGCAGATTGATGACACAAGATCCGCGTGCCCCCGCCCCTGCATGCTACAAATCTTCTCCTATCCGAAACTTGAAACTTTCCGCAGAACCATGACGAGTCAGGTTATTGTCTAAACATCCCGAAATTATATATTTGATTTTCTTGTGTTTTCATCGCTGGATAGCAACCATGCGACCTTTCAAGTTTCAATCTTTTTTGCGATCCTGCAAAATAGGACCGAGTTCCACTACCAATGGGTAACAGAACAAAACAGAGAAACAACATTCAGGTGCAAAGCTCCATCCAATATTTACATCACAACTGTCGCCTACTAAGAGTGGTCAGCAAACAAGTTGAAACACATTACTACTAAGAAGATCATCCAGCAACATCCAAGAAGCAAAAGCCAGGATGAAAATTTTTGCTCCCAAAATCATAGAAACAAACTTCTACACTTAAAGAGCATAGTTGGCATGTTGTCTCAATCTTCTTTCACCTCCTGTATTGCATCCCTCGCTTCTTCATCATTGTCATTGTTAGCACCTCCAGAGATCAACAGAACAATTTCTCCTCACTCCCTTCTCCCATGATCGTGATGTTCCAGAGCAGTCCTTTGTAGAGCAGCATAACCTTGCTCTAGCATTGCATGATCTTCATCACTTTGCAGAGTTATCCAATATTTCATCAAAGAGACAACATAACCGATATTTTTTAAGGAGAATACGGCGGTGGATCCGCGGTGGACGGGATTGGATTGGAGTTTTCCAGAGATCACCAGACACGTGAAGAAAGATCTAGTATAGAGAGAAAATCTGGAACCGAGCAAAATATCTGCATCTAGATGGTGTAGTGGATGTGGGCATGTTGTGCCAAAACAAACTGACGGATCTACAATCTAGACAACACCAAAATTGGACTACCCCATTAACAATCGCTGGTTACACCGATAACTCGTACCCCTCCATATCCCAAACATATGCACGCGACAACACCCCATTGACCGGTTCTAGGTTATAAAAAATGTAAAAAAACTGAGAAAAGAAACAGACCGAGAATTAGAATATTTAGTATGAGAGAGACCTGATCAAAATTGAAACAACAGAGCATGCATGCACATGCAATTATGCATATACAAGCTATGAGTGCACATGAGCACCTCAGTTATGTACGCACTATGACACTATGGACATCTGCGACGTTGACTCGTAAAACAGACATCGTATCCGTCCGCGGGCTTGGGAACCCATCCGTGGACACTGATGTGGGAGCCGGCCATCCAACCGTAGCCGCAAATGCCTGCAACATTCTTTCGTTAAACATGCTAAACATTGATCAATTAAAGAAAAAAAAAATTATACAACACATTGCTGTTTTGGGAAGGGCAGGGCGGGCAGGCGCTTAGGCGGGCTTCGAGGTTGAAGAAGATGAACAACAACAATTTTAGAAGGTTGAAGAAGTTGATTTGGTCGTCCATCTTGCATCAGACTGCTCACAACGACTTAGATCTAGCCAATTTCTTTTTTTTATCAATTTAGCTAGTACCAGCAATTCGTGATAGAGACACATTTCTATCACATCCAAAACAAACCACTATACACGGGGCGACCACATTAATCGACATATTTCTCTACACATGTATCTGACCAACCCGTGGAGCTCAATTATGGTGGCTGAATCATGTGACCCGGTGAAAAAGGCACGCCACGAACATGGCGGCAAGAATCGACACGGGAGGACACTAGCACCCAACTGAGCTGACAGCCGCGAATCGCAAAGCGTACTCACTCACTCCCGCGGTTCACTGAAAAATCTGGAGTAGTCCACGACCTAAGATCATCTACGGCCGGACTTTGCAAATCTGGTCCCTCAAACGGACGCGACCGGACGCGTCTGCAGACAGTGGCCGACCACGTCTTAAATAGCCACTCTGCATTCGCCTCTCTCATATTTCAACCCTTACATCCATACAAAGCATAGAAAAGCAATCCTACATACTACATACTACGTACTACCCTAACTACTCTTCGTCGTCGAAGATGTCCACGACGACAGTGCCGGGCGCCGGCTGAACGGGTGGGTAGGAGGGCTCTGGCCCATCCTCCTCCTGCTCGACCTCATCCATATAGGTGAGCATCTCCGCCTCCTCCGCGGCCTGCTACGCCTCCATCTCCTGCCGGCGACGGCGTCTAGCCTCCGCATCCGACTCCGACCGGTGGGAATTAAGGATGGCATGCTGCTCCGCCTGCAAATCCACGTTGCCAACGTCCATCACGTCCTCCTCCTCCTCCTCCTCCTCCTCTTCCAACTCCTCCTCTGGATCCACTACGTCCGTAGGTAGCCTCGCAGCGATCTGGGCTTCGCGCCTAGTCCGGATGTGCTCAAGGAGCTCGAGCCGGCGCTCCGGCGTCAGAAATGTCTCGCTCCTCACCTGGTGGCGTGGGGGCATGGCTAATAGGCAGACGAGTGGAGTGGAAAGTGGCGGCGGCGACAGATAGGCGGAAGAAAATGTGGATGGATGGTAGAGTTTCCTTGCCGTCGGTCGACTTAAATAGCCGGGCTAGGCACTACGTGGCCCGCCGGAGCTGTGCCATGCGACGCCACTGGGCTGACGGAGGAGACGAGCTTCGGACCGCCAAGTTTCAGGGCGTTTTCGGCTGGGACCCCTTTTTCAGTCCTATGTGCGAGCGGACCTGGGCGCGCCTAGGCACCCCATATCCGCCCCATATTTGTATTGAATATGAGGAGTGCCGGTCAGCCCGGACGTTTGTGGCCGTTTAAGGCGTTCATCTGGATCGAAAAATCGTGACCCATCAATGACCGACCGGTCCGCCCAGACATTTGAGGACTTGAGACGCCCGGCTGCAGCCTGCAGATGCTCTAATCACCCAATTATTTTCGCCGAAAGAGACTACGGAAAAGGAAAAGGAAGAGAAGGCGCTGGACACATGCTCGCCGGCTGGATCGCCCACCGACCGACGTGGTGCATGCACGGCATCTTCCTCCGCGCTGTCTGCCAGCCCGTGTCCCCGTGAGCTAGCCAACAAGCCCCGCGCGCTCACGAGCAGGATACAACCAAAACGCGCACCCGCGCCCCATCTTCACCCCCCTTTCTCTCTCTAAATCAGTGTTGCAACTAGCAACTACAGTTGCAGATCGAGTTCACCTCGTCGCTCCAGCCAATGCACCCCTCCGCTGGATCTCCCTAGATAATATCTTATCCCGCCGAGAACGACGGCAGGGTTGGGCACGTCGTAGTATAAGTTCAGCCGCAGGCCGCCGCCGTCTCGATCGACACAAAGACACAGAGAGGGAGGGATCTGATTTTTTGAAGGGGATGGCGCATGGCAGAGGCAGTTCCCGGCGGCTGCATGCGCGTCTACTCACGGTGGTCGGGCTCCTCGCCTGCGCCGCCGTCGCGCCGCGCTCCTTGGCGCTCAACGTCGGCCTCCAGACCCTCGACGCCGACGGCGACGGCGTGGTACGTGCACGATCTACGCATGTACTATAACCTAGTACACTTTATAGCACGTTATTAAGCTGAGTATGCTTTGCTTTGTCGACTAATTCTCGGCGGGGACGCGGACGCAGAGCAAGCAGCAGGCGTGCAGCCGAACATGCGAGTCCGACCACTGCACGAGTACGTACGCGCATCACCTTCTTCTTCCTCGTTCACCATGGTACGCTGAGGTGTTTGTTGATGATCTCTTCTCTTGACGCAGCGGCGCCCTTCCTGCGGTACGGCAAGTACTGCGGCATCCTCTACAGCGGGTGCCCCGGCGAGCGGCCGTGCGACCCCCTCGACGCCTGCTGCATGCACCACGACAACTGCGTCCTCGTCAAGAGTATGTATCCCCAACAACTCATCGATCCATCGTCAACTATTTATATAACCGACGTCTGACTCTCGATCGGCACATCAGATGACTACCTGAGCACGGAGTGCAACGAGGGCCTGCTGGAGTGCCTGGCGGAGCTGCGGGACGGCACGGGCACCTTCGAGGGGAACAAGTGCATGATCGACGAGGTCATCGACGTGATCACCGTCGTCATCGAGGCCGCCGTCGTCGCCGGCCGGGTCCTGCACAAGCCCTAGCCAACAGTATCACTGGCGGCGCGCGCCGGAGCCGGCGAGCTGGAGGACAAGCAGCAAACAACTTGCTCGGTAGGTGGGTGGTGCATGCCTTTTCTGCTTGGTGTCACTCATCAGTCACGGTGTGTGTCCGTGTCCTGGCACGCATGCACCGGCGCCTCACGTACAGTCTCGCGGGCACGGGCGTGACATGGTTGGTGCTTCAGCTAAGATCGACGACGGCGCCGGATTTTACGACCGACATGTATATGGGCATGGTTACCATCACCTGCTTTGCAGGATTTTATTTACTTGATGAGTTGGTTCGTCTTTGCCTACACATCATGTGCAGCTCGTACGTGTTCATGTCACGCATAATTGGTACTTACTACACTGTTGTTACCACTGTTCAAATTTCAGTGAATTTTGCTGCTTAAAGCTACTTCGGATTTTGGGGGTAATCTATAGATCGGTACCGTAATTTGTGTCGTCTGAATTATGTATAGGACAAAAGCGACCTGTCCATTAATTGGATTATTATATGATGTTGATGTGATGGCGACGCCTTTCAGAGTGTACGGCTGCCCCGGTTCGATCTGCATATAACGTGATTACTTTTGCACACAATCGTTTTCTTTCTTCAGAGAAAGGACACTTTTGGCTAGGGTTTCTCTTTCCTCCCGCTGGTGCCCTCGCCGGTCTACCTCGTCTTTGTCTTAGGCCATGGAGGCGCGGTGGATTCCGGTCTTTACTGATGGGAGGGCTTCGCTTTTTCATGATTTTTTTAGTTTTGTTAGGATTTGTGTCCTACTCAGAAAGGTGAAGCCGCGACGGCTCTCTGAAAATGGAATAAAGTTCTTCCCGCCTAGCCCAGTCCCGATGGTGTTTCTAGCACCAACGGAGGGCGTGTAGAGGTTTGTCTCCAGCGGATCTCGTGGGATTCGGTCAGCGTTTGTCTTCGGTGGATCCATGTGGATCCGGTATTCGTTTGTCTGTGTTTGTGTGTCTACAGGTCGGATCCTTCCGACCTACACTTCTCTTCATCGGCGCCAGTTGTTGTTCTGATGCGCTGGTCCTATGGGTGTTGGGGAACGTAGTAATTTCAAAATTTTCCTACGCACACGCAAGATCATGGTGATGTATAGCAACGAGAGGGGAGAGTGTTGTCCACATACCCTTGTAGACCGGCGGAAGCGATCTGGCGTAGAGGAAGTAGTCGACGTTCTCCTCGCGATCCGACCGATCCGGCGCCGTTACTCCGCGCCCGAGTTCTTGACACACGACTGCTCGATGGCGTCCCTCGTACTCCGATCCGGTAGAGTGTCGAGGAGAGTTCCGTCAAGACGACGGCGTGGTGGACGATCTTGATGTTTCACCGGGCGAGGCTTCCTAAGCTTGACAGTATAACCGAGGTGGAATATGGTGGAGGGGCGCACACGGCTAAGGAACGATCTCACGATCAACTTGTGTGTCTTGGGGTGCCTATACCTCGTATATAAAGGAGCCAGGGAGGCGGCGCCGAGAGAGAGAGGCAGGAGGAGTCCTACTCCTTCCGGAGTAGGACTCCTCCAATCCTATTCAATTAGGATTCCGGGAGAAAAGAGAGGAGGGGCGGCCACCTCTCCTAGTCCTAATAGGACTAGGGGAAGGGGGAGGCGCGCAGCCCATCTAGGGCAGCCCCTTCTCTTTTTCCACTAAGGCCCACTATGGCCCATTTACCTCCCGGGGGGTTCCGGTAACCTCCGGTATTAGTAAATTCTGTTTTACTTGGAACCATTCGAACTCCAAACATAGGCTTCCAATATATCAATCTTTATGTCTCGACCATTTCGAGACTCCTCGTCATGTCAGGGATCACATCCGGACTCGAACTTCTTCGGTACATCAAAATACATAAACTCATAATAAGCATCATCGAAACCTTAAGCGTGCGGACCCTACGGTTCGAGAACAATGTAGACATGACCTAGAACTATTCACGGTCAATAACCAACAGCGGGACCTGGATGCCCATATTGGTTCCTACATATTCTCTGAAGATCTTTTATCGGTCGGACCGCATAACAACATCGTTGTTCCTTTGTCATCGGTATGTTACTTGCCGAGATTCGATCGTCGGTATCCAATACCTAGTTCAATCTAGTTACGGCAAGTCTCTTTACTCGTTCCGTAATACATCATCTCACAACTAACTCATTAGTTGTAGTGCTTGCAAGGCTTAAGTGATGTGTATTACCGAGAGGCCCAGAGATACCTCTCCCACAATCGGAGTGACAAAACCTAATCTCGAAATCGCCAACCCAACATCGCCTTTGGAGACACTGTAGTACTCCTTTATAATCACCCGATTCGTTGTGACGTTTGGTAGCACCAAAGTGTTCCTCCGTAAGCGGAGTTGCATAATCTCATAGTTACAGGAACATGTATATGTCATGGATAAAAGCAGTAGCAACATACTAAACGATCGTGTGCTAAGCTAAGGGAATGGGTCATGTCAATCAGATCATTCTACTAATGATGTGACCTCATTAATCAAATAACAACTCCTTGTTCATGGTTAGGAAACATAACCATCTTTGATTAACAAGCTAGTCTAGTAGAGGCATACTAGTGACATGTCGTTTTGTCTATACATTCACACATGTATCATGTTTCCGGTTAATACAATTCTAGCATGAATGATAAACATTTATCATGAAATAAGGAAATAAATAATAACTTTATTATTGCCTCTAGGGCATATTTCCTTGATCTCCCACTTGCACTAGAGTCAATAATCTAGATCACATCACCATGTGATTAACATCGATAGTTCACATCATCATGTGATTAACACCCATAGTTCACATCATTATGTGACCAACACCCAAAGGGTTTACTAGATTCCGTAATCTAGTTCACATCGCTATGTGATTAACACCCAAAGAGTACTAAGGTGTGATCATGTTTTGCTTGTGAGAGAATCTTAGTCAACGGGTCTTTCACATTCAGATCCGTTATGTATTTTGCAATTTTCTATGTCTACAATGCTCTGCACGGAGCTACTCTAGCTAATTGCTCCCACTTTCAATATGTATCTAGATAGAGACTTAGAGTCGTCGGATCGGTGTCAAAACTTGCATCGGCGTAACCTTTACGACGAACCCTTTTTGTCACCTCCATAATCGAGAAATATATCCTTACTCCACTAAGGATAATTTTGACCGCTGTCCAGTGATCTACTCCTAGATCACTATTGTACTCCCTTGCCAAACTCAGTGCAGGGTATACAATAGATCGGTACACTGACATGGCATACTTTATAGAACCTATGGCCAAGGCATAGGGAATGACTTTCATTCTCTTTCTATCTTCTGCCGTGGTCGGGTTTTGAGTCTTACTCAATTTCACACCTTGTAACACAGGCAAGAACTCTTTCTTTGACTGTTCCATTTTGAACTACTTCAAAATCTTGTCAAGGTATGTACTTCATTGAAAAAACTTATCAAGCGTCTTGATCTATCTCTATAGATCTTGATGCTCAATATGTAAGCAGCTTCACCGAGGTCTTTTGAAAACTTCCTTTCAAACACTCCTTTATGCTTTGCGAATAATTATACATTATTTCCGATCTACAATATGTCATTCACATATACTTATCGAAATCTTTGTAGTGCTCCCACTCACTTTTCAATAAATCTGAGGCTTCACCGTAAGTGCGTATAAAACTATATGCTTTGATCAACTCATCAAAGCGTATATTCCAACTCGAGATGCTTGCACCAGTCCATAGATGGATCATTGGAGCTTGCACACTTTGTTAGCTCCTTTGGATCGATAAAACCTTCGGTTGCATCATATACAACTCTTCCTCCTAAAACCCATTCAGGAATGCAGTTTTTACATCCATTTGCCAAATTTCATAAATTGTGGCAATTGCTAACATGATTTGGACAGACTTAAGCATCGCTACAGTTGAGAAAAACTCATTGTAGTCAACACCTTGAACTTGTCGAAAACCTTTTGCGACAAGTCGAGCTTTATAGACAGTAACATTACCGTCAGCGTCAGTCTTCTTCTTGAAGATCCACTTGTTTTCTATTGCTTGCCTACCCTCGGGCAAGTCAACCAAAGTCCACACTTTGTTTTCATACATGGATCCCATCTCAGATTTCATGGCCTCAAGCCATTTTGCGGAATCTGGGCTCACCATCGCTTCTTCATAGTTCGAGGTTCATCATGATCTAGTAGCATGACTTCGAGCAGGATTACCGTACCACTCAGTGCGGATCTTACTCTGGTTGATCTACGAGGTTCTGCGGTAACTTGATCTGAAGTTTCATGATCAACATCATTAACTTCCTCACTACTTGGTGTAGGTGTCTCGAAACTGGTTTCTGCGACGAACTACTTTCAAGTAAGGAGAAGGTACTATTACCTCATCAAGTTCCACTTTCCTCCCACTCACTTCTTTCGAGAGAAACTTCTTCTCTAGAAAGGATCCATTTTCAGCAACGAAAATCTTGCTTTAGGATCTGTGATAGAAGGTGTACCCAACAATTTCCTTTGGGTATTCTATGAAGACGCACTTCTCCGATTTGGGTTTGAGCTTATCAGGATGAAACTTTTTCACATAAGCATCGCAGCCCCAAACTTTAAGAAACGACAACTTTGGTTTCTTGCTAAACCATAGTTCATAAAGTGTCGTCTCAACGAATTTAGATGGTGCCCTATTTAACGTGAATGCAGCTGTCTCTAATGCATGATCCCAAAAGCGATATTGGTAAATTGGTAAGAAACATCATAGATTGTACTATATCCAATAAAATACGGTTATGACGTTCGGACACACCATTATGATGTGGTGTTCGGTGGCATGAATTTGTGAAACTATTCCACATTGTTTTAATTGAAGACCAAACTCGTAACTCAAGTATTTATCTCTGCGATCAGATCGTAGAAACCTTATTTTCTTGTCACGATGATTTTTCCACTTCACTCTGAAATTCTTTGAACCTTTCAACTATTTCGGACTTATGTTTCATCAAGTAGATATACCCATATCGCTTTAAATCAACTATGAAGGTCGAAAATAATGATACTTGTCATGAGCCTTAATATTCATCGGATGACATACATCGGTATGTATGATTTCCAACAAATCATTGCTCGCTCCATTGTTCGGAGAACGGTGTTTTAGTCATCTTGCCCAAAAGGCACGGTTCGCAAGCATCAAGTGATTCATAATCAAGTGATTCCAAAATCCCATCAGCATGGAGTTTCTTCTTTACACCAATATGACCTAAGCGGCGATTGCCACAAATAAGTTGCACTATCATTATTAACTTTGCATCTTTTGGTTTCAATATTATGAATATGTGTATCACTACGATCGAGATCCAATGAACCATTTTCATTGGGTGTGTAACTATATAAGGTTTTATTCATGTAAACAGAACAACAGTTTATTCTCTTACTTAAATGAATAACCGTATTGCAATAAACATGATCAAATCATATTCATGCTCAACGTAAACACTGAATAACATTTATTTAGGTTCAACACTAATCCCGAAAGTATAGGGAGTGTGCGATGATGATCACATCAATCTTGAAACTACTTTCAACACACATCGTCACTTTACCCTTAACTAGTTTCATTTATTCGCAACTCCTGTTTGAGTTACTACTCTTAGCAACCGAACCAGTACCAAATACCGAGGGTTGCTATAAACACTAGTAAAGTACACATCAATAACATGTATATCAAATATACTTTTGTTTACTTTGCCATCCTTCTTATCCGCCAAATACTTGGGGTAGTTCGCTCCAAATGACCGGTCCCTTTGCGGTAGAAGCACTTAGTCTCGTGCTTAGGTCCAGACTTGGGCTTCTTCACTTGAGCAACAACTTGCTTGCCGTTCTTCTTGAAGTTCCTTCTATCTTTCCCTTTGCCCTTTTTTGAAACTAGTGATCTTGTCAACCATCAACACTTGATGCTCTTTCTTGATTTCTACCTTCGTCGATTTCAACATCACGAAGAGCTCGAATCATTTTCGTCATCCCTTGCATACTATAGTTCATCACGAAGTTCTACTAACTTGGTGATGGTGACTAGAGAATTCATCAATCACTATCTTATCGGAAGATTAACTCCCACTTGATTCAAGCGATTGAAGTACCTGGACAATCGAGCACATGCTCACTAGTTGAGCGATTCTCCTCCATCTTTTAGCTATAGAACTTGTTGAAGATTTCATATCTCTCAACTCGGTATTTGCTTGAAATATTAACTTCATTTCTGGAACATCTCATATGGTCCATGATGTTCAAAACATCTTTGAAGTCCCGATTCTAAGCCATAAAGCATGGTGCACAAAACTATCAAGTAGTCATCATATTGAGCTAGCCAAACGTTCATAACGCGCATACGCTCATCGCAATAGGTCATCACCTAGCGGTGCATTAAGGACATAATTCTTACGTGCAGCAATGAGGATAAACCTCCGATCACGGATCGAATCCGCATCATTGCTACTAACCTTTTCAACATAATTTTCTCTAGGAACATATCAAAAACAAACATATGAAAGCAACAACGCGAGCTATTGATCTACAACATAATATGCAAAATACTATCGGTACTAAGTTCATGATAAATTTAAGTTCAATTAATCATATTACTTAAGAACTCCCACTTAGAAAGACATCTCTCTAGTCATCTAAGTGATCACGTGATCCAAATCAACTAAACCATAACCGATCATCACGTGAAATGGAGTAGTTTTCAATGGTGAACATCTTATGTTGATCATATCTACTATATGATTCACGCTCGACCTTTCGGTCTCGTGTTCGAGGCCATATCTGCATATGCTAGGCTCGTCAAGTATAACCCGAGTATTCTGCGTGTGCAAAACTGGCTTGCACCGTTGTAGATGGACGAGAGCTTATCACACCCGATCATCACGTGGTGTGCAGGCACGACGAACTTTGGCAGCGGTGCATACTCGGGAGAACACTTCTTGATAATTTAGTGAGAGATCATCTTATAATGCTACCGTCAATCAAAGCAAGATAAGATGCATAAAAGGATAAACATCACATGCAGATCAACATAAGTGATATGATATGGTCATCATCATCTTGTGCTTCACGATCTCCATCTTGCAGCACCACCATGATCACCATCGTCACCGGCGCGACACCTTGATCTTCATCGTAGCATCGTTGTCGTCTCGCCAAACTTATGCTTCTCGACTATCGCTACCGCTTAGTGATAAAGTAAAGCATTACAGATGCGATTGCATTGCATACAATAAGCGACAACCATATGGCTCCTGCCATTGCCGATAACCGGTTACAAAACATGATCATCTCATACAATAAAATATAGCATCACGTCTTGACCATATCACATCACAACATGCCTGCAAAAACAAGTTAGACGACCTCTACTTTGTTGTTGCAAATTTTACGTGGCTGCTACGGGCTTAAGCAAGAACCGGTCTCACCTACGCATCAAAACCACAACGATACTTCGTCAAATAGACTCCGTTTAACCTTCTCAAGGACCGGGCGTAGCCACACTCAGTTCAACTAAAGTGAGAGAGACAGCACCCACGGTCACCTTTAAGCAACGAGTGCTCGTGGCGGTGAAACCAGTCTCGCGTAAGCGTCTGGCGTAATGTCGGTCAGGCCGCTTCATCTCACAATACCGCTGAACCAAAGTATGACATGCTGGTAGGTAGTATGACTTTGTATCGCCCACAACTCACTTGTGTTCTACTCGTGCAAAACATCAAACCATAGAAAAAACCTAGGCTCGGATGCCTTTGTTGGGGAACGTAGTAATTTCAAAATTTTCCTACGCACACGCAAGATCATGGTGATGTATAGCAACGAGAGGGGAGAGTGTTGTCCACATACCCTTGTAGACCCGGCGAAGCGATCACAACGTAGAGGAAGTAGTCGACGTTCTCCTCGCGATCCGACCGATCCGGCGCCGTTACTCCGACGCCCGAGTTCTTGACACACGTACAGCTCGATGGCGCCCTCGTACTCGATCCAGCCGAGTGTCGAGGGAGAGTTCCGTCAAGCCGACGGCGTGGGACGATCTTGATGTTTCACTGCGCAGGCTTCGCCTAAGCTTCATGACAGTATAACCGAGGTGGAATATGGTGGAGGGGCACCGCACACGGCTAAGGAACGATCTCACGATCAACTTGTGTGTCTTGGGGTGCCTCTACCTCGTATATAAAGGAGCCAAGGGGAGGGGCGCCGCCAGAGAGGGAGGTGCAGGAGGAGTCCTACTCCTTCCGGAGTAGGACTCCCTCCAATCCTATTCAATTAGGATTCCGGAGAGGAAAAGAGGAGGAGGGGCGGCCACCTCTCCTAGTCCTAATAGGACTAGGGAAGGGGAGGCGCAGCCCATCTAGGGCAGCCCCTCTTTTTCCACTAAGGCCCACTATGGCCCATTTACCTCCCGGGGTTCCAGTAACCTCCGGTATTCAATAAATTCTGTTTTACGCCGGAACCATTCCGAACTCCAAACATAGGCTTCCAATATATCAATCTTTATGTCTCGACCATTTCGAGACTCCTCGTCATGTCCGGGATCACATCCGGACTCGAACTTCTTCGGTACATCAAAATACATAAACTCATAATAAGCATCGCCATCGAAACCTTAAGCGTGCGGACCCTACGGTTCGAGAACAATGTAGACATGACCTAGAACTATTCACGGTCAATAACCAACAGCGGGACCTGGATGCCCATATTGGTTCCTACATATTCTCGAAGATCTTTTATCGGTCGGACCGCATAACAACATCGTTGTTCCCTTTGTCATCGGTATGTTACTTGCCGAGATTCGATCGTCGGTATCCAATACCTAGTTCAATCTCGTTACGGCAAGTCTCTTTACTCGTTCCGTAATACATCATCTCACAACTAACTCATTAGTTGTAGTGCTTGCAAGGCTTAAGTGATGTGTATTACCGAGAGGGCCAGAGATACCTCTCCGACAATCGGAGTGACAAAACCTAATCTCGAAATCGCCAACCCAACATCCGCCTTTGGAGACACTGTAGTACTCCTTTATAATCACCCGATTCGTTGTGAAGTTTGGTAGCACCCAAAGTGTTCCTCCGTAAACGGAGTTGCATAATCTCATAGTTACGGGAACATGTATATGTCATGGATAAAAGCGGTAGCAACATACTAAGCGATCGTGTGCTAAGCTAAGGGAATGGGTCATGTCAATCGATCATTCTACTAATGATGTGACCTCATTAATCAAATAACAACTCCTTGTTCATGGTTAGGAAACATAACCATCTTTGATTAACAAGCTAGTCTAGTAGAGGCATACTAGTGACATGTCGTTTTGTCTATACATTCACACATGTATCATGTTTCCGGTTAATACAATTCTAGCATGAATGATAAACATTTATCATGAAATAAGGAAATAAATAATAACTTTATTATTGCCTCTAGGGCATATTTCCTTCAATGGGGCCTTAGCACGACGACTTCCCGACTGTCTACTACAATAAGGTTTGTCTGGCTCCGATGAGGGAGGGGCAAAGACAGTGGCGCGCCTTCGGCTCGCTCTAGTGCTTGTCGTCTTCGCTAGGTGGTCTGCGGACCTGGATGTATTTTTTACTACTGAAATTCTTTGTACTACCTTGACATTTGATGAATAGATTGAAAGTTTTCTCGCAAAAAAAAGTGATTAGTTTTGCACTAATGCTACATCTACGCAAATTTGCTTACTGGTTTAACGTAAACAGTCAGATGGAGGATTAGGGTTGCAGGTTAGGGGAGGAAGGGCCCACCCCCTTGAAATTCAGGGGGAAAGAACAGTTGGTTAGGAAATTTACGTAAAGGTCTTCTTAGGCTTGCATAGATGTAGGATTATTGTTAGTTTTGTGAACATTGCATGTGCTTAGCTTAGACAAGTAGGGTTGCTATATCGGTTCGATCTGTCATAATAACAGTTGGTCGATGATTTTGACCAAAAAAAGGGTCTAGCAAAATCGATATCCCGCACTTTTTCATATTTTTTGGAGGCTGCTTAAAATTGCAACACGAACATTTCATAACGCGCACCTCCTGTCACCATCGACCGCATCTCTGCGCTGCCACTGTTCGGTGTCACCTTCGTCCCTCAACTATCGTGATTTGGCCCTGCTCGCCTCCTATGAGCCGTTCTCGGACGTCACACGCTTCATATCAGTATCTGCGGGCGTGGTTAAGTTTTATGGAGATCAGTATCTGTGAGCACCCAATGTCGAGGACATTGCGAGGCTTCTAGCAATGAATGAAGCAAGAGGTTGACCTCGGATGCTTGAGAGTGTTGACCATAAGCATATGAGGTGGAAGAATTGCCCTGCAACTTGGCACACCCAATTCACTACGCATTGCCATGATGGCATGATGCAACAATTATTCCGTAAACGGTTCCCTTTGAGAAATTGTGGATTTGGTATTGCTACTTTGGGTTGTCTGGGTCACATAGCATAATGACATCATTGCCTTGCAGAGATCTCATCAATTTGCCTGAATAATATGTGGCACTTCTCTAGGATGCAACTACATGGTTTGGCATCGGTATGACGAAGCTACTATCTAGCCAATTGTATCTGTCCATCTTGATCAACATTTGTGAAGACAATTTCTATTCCCGTGACCAAGAAACATAAACATTTCACGAAGACGCAAGAAGCAACGAGGAAAGACATAGGGAGAGCATTTGGAGTGCGGCAAGCTAGGTTTGCAATTGCCCAGGTTCCAGTTCGTTTCTGGAATAAGGATGTCTTAGCAAAGATCATGACTTGTTGTGTAATCCTACACAATATGGTCTTCAAGGATCAAAGGGATAATGCCAAGATCATGGATTATGGAAATGTTGGCACACCCGTCAGGCCTCGCAGGTACACAAACTGCATTCAAGCATATCTTAAGGCGTGGCGAAATATTGAAAACCAGGCCTCCCATGATCAGTTGTGTGAAAATAACATTAAACAAATGGTAGCTAGCTGGAAGATAGTGTATTTATATTTCTTTAAAATTTATTTATTTATATTTGAAAAAATTGTTGATTTGGATCATTTGTTCTATTCGGATTAATGGTTGATATTTGTTGAACCGTTTGATCTAAATTGTAGTAGAGTAGATAGAAGAAAACAAAAGGAAAAAAAAGTATGAAGGCTATATTAAGGTGATCTTGTGTTTGCGCACAACCTGCAAAAAATTATTGAGCATGCTGACGATATGATGACTCTGCAACAGTTGTTGGTTGTGTATGAGTTACATACATGCTTGGCCGAGTTTTACATTCATGCTTTCGAGGTGATTGTTTATCTTTGAAAACGGTACATCCAAAATACCACGAAGTTAGGAAATCACACCGAAAAAAATATTGATAGGTGGTAAGTTAAAACAACTCTAGCAAAGTCGTCATATCGACGATCACCATCTGCCGTATCTAGAGGATCCGCTCGCTACTCTTCCTCCTTGTCCCCAATTGAAGCTTGGGGGTGCTCTCTGGTGGGACATTGACAAGAAAGCGGGTGGTATATTGGAGGTGGGCGAAATGGGAACGGGGGGCATTGGAGAGAGGATTAAGACGAGAGAGTGAGGGCGTCGGCCTTTTATAGGCACTCGTGGGCGCCATTAAGGAGGCAGTACACGACCAACAACCGGTGGTCAAAGGGCGGGTCTTCCAATGAGAAACGTTGTAGTGGCTTACTGTCACGCTGCTGGCCCGCTCACACGCTCGTCATGTCCTGACCTGCTAATAAGCAAGTAGGAGATGATGCCGTGTGGCGGCCATCCAACGGGTCGCCAAGGGAATCCGAGGGGGCGGGCGTGGCAGCAATGGTCACGTGACCGTCGCCAGTGGTGTGTGGGAGGCCTTGCATGTTCAAAACTCGACAGTGGCACGAGAAGGAAGAAGTTGAAACTTTCCTCCCGCGCTGGCGGATGTGTATGGACCGAACTCCATATTGGACGTCCCCAGCCTCCATATATGGACACTACAAGGTCGTTATGGAGCGAGCTGCATAAATTATGGCAATGGACACCCATATGACAACTCATCTAGTGTCATTTTGGTCCAAAAACACCATATTATTAGTTATTATAGCGATCGGGGCTATATGAAGACTGCTACAGTTGCTCTTAGTTTTAACAAGTTGTCAGGACCCGAATTATTGGAAGAAATCGGTCAAAGAACTGAGCAAGGGTGTTTTGGAATTTGTGGGTAAATTATGGGATAGTTGAGAAGATAATCGCCTCTACTTCTAATTAATCTAAGGAACTAAATTTTGGCGAACTCTTTATTACTACCTCCATTTTGGTTTATTAGTCCCCCTTATATTTTGGATCAAACTTTGATCTTTTATTTAACTATCAAATAATAAGTTATATACCACAAAAGTAGTATCATTGAAAACCTCTTTCGATATGAATCCAGCAATGTAAGTCTTGTGACATACAATTTGAATTTTGTTAGTCAAATCTACAGTCAATTTTTGACACAAAATACAAAGGGACCAATAAACCAGGATGGAGGTACTAGTACTCAACATGAGGTAAATGGCCTAAACAAAGCTCCTGGTTTAACTGAATACAGTAAACAGTAATTAAGGCAAAAAGCCAATTAACAACAGACGTTGATTCTCACCATCACATGCACCGTTGGATAACTGAATGCGCTCCACACATTGCTCTCATGGATAACAGAGGGATATCCTCTCCTGCTATGACCTGGCTCTGCTAAGTTGTTCTTATGTCATCAGACTGTATGAGTTTTACAGAACACAAGTTTTTTTTAGATAAATGGCCTGGTTTTACGTGCATGCTTTCCTGGTGATTGTTTATATTTGGAAACAGTACATCGCAAAATACCACGAAATTAGAAAATCACACCGAAAAATAGAAATAGTGAGCAGTTATCATGATACCTGATCATGAAACAAAAGGCAGCCGCGACAGATTCTGAGGAGGAAATTGGATTTATTTCAGGATTGCAGATAGTAACTGATATCATGACAACACAACAGCAAGTATTCAGTATTTACAGTGTACACATGTGAAAGACAACAAAGAAACCAGCATTGCTCCGCGGCGTTCCCAAATTTCACTGCACCGATGATAAGCAACTGAAACTGCTTGTTTATTAGTAACTGGCTGAACTAAGACACATAGAGCGGTTCAGGCGCAGTTTTCCTTTGTATCCTGAGAAACAAACATAAAAAAAATCATGTAAAAAAGGTGAGTAAAATCAACAAGTCTGTGTACACAAATCACATAGTATTTCCATGATGTTGCATATGGTGTGGCATATGCTTTGTCAGCGCACACAAACTTCTAATTCTAAGATCAGAGTGCTATATCATTGGACACCCGACAGAATAACCTCAAGTATTACGACTAACATAACCAAACAAGTAGCAAAAGTATTAACCTAACCTGAACAAGTACTATACTCACACAATATCATGTTTCATTTTTCTTCATGGGTAACCAAATATGTTTTCAGTTATTACGAAACTGTTGCACGGCATTAGAAAACTATGCTTGTCTAAAACCAGCAGCTTGGTTTGAGGAGGAAACAAGTGTTTGCCAAGTTCAGTGAACACTAGGGCTCATTTCGCTGCCCTTCTAGTTCTGACAGTTAATTATGTGACACCATCTTGAGCAGATAAAATCTAAAAAATATAATTTGCAACTGAACCATTGTCGCGCCATCATGAACTAACCAGTTGTCCTTGGACCATTTACATCCTTCCATGTCAACTACATGTAAGCTCAGTGCATGTCTTGACACTGGAGAAAGGTTCTCGAAGCTGTGAAAGAAAGCTAAAGCATGTTAGCGAAAGGTAAGAAAGAAAACAGCAACAAGGAAGCAACTGCGATATAAAAAGGAAATTCACCTCTGATGTACAAGATCGCCGTGAATAACAACAAAGTCACCTGATTTCATTTCCAGTGGTACAAACTCTTTCTGGTCATAAAGTGGGGAGGGGCGATCAAAATGAGTACCATTTTCATCTCTGATCATTCGCCTTTTTAGACCATCTGGTCCAGAACATTGCAAATGTCAAAAATTAGATAAATAGATAGTCTTACAGCAACAGAACTTTTTGGGATAAATAATTTGGTAATGTCACATACTTTTATGTGATCCAGGAATTGCCCATAGGCAACCATTGGTAACTGTTGCATCTTCAAGTGCAAGCCACAATCCTGTGCATGACAGGGGCTCTGTATAAAGGAATGTATTATCCTGGTGTGGCACCACCTCGCCACCAATGCCCGGTTGCTGAAATGTGAAGAAACAACTCAATAACAAAGAATAAAACATGCATATCATATGCAAACTAACTAGAGTCTTCAAAAGGTACCTTAAAGATGTACATAGATTGAATAACTGCAGGTCTCTTGTACCCTAAAGAAGAGAACAGGCTAGAAATATTCTCCGAGAAAGCAAACTTTTTGAACACAGGGTCATGTTCATGCAGTGCTGCATAAAATATAGTATGGCGAAGGTTACATATCTAAATAGTTGAGAAATTATGTCATCATGAAAATATGCAAGCATATAAAAAAAAAGAAGCAACCTACACCATAGCGAATGTTAACTCGTAAACAAGAAAATAACAAGAGCCTAAGATGAATGAATTAGCTCCAGATGGGAAAATAACCTAAACCACACGCACTTTTGACTTAACTCCAGACTAATGGAATTATAGACAGCAAACTTAAATGCAAGTCTGAACTCATTTTTCCAGATAAGAACAACACTGTCCACTGAAATGCAACATGATTGTGCTTTAAATTATTAACACCAGCATCTTTAAATCAGATGCATTTTTTTTCAAAATATACTCAATTTTATCGCTTTTCAGTGAATAAGGAATTTCCTTGTTGTTTCACACACGGGACAACAAATTCTTGGTCCATGCAACATAAACAGTCAAATGATATTCACAAGAACCAATTGATCATATAGTTCAAAAGACAAACATGTAAAATAGTTTCTCTCTGAATTTGATTGCATCGTGGGCATACTAACCATGTCCAACTTTATTGATTGAAAGTTCCTTTGGCTGTCTCAAGCATCCATCATCTCCAAATGCCTTTTCTGTGGTCACAGAAACAGCAAAGTGACAAGAGAGAAATCACCATCAATAGCTAGGATGTAAAGCAGGAACAGAATTACAGAACTAGCAGCACAGTTCGCCGCCATATGTGACGCTGTAACTTATATCTTCTTTTCTAACAAATTACCTAGCATCTCCTAGTTCAAGGAGCATGGATGATAAATGCTACAGATTGGTTATTCCTAATTGACAAGGGTAACTCATTCCCCACAAGTCCAAGATGACAGAAATCACACACCCTCGAAGAAGAAAGATATATTCTCCGCACTCTTGAAGAAGTAGTCGTCCTTCAGCTGCCGCTGCATAGGAAAACAAAATTATTCCGGAAACACAAATCCAGATCGGGCAGCATGTGAGACTAGAGATCAAATCTATCAAGTGAAATTTGAAGCTAGTTAACTGGATAACTGTAAATGGCAGACTGACACATGCCTAAAAAGTTGGGTAGCTATTATTTGGCAAGTCAAAAGTATCCGTCTGAACAAATAAGGCAAGTTCGAGACGACATACGTGATCCTTAGTGGAGAAGACACTGGAGTCAGCGCCGTCGAAGCCGTCGACGAGCTTGGCCATGCGGTCGCGCATCGCCTGAACCTCCTCCGCGCTCGAGAACGACTTCAGCACCAGGTAGCCTGGAACCAACGAGATTGAGATTAGGGCTTCCGCTGCTAATTTCGAGATTGGGGGAGCCGCCCCACGGCTGCTGGGAGACAGAGAGGTTGGGGGAGAGGAGGTGCGACGAAGACGTGCTCACCGTTGGACTCGAAGAAGCTGAGCTGCTCGGCGGTGAGGCTGCCGGCCGGCGGCATGGCGGCGGCGACGGAGGTAGATGTGTGAACGGAACAGGGGATGGGGTACGGAACTGTTTGCCGTCACGTTTTCGTTTTGTCTGGTCGATGGCAGTTTCCTGAATCCTGAAGCCACCCGAGCGCGCCCATGTGATATCAACCTATAGTTTATTTTGTGATGTCAAAAAAAAGTACAGTTTATTTTTGACTGCAATAACTAGCGAACATTCGCCCGGAAATATGACATTTGTGAAGTTTCTAGACAGATTCTTCATAGATTCAAGAAAATTTCTGAAAAGAAAAGAAAAATACGGCAAAAACGGGCAGAATTTGCCATCTTCTATACAGCCTAAAAATGCTCGCTTGCCATCCCCTTACAGGGAACATTCGCCAGTTAGTATTTATGTTAATTTTTCATAAATAGAAATGATACCTTTTCAAGTTCAGTCTGAAAACACTAAAAAAATGTAAGACATTTGGATGTTTGACTTTGTTTTTTTAATACCCAAATCTATTATAAAAGTTCACCAAAAATACAAAACACCTCAAACATAAAAATAATACATTATTGTCATGTGACCACCGAACGACCACTGCCGCCGCCAGAACAACTCGCCCACGCACTGCTATCCTTGGTTCGCGCCATATGTGCGGTGACATAGGTACTTATTTGTGGTGATGGGAGGCTCCTATATCGCTGCTTGGTTGCTTCCTCACGTGGGCATGATTAACAATCGTGTGGCGATGTTCACGTCAGGGTGTGCACATGAACAGTTGTTTTCGAGTGTGTGTGGAGGTATTGGTTCGGCAAGCGGATGTGGTAGCATAAGATGACTTCGGTTTGGTGATGTTTTTTGAGTGTTAGATGTTGAGTTTTGAGACGAGAACCCCTATGCATTGTTTGGACTTGACAACCAAGTTGTTTACATGATGTTTCCTTCTTGAAGACACTACTTGCATTTTGCTTAGACTTTCCTCTTTTGGGTGCAAACTCTTAAACTATACTTTTGTGTCTAGATCCGTCGATAGTGGCGTTTGCACGGTGTTTTCCAGAGAAGTTGACTTTGGAGAACCTTACTCGCAGTCTGTGTGTTTGTCTAGGGTAATGATTGATGTTTTTGTTTGTTGTAGCACATTGTTTAGAGCTTCAACATGACACTCGATGTCATGGTCTCTTTTTTCATATGTTTTTTACTTTTAGATACAGTACATGGGTGTAAGCATCCTAGTGTTCTCGAATGCTCCTGATATTGTGTTGTTGTATAGGTTGGATGTATTTGGTATCATCTTCTTGATCTTTGATAAGGCACATCTAGATGTGCCTTAGTTATTGCACATTTAAATGATTCAATCAAACTATAAAGATAAAGAAAAAAGACAAAAGAAAATGTTTGCACAAATCTGCGCTTAAAATCAATGGCATAAGACTTAGATGTGCAGTACTTAGGGCACATCTAGATGTGCTTTAGATGTGCAATACTTAAGGCACATCTAGATGTGCTTTAGCAAAACTGATATTGTTTTCATCGAAGAAAATAGGTTTTCTCTAGGGGATCGAAGAAAATAGGCTGCACGGAAACAATGTGAGAAAAAAAGGAGTATGCTTATAGGGCCAGGCAATGTTGGGCTTGGGCAACTACGGCCCCATCTTATCTGCCGATCCAATTAACAGTGTCAGCTTAAGGGGTACGCTAAAACCGTCCGTCTCCGCGTAGGAAATAAGCAACCGGGAGTCCTCCGCTGCCCCCAAATCGGCAACCGCTCCCCGTAAAACTCTGCTCCGCCGCGATCGATTCCCCTCATAAACCAACCCCAATCCAATCCGGCCACCCCCCTCGACGGCGACCATGGCGGACTGGGCGGGGCTCCACGAGGACTTCCTCCTCCTGCTCGTCCCGCGCCTCCCCTCCCTCGACCTCCGCACCTTCCGCGCCGTCTGCGCCTCCTGGCGCGCCGCCGCCGCCACCTTCGCCTCGGCCGGCGGCCGCCCGCGCCCCGACCGCCCCTGGCTCCTCCTCCCCGCCGACGCGCCCGACCCGGAGTTTCGCCGCCTCGTCATCCGCCGCGACCGCGAGGTCCCCGTCGTCACCCTCCCCGCGCGCCTCGGCCGCGCGCACGACCGCCGCCTGTTCCCCCTCGGGTCCTCCCGCGGCGTCATCGTGGCCGCCGACGACCGCGGGGCTATGCACCTGCTCGACCTCGCCACCGGTAGGCGCGCGCCTCTGCCCCCCGTCGCCGCGCTCCCCCTCGCCGACCGCGTCGAGAGCACCCCTGCCGGCCTCAGTGTCCACCTCAAACGCGACCCACGGGTCTACTCCATCGACGGCCTGATCCACCGCGAGGACACCCTGATCCACAAGGCCGTCCCGGTGCCTACGCCCGGCGGCGGGGCGATGGTGATCGTCATCTACTCCCCGCAGAGCCATCGCCACCAGTGGGCCACCGCTCGTCCAGGCGACAGCACCTGGAAATCCGTGAAGCCGAGCAGCATCCCCGCGGTGGTGGACCTGGCGCTCCACCGCGGCCAGCTCTACGCCAACACCCTCTTCGGGATGGTGTACGTCTACCCGGAGCTGCACGGGCTGGGCTCCGCGTCCCCGGATATCATCCCGTCCATGACGCGGAGGCCGACCTCGGGCTTGAAGAGCAGCTTACTCGTGCAGACCCCGGGAGGCGGCGCGCTGATGCAGGTGGAGTTCGTCCGCCCCGCGGTGGATGGCGAGGGCGGGGAGTTCGTGGTTCGCGTGCTGGACGAGTGCGGCGGGACGTGGGAGGAGGAGGAGGACATCGGCGACGTGGCGGTGCTCGTGGACGCGTCCGGCGCGGTGGCCGTGTCCACGAGGGAGTGCCCCGGGCTGAGGCCCAGCACCATCTACTACGCGGACCTCGACGGCGACGAGACGCGGGTTCGGGCGTACAGCCTCGCCGGCAAGCACAGGAAGTTCGAGGTCGTCGAGTCCCTCCCCAGGGCGGAGGGAAACAATCGGCCGTGCTTCTGGTTCACGCCGGTCTATTCACAGTGACAATGAGGTCTGATCATGATCAATGTCCGTTTTTAGTCTCGCTAAATTGCTAGGCGTCGTTTGAATTGTTGCGGCAACAATGTGGAAGGAGTTCTTCTTGTGTTCAATATTGGTTGTCTGATATTCATGCAATATATGCGTTTCTACGACTTGTGCAGTGTTCATCCTAGGAACTTTGTGTCTGCACGCCAATGCTATCCATCCTATGTATATACATGAAACTGAACCTGCCTCTGTGTGTGTCGTCACTAATTTCCATAACTCTTAGATCTCTTCTCTAATCGCTTGATTGATTTTGGTAAGGGCAGCGATCTGCACCGGCCCAATCGTTGGGCCGGTCAAGCACCAGCCGTCAGATCTGGGCCCCCCGAGCCGTCAGATCCCTTTGTCCCCAACCTCTCTCATCTTCAACCTCCCGCACGGAAAAAGAAGAAGCCCGCCTTCGCACGCGCCGACGCCTCCGCACGCGCCAACCGCCTCGCCTCCTCACAGCCGGTCGCTCTCACCGCCGATCGCCGCCCTCGCCGTTGGTCGCCGCCCTCACCTACGCCGCCTTCATGCGTTTCTCACCTCCGTGGATGCAGCAGCATGCGCCCATGGTTGCACTCGTGGTTGTAGGCTTGCAGCTCCGGGGGAGATGGCCCAAGCTCCGGGGGAGATGGCCGCATCCCCGGTGGCGCCGGCCGCCGGCCGCAGCACCTGTCGTTGTGCTCGCGATGTACCTCGCCGTGTGCCCACCCGAGGCTTTTGCTGGTTCCAACAAAAAACGACACCGGTTGTAGCAAAAAAGTTTATCGCTTCCAGCAGAAAAGCTTACCACTGCAGCCCGCCGTCGTCATTGTAGCGAAAATGTTAACCGGATGTAGCTTCTGTGGTTGCCGATTGCAGCAAACAAATGACGTGGTTGTAGCAAACACAAAAAAAGAAAAAAGTTTCCATCGTTTTCAGAAAAGCTTCGACTGTGGTTTGCTGGTGGCAACAAAAATGTCAGCTGTTAGTAGCAAAATATTGTGCTGGTTCCAGCAAAAAATGCTCGCCGGTGCCGCCACCATGTCGTCCATGTAGCAAAATTGATCGCCGGTTGTAGCTTTTGTGATTGCCAGTTGCAGCAAAAACAGCTTCTGGTTGCAGCTCACATCGGTACTTCCAGCAAAACTCTTGTCAGCCGTCCTCCATGGTTGCATCATCTTTTCTACATGGTTGTAGCACCGACTCTGTTGGTTCCAGAAAAATCCGCCGTCTTTTATTTCCGGCTTTTTTATTCATAGGTTCCAGCTTTTTATTTTGTCGGTTGCAGCGTTTTTCCCAGCCCGATGCAACACTTTGTAGCAGAAAAAAGATTTTAATGTGGCTGGAGGTAGAAGAAAGGTAACAGATAAGGCAAGAGATAAGTAGGAAGGAAAAAAAGGGCAGTCATGTGGGCCCCATATCGTGTGCGTGAGACGTGCATAAGCAGTTTGCCTGGGATCGTGCCAGCGTGGCAAGAAAAGTCAGCGTGATACGTGTGTTGTGCGCGTGAGTGAGCGTGACCGGCCGAAAGTTGCGCCGGCGCGCCGTATATTAATGCTTCCCTTTTGGTAATGTTCCCTCTGTGAGTTGAATGGATACCCTGCTTAACTGAATATTTTCTCTCAATATACTGAATCCCTCATCCTATAGCCTTTGCAGCTACGGTGAAGGGTGAATATTCCATCTATATCAGTATGTTGGATGTTTCCACCATGAGCTGGATGGTTGAATACAGACACAAGGCTGCATTTGGCATCATTAAGAGAAAAACAACACAGCAACTTAATGCGGTTCATTAGAATGACAAGGATCTTTACTCTCCATGTGGGAACCTTATCTACATAAGGTCCATCTATATGCCAAAAAGTTTGGCATCATCATTAATGTTCATTGCTGGAAAAAAGGAGATAACCTTATAAACATGAAAATTCCGATAGTGGTAACTGGTGAACATTAGTTGGCAGGGGATGCCAAGCAAACATTTTTCTTGTGTGGCAACTTTACCTGCTAAGAGACCACAAATCCTTTTTTGTCACAAAATATCTCTTCACAGAAAATGCCATGCTGTAATATTGCTTCAATGATTGTCGATTGGAATTTAGTGGATTTTGAAACTTTTGAAAGTTGAAATGAGAGGGAATAAAAGGACTTTCCCAATTCTTCCTTTGATGACAATTTGAATTTCATTTGAAAATAGATCAAACCAGAAACTTTATGCAACTCAATGATTTTCATTAGAGATGATAAAATGACGTCTTCAAATTATAAGAAAGAGAGTTGGAAGTTCAAAAGAATCATTTGAAGTTATTTGAAAATCCCTTTAGTTCTTTCTGAAACTACTTTCTACTTGAGTTGACTTGAGTTTCAATTTCAAATTTTCTGAAAGACTATTCAAAAAGAGAAAAGGAATATGACCCTTCAATTCAGAGACAAATTTGAAGTATATTTGAACCAGGAAAAAACGTAAGGTATTTGGAAATGAGTGTAAAACGTGAAGTATTTGGTAATGAGTTTAAAATTCAAACTCATTTAGGGTTTTTAATCAATTTTTTCTCCAAAAAATAAATATATGGAAATGAGTGTAAAATGATTCCCTCCAAGTGAAAAATAGGAGAAAATAAATTTGAAATTATTTTAGTATTTTAAAACGATTTTACTAGTTTTAATTGCAACATAAGCATGGTTGGAATTTTAGTAATTTTTATAGATTTTATTTCGGCAAAATAAGAAGTGCACCTTGGCCTATATATGCCAAGTTATTTTTTTGCAAAATTTTATTTAATTTGGACTACATTTGATTTTGTTTTGGGAGCCATTTTTCTTCAATGTTTTTATATTAAATAAATTGGCCGAAGCCTTTAGCCGTAGGCGCCAGCCGCCGGCCATTTCAACCCACGGCCTGCCTCATGCGCCGAAGTGCGAGGGAGCGGTAACCCGATCCCTTTACCTCTCTCTCTCTCTCTCTCTCTCTCTCCCTCTCTCGCCGATGGGTGGACCCCACCCCTTCTCTTTCCCCTCGCCCACGCCATGCCATGCCAGAGCATGCCTGGAGTGACACCGAATCCCGGATCTTCGAGGATTCGATCCCGAGGCCGACCCCTACCCCAAGAATTTGTCCCTATAAAATCCCGCACTCTCCTCTCTTGTTCCCCCTAGAGTCCACGCCCGAGAGCCACCACATTGCTCGCCATCGTTGTTCGCATCTTGCCGGAGCCGCAGTCATTCATCGTCGAATTACCACGCCGGTGAGCACCCCGACGATCCCATCCTCCGCCCAACTACTTCTCTCGACATTGCGTTTCCATTGACATCTTTGCTTCGTTGAGATCGCGCCCAAGCCTGCACCTCGAGCTCAACCGACTCTGCCAGAGCACGAGAATTCACCGAAGCTTTGTCGAGCTCGCTCCGCTCACTCACGACGTCGCCGACGACTGCCATCACCACCACCAGACTTCCCTTGGAGCGCGGCTAGTTACTTGAGTTTGCGTTGATTTTTTCTTGAAAAGGAAAGGGTGATGCAACAAAGTAGAGATAAATTTTCCCTCAATTGAGAACCAAGGTATCAACCCAGTAGGAGGCACAAGCAAGTCTCCAATCTATGCACATGCATAAACTAACAAACACTTGCACACAACGCGGAAAAGGTGTTGTCAATCCCTTCACGACACAAACAAGAGTGAGATATAATAGATAGATGTAAAACAAATAAAAGTAAATGAAACTTAGCGAGGTAATTTTGTATTTTTGGTTTTATAGATCTGAAAATAATAGATGGAAAATAGACCCGGGGGCCCTAGGTTTTACTAGAGGCTTCTCTCTCGAAGAAAGCATACGGTGGGTGAACAAATTACTGTCGAGCAATTGATAGAAAAGCGCCAAGTTATGACGATATCTAAGGCAATGATCATGAATATAGGCATCATGTCCGTGACAAGTAGTTTGAAACGATTCTGCATCTACTACTATTACTTCACACATCGACCGACTCCTGCCTGCATATAAAGTATTAAGTTCATAAGAACAGAGTAATGCTTTAAGCAAGATGACATGATGTAGAGGGATAAACTCAAGCAATATGATATAAACCCCATCTTTTTATCCTTGATGGCAATGATACGTCTCCAACCAATCTATAATTTTTGATTGTTCCATGCAATTATATTATCTGTTTTGGATATTTAATGGGCTTTAATATGCTCTTTTATATTATTTTTGGGACTAACCTATTAACTGGAGGCCCAGTGACAGTTTCTATTTTTTTGCCTAGTTTAGAGTTTTGCAGAAAAGGAATACCAAACGAAGTCCAAACGGAATGAAACCTTCACGATGATCTTTCTTGGATCGAAAGCAAACCGGAAGACTTGGAGTAGAAGTCTGGAACACCATGAGGAGGCCACGAGGCAGGAGGGCACGACCAGGGTGTAGGCGAGCCCCCCACCCTCATGGGCCCCTTGTAGCTCCACCGACATACTTCTTTCGCCTATATATACTCTTAAACCCTATAAACATCAAAGAGAGCCATGAAACCATTTTTCCACCGCCGCAACCTTCTGTACCCGTGAGATCCCATCTTGGGGCCTTTTCCAGCGATCTGCCGGAGGGGGAATCGATCATGGAGGGCTTCTACATCAACACCATAGCGTCTCCGATGAAGCGTGAGTAGTTTACCACAGACCTTCGGGTCCATAGCTATTAGCTAGATCGCTTCTTCTCTCTCTCTCTCTGATTCTCAATACAAAGTTCTCCTCGATGTTCTTGGAGATCTATTCTATGTATCTCTTTTGCGGTGTGTTTGCCGAGATCCGATGCATTGTGGATTTATGAACAAGATTATCTATGAATATTATTTGGTTCTTCTCCGAATTCTTATATGCATGATTTGATATCTTTGCAAGTCTGTTCGAATTATCGGTTTAGTTTGGCCTACTAGATTGATCTTTCTTGCAATGGGAGAAGTGCTTAGCTTTGGGTTCAATCTTGCGGTGTCCTTTCCTAGTGACAGTAGGGGCAACAAGGCACGTATTGTATTGTTGCCATCGAGGATAAAAAGATTGGGTTTATATCATATTGCTTGAGTTTATCCCTCTACATCATGTCATCTTGTTTAATGCGTTACTCCGTTCTATGAACTTAATACTCTAGATGCATGCTGGATAGCGGTCGATGTGTGGAGTAATAGTAGTAGATGCAGAATCGTTTCAGTGTACTTGACACGGACGTGATGCCTATATTCATGATCATTGCCTTAGATATCTTCATAATTATGCGCTCTTCTATCAATTGCCCGGCAATAATTTGTTCAGCCACCGCAATGAAGGAAATATGCCCTAGAGGCAATAATAAAGTTATTATTTATTTCCTTATTTCATGATAAATGTTTATCATTCATGCTAGAATTGTATTAACCGGAAACATGATACATGTGTGAATGCATAGACAAAACAAGATGTCACTAGTATGCCTCTACTAGACTAGCTTGTTAATCAAAGATGGTTATGTTTCCTGACCATGAACAAAGGAGTTGTTATTTGATTAACGAGGTCACATCATTAGTAGAATGATCTGATTGACATGACCCATTCCCTTAGCTTAGCACACGATCGTTTAGTATGTTGCTACTGCTTTTATCCATGACTTATACATGTTCCTGTAACTATGAGATTATGCAACTCCGTTTACGGAGGAACACTTTGGTGCTACCAAACGTCACAACGAATCGGGTGATTATAAAGGAGTACTACAGGTGTCTCCAAAGGCGATGTTGGGTTGGCGATTTGAGATTAGGTTTTGTCACTCCGATAGTCGGAGAGGTATCTCTGGGCCCTCTCGGTAATGCACATCATCGAAGCCTTGCAAGCACTACAACTAATGAGTTAGTTGTGAGATGATGTATTACGGAACGAGTAAAGAGACTTGCCGTAGCGAGATTGAACTAGGTATTGGATACCGACGATCGAATCTCGGGCAAGTAACATACCGATGACAAAGGAACAACGATGTTGTTATGCGGTCTCGACCGACAAAGATCTTCGTAGAATATGTAGGAACCAATATGGGCATCCAGGTCCGCTGTTGGTTATTGACCGTGAATAGTTCTAGGTCATGTCTACATTGTTCTCGAACCGTAGGGTCCGCACGCTTAAGGTTTCGATGGCAGTTATTATGAGTTTATGTATTTTGATGTACCGAAGGAGTTGAGTCCGGATGTGATCACGGACATGACGAGGAGTCTCGGAATGGTCGAGACATAAAGATTGATATATTGGAAGCCTATGTTTGGAGTTCGAATAGTTAGTAAAACGGAAATTCTCTGAGTACCGGAGGTTACCGGAACCCCCCGGGAGGTGAATGGGCCCCGATGGGCCTTAGTGGAAAGGAGGAGGGGCAGCCCAAGCCTGGCCGCGCGCCTCCCCCCCCTTCCCTAGTCCTACTAGGACTAGGAGAAGGGGGCCGGCCCCCTCTCTCTCTTTCCCCCCTCCGGAAACCTAGTCCAACTAGGATTGGGGGGGGGGGAATCCTACTCCCAGAGGGAGTAGGACTCCCAGGGCGCGCCACCCTTGGCCGCCGGCCCCCTCCCCCCTGGCTCCTTTATATACGGGGGCAGGGGGGCACCTTGGAACACACAAGTTGATCGTGAGATCGTTCCTTAGCCGTGTGCGGTGCCCCCCTCCACCATATTCCACCTCGGTTATACCGTCGCGAAGCTTAGGCGAAGCCTGCGCCGTGAAACATCAAGATCGTCACCACGCCGTCGTCTTGTGGAACTCTCCTCGACACTCGGCTGGATCGAGTACGAGGGGCGTCATCGAGCTGACGTGTGTCAAGAACTCGGGCGTCGGAGTAACGGCGCCGGATCGGTCGGATCGCGAGGAGAACGTCGACTACTTCCTCTACGTTGTGATCGCTTCGCCGGGTCTACAAGGGTATGTGGACAACACTCTCCCTCTCGTTGCTATACATCACCATGATCTTGCGTGTGCGTAGGAAATTTTTGAAATTACTACGTTCCCCAACAAATGGTATCGAGCCTAGGTTTTTCTATGGTTTGATGTTTTGCACGAGTAGAACACAAGTGAGTTGTGGGCGATACAAGTCATACTACCCACCAGCATGTCATACTTTGGTTCAGCGGTATTGTGAGATGAAGCGGCCCGGACCGACATTACGCCAGACGCTTACGCGAGACTGGTTTCACCGCCACGAGCACTCGTTGCTTAAAGGTGACTGGTGGGTGTCTGTCTCTCTCACTTTAGTTGAACTGAGTGTGGCTCGCGCCGGTCCTTGAGAAGGTTAAACGGAGTCTATTTGACGAAGTATCGTTGTGGTTTTGATGCGAGGTGAGACTGGTTCTTGCTTAAGCCCGTAGCAGCCACGTAAAATTTGCAACAACAAAGTAGAGGACGTCTAACTTGTTTTTGCGGGGCATGTTGTGATGTGATATGGTCAAGATGTGATGCTATATTTTATTGTATGAGATGATCATGTTTTGTAACGAAGTTATCGGCAATCGGCGAGAGCCATATGGTTGTCGCTTTATTGTATGCAATGCAATCGCCTGTAATGCTTTACTTTATCACTAAGCGGTAGCGTAGACGTAATAGCATAAGTTTGGCGAGGCGACAACGATGCTGCGATGGAGATCAAGGTGTCGCGCCGGTGGCGATGGTGATCATGGTGGTGCTGCAAGATGGAGATCGTGAAGCACAAGATGATGATGACCATATCATATCACTTATATTGATTTGCATGTGATGTTTATCCTTTTATGCATCTTATCTTGCTTTGATTGGCGGTAGCATTATAAGATGATCTCTCACTAAATTATCAAGAAGTGTTCTCCCGGGTATGCACCGTTGCCAAAGTTCGTCGTGCCCGGACACCACGTGATGATCGGGTGTGATAAGCTCTCGTCCATCTACAACGGGTGCAAGCCAGTTTTGCACACGCAGAATACTCGGGTTATACTTGACGAGCCTAGCATATGCAGATATGGCCTCGGAACACGGAGACCGAAGGTCGGCGTGAATCATATAGTAGATATGATCAACATAAGATGTTCACCATTGAAAACTACTCCATTTCACGTGATGATCGGTTATGGTTTAGTTGATTTGGATCACGTGATCACTTAGATGACTAGAGAGATGTTTTTCTAAGTGGGAGTTCTTAAGTAATATGATTAATTGAACTTAAATTTATCATGAACTTAGTACCGATAGTATCTTGCTGGTTTATGTTTGATTGTAGATAGATGGCTCGTCTTTGTTGTTCCGTTGAATTTTAATGCGTTCCTTGAGAAAGCAAAGTTGAAAGATGATGGTAGCAATTACACGGATGGGTCCGTAATTTGAGGATCATCCTCATTGCTGCACGTAAGAGCTACGCCCTGGATGCACCGCTAGGTGACAGTTCTTCTTTGGAGCAACGCCGGATGTTATGAGCGTCTGGCGAGCAAAGCGATGACTACTCTATAGTTCGAGTGTGCCATGCTTTACGGCTTAGAACCGGGACTTCAACGACGTTTTGAGCGTCATGGAGCATATGAGATGTTCCAGAGTTGAAGTTAATATTCCAACAGAATGCCCGGATTGAGAGATATGAAGTCTCCAATAAGTTCTATAGCTGCAAGATGGAGGAGAACAGTTACATTAGTGAGCATATACTCGAATGTCCGGGTACTACAATCACTTGACACAATTGGGAGTTAATCTTCCGGATGATTGTGTCATTGATGTAATTCTCAATCACGCCACCAAGCTACAAAGGCTTCGTGATGAACTATAATATGCAAGGGTTAGTAAAGACTATGCTCGAGCTCTTCGCAATGCTAAAGGCTGCGGAGGTAGAAATCAAGAAGGAGCATCAAGTGTTGATGGTCAATAAGACCACTAGTTTCAAGAAGAAAGGCAAAGGGAAGAAGAAGGGAATTCAAGAAGAACAGCAAGCAAGTTGCTGCTCAGAGAAGAAACCCAAGTCGGCCCTAAACCTGAAATCGAGTGCTTCTACCGCAAGCGATCGTCCCGGAAGCGGAACTGCCCCAAGTATTTGGCGGATAAGAAGGATGGCAAGGTGAACAAAGGTATATGTGATATACATGTTATTGATGTGTACCTTACTAGAGCTCGTAGTAGCACTGGTATTTGATCTGGTTACATTGCTAATATTTGCAACTCAAACAGGACTACTGATTGCGAACTCGGCAAAGGGCGAGGTGACGATGCGCGTGGAAATGGTCCCAAAGTCGATGTGATCGCGGTCGGCACGCTACCTCTACATCTACCTTGGGATTAGTTTTAGACCTAAATAATTGTTATTTGGTGCTGCGTTGAGCATGAACATTATATCTGGATCTTGTTTGATGCGAGACGGTTATTCATTTAAATCGAGAATAATGGTTGTTCTATTTATATGAGTAATATCTTTTATGGTCATGCACCCTTGAGGAGTGGTCTATTTCTTATGAATCTCGATAGTAGTGATACACATATTCACAATGTTGAAACCAAAAGATGCAGAGTTGATAATGATAGTGCAACTTATTTGTGGTAATCGCCGTTTAGGTCATATCGGTGTAAAGCGCATGAAGAAACTCCATCTTGATGGACTTTTGGAGTCACTTGATTATGAATCACTTGGCACTTATGAACCGTGCCTCATGGGCAAGATGACTAGAACACCGTTCTCGGTCTATGGAGAGAGCAACAGATTTGTTGGAAATCATACATCTGAGATGTATGTGGTCCGATGAATATTGAGGCTCGTGGCGGATATCGTTATTTTCTCACCTTCACAGATGACTTAAGCAGATATGGGTATATCTACTTAATGAAACATAAGTCTGAAACGTTTGAAAAGTTCAAAGAATTTCAGAGTGAAGTTGAAAATCATCGTAACAAGAAAATTAAGTTTCTACGATCTGATCGTGGAGGTGAATATTTGAGTTACGAGTTTGGTCTACATTTGAAACAATGCGGAATAGTTTCGCAACTTACGCCACACCGAACACCACAACGTAATAGTGTGTCCGAACGTCGAATCGCACTTTACTAGATATGGTGCGATCTATGATGTCTCTTCTGATTTACCGCTATCGTTTTGGGGTTATGCTCTAGAGACAGCCGCATTCACACTGAATAGAACACCGTCGAAATCCGTTGAGGCGACACCTTATGAACTGTGGTTTAGCAAGAAACCAAAGTTGTCGTTTCTTAAAGTTTGGGGATGCGATGCTTATGTGAAAAAGCTTCAACCTGATAAGCTCGAACCCAAATCGAGAAATGTGTCTTCATAGGATACCCAAAGGAGACAGTTGGGTACACCTTCTATCACAGATCCGAAGGCAAGACATTCGTTGCTAAGAATGGATCCTTTCTAGAGAAGGAGTTTCTCTCGAAAGAAGTGAGTGGGAGGAAAGTGGAACTTGATGAGGTAATAGTACCTTCTCCCTTACTTGAAAGTAGTTAAATCGCAGAAACCAGTTTACGAGACACCTACGCCAAGTAGTGAGGAAGTTGATGATGTTGATCATGAAACTTGAGATCAAGTTCTGCAGAACCTCGTAGATCAACGAGTAAGATCCGCACTGAGTGGTACGGCAATCCTGTTCGGAAGTCATGCTACTAGATCATGATGAACCTCACGAACTATGAAGAAGCGATGGTGAGCCCAGATTCATAAAATGGCTTGAGGCCATGAAATCGAGATGGGATCCATGTATGAAAACAAAGTGTGGACTTTGATTGACTTGCCGAGGGTAGGCAAGCAATAGAAAACAAGTGGATCTTCAAGAAGAAGAAGACGACGACGGTAATGTTATCGTCTATAAAGCTCGACTTGTCGCAAAAGGTTTTCGACAAGTTCAAGGGATTGACTACGATGAGACCTTCTCACCCGTGGCGATGCTTAAGTCCGTCCGAATCATGTTAGCAATTGCCGCATTTTATAATTATGAAATTTGGCAAATGGATGTAAAGACTGCATTCTGAATGGATTTACGGAAGAAGAGTTGTATATGATGCAACGAAGGTTTTATCGATCCAAAGGAGCTAACAAAGTGTGCAAGCTCCAGCGATCCATATATGGACTGGTGCAAGCATCTCGGAGTTGGAATAAACGCTTTGATAGTGTGATCAAAGCATTTGGGTTTGTCTGAGACTTTTGGAGAAGCTTTGTATTTACAAGAAAGTGAGTGGGAGCTCTGTAGCATTTCTGATCTTATATGTGGATGACATATTGCTGATCGGAAATGATATAGAATTTCTGGATAGCATAAAGGGATACTTGAATAAAAGTTTTTCAATGAAAGACCTCGGTGAAGCTGCTTACATATTGGGCATCAAGATCTATAGAGATAGATCAAGACGCTTAATTGGACTTTCACAAAGCACATACCTTGACAAAGTTTTGAAGAAGTTCAAAATGGATCAAGCAAAGAAAGGGTTCTTGCACGTGTTACAAGGTGTGAAGTTGAGTCGGACTCAATGCCCGACCACTGCAGAAGATAGAGAGAAGATGAAAGATGTTCCTATGCTTCAGCCATAGGCTCTATCATGTATGCAATGCTGTGTACCGGACTGATGTGTGCCTTGCTATAAGCCTAGCAGGAGGTACCAAAGTAATCCAGAGTGGATCATGGACAGCGGTCAAGAACATCTGAAATACGAAAAGGACTAAGGATATGTTTCTCGTATATGGAGGTGACAAAGAGCTCATAAATGGCAGTTACGTTGATGCAAGCTTTGACACCGATCCGGACGATTCTAAATCGCAGACCGGATACGTATTTACACTAAGCGGAGGAGCTGTCGGTTGGTGCAGTTCTAAACAAAGCGTCGTGGCGGGATCTACATGTGAAGCGGAATACATAGCAGCTTCGGAAGCAGCTAATGAAGGAGTCGGATGAAGGAGTTCATATCCGATCTAGGTGTCATACCTAGTGCATCGGGTCCAATGAAAATCTTCGTGACAATATCGAGCAATTGCCTTAGCAAAGGAATCCAGATTTCACAAGAGGACCAAGCACATCAAGAGACGCTTCAATTCCATCCGGACTTAGTCGGGACCGGAGACATAGAGATTTGCAAGATACATACGGATCTGAATGTTGCGAGACCGTTGACTAAGCCTCTTCCACGAGCAAAACATGATCAGCACCAAGACTCCATGGGTGTTAGAATCATTCTTGTGTAATCTAGATTATTGACTCTAGTGCAAGTGGGAGATGAAGGAAATATGCCCTAGAGGCAATAATAAAGTTATTATTTATTTCCTTATTTCATGATAAATGTTTATCATTCATGCTAGAATTGTATTAACCGGAAACATGATACATGTGTGAATGCATAGACAAAACAAGATGTCACTAGTATGCCTCTACTAGACTAGCTTGTTAATCAAAGATGGTTATGTTTCGACCATGAACAAAGGAGTTGTTATTTGATTAACGAGGTCACATCATTAGTAGAATGATCGATTGACATGACCCATTCCTTAGCTTAGCACACGATCGTTTAGTATGTTGCTACTGCTTTTATCCATGACTTATACATGTTCCTGTAACTATGAGATTATGCAACTCCGTTTACGGAGGAACACTTTGGTGCTACCAAACGTCACAACGAATCGGGTGATTATAAAGGAGTACTACGGTGTCTCCAAAGGCGATGTTGGGTTGGCGTATTTCGAGATTAGGTTTTGTCACTCCGATAGTCGGAGAGGTATCTCTGGGCCCTCTCGGTAATGCACATCATCTTGAAGCCTTGCAAGCACTACAACTAATGAGTTAGTTGTGAGATGATGTATTACGGAACGAGTAAAGAGACTTGCGTAGCGAGATTGAACTAGGTATTGGATACCGACGATCGAATCTCGGGCAAGTAACATACCGATGACAAAGGAACAACGTATGTTGTTATGCGGTCCGACCGACAAAGATCTTCGTAGAATATGTAGGAACCAATATGGGCATCCAGGTCCGCTGTTGGTTATTGACCGTGAATAGTTCTAGGTCATGTCTACATTGTTCTCGAACCGTAGGGTCCGCACGCTTAAGGTTTCGATGGCGGTTATTATGAGTTTATGTATTTTGATGTACCGAAGGAGTTCGAGTCCGGATGTGATCACGGACATGACGAGGAGTCTCGGAATGGTCGAGACATAAAGATTGATATATTGGAAGCCTATGTTTGGAGTTCGAATAGTTCCGGTAAAACGGAATTTCTGGAGTACCGGAGGTTACTGAACCCCCGGAGGTGAATGGGCCCGATGGGCCTTAGTGGAAAGGAGGAGGGCAGCCCAAGCTGGCGCGGCGCCCCCCTTCCCTAGTCCTACTAGGACTAGGAGAAGGGGCCCCCCCCTCTCTCTTTCCCTCAGGAAACCTAGTCCAACTAGGATTGGGGGAATCCTACTCTGAGGGAGTAGGACTCCTGTAGCGCCACCCTTGGCGCGGCCCCCTCCCCTGGCTCCTTTATATCTGGGGCAGGGGGCACCTTGGAACACACAAGTTGATCGTGAGATCGTTCCTTAGCCGTGTGCGGTGCCCCCTCCACCATATTCCACCTCGGTTATACCGTCGCGAAGCTTAAGCGAAGCCTGCGCCGGTGAAACATCAAGATCGCCACCACGCCGTCTTGTCGGAACTCTCCCTCGACACTCGGCTGGATCGAGTACGAGGGACGTCATCGAGCTGTACGTGTGTCAAGAACTTCGGGCGTCGGAATGTGGCGCCGGATCGGTCGGATCGCGAGGAGAACGTCGACTACTTCCTCTACGTTGTGATCGCTTCGCCGGGTCTACAAGGGTATGTGGACAACACTCTCCCCTCCCGTTGCTATACATCACCATGATCTTGCGTGTGCGTAGGAAAATTTTTGAAATTACTACGTTCCCCAACACGCAATACATGCTATCTCGAGAGAAGCTACTAGTGAAACCTATGGGCTCCGGGTATCTTTCATATTATATTACATCTCTTTTCCCTTATATCGCATCTCGTTTACTATTTTGCAATCTTTACTTTCCAATCTATACAACAAAAATACCAAAAATATTTACTTTACTATCTCTATTATATCTCACTTTTGCGAGTGACCGTGAAGGGATTGACAACCCCTTTATCCCGTTGGTTGCAAGGTTCTTGATTGTTTGTGCAGGTACTAGGTGACTTGTGCGTCGTCTCCTACTAGATTGATACCTTGGTTCTCAAAACTGAGGGAAATACTTACGCTACTTTGCTGCATCACCCTTTCCTCTTCAAGGGAAACCCAATGCATGCTCAAGAGGTAGCAAGAAGGATTTCTGGCGCCGTTGCTGGGGAGATCTACGCCAAGTGAAGCCATACCAAGTACCCATCATAAACTATTCTCCCTCGCATTACATCATTTGCCATTCACCTCTCGTTTTCCTCTCCCCCACTTGTAAAACGATTTTCGAAAACCTTTGCCTTTTCTTCACTCCTCTTCCGTTCGCCTCTTTTCGCTTGCTTCTTGTGCGATCGTGTGTTAGATCATTTGTTTCACCCTCATGGCTAGTCCTCCTATCATTGTTAGTACTCCAGATAATGAAGTTCTCAATTTTAAACAATGGGAGGGAGAAAATCTAAAAGATGCTTCATATAGAATTTGCAATGCATAAAATAGATCTGCTAGCAAGCAATCTACTTCCGTTCTTCTTCACAATTTTTATGTAGGCATTACTCCTTGGAATAGACATGTTCTTGACACCATTACCGGAGGGAATTTTTTGGGAAGCCATACTTTTGATTCTTATAAAGCCATGATAGATTTGTTAGGCTCCCCATCTCTTTTGGTCAATGGAACTATCTTAACTTTGGAACATGTGGTGCAAAGGCTTGATATTATTGAAAATAAAATTGTCACTGTTGAGTTAATAGAAAATTTGGATAAAAAGATACACAACCAAATTACCCAATATGGATCTAAGGTAGGAGTTACTCTGAAAAATCTAAGGGAAAAGGAACCCATAGTTAATGAAAAGATAGATCAAGATTCTACTAGAATTGATAAACTTGAAGATATTATTACCAACTTGGGTTCCGCTTTTTCTGCTGTTAAAAATACCTCAAATCCTCCTCCTACCAAAGTTGCCAAGTTTATCTACGTTCCTAAGAATAAGGGTGAATCTTCTAGTAAGGAAAATGAAGACCTCAAATCAATAAGTGTTCACCCCAATTTTTTGATATCTTTAAGGAACCTTTTACCACAAAAGAATTTCTTGATTTCTTGCCTTGGAGTTTGATCATTAACAAAACCAAAGAACCTCCTAAGGGTTATGTGTGTTCAATTGAAGAATTGCATACCGAAGATGACAATACCTAGATCTGTTCGTGTTTTTATGCCTAGCTAGGGGCGTTAAACGATAGCGCTTGTTGGGAGGCAACCCAGTTTTATTTTTTTCTTTGATTTTTGCACATGCTTAGTAATAAATAATTCATCTAGATGTGGTTTTATGTTTTAATTAGTGTTTGTGCCAAGTAGAACCTTTGGGAAGACTTGGGTGAAGTCTTTGCGATCTTGCTGTAAAAAACAGAAACTTTTGCGCTCACGAGAATAGCTGTCATTTTTTACTGGAGAGTGATTTTAGGTTGATTCTTTTTTAAGATGATTAATAGACAAATTCTTCACGTCCACCAATTTATTTAAGAATTTTTATAGTTACATAAGTATTCGAAAGTTACAGATTGCTACAGACGGTTCTGCTGTTGACAGATTATGTTTTTCGTGTGTTGTTTGCTTATTTTGATGAATCTATGAGTAGTATCGGGGGGTATGAACCATAGAGAAGTTGGAATACAGTAGGTTTAACACCAAAATAAATAAATAATGATTTCATTACAGTACCTTAAGTGGTGGTTTATTTTCTTATACTAACGGAGCTCATGAGATTTTCTGTTGAAGTTTTGTGTTGTGAAGTTTTCAAGTTTTGGGGTAAAGATTTGATGGATTTTGGAATAAGGAGCGGCAAGAGCCTAAGCTTGGGATGCCCAAGGCACCCCAAGGTAAAACTCAAGGACAACTAAAAGCCTAAGCTTGGGGATGCCCCGGAAGGCATCCCCTCTTTCGTCTTCGTCTATCGGTAACTTTACTTGAGGCTATATTTTTATTCACCACATGATATGTGTTTTGCTTGGAGCGTCTTGTATGATTTGAGTCTTTGCTTTTTAGTTTACCACAATCATCCTTGCTGTACACACCTTTTGGGAGAGACACGCATGAATCAGAATTTATTAGAATACTCTATGTGCTTCACTTATATCTTTTGAGCTAGATAATATTGCTCTAGTGCTTCACTTATATCTTTTTAGAGCACGGTGGTGGTTTTATTTTATAGAAACTATTTATCTCTCATGCTTCACTTATATTATTGTGAGAGTCTTTTAGAACAGCATGGTAATTTTCTTTGGCTATAAAACTAGTCCTAATATGATGGGCATCCAAGATGGGTATAATAAAAACTTTCATATAAAGTGCGTTGAATACTATGAGAAGTTTGATTCTTGATGATTGTTTTGAGATATGAGGATGGTGATATTAGAGTCATGCTAGTAGAGTAATTGTGAATTTGAGAAATACTTGTGTTGAGGTTTGCAGGTCCCGTAGCATGCACATATGGTAACTGTTGTTTAACAAATTTGAAGCATGAGGTGTTTCTTTGATTGTCTTCCTTATGTGTGGAGGTCGGGATCGCGCGATGGTTAAATCCTACCAACCCTTCCCCTAGGAGCGTGCGCGTAGTGCTTGGTTTTGATGACTTATAGATTTTTGCAATAAGTATGTGAGTTCTTTATGACTAATGTTGAGTCCATGGATTATACGTGCTCTCACCCTTCCACCATTGCTAGCCTATCTAGTACCGCGCAACTTTCGCCGGTACCATAAACCCACCATTTACTTTCCTCAAAACAGCCACCATACCTACCTATTATGGCATTTCCATAGCCATTCCAAGATATATTGCCATGCAACTTTCCACTGTTCTGTTTATTATGACACGGTCCATCATTGTCATATTGCCTTGCATAATCATGTAGTTGAGATCGTATTTGTGGCAGAGCCACCATTCATAATTTATTCATACATGTCACTCTTGATTCATTGCACATCCCGGTACACCGCCGGAGGCATTCATATAGAGTCATATTTTGTTCTAAGTATCGAGTTGTAATCCTTGAGTTGTAAACAAAATAGAAGTGTGATGATCATCATTATTAGAGCATTGTCCCGTGTGAGGAAATAAAAAAAAGGCCAAAGAAGCCAATGAAACATAAGAGGCCAAAGAAGCCAAACAAAAAAAGAGAGAAAAAGAGAGAAGGGACAATGCTACTATCCTTTTTCCACACTTGTGCTTCAAAGTAGCACCATGATCTTCATGATAGAGAGTCTCTTATTTTGTCGCTTTCATATACTAGTGGGAATTTTCGTTATAGAACTTGGCTTGTATATTCCAATGATGGGCTTCCTTAAAATTCCCTAGGTCTTTGTGAGCAAGCAAGTTGGATGCACACCCACTTAGTCTCTTTTGTTGAGCTTTCATACATTTATAGCTCTAGTGCATCCGTTGCATGGCAATCCCTACTCACCCACATTGATATCTATTGATGGGCATCTCCATAGCCCATTAATATGCCTAGTTGATGTGAGACCATCTTCCTCTTTTTTGTATTCTCCACAACCACCACTCTATTCCACCTATAGTGCTATGTTCATGGCTCACGCTCATGTATTGCATGAAAGTTGAAAAAGTTTGAGAATACTAAAGTATGAAACAATTGCTTGGCTGAAACCGGGGTTGTGCATGATTTGAATATTTTGTGTGACGAAGATGGAGCATAGCCAAACTATATGATTTTGTAGGGATGAACTATCTTTAGCCATGTTATTTTGAGAAGACATGATTGCTTTATTAGAATGCTTGAAGTATTATTAATTTATGTCAATATTAAACATTTGTCTTGAATTTTTCGGATCTGAAAATTCATGCAACAATAAAGAAAATTACATTGATAATTATGTTAGGTTGCATTCCACATCAAAAATTCTGTTTTTATCATTTACCTACTCGAGGACGAGCATGAATTAAGCTTGGGGATGCTTGATACGTCTCCAACGTATCTATAATTTTTGATTGTTCCATGCTATTATATTATCTATTTTGGATGTTTAATGGGCTTTAATATGCTCTTTTATACTATTTTTGGGACAAACTGTGAGTGCATCTAGTGCCCCTTAGTGATTTTGGTGTATTGAAGACTTATAGGTTAAGGGAGTAATAAGTTTGTGAGTGTACACAGGCTCTATAAGTCAATGAGGAGTTTGATATTTACAGTGGAAGTCGACCCCTAAAAATGAATGTCTTCGGCTGAAGACTTTGGTTCTCCTGAAGACTTTGAAAGTGAAGAAATTTGTGTGACCTTGAAGACTTCGATATTCATGCGAGGAATCTGAAGCATGAAGACTTTTGTTTTCGTAGTTTCATTTTCTTCTTCTTGAGTCATAGGAAACACCGTACTGTTAAAGGGGGTCGAGGTAATACTAAGGAAACAGATTTCCAAGTGATGCTCATCTCAAAATCCTACACCTACCCAATCCTTCGAGTGAAGCCATTGGAAATCTCATATCAGTTCAGTCAATTTCTTCAGTGACAAAGACGAATATCTTCTGGTCTCTAAGGAATTTGTTCTCACTAAGGAGTTAGGAATTCGCCAGTGCGAATTGCCTACACAGTGAGGATCATGATAGCCCTGAGGAATTCGAACCTCAAAATATCCGACCTTTGCTGAGCCGCGCGCTAGCCATTCCAAAATATCTACCACCTAACAGTCATATCATTGAAGGGCATTTATGTCTTATCATGTCGGGCTGCTCCCTAGGCTATAAATAGCCGCCCCCTACAACCACTAGCTGGTTGGCTGCTCCGAGAGAAACTGACACTTGTCATTTGAGAGCATCCCATCCTCCGAGGACTTTGAGCGAAAATCATCAAGTGAGGAAAACCCAAATCCCAAACCCAAACCTACAAACCCCAAAGTGATTGAGCATCACTGAAGAGATTGTTCCTGTGTGGAACCGACGCTTGTTACCTTTGAGGACTGTGTATCCTCCAGACGGTTAGGCGTCATGGTCTGAGCATCCAAGAGGAATTGTGGATTGCCGAGTGACCTAGTCTATGAAGGTTTGGAAGTCACCTGTGAAGACTTACCACTACTGTTGGGCGAGATTTGTGTGATCTTAGCTCAAGGAGAATACGGTGAGGACTGTGTGTCCAGGACTGTGTGTCCTCGAGTTTAAATACTCAGCTGCTCCAACTAGACGTACAACTGTCACAGCAGTTGGAACTGGTCGAACAAATCATTGTCTTCACCAAAGCCAACTGGTTCTATTTCCTCAACCCTTTCATTTCCTCAGTTATGTGTTGATGTACCTGATCATTACTGCTTGAAGACATTGACTAAAGACTTTCTCTATTTCCTCAATCCAAATTCTTCAGTCTGTTTGTCTTCATCCTACTCTGTTTTGCTTCTACCTGAGTACTTATTCCGCTGCAAGTAGTTCTTCGCTTAGGAATTTCCTCACCTTGAAATTCCTCAGTGAAGATTTCTTAAAAATCGCCTATTCACCCCCCTCTAGTCGACACAATGCACTTTCAATTGTTATTAGAGCAAGGTACTCCCTTGTTCCGTGTGATTTTGGTTTAACCGCCTGGATTTTTAGTTATGTCGACTGCAGGTATGATCAAGGTATCGGCTGGGTGTCCTAACTTTGACGGGACAGACTACCCCTACTGGAAGAACAAGAAGCGTATGCATCTTGAGGCAATTGATAACGATCTCTGGTACATTGTGGAAAATGGCGTTCCCTTAGTCTCTCCGTCTCTGAATGCTACCAATGTGAAGAGATTCAAGCAACTCGATTCTCAAGCGAAGAATATCATTTGTGCCCATCTGAGCAAAGGTTAGTACGGCAGAGTGAGTGCATTGGAAACTGCTAAGCTAATTTGGGACAGGCTGTCCAAAGGTCAACGAAGGAGTTTAAACTCAACATGACTCCCGAGTTGATGTTCTTCGCAATCTCTTCAACCGCTTCAAAAGACTCGACAACGAAAATGTTCAGCAAACCTTCGACCACCTCACTAACATCTCAAATGAGCTTCAAGCACTTGTTGCCACTGATATCACCGATCATGAGGTGGTGAAGAAATTGCTGAGATCACTTGACACCTCATTTGATACCCTCGCACTGATGATTCAAGCATGAGTTGATTACAAGTCACTTGATCCCGCTGATATCCTCGAGAGGCTAAATACTCATGAGTTCCAGCTTGCTGAAAAGAGAGATCTCTATGGATCGAGCTACGGAAGATCACGTGCACTGAAGGCCAAGGCAGTATCTGAGTCCGAAGCTGAGGATTCTGGTAGCAGCCTTGGTGATCCTGTATAACTGGGCCAGGAGCTAGCAATGCTTGTGAGGAAATTCCAGAAGTTCTCTCGTCGTGGCCGTTTTGGAAAGTCTTCAAGAAATGATGATTCCTCATCCCGTGACTACAAGAAGAGAACTTGCCACAAATGCAAGAAACCTGGTCACTACATGTCTGATTATCCTGTGTGGGAAAAGGAATCAAAGAAGAAGAAGTACAAAGATGATGACTCTGATGATTCAAAGAAGAAGAAGAAATCCTCAAAGTCTTCATCATCAAAATCCTCAAAGTCTTCATCTCACAAGAAGAGCAGCTCCAAGAAGGCCCGGGCATTCATTGGCAAGGAAATGGACTCTGAAGCGGAATCTGAGGATAATGTGGAAGAGGAGGAATCTGAGGAATCTGACTCTGGTGTGGCTAGCCTAGCCCTCGCTACTGCATACGTCAGCAAGTCCATCTTCAACGCTGAAGAAAATGACTTCTCCGACTCTGCTGACAAGGGCAACGATGACTATGCTCCCACCTATTGTTTCATGGCAAAAGGTGCCAAGGTACTCAAGCATTCCCCCTCTGACTCTAGTGAGGATGAATCTGATGACAATCTTAAGCCCAGCTATTCGAAATTTTCTAAAATTGCTGTTAAACAACAGAAGGCTTTAGAAAAGATTCAAAATCAACTAGACAGAAGCGATGACCTATTGGGTGAGGAATTGAATCAAACTAAGACTCTGGCAGATAATCTTCAGAGACTTCAAACTCGGTTTGACAACCTTGAAAATCATCATAACACTCTCTTAACTGATCATGAGACACTTTCTTATGAATTTCTTCAGAGAAAGCAAGATCTTGAGACGTTAAAAGTGAGTTATGAAGATCTTCAGAAGGAAAATGATTCATTGCTTGCTCCACAGATCAGTTCCGCTCAGGAAGAATTTGTTCCACCATGTCTTAAATGCATTGAGCGTGAATATGCTAATTCATCACCTGAATGTTCAAATGCTTCTATTGCTGCAAATTCTTCAACTATCTCTGTGGTCACAAATTCCTCATCTGAGGATACCACATGTATCACTGACGATAATGCAGGGCTGAAGGAATTGTATGTGACATGCATTTACAAAAGCCTCAAATGGCATCAGACTCTTTGTGATGTGCTCAAAAAGCAGATCTTGAACAGGAACCCTAGGAAAGAGGGTATTTCCTTTGAGAGGAAACTCAATGCTGATGGAACCTACTGGAAACCTGAGCAGTACCCCAAAACCTCATGGGTTGCTGCAAAAGGACCTCCTGTAGATCCATGTAATTTATCTGGCTTTACCTCTGATTCTTTATATTATTCTGATGAGTCATTTGACTCTAACTATAAACTGTTCAAGAATCAGAACGGTGAAGTATTTGCTCGATATGTTGGAACTAACTGCAAGAACGGTCCCCCTATGAAGAAAATCTGGGTTCCTAAAAGTTGCCTTGAAAATCTTCAGGTGAATGTCATCATGACACCACCCATGAAGAATAGGAACCCCAGATCAAATTCTTCATATGTACCAAACTCTTCATATGGATCCAAATCCTCATATGGACCAAATTCTTCACGTGGATCAAATTCCTCACATGGATCAAAATCCTAATATGAACATCATCGTGCTAACACTTCTGTTTCGCAGGGAAAGTCTAAGGGCCATGAATATGTGCATTATTCTTCAAACCATTATGTTCATAAGTCCTCGAAGAATTTCTCTGCTTATTCATATGCTTATCCTAACCACTCTTCTATGAAACGAAGTGCACTGGCTTCTATGCCATCATTTTCTTATGGAGCTCGTAGAATGATGAACTCTTTGCCACCCCTCCAGATGTGGGTGGTGAAGAAAAAGAACTAATCTCTTATGCAGGTCAGGTCTCGCATTTAACTTGATCGTCTGAAGAATTTGCTGGAGACCTGAATGTGCTTGAAAGGACGCAAGCTAAACAATGAAGAAATGAATCATTCATTTCTCACGTCCTCATATTGCTATATTTGTTACTGTTGATGAAATTGATATCATATTCTTCACTGATGAAGTATATGGGTTCGTAAGTTGCACTAATTCATCTACAGGATGAACAACCCAAAGCTACTAAGTGGGTCCTCGATAGTGGATGTACAAATCACATGACTGGTGACAGAAGCTTGCTAATGCACACTAATTTGTCACCATCTCATCTGAAGCATATCACCTACGCTGACAAAGGCAAAAGCAAGGTATTGGGTCTAGGTAAGGTTGCAATCTCAAAGGATAAACACATGGACAAAGTCATGCTTGTTGAGTCCTTGGGATTCAATCTTATGTCAGTCTCAATGCTTTGTGATCTTGATATGGTTGTTGTCTTCGGCAAATTTCGCTGCCTTGTGCTAATGGAATCTGACAACTCCAAAGTCTTCGAAGGCTTTAGGAAAGGAGACTTGTATATTGTTGATTTCTCTGCGGGACCACACACCGCCACATGTCTACTCGCAAAAGCTTCGAATCGCTGGTTATGGCATCGACGACTTGGTCATGCTGGGATGAGGAACTTGCATACACTCGCGAAGAAGAAGCACGTCATTGGCATCGAGGATGTCAAATTCCTCAAAGATCATCTTTGTGGGGCTTGTGAGGCTGGAAAGATCACCAGAGCCAAGCATCCCGCGAAGACTATCATGACTACTTCTCATCCCATTGAATTACTACATATGGATCTATTTGGCCCTACTCATTATGCCACGTTCACTAGTTCTGCATCATTATATGGCTTTGTCATAGTTGATGACTATTCTCGTTACACATGGGTGCATATCATCACTTAAAGAATGAAGTGCAGGAAGTCTTCAGACGATTTTCCTCAAGGGCTTCCACAAACTTCGGTGTGAAGATCAAGCATATCAGGAGTGATAACGGAACCAAGTTCAAGAACACTAGCCTCGATGAATATCTCGATATGCTTGGTATTACTCACGAATTATCTGCTCCTTATACTCCTCAGCAGAATGGCGTCGTGGAGCGCAAAAACAGGACTCTTGTTGTGATGGCTCGCACTATGCTTGATGAATACAAGACAACCGAGCGCTTCTGGCCTGAAGTAATTGATACTGCTTGCCACATCATCAACAGGGTATATCTTCACAAATTCTTCAAAAAGACCTCATATGAACTCCTCACTGACAAGAAACCCAATGTAAGTTACTTCAAAGTCTTCTGTGCTAAATGCTGGATTAGAGATCCTCACCATCACTCTAAATTTGCACCGAAAGCACATGAGGGCTTTATGCTTGGTTACGAAAAGGACTCGCACACCTACAGAGTCTTCAACACCGTTCACCACAAGGTTGTTGAAACTATAGATGTGCGGTTCGATGAAATTAATGGCTCGCAAAGAGAGCACCTACCTCCTGTGCTAGATGAAATGTCACCTGAGGAATCCATCAAGTCCAAAGCTACTGAGGATGTCATCCCTACTGAAGAAATTGCTGAAGAAGTCATTCCTGATCATGAAGAAAATCATGATGGTGCTGCTGAAGAAACTGGTCCTGAAGAAACTGCTCGACCCAAACAAAGTCGTCAACCCACACATCCTAGCATTGCAAACGAAGTGCAAGTCGAGAAGATCATTGATGACATTCGTGCACCAGGTCCCCTCACGCGCTCAAAAGCTTCACATTTATCTAACTTTTGTGGGCATTTTGCATTTGTCTCTATCACAAAGCCCACTAAAGTAGATGAAGCATTCATGGAATCTGAGTGGATTCAAGCCATGCAAGATGAATTGCATCAATTCAAGCTCAACAATGTATGGGAGCTTGTCAAGCGACCAGACCCACGCAAGCACAACATCATCGGTACCAAATGGATCTACCACAACAAACAAGACGAAAGTGACCTCGTGGTGAGGAATAAGGCTGGTCTTGTAGCTCAAGGCTACCCATAGGTTGAAGGAATTGATTTCGATGAAACTTTTGCACCTATTGATAGACTTGAGGCTATTCGCATATTGCTTTCTTATGCTAACCATCATAATATCATCTTACAACAAATGGATGTGAAAAGTGCATTCCTCAATGGTAAGCTTGAGGAAGAAGTATATGTTGCTCAACCACCAGGTTTTGAGGATCCAAAATTTCCAGATCACGTCTACAGACTCAACAAGGCCCTCTATGGCCTCAAACAAGCACCTCGGGCGTGGTATGACACACTGAAGGAATTCCTCATGAAGAAAGGCTTCAAACCCAGTTCACTTGACCCAACTCTTTTCACCAAATCATATGATGATGAATTATTCATGTGCCAAATATATGTTGATGATATTATCTTTGGCTGTACTAACAATGTTACAGTGATGAATTTGCCTATATGATGAGTGAAGAATATCAAATGTCTATGATGGGAGAATTTAAATTCTTCTTAGGTCTTCAGATTCGTCAACAATACAATGGCATATTCATATCTTAGGAGAAATACCTCAAGGATGTGTTGAGGAAATTCAGCATGCAAGACTACAAAGGCGTCAAAATTCCTATGCCCACAAATGGCCATCTATGCACTGATGAAAATGGTAAAGACTTCGATCAAAAGGTATACCGTTCCATGATTGGCTCTTTATTGTACTTATGTGCATCTAGGCCGGATATTATGCTTAGTGTTTTCATGAGTGCCCGATTTCAAGCTACACCGAAGGAATCACACCATAAGGCTGTGAAGCATATTCTTCGACATCTAGTGAAGGAAATATGCCCTAGAGGCAATAATAAAGTTATTATTTATTTCCTTATATCATGATAAATGTTTATTATTCATGCTAGAATTGTATTAACCGGAAACATAATACATGTGTGAATGTATAGACAAACAGAGTGTCACTAGTATGCCTCTACTTGACTAGCCTGTTAATCAAAGATGGTTATGTTTCCTAACCAGGAAGAAGGAGTTGTTATTTGATTAATGAGATCACATCATTAGTTGAATGATCTGATTGACATGACCCATTCCATTAGCTTAGCACCCGTTCGTTTAGTATGTTGCTATTGCTTCCTTCATGACTTATACATGTTCCTATGACTATGAGATTATGCAACTCCCGTTTACGGAGGAACACTTTGTGTGCTACCAAACGCCACAACGAATCGGGTGATTATAAAGGTGCTCTCAGGTGTCTCCGAAGGTACTGTTGAGTTGGCGTATTCGAGATTAGGATTTGTCACTCCGAATGTCGGAGAGGTATCTCTGGGCTCTCGGTAATGCACATCACTTAAGCCTTGCAAGCATTGCAACTAATTAGTTAGTTGCGAGATGATGTATTACGGAACGAGTAAAGAGACTTGCGTAACGAGATTGAACTAGGTATTGGATACCGGCGATCGAATCTCGGGCAAGTAACATACCGATGACAAAGGGAACAACGTATGTTGTTATGCGGTTTGACAGATAAAGATCTTCGTAGAATATGTAGGAACCAATATGGGCATCCAGGTCCCGCTATTGGTTATTGACCGGAGACGTGTCTCGGTCATGTCTACATTGTTCTCGAACCGTAGGGTCCGCATGCTTAAGGTTTCGATGACCGTTTCATTATGAGTTTATGTATTTTGATGTACCGAAGGTTGTTCGGAGTCCCGGATGTGATCACAGACATGACGAGGAGTCTCTAAATGGTCGAGACATAAAGATAGATATATTGGATGGATATATTTGGACACCGGAAAGGTTCCAGACGAGATTGGGATTATACCGGAGTTCCGGGAGGTTACCGGAACCCCCCGGTAAGTATATGGGCCTTATTGGGCCTTAGTGGAAGGGAGGAAGAAGGAGCAAAGGAGGGGGCGCGCCCCCCAAGCCCAATCCGACTGGGAGGGGGCCGCCCCTTCCTTCTTTCCTCCCCTCTTCCTTCCCTCTCCTACTCCTAATAGGAAAGGGGGCCAAACCTACTTGGAGTAGGTTTGCCCCCCCTAGGGCGCGCCCCCTTAGGCCGGCCCCCTCCTCCCTCCCTCCTTTATATACGGGGGCGGGGGGCACCCCATTGACACACAAGTTGATCATCGTGATCGTTCCTTAGCCGTGTGCGGTGCCCCCCTCCACGATATTACACCTCGGTCATATTGTAGCGGTGCTTAGGCGAAGCCCTACGACGGTTGAACATCAAGATCATCACCACGCCGTCGTGCTGACAGAACTCCTCCCCGTACCTCTGCTGGATCGGAGTTCGGGGTGCGTCATCGAGCTGTACGTGTGTCAAGAACTCGGAGGTGCCGGAGTAACGGTGCTTGGATCGGTCGGACCGGGAAGACGTACGACTACTTCCTCTACGTTGTGTCAACGCTTCCACTTCGGTCTCACGAGGGTGCGAGACAACACTCTCCCTCTCGTTGCTATGCATCACCATGATCTTGCGATGCGAGGAAATTTTTGAAATTACTACGTTTCCCAACAGTGGCATCCGAGCCAGGTTTTATGGTTTGATGTTATATGCACGAGTAGAACACAAGTGAGTTGTGGGCGATATAAGTCATACTGCTTACCTGCATGTCATACTTTGGTTCAGCGGTATTGTTGGATGAAGCGGCCCGGACCGACATTATGCGTACGCTTATGCGAGACTGGTTTTACCGCCGTGCTATGCACACAGGTGACTAGCGGGTGTCAGTTTCTCCAGCTTTAGTTGAACCGAGTGTGGCTACGCCCGGTCCTTGCGAAGGTTAAAACAGCATCAACTTGACAAACTATCGTTGTGGTTTTGATGCGTAGGTAAGATTGGTTCTTGCTTAAGCCCGTAGCAGCCACGTAAAACTTGCAACAACAAAGTAGAGGACGTCTAACTTGTTTTTGCAGGGCATGTTGTGATGTGATATGGCCAAGACGTGATGCTATATTTTATTGTATGAGATGATCATGTTTTGTAACCAAAGTTATCGGCAACTGGCAGGAGCCATATGGTTGTCGCTTTATTGTATGAAATGCAACGCCTACTGTAATTGCTTTACTTTATCATTAAGCGGTAGCGATAGTCGTAGAAGCAATAGATGGCGTGGCGACAACGATGCTACGATGGAGATCAAGGTGTCGCGCGGTGGCGATGGTGATCATGATGGTGCTTCGGAGATGGAGATCACAAGCACAAGATGATGATGGCCATATCATATCACTTATATTGATTGCATGTGATGTTTATCCTTTATGCATCTTATCTTGCTTTGATTGACGGTAGCATTTTAAGATGATCTCTCACTAAAATTATCAAGAAGTGTTCTCCTGAGTATGCACCATTGCCAAAGTTAAATCGTGCCCGGACACCACATGATGATCGGGTGTGATAAGCTCTCGTTCATCTACAACGGGTGCAAGCCAGTTTTGCACACGCAGAATACTCGAGTTAAACTTGACGAGCCTAGCATATGCAGATATGGCCTCGGAACACGGAGACCGAAAGGTCGGCGTGAATCATATAGTGGATATGATCAACATAAGATGTTCACCATTGAAAACTACTCCATCTCACGTGATGATCGGTTATCGTTTAGTTGATTTGGGTCACGTGATCACTTAGATGACTAGAGAGATGTCATCTAAGTGGGAGTTCTTAAGTAATATGATTAATTGAACTTAAATTTATCATGAACTTAGTACCGATAGTATCTTGCTTGTCTATGTTGATTGTAGATAGATGGCCCCGTTGTTGTTCCGTTGAATTTTAATGCGTTCCTTGAGAAAGCTAAGTTGAAAGATGATGGTAGCAACTACGCGGACTGGGTCCGTATTTGAGGATTATCCTCATTGCTGCACGAAAAATTACGCCTGGAAGCACCGCTGGGTGCCAGAACTGCTGCTGATGTAACCGACGGCGTAAGAAGCGTCTGGCGAGCAAAGCTGATGACTACTCGATAGTTCAATGTGCCATGCTTTACGGCTTAGAACCGGGTCTTCAACGACGTTTTGAGCGTCATGGAGCATATGAGATGTTCCAGAGTTGAAGTTAATATTCCGAAGAATGCCGGATTGAGAGATATGAAGTCTCCAATAAGTTCTATAGCTGCAAGATGGAGGAGAATAGTTACATTAGTGAGCACATACTCAAGATGTCCGGGCATTGTAATCACTTGATTCAACTGGGAGTTACTCTTCCGGATGATAGCGTCATTGATGAAATTCTCCAATCACTTCCACCAAGCTACAAGAGCTTCGTGATGAACTATAATATGCAAGGGATGGATAAGACGATTCCGAGCTCTTCGCAATGCTAAAGGCTGCGGAGGTAGAAATCAAGAAGGAGCATCAAGTGTTGATAGTCAACAAGACCACTAGTTTCAAGAAAAGGGCAAAGGGAAGAAGAAGGAACTTCAAGAAGAACAGCAAACAAGTTGCTGCTCAAGAGAAGAAACCCAAGTCCGGACCTAAGCTCTGGCCGAGTGCTTCTACCCAAGCAGATGGTCACTAGAAGCGGAACTGCCCCAAGTATTTGGCGGATAAGAAGGATGGCAAGGTGAACAAAGGTATATGTGATATACATGTTATTGATGTGTACCTTACTAGAGCTCGCAGAGCTTTTGGGTATTTGATATTGGTTACATTGCTAATATTTGCAACTCAAGCAGGGACTACAGATTAAGCAAACACCGCAACGGACGAGGTGACGATCGCGCGTGGGAAATGGTTCCAAAGTAGATGTGATCGCGGTCGGCACGCTACCTCTACATCTACCTTGGGATTAGTATTAGACCTAAATAATTGTTATTTGGTGCTAGCGTTGAGCATGAACATTATATCTGGATCTTGTTTGATGCGAGACGGTTATTCATTTAAATCGAGAGAATAATGGTTGTTCTATTTATATGAGTAATATCTTTTATGGTCATGCACCCTTGAAGAGTGGTCTATTTTGATGAATCTCGATAGTAGTGATACACATATTCATAGTGTTGAAGCCAAAAGATGCAGAGTTGATAATGATAGTGCAACTTATTTGTGGCACTTGCCGTTTAGGTCATATCGGTGTAAAGCGCATGAAGAAACTCCATCTTGGTGGTCTTTTGGAACCACTTGATTATGAATCACTTGGTACTTGCGAACCGTGCCTCATGGGCAAGATGACCAAAACACCGTTCTCGGTACTATGGAGAGAGCAACAGATTTGTTAGAAATCATACATACGGATGTATGTGGTCCAATGAATGTTGAGGCTCATGGCGGATATCGTTATTTTCTCACCTTCACGGTGATTTAAGCGGATATGGGTATATCTACTTAATGAAGCATAAGTCTGAAACATTTGAAAAGTTCAAAGAATTTCAGAGTGAAGTTGAAAATCATCGTAACAAGAAAATAAAGTTTCTACGATCGATCATGGAGGAGAATATTTGAGTTATGAGTTTGGTCTACACTTAAAACAATGTGGAATAGTTTCGCAACTCACGCCACCCGGAACACCACAACGTAATGGTGTGTCCGAACGTCGTAATCGTACTTTACTTGATATGGTGCGATCTATGATGTCTCTTACAGATTTACCGCTATCGTTTTGGGGTTATGCTTTAGAGACAGCCACATTCACATTAAATAGGGCACCATCAAAATCCGTTGAGACGACACCTTATGAACTATGGTTTGGCAAGAAACCAAAGTTGTCGTTTCTTAAAGTTTGAGGCTGCGATGCTTATGTGAAAAAGCTTCAACCTGATAAGCTCGAACCCAAATCGGAGAAATGTGTCTTCATAGGATACCCAAAGGAGACAGTTGGGTACACCTTCTATCACAGATTCGAAGGCAAGACATTCGTTGCAAAGAATGGATCCTTTCTAGAGAAGGAGTTTCTCTCGAAAGAAGTGAGTGGGAGGAAAGTAGAACTTGATGAGGTAACTGTACCTACTCCCTTGTTGGAAAATAATACATCACAGGAACCGGTTTCTGTGACGTCAAAACCAACTAGTGAGGAAGTTGATGATGATGATCATAGAACTTCAGATCAAGTTACTACAGAACCTCGTAGGTCAAACAGAGTAAGATCCGCACCAGAGTGGTACGGTAATCCTATTCTGGAAGTCATGCTATTAGATCATGATGAACCTACGAACTATGAAGAAGCGATGGTGAGCCCAGATTCCGCAAAATGGCTTGAAGCCATGAAATCGAGATGGGATCCATGTATGAGAACAAAGTATGGACTTTGGTTGACTTGCCCGATGGTCGACAAGCAATTGAGAATAAATGGATCTTCAAGAAGAAAGGCGCCGACGGTAATGTTATCGTCTACAAAGCTCGACTTGTTGCAAAAGGTTTTCGACAAGTTCAAGGGTTGACTACGATGAGACCTTCTCACCGAAGCGATGCTTAAGTCTGTCTCGAATCATGTTAGCAATTGCCGATTTTATGATTATGAAATTTGGCAAATGGATGTAAAACTGCATTCTGAATGGATTTACGGAGGAAGAGTTGTATATGATGCAACCGAAGGTTTTATCGATCCAAAGGAGCTAACAAAGTGTGCAAGCTCCAATGATCCATTTATGGACTGGTGCAAGCCTCTCGGAGTTGGAATAAACGTTTTGATAGTGTGATCAAAGCATTTGGGTTTATCTGAGACTTTTGGAGAAGCCTGTATTTACAAGAAAGTGAGTGGGAGCTCTGTAGCATTTCTAATATTATATGTGGATGACATATTATTGATTGGAAATGATATAGAATTTCTGGATAGCATAAAGGGATACTTGAATAAAAGTTTTTCAATGAAAGACCTCGGTGAAGCTGCTTACATATTGGACATTAAGATCTATAGAGATAGATCAAAGCGCTTAATTGGACTTTCACAAAGCACATACCTTGACAAAGTTTTGAAGAGGTTCAAAATGGATCAAGCAAAGAAAGGGTTCTTGCCTGTATTGCAAGGTGTGAAGTTGAGTAAGACTCAAAGCCCGACCACTGCAGAAGATAGAGAGAAAATGAAAAATGTTCCTATGCTTCAGCCATAGGCTCTATCATGTATGCAATCTGTGTACGGACTGATGTGTGCCTTGCTATAAGTTTAGCAGGAGGTACCAAAGTAATCCAGAGTGGATCATGGACAGCGGTCAAGAACATCTGAAGTACCTGAAAAGGACTAAGGATATGTTTCTCGTATATGGAGGTGACAAAGAGCTCATCATAAATGGTTACGTTGATGCAAGCTTTGACACTGATCCGGATGATTCTAAATCACAAACCGGATACGTGTTTACATTAAACGGTGGAGCTGTCAGTTGGTGCAGTTCAAAGCAAAGCATCGTGGCGGGATCTACGTGTGAAGCGGAATACATAGCTGCTTCGGAAGCAGCCAATGAAGGAGTCTGGATGAAGGAGTTCATATCCAATCTAGGTGTCATACCTAGTGCATCGGGTCCAATGAAAATATTTTGTGACAATACTGGAGCGATTGCCTTGGCGAAGGAATCCAGATTTCACAAGAGAACCAAGCACATAAAGAGATGCTTCAATTCCATCCGGGATCTAGTCCAGGTGGGAGACATAGAGATTTGCAAGATACATACGGATCTGAATGTTGCACACCCGTTGACTAAGCCTCTTCCACAAGCAAAACATGATCAACACCAAGACTCCATGGGTGTTAGAATCATTACTATGTAATCTAGATTATTGACTCTAGTGCAAGTGGGAGACTGAAGGAAATATGCCCTAGAGGCAATAATAAAGTTATTATTTATTTCCTTATATCATGATAAATGTTTATTATTCATGCTAGAATTGTATTAACTGGAAACATAATACATGTGTGAATGTATAGACAAATAGAGTGTCACTAGTATGCCTCTACTTGACAAGCTTGTTAATCAAAGATGGTTATGTTTCCTAACCATGAACAAGGAGTTGTTATTTGATTAACGAGATCACATCACTAGTTGAATGATCTGATTGACATGACCCATTCCGTTAGCTTAGCACCCGATCATTTAGTATGTTGCTATTGCTTCCTTCATGACTTATACATGTTCCTATGACTATGAGATTATGCAACTCCCGTTTACCGGAGGAACACTTTGTGTGCTACCAAACGTCACAACGAATCGGGTGATTATAAAGGTGCTCTCAGGTGTCTCCGAAGGTACTTGTTGAGTTGGCGTATTTCGAGATTAGGATTTATCACTCCGAATGTCGGAGAGGTATCTCTGGGCCCTCTCGGTAATGCACATCACTTAAGCCTTGCAAGCATTGCAACTAATGAGTTAGTTGCGAGATGATGTATTACGGAACGAGTAAAGAGACTTGATGGTAACGAGATTGAACTAGGTATTGGATACCGGCGATCGAATCTCGGGCAAGTAACATACCGATGACAAAGGGAACGACGTATGTTGTTATGCGGTTTGACCGATAAAGATCTTCGTAGAATATGTAGGAACCAATATGGGCATCCAGGTCCGCTATTGGTTATTGACCGAGACGTGTCTCGGTCATGTCTACATTGTTCTCGAACCGTAGGGTCCGCACGCTTAAGGTTTCGATGATGTTTCATTATGAGTTTATGTATTTTGATGTACGAAGGTTGTTGAGTCCGGATGTGATCACGGGCATGATGAGGAGTCTCGAAATGGCGAGACATAAAGATTGATATATTGGACGGATATATTTGGACACCGGAAAGGTTCCGGACGAGATTGGGATTATCTGGGAGTTCCGGAGGTTACGGACCCCGGTAAGTATATGGGCCTTATTGGGCCTTAGTGGAAGGGAGGAAGAAGGAGCAAAGGAGGGGCGCGCCCCAAGCCCAATCCGACTGGGAGGGGGCCGCCCCCTTCCTTCTTTCCTCCCCTCTCTTCCTTCCCTCTCCTACTCCTAATAGGAAAGGGGGGCCAAACCTACTTGGAGTAGGTTTGCCCCCCATAGGGCGCGCCTCCCCCTTAGGCCGGCCCTCTCCTCCGTCCCTCCTTTATATACGGGGGCGGGGGGCACCCCATAGACACACAAGTTGATCATCTTGATCGTTCCTTAGCCGTGTGCGGTGCCCCCCTCCACGATATTACACCTCGGTCATATTGTAGCGGTGCTTAGGCGATGCCCTACGACGGTTGAACATCAAGATCGTCACCACGCCGTCGTGCTGACAGAACTCCTCCCCGTACCTCTGCTGGATCGGAGTTCGGGGTGCGTCATCGAGCTGTACGTGTGTCAAGAACTCGGAGGTGCCGGAGTAACGGTGCTTGGATCGGTCGGACCGGGAAGACGTACGACTACTTCCTCTATGTTGTGTCAACGCTTCCACTTCGGTCTACGAGGGTACGTAGACAACACTCTCCCCTCTCGTTGGTATGCATCACCATGATCTTGCGTATGCGTAGGAATTTTTTTGAAATTACTACGTTTCCCAACAAAAAGTGTGTATAATCCATGGACTCACATTAGTCATAAAGAACTCATATACTTATTGCAAAAGTTTATTAGCCCTCGAAGCAAAGTACTACTACGCATGCCCCTATGGGGATAGATTGGTAGGAAAAGACCATCGCTCGTCCCCGACCGCCACTCATAAGGAAGACAATCAAAGAAACAACCCATGCTTCAAATTTGTCACACAACTGTTACCATACGTGCATGCTACGGGACTTGCAAACCTCAACACAAGTGTCTCTACAATCCACAACCACCCACTAGCATGACTTTAATATCACCATCTTTATATCGCAAAACTATTGCAAGGAATCAAACATATCATATTCAGCGACCTACAAGTTTATGTAGGATTTTATGACTAACCATGTGAATGACCAATTCCTGTCATCTCTCTAAATAGATATAAGTGAAGCAAAAGAGTTTAATTATTTCTACAAAAGATATGACCATGCTCTAACAAATATAAGTGAAGCAAAAGAGCATTCTACAAATGGCGGTTTTCTATGTAAAGGGAAACAGGCAATCCAAACTTTAAATGATATAAGTGAAGCACATGAAGCATTCTATAAAGCCATACTCAAAAGATTTAAGTGAAGTGCAATGAGAATTCTATAAATCAACCAACGACTATCTCATACCAGCATGGTGCATAAAATAAAATTGAAAACTAAATGGAAAATACGCTCCAAGACTTGCACATATCGCATAAACAAAACGAATACGAAAACATGCTGATACTTGTTGAAGAAAGAGGGGATGCCTTCCGGGGCATCCCCAAGCTTAGACGCTTGAGTCTCCTTGAATATTTACTTGGGGTGCCTCGGGCATACCCAAGCTTTAGCTCTTGCCTCTCTTCCTTTCCCTCATATCGAGACCTCCTCGTTTAGACACTTCATCCACACAAAACTTCAACAGAAAACTCGGTAAGATCCGTTAGTATAATAAAGCAAATCACCACTCTAAGTACTGTTGCAAACCAATTCATATTTTGTTTTCGCATTGTGTCTACTGTAGTATAACTTTTCCATGGCTTAATCCACTAATATAAATTGATAGATTCATCAAAACAAGCAAACTATGCATCAAAAACAGAATCTGTCAAAAACAGAACAGTCTGTAGAAATCTGAACATCCACCATACTTATGCTATCCCAAAAATTCTACCAAAATTAGGACAAATAAACAAGTTGTACAGCAAGACATTGCAAAAAGAATCAGAACAAATTGACGTCCAAGTTAAAAATGTAAAATCGCGCACTACAGCCAAAGTTTCTGTCCTGCACCGTACAGACCAACAAGCATTGTAAACATCCTAAAGGCAAACCTTGGCACATTATTTTTATAACACAATGGAATTGTACAAGGGGATAATTATTTTTGTTGAAAAGTTTCTGTAATCAAGATTCACAAAGTTTCCGTGAGCATGAAAAAAGTTCAAGGAGCTCTCCCACTTCAACAATGCTTGTCTCTCTCACTTTCACTTTCATTTTTGAAAAGTTTTTAGGTTCCCCTCTTTATTTTTTTATTTTAAAACTATATGAAAGCATGATACATCTCCGTCATATTTATAATTTTTGAATGTTCCATGCCAATATTCTACAACTTTCATACACTTTTGGCAACTTTTGATACTATTTTTTGGGACTAATATATTGATCCAGTGCCCAGTGCCAGTTCCTGTCTGTTGCTTGTTTTATGTTTCACAGAAAACCCATATCAAACGGAGTCCAAATGGGATAAAAACGGATGGAGAATTATTTTGGAATATTTATGATTTTTGGGAAGTAAAACAACGCGAGACGATGCCCGAGGGGGGCAGGAGATAGGGGGCGCACCCTGGACTCTCCTGGGCCTCCTGTAAGGCGGTTAACGCTCTTCTTTTGCCACAAGAATGCTAATTTTATGAGAAAGATCTGGGCGAAAGATTCACCCCAATCGGAGTTACGGATCTCGGGATATAAAAGAAATGGTGAAGGGGCAAAATCCGAGAACGCAGAAACAGAGAGATAGATCCAATCTCGGAGGGGCTTTCGCCCCTCCCACGCCATGGGAGCCAAGGACCAGTGGGGAAACCCTACTCCCATCTAGGGAGGAGGTCAAGGAAGAAGAAGAAGAAGGGGGGCTCTCTCCCCCTTGCTTCCGGTGGCGCCGGAGCGCTGCCGGGGGCCATCATCATCATCGCGAACTACACCAACACCTCCATCATCTCCACCAACGTCTCCATCACCTTCTCCCAGCTATATTCAGCGGTCCACTCTCACGCAACCCGCTGTACCCTCTACTTGAACATGGTGCTTTATGCTTCATATTATTTTCCAATAATGTGTTGCCATCCTATGATGTCTGAGTAGGTTCTCGTTGTCCTATCGGTGATTGATGAATTGCTATGATTGGTTTGAGTTGCATGTTTTATTATTGGTGCTGTCCTATTATGCCCTCCATATCATGCAAGAGTGAGGGATTCCTGCTTTAGGGTTTGCAATATGTTTATGATTTGCTTATGGTGGGTGGCGTGAGTGACAGAAGCACAGACCAGAGTAAGTAGGTTGTTTGCGTATGGGATAAAGGGGACTTGATACTTTAATGCTATGGTTGGGTTTTACCTTAATGAATCTTTAGTATTTGCGGATGCTTGCTAGAGTTCCAATCATAAGTGCATATGATCCAAGTAGAGAAAGTATGTTAGCTTATGCCTCTCCTTCAAATAGAATTGCAATAGTGATTACCGGTCTAGTAACGTAGTCAATATCTTAGGGACACTTTCACAACTCCTACCACCACTTTTCCACACTCGCTTTATTTACTTTATTGCATCTTTATCTAAACAGCCCCTAGTTTTTATTTACGCGTTCTTTATTATCTTGCAAACCTATCCTATCACACCTACAAAGTACTTCTAGTTTCATACTTGTTCTAGGTAAAGCGAACGTCAAGCGTGTGTAGAGTTGTATCGGTGGTCGATAAAACTTGAGCAAATATTTATTCTACCTTTAGCTCCTCGTTGGGTTCGACACTCTTATTGAAAACTGTTGCGATCCCCTACACTTGTGGGTTATCAAGACCTTTTTCTAGTGCCGTTGCCGGGGAGTCATAGCATGGGGTGAATATTCTCGTGTGTGCTTGTTTGCTTTATCACTAAGTAATTTTTATTTGCTGTTCTTAGTTGTTCTCTATCTTTAGTTATGGATATGGAACACGAAATACCAAAAAAATTAGGTGTACTTGCTACTCATTCAGATGGGGTAACTCCGAAAACCCTCGATTCTCATTATGTGAGAGATACTATGTACTACTTTGATAATCCTAAGAAAACCCCATTCAACTTTATAATGGGAGACACGTTGGATCAACGTGAATACTTTAGGGATTATCGTTTTACACAAAAAGGGAAACTATTATGGGATCAAATTAATATGTTGCGTTGGTATGCTCGTCAACTATGCTTGAGATATGATATTATTTGTTGCTCTAGGATGAAGGCTCCACACCTTCCCTTTTCATGCAAATTCAATGATAATGAAACCTTATCTTCTTATGCTAACGGTAGATATGATTACTATGATGTGGAACAAATAGAATAATTTGTTGCTTTTAAGGCTGCTTATGAAATTGAATCTTTTTTGGGAAGTATGAAGCTTTAGATGATGATGTTTATAGGCCTAAAAATCCTGCTATACGTAGATATTGCTATGAAAATTATGAATACAATTACAATATTAATGCTTTTATTGAGGAGGTCTCCGCTGTCCAAGAAGAGACTAATATTTTGCAGGAAGCTATGGAAGAAGAAATTTATGAAACTATGAGCCCATTGGATGAAAAAGATGATGAGGAGAGCGAAGAACAAAAGGAGGAAGAGCGGATTGATCACCCGTACCCACCTTCTAATGAGAGTAACTCTTTAACTCATACATTGTTTAATTCCCCTTCATGCTTACCGAAGGATGATTGCTATGATCCCATTGATTATCTTGAAATATCCCTTTTTGATGATGCTTGCTATTATTGTGGCCAAGATGCCAACATCAATTATGCTTATTGAGATGAACTTGCTATAGTTCCTTATGTTAAACATGAAATTGTTTCTATTGCACCCATGCATGATAGTCCTATTATGTTTTTGAATTCTCCCGACTACACTATATCGGAGAAGTTTGTGCTTATTAAGGATTATATTGATGGGTTGCCTTTTATCATTGCACATGATAATTTTGATGAATGTGATATGCATGTGCTTGCTGCTCCTACTTGCAATTATTATGAGAGAGGAACTATGTCTCCACCTCTCTATGTTTCCAACACGATAGAATTGCAAGAAACTGCTTATACTATGCATTGGCCTTTACTTGGTATGCATGAATTGTTCTTTTATGACATGCCGATGCATAGGAAGAGAGTTAGACTTTGTTGTTGCTTGATATATGTTAATTTGTGCTCACTACTAAATTACAAATCATTGTTAATTAAAATTGGCTTTGATATACCTTGAGATCCGTGTGGATCCATTACTTGAGCACTAAATGCCTAGCTTAATGGCTTTAAAGAAAGCGCTGCCAGGGAGACAACCCGGAAGTTTTAGAGAGTCATTTATTTCTGTTGAGTGCTTTCATATAGTTTAAAAACAAAAAAAATAAAGAGGGGAACCTAAAAACTTTTCAAAAAGGAAAGTGAAAGTGAGAAAGACAAGTATTGTTGAAGTGGGAGAGCTCCTTGAACTTTGTTCATGCTCACGGAAACTTTGTGAATCTTGATTACAGAAACTATTCATCAAAAATAATTATCCCCTTGTATAATTCCATTGTATTATAAAAATAATGTGCCAAGGTTTGCCTTTAGGATGTTTACAATGCTTGTTGGTTTGTACGGTGCAGGACAGAAACTTTGGCTGTAGTGCGCGATTTTACATTTTTAGCTAGTACTCCCTCCGTTTTTATTTACTCTGCATATTAGAGTTGACTGAAGTCAAACTTCGCAAAGTTTGACCAAGTTTATAGAAAATATATAGACATTTATCATAATAAATCTATACGATGTGAAAGTACATCCAATAATAAATCTAATGTTGTTGATTTGTTATTGTATATCTTAATATTTTTGTTTATAAACTTGGTCAAAGTTTGCAAAGCTTGACTTTGACCAAAGCTAATATGCGAACTAAATAAAAACGGAGGGAGTACGTCAATTGGTTCTGATTCTTTTTGCACTGTCTTGCTATACAACTTTTTTATTTTTCCTAATTTTGGTAGAAATGTTGGGGTACCAGAAGTATGGTGAATGTTCAGATTTCTACAGACTGTTCTGTTTTTGACAGATTCTGTTTTTGATGCATAGTTTACTTGTTTTGATGAATCTATCAATTTATATAAGTGGATTAAGCCATGAAAAAGTTATTACAGTAGACACAATGAAAAAAAAAATATGAATTGGTTTGCAACAGTACTTAGGGTTCTGATTTGCTTTATTATACTAACGGATCTTACCGAGTTTTCTGTTGAAGTTTTGTGTGGATGAAGTGTCTAATCGAGGAGGTCTCGATATGAGGAAAAGGAAGAGAGGCAAGAGCTCAAGCTTGGGGATGTCCGAGGCACCCCAAGTAAATATTCAAGGAGACTCAAGCGTCTAAGCTTGGGGATGCCCCAGAAGGAATCCCCTCTTTCTTCAACAAGTATCGGTATGTTTTTGAATTCGTTTCGTTCATGCGATATGTGTAGTCTTGGAGCGTCTTTTGCATTTAGTTTTCATTTTTCTTTTATGCACCATGCTGGTATGAGATAGCCCTTGGTTGATTTATAGAATGCTCATTGTACTTCACTTAAATCTTTTGAGTATAGCTTTATAGAATGCTTCACGTGCTTCACTTATATCATTTGAAGTTTGGATTGCCTGTTTCTCTTCACATAGAAAACCGCCATTTGTAGAATGCTCTTTTTCTTCACTTATATTTGTTAGAGCGCGGGCATATCTTTTGTAGAAAGAATTAAACTCTCTTGCTTCACTTATATGTATTTAGAGAGATGACAAGAATTGGTCATTCACATGGTTAGTCATAAAATCCTACATAAACTTATAGATCGCTGAATATGATATGTTTGATTCCTTGCAATAGTTTTGCGATATAAAGGTGGTGATATTAGAGTCATGCTAGTCGGTGGTTGTGGATGTTAGAGACACTTGTGTTGAGGTTTGCAAGTCCCGTAGCATGCACGTATGGTTACCGTTGTGTGACAAATTTGAAGGATGGGGTGTTTCTTTGATTGTCTTCCTTATGAGTGGAGGTCGGGAACGAGCGATGGTCTTTTCCTACCAATCTATCCCCCTAGGGGCATGCGTAGTAGTACTTTGCTTCAAGGGCAAATAAACTTCTGCAATAAGTATATGAGTTCTTTATGACTAATGTGAGTCCATGGATTATACACACTTTTACCTTTTCATCATTGCTAGCCTCTTCGGTACCGTGCATTGCCCTTTCTCACCTTGAGAGTTGGTGCAAACTTCACCGGTGCATCCAAACCCCGTGATATGATATGCTCTATCACACATAAGCCTCCTTATATATTCCTCAAAACAGCCACCATACCTACCTATCATGGCATTTCCATAGCCATTCCGAGATATATTGCCATGCAACTTCTATCATCATCATATACATGACTTGAGCATTCATTGTCATATTGCTTTGCATGATCGTAAGATAGCTAGCATGATGTTTTCATGGCTTGTCCGTTCTTTGATGACATTGCTATGCTAGATTATTGCACATCCCGGTAAACCGCTGGAAGCATTCATATAGAGTCATATCTTTGTCCTAGTATCAAGTTGTAATATTGAGTTGTAAGCAAATAAAAGTGTGATGATCATCATTATAGAGCATTGCCCCATGAAAAAAAAGAAAAAGAAAAAAAAAGAAAAAAAGGAAAGGCCAAAGAAGCCTAAATAAAAAGGGGCCAAAGAAGCCCACCGAAAAAGAAAAAGAAAAAAAGAAAAGAAAGAAAAGATAAGGGGCAATGTTACTATCCTATTTCCACACTTGTGCTTCAAAGTAGTACCATGTTCTTCATATAGTGGGTCTCCTATATTGTCACTTTCATATACTAGTGGGAATTTTCATTATAGAACTTGGCTTGTATATTCTAACGATGGGCTTCCTCAAATGCCCTAGGTCTTCATGAGCAAGCAAGTTGGATGCACACCCATTTAGTTTTCAGTTTGAGCTTTCACACACTTATAGCTCTAGTGCATCCGTTGCATGGCAATCCCTACTCCTCTCATTGACATCAATTGATGGGCATCTCCATAGCCCACTGATTAGCCGAGTCGATGTGAGACTTTCTCCCTTTTTGTCTTCTCCACATAAACCCCACCATCATATTCTATTCCACCTATAGTGCTATATCCACGGCTTGCGCTCATGTATTGCGCGAGGGTTGAAAAAGCTGAAGCGCGTTAAAAAGTATGAACCAATTGCTCGGCTTGTCATCGGGGTTGTGCATGATGGGAGCATTTCGTGTGACGAAAATGAAGCATGGCCAAACTATATGATTTTGTAGGGATAAGCTTGCTTTGGCCTTGTTGTTTTGAAAAGACATGATTGCTTTATTGGTACGCTCGAAGTATTATTGTTTTTATGTCAAATGATAGACTATTGCTTTGAATCACTCGTGTCTTAATATTCATGCCATGATTAGATTACATGATAGGGATTATGCTAGGTAGCATTCCACACCAAAAATTATCTTTTTTATCATTTACCTACTCGAGGACGAGCAGGAATTAAGCTTGGGGATGCTGATACGTCTCCATTGTAACTATAATTTTTGTTTGTTCCATGCCAACATTCTACAACTTTCATATACTTTTGGCAACTTTTTATACTATTTTTTGGGACTAACATATTGATCCAGTGCCCAGTGCCAGTTCCTGTCTGTTGCATGTTTTATGTTTCGCAGAAAGCCCATATCAAACGGAGTCCAAATGGGATAAAAACGGACGGAGAATTATTTTGGAATATTTATGATTTTTGGGAAGTAAAATCAACGCGAGACGATGCCTGAGGGGGCCAGGAGATAGGGGGGCACGCCCCAGGGAGGCAGGCGGGCCGTGGACTCTCCTGGGCCCCCTGTAAGGCGGTTGATGCTCTTCTTTTGCCGCAAGAAAGCTAATTTTATGAGAAAGGTCTGGGCGAAAGATTCACCCCAATCGGAGTTACGGATCTCCGGATATAAAAGAAATGGTGAAGGGGCAGAATCTGAGAACGCAGAAACAGAGAGATAGATCCAATCTCGGAGGGGCTCTCGCCCCTCCCACGCCATGGGAGCCAAGGACCAGAGGGGAAACCCTTGTCCCATCTAGGGAGGAGGTCAAGGAAGAAGAAGAAGAAGGGGTGCTCTCTCCCCCTTGCTTCCTATGGCGCCGGAACGCTGCCGGGGGCCATCATCATCATCGCGATCTACACCAACACCTCCATCATCTCCACCAACGTCTCCATCACCTTCCCCCATCTATATTCAGCGGTCCACTCTCCCGCAACCTGTTGTACCTCTACATGAACATGGTGCTTTATGCTTCATATTATTTTCTATGTGTTGCCATCCTATGATGTCTAAGTAGATTTTCGTTGTCCTATCGGTGATTGATGAATTGCTATGATAGGTTTGAGTTGCAATATGTTTATGATTTGCTTATGGTGGGTGGTGTGAGTGACAGAAGCACAGACCCGAGTAAGTAGGTTGTTTGCGTATGGGATAAAGGGGACTTGATACTTTAAAGCTATGGTTGGGTTTTACCTTAATGAATCTTTAGTATTTGCGGATGCTTGCTAGAGTTCCAATCATAAGTGCATATGATCCAAGTAGAGAAAGTATGTTAGCTTATGCCTCTCCCTCAAATAGAATTGCAATAGTGATTACCGGTCTAGTAACATAGTCAATTGCTTAGGGACACTTTCACAACTCCTGCCACCACTTTTCCAGACTCGCTTTATTTACTTTATTGCATCTTTATCTAAACAGCCCCTAGTTTTTATTTACGCGTTCTCTATTATCTTGCAAACCTATCCTATCACACCTACAAAGTACTTCTAGTTTCATACTTGTTCTAGGTAAAGCGAACGTCAAGCGTGCGTAGAGTTGTATCGGTGGTCGATAGAAGTTGAGGGAATATTTATTCTACCTTTAGCTCCTCGTTGGGTTCGACACTCTTACTTATCGAAAACTATTGCGATCCCTACACTTGTGGGTTATCAGAGCACTCTGCAGAAATAAATGACTCTCTAAAACTTCCGGGTTTTATCCCTGGCAGCGCTTTCTTTAAAGCCATTAAACTAGGCATATAGTGCTCAACTAATGAATCCACCCGGATCCCAAGGTATATCAAAGCCAATTTTAATTTACAATGATTTGTAATTTAGTAGTGATCACAAAGTAACATATATCAAGCAACAACAAAGTCTAACTCTCTTCCTATGCATCGGCATGTCATAAAAGAACAATTCATGCACACATAGTAAAGGCCAATGCATAGTATAAACAGTTTCTTGCAATTTTATCATATTGGAAACATAGAGAGGTGGAGATATAGTTCCTCTCTCATAATAATTACAAGTAGGAGCAGCAAGCACATGCATATTACATTCATCAAAATCATCATGTGCAATGGTAAAAGGCAACCTGAGGGAGTCCTGGACTAGGGGGTGTCCGGACAGCCGGACTATCATCGTCGGCCGGACTCCAAGACTATGAAGATACAAGATTGAAGACTTCGTCCCGTGTCCGGATGGGACTTTCCTTGGCGTGGAAGGCAAGCTTGGAGATACGGATATGTAGATCTCCTACCATTGTAACCGACCGACTGTAACCCTAGCCCTCTCCGGTGTCTATATAAACCGGAGGGTTTTAGTCCGTAGGACACACAACCATTACAACAATCATACCATAGGCTAGCTTCTAGGCTTTAGCCTCCTTGATCTCGTGGTAGATCCACTCTTGTACTACCCATATCATCAATATCAATCAAGAAGGAGTAGGGTTTTACCTCCATCGAGAGGGCCCGAACACAGGTAAAACATCGTGTCCCTTGTCTCCTGTTACCATCCGCCTAGACGCACAGTTCGGGACCCCCTAACCGAGATCCGCCGGTTTTGACACCGACATTGGTGCTTTCATTGAGAGTTCCTCTGTGTCATCACCGATAGGCTTGATGGCTTCTTCAATCAACAACGACGCCGTCCAGGGTGAGACTTTTCTCCCCAAACAGATCTTCGTATTCGGCGGCTTCGCACTACGGGCCAATTCACTTGGCCATCTGGAGCAGATCGAAAGCTACGCCCCTGGCCATCAGGTCAGGTTTGGAAGCCTAAACTTCATGGCTGACATCCGCGGGGACTTGATCTTCGATGGAGTCGAGCCACAGCCGAGCATGCCGCACTGTCACGATGGGCATGATCTAGCTCGCCACGGACAAGACTCGAGGCCGCACACAAGTCCGCTCTGACCCATAGTTTGGAGCCAACCGCGCAGATCGAGGACAGGTGGCTGGACACCGCCTCGGAAGCTGCAACTTCCGCGGCGATGGAGCCGAATACTGACCTCGTCCCTTATAAAGCTCGTGACTCCGAGGCGCCGGACTACTCGACGGACTCCGAACCTCCTGCGCCCCGCTAATCGAATCCGATTGGGCGCCGATCATGGAGTTCACCGCGCGGACATCTTTCAAGACTCACCCTTTGGCGACATCCTAAATTCGCTAAAGCAGCTCGTTATCGAGAACCTGGCGGATCTGCGGTCGGGGCGGTTGAGATGCGGACGACGAAGAAATTCGAAGCCCACCCACCACCCACTTTGTAGCCACTATCGACGATCTAACCAACATGCTAGACTACGACTCCGAAGACATCGACGGTATGGAAGACGATGCCGGAGACTACCAAGAACCAGCGCCTACCGAGCACTAGAAGGCCACCCCAACCCATGATGTATATATGGTGGACACCCCAAAAGGAAGCGATAACAAGGAACAACGGGACGCGGCAAAGGATAATTCCGCCGACAAACAACCAAAACGGCGACGCAGACGCCACCCTAAGTCCCGCCTCGACAAAAATAGCACTCCTAATGACCCAACAATAGAGCAGGCAAACCAGTGGACAACGAACATGCAACCAAGCAACCATCCGAGCAGGACGAATCGGATAAGCAATCCATGCCCGGCGAAAACAACAGTCCAGACGATCTCACGCCAGACACACCACCGGAGCATAAGAACCTTCACAAAAGACTTGTCGCCACTGCAAGAAGTCTGAAAAAGGAAAAATGGAAGCTCAAAACAGCGGAAGACATACTCAGAATGAGGTGGAGCAAAGTACTCAAGACCGCGGACAAATATGGCGATAGCCACCAAACAAAGAGCTACCCGAAGCGCAAGCTGCTGCCAGAATTCGACGAGGAGGCCATAGAGCCCCCACAGTCAAAAAGCAAAGAGGCCGCCTGGCCGGGTAGACAACCAGATGGCAGGCCAAAAGCGACAAGCGGCACCGCACACAAGACGACACACGATCCTCACAAAACAGATGGCCCCGTCAGGTCCATTTATGGGCCAAAAATAAGGGCCCCAGGAAGCAACACAACACGCCGCATGCTTGAAGATAACGGCACGCCTAAATACAGGGGCGCCGCACACCCACTATGTTTCACCGATGAGGTGCTGGATCATGAATTTCCAGCGGGATTCAAACCCGTAAAACATAGAGGCATACGACGGAACAACAGACCCCGGAGTCTGGATCGAGGTTACATACTGCACATACACATGGCTAGAGGAGATGATCTCCACGCCATAAAATATCTACCCCTCAAGCTCAAAGGGCCAGCTCGGCATTGCCTCAAAAGCCTCCCAGAAAATACTGTTGGAAGTTGGGAATAGCTCGAGGACGCGTTTAGAGCAAATTTTCAAGGGACTTATGTCCGACCTCCGGATGCAGACGATTTAAGTCACATAACTCAACAGCCCGGAGAGTCAGCACGCAAATTTTGGAACAGGTTCCTTACGAAAAAGAACCAAATAGTCGACTGTCCGGACGCTGAAGCCCTAGCAGCTTTTAAACATAATGTCCGAGACGAATGGCTCGCCAGGCACCTCGGCCAAGAGAAGCCGAGAACTATGGCCACACTAACAAGCCTCATGACCCGCTTTTGCGCAGGGGAAGACAGCTGGCTAGCAAGATGCAGCACTAGCGACCCGAGTACATCCGAGATCAGAGATGGAAACGGAAAATCACGGCGCACAATGGACCAAAGAACACGGCGGTCAACGCCGGATTCAAAAGCTCGCGGCCGAACAGCAAAACACTGCCTCTTAAGGACAACAATGACGAGCTATCCAAGTTAAACAAAATATTGGATCAGATATGTCAAATCCACAGCACCTCCAGAAGGCCTGCAAACCACACCCACCGAGATTGTTGGGTCTTCAAACAGTCCGTCCGACTCAACGCCGAACACAAGGGGCTCGACCCGCCAAGCGAGGATGACGACGAACCCCACTAGCAGAGCGCCGGAAAACAAAAGACTTTCCCACAAGAAGTCAAAACAGTAAACTCACTTCATGTGATAATACGGAACAACAGTGCGGCACCCGCCAAAGTAGGTATCGCACGGTCCACCCTAGCGGAACCTCGAGGTTGGATGTCAAAACCAATTACTTTCGACCACCTGGACTATTCCAGAAGTATTCGAAACGCAGGATGGACTGCTCTGATATTGGATCCTATAATCGACGGACTACAATTTACACAAGTCCTGATGGACGGCGGCAGTGATTTAAACCTGCTATATCTGGACACAATCCGCAAGTTGGGGATAGACCTTACTAAAATTTGACATAGCCGCACTTCCTTCAAAGGAGTGACGCCAGGCCCTTACGCCAAGTGCATGGGCTCCTTACTACTAGAAGTTGTGTTCGGGTCACCCGACAACTTCCGACGCGAAAAGCTAATCTTTCATGTCGCCCCATTCAAAAGTAGCCATCAAGCACTATTGGGACGTGAAGCTTTTGTCCGCTTAAATGCAATACCACACTACGCGTCTCTTACACTTAAAATGCCCGGTCCACGCGGCATCATCTCATTAAAAGGTCGTTCAAGACCCCGGACACGGCTAGACGAGTCCGGCATAAATAAGCCAGGGGCTCCCTTGCCGCACACCCCTTTACAAGGGGTTGTGCGTATGAGCTAATATAAGCTCGGCTTTATTCATTCATTCATATTTCGATTTTTAATTAATTTTTTGCACAATTATTTTTCAAACTAAGTTCCTCTCTTTTATAGATGAACATCGTGTTACACCGTGGCCCGAGGATACAAAGACAACGGAGACACAAAGCGCAGGCGTGCGCAAGAGGGACCCGTTGCAAGGATTCTTTTCAGATTAAGACCCTGCGTGAACCTTTTTTACTGTCTCTTATTGCTATATATGCCCTGGTTTTTCATTATAACCAAGAGGAGACTGGCGTTTTGGCATCGGCCGCGTCAGAGGACCTTGCGTGTACCTAGACACTAGGGGCTTAGGGCATTGTTCTGCCCGCTATCATAAAGACCGAAAACCTTAAGGAGTGTTCGGCGTCTCGAGTTAGGCCTTATATGCATCAGCCCCGAATCATGTCTTTGGTCAAATGTTGGGTTTGCCCGGCTCCTGTGTTTTGCTGCCTTACGTTCCGTATCATCGGCTAACGGCACCGGAGAACTATCTGCGATTGTGCCCGGTTCGCCGGGCGAGCACCTCAAGAGAGAAAGCCGAAAATCGATCATCATGATACAATGAGAGACTGGTCAACCACTCGATCGACTACCGGAATGTTTAGAATTCCTCCGCTTTGACGAAGGACCGTTTCCCGGTCAGGCACATACACGCCCCGAATTCGGAGAGCGTGGTGCCCCTAGGGGCTATATTGTAGCCCCACCCTCGAGCTCATATGGCTAAGTGAAAGTGATAAAGCATTATAGTCCGGTTGCCTCGTTTGCTAAGCTACCACCTCCTTCACAGGACCGAGACGTCGGATTAAGTGTGAAAATGCGCTATTTTTGCGAACACCCCCGCACCTTGTGCGTGGGGGCTGAAGCCGACGACTGCCATCTTTCAGGTTATACACACGTATACATAAACGGCCGCACATGAGATATTTCAATACTTGAACGCACAAGTACAAAAAAGCGCGGACATCATAAAACATCGTCTTACAAACCAAAACGTTCATTTGAACATGACACTTTTTGAGCACTGCGACTCTATTACACGTGCACCACGCAGAACTTCCCCAAAATAGTGCTCGGCGGGTAACCGGCTCTCGTCCGAACCCTGGGTTGCAACAGCGGTGGCATCCATCTCTGTCCAATGTGTCTTCACACGGGCGAGGGCCATCCGTGCACCTTCTATGCAAGCCGACCGCTTCATCGCCTTGATATGCACCGCCCCAAGGAATTGTTGCAATAAGCCAAAATAACTCTTCGGCTTGGGCCTATCCGGCCAGACATGAGCCACGATATCCGTCATGGCAAGTCTGGACAATCTATTCAGTTCAGCCCACTCGGCCAGCCGATCGGTCAGCGGAAGTGAACGCTCCGGACTATGGAATTGAGACCAAAACAGCTCCTCCGTCTTGTGATCCTTCTGACTTCGGAAGTGCACAACGGCATCTGCCGCACTCGCCTCTAAATCCATATAAGGATCCTCCGGACCCCACAGCTGGCCAAGCTGAGCATACTTTGGATCTGTAAACCTTGATTGCAGCGAGAAAGGGCTTACCACCACAATGTCTCCGACCTGGCGCAGCTCCTCCTTTATAGCCCGCATTGCGAGCAGGCATCCTTGGCTTCGGCGGTGGCCTTCGCCAGGTCTTCTTGCTCCGTTAGGCGTTCCTTTTCAAGAACCTCATTGCGGTCGGTAGCATCTTTTAACTTCACGGCCATTTCGGCCATATCCTCCCCTAGCCGGCGGTGCATGCAGCCCTTCGCTTCTAGCTCTTTGGCTATCCTCGAGGCAGCCGCATCACTCCTTCTGGCTTGCTCCTTGGCTTGAGCAAGTTCTGCCCGAAGGCTCTCCACAGCAGCGGCACCATCTGCATTTAGCACACATGTTGTAAGGAGTGGGCTTCGGCTCCCTTACTAGGTGACCACGGAGAAAAAACCTACCTTGTGACTCGGAAAGTCGTTTATTGACCAGCGCGATGTCCGCATCCGCAACGTCGAGCTGCCACTTTAGTTTGGCAACTCCACCAGTCCGGCTAGCCACCAAACTATCCGCCACCTGCTTAGGAAAGGCATAAATCAATACCTGGGATTTTCATCCTCGGCACGCTGTCGTTCTCGACACCCTACCGAGTCTCAGGGGCTACTATCTATACAGGGCGCACTTTATGTGTAAAACTGTCAAAGGGTATGTCATTTTTACGTACCTCAAACCCCGCCAGCAAACTCCTGACGGCATCACGCAATCCTCCTTTGACGGATGAAATTCTTTCAATCACCATACTCATCAGTGTACGGTGACCTTCTGAGATGGACGCCCTCTCAAGCAGATCCTTCAGCTCCCCCGGCCGCACACCAGTTGGTGCCGAATTATTCAGCCCTGCCGGACTCGGGGATATCCTCCGTGATGACACTTCAGGCTCGTCCGCCCTATCCGATGGGGCGGCAGATGGAGGCGTCTCGCTCTCCATCATCTCCGGACGGAGTTCCCCCAAAGACGGGCTCATCTGAGAAGGACGGAGATCCGAACTACAAGGTAAAAACTTAAGTTATCCTCAAAAGCACAAATAGGGATGTCCCTTATTACAAACCTCCCTTTTTTCTACTTACGGCTCGCTGGAGGGCTGATTCTTTAGGGGAGACTGTGCGGCCGGTGAAGGAAATATGCCCTAGAGGCAATAATAAAGTCATTATTTATTTCCTTATTTCATGATAAATGTTTATCATTCATGCTAGAATTGTATTAACCGGAAACATGATACATGTGTGAATGCATAGACAAACAAGATGTCACTAGTATGCCTCTACTAGACTAGCTTGTTAATCAAAGATGGTTATGTTTCCTAACCATGAACAAGGAGTTGTTATTTGATTAACAAGGTCACATCATTAGTAGAATGATCTGATTGACATGACCCATTCCATTAGCTTAGCACACGATCGCTTAGTATGTTGCTACTGCTTTTATCCATGACATATACATGTTCCCGTAACTATGAGATTATGCAACTCCGTTTACGGAGGAACACTTTGGTGCTACCAAACGTCACAACGAATCGGGTGATTATAAAGGAGTACTACAGTGTCTCCAAAGGCAGATGTTGGGTTGGCGATTTCGAGATTAGGTTTTGTCACTCCGATTGTCGGAGAGGTATCTCTGGGCCCTCTCGGTAATACACATCACTTAAGCCTTGCAAGCATTACAACTAATGAGTTAGCTGTGGGATGATGTATTACGAGCGAGTAAAGAGACTTGCGTAACGAGATTGAACTAGGTATTGGATACCGACGATCGAATCTCGGACAAGTAACATACCGATGACAAAGGGAACAACGATGTTGTTATGCGGTCGACCGATAAAGATCTTCGTAGAATATGTAGGAACCAATATGGGCATCAGGTCCGCTGTTGGTTATTGACCGGAGACGTGTCTCGGTCATGTCTACATTGTTCTCGAACCGTAGGGTCCGCACGCTTAAGGTTTCGATGGCGGTTATTATGAGTTTATGTATTTTGATGTACCGAAGAAGTTCGAGTCCGGATGTGATCACGGACATGACGAGGAGTCTCGAAATGGTCGAGACATAAAGATTAATATATTGGAAGCCTATATTTGGAGTCGGAATGGTTCGGGTGAAATCGAATTTATCAAGTACCGGAGGTTACGGAACCCCCGGAACTTAATGGGCCATAGTGGGCCTTAGGGAAAAGGAGAAAGGGGCTGCCCTAGGGCTGGCCGCGCCGCCCCTCTCCCCTAGTCCTATTAGGACTAGGAGAGGTGGCCGCCCCTCTCTCCTCTTCCCCTCTTTCCCTTGACAAGTCCTAGTCCAACTAGGATTGGGGGAGAATCCTACTCCCGGAGGAGTAGGACTCCTGGCGCGCCAAGGGCTTGGCCGGCCAGCCCTCCCTTGTTCCTTTATATACGGGGCAGGGGCACCCATAGACACACAAGTTTGATCTACGGATCGTTCCTTAGCGTGTGCGGTGCCCCCTCCACCATATTCCACCTCGGTCATATCGTCGTGAAGCTTAGGCGAAGCTCTGCGCGGTAGAACATCAAGATCATCACCACGCCGTCGTCTTGTGGAACTCTCCTCGACACTCGGCTGGATCGAGTCGAGGGACGTCATCGAGCTGTCGTGTGTCAAGAACTCGGAGGTGCCGAGCTTGGCGCCGGATCGGTCGGATCGCGAGGAGAACGTCGACTACTTCCTCTACGTTGTGATCGCTTCGCTTCGGGTCTCACGAGGGTGCGTGAGACAACACTCTTCCCTTCGTTGCTATACATCACCATGATCTTGTGTGTGCGAGGAAATTTTTGAAATTACTCGTTCCCCAACAATGGCATCCGAGCCTAGGTTTTATGGTTTGATGTTTTGCACGAGTAGAACACAAGTGAGTTGTGGGCGATACAAGTCATACTACCTACCAGCATGTCATACTTTGGTTCAGCGGTATTGTGAGATGAAGCGGCCTGACCGACATTACGCATACGCTTACGCGAGACTGGTTTCACCGCCACGAGCACTCGCTGCTTAAAGGTGACTGGTGGGTGTCTGTCTCTCTCACTTTAGTTGAACCGAGTGTGGCTGCGCCGGTCCTTGAGAAGGTTAAACGGAGTCTATTTGACGAAATATCGTTGTGGTTTTGATGCGAGGTGAGATTGGTTCTTGCTTAAGCCCGTAGCAGCCACGTAAAATTTGCAACAACAAGGTAGAGGACGTCTAACTTGTTTTTGCAGGGCATGTTGTGATGTGATATGGTCAAGACGTGATGCTATATTTTATTGTATGAGATGATCATGTTTTGTAACCGAAGTTATCGGCAACTGGCAGGAGCCATATGGTTGTCGCTTTATTGTATGCAATGCAATCGCCCTGTAATGCTTTACTTTATCACTAAGCGGTAGCGATAGTCGTAGAAGCATAAGTTTGGCGAGACGACAACGATGCTACGATGGAGATCAAGGTGTCGCGCCCAGTGACGATGGTGATCATGGTGGTGCTGCGAGAGATGGAGATCACGAAGCACAAGATGATGATGACCATATCATATCACTTATATTGATTTGCATGTGATGTTTATCTTTTATGCATCTTATCTTGCTTTGATTGACGGTAGCATTATAAGATGATCTCTCACTAAATTATCAAGAAGTGTTCTCCCAGTATGCACCGTTGCCAAAGTTAAATCGTGCCCGCACACCCGTGATGATCGGGTGTGATAAGCTCTACGTCCATCTTAACGGGTACAAGCCAGTTTTGCACACGCAGAATACTCAGGTTATACTTGACGAGCCTAGCATATGCAGATATGGCCTCGGAACACGGAGACCGAAAGGTCGAGCGTGAATCATATAGTAGATATGATCAACATAAGATGTTCACCATTGAAAACTACTCCATCTCACGTGATGATCGGTTATGGTTTAGTTGATTTGGATCGCGTGATCACTTAGATGACTAGAGAGATGTCTGTCTAAGTGGGAGTTCTTAAATAATATGATTAATTGAACTTAAATTTATCATGAACTTAGTCCTGGTAGTATTTTGCAAATTATGTTGTAGATCAATAGCTCGCATTGTTGCTTTCATATGTTTGTTTTTTGATATGTTCCTAGAGAAAATTGTGTTAGTAGCAATGATGCGGATTCGATCCGTGATCGGAGGTTGATCCTCATTGCTGCACAGAAGAATTATGTCCTTAATGCACCGCTAGGTGACGGACCTATTGCAGGAGCGGATGCAAGCGTTATGAGCGTTTGGCTAGCTCAATATGATGACTACTTGATAGTTTAAGTGCACCGTGCTTAACAGCTTAGAATCGGGACTTCAAAGGCGTTTTGAACGTCATGGACCATATGAGATGTTCCAGAGTTGAAGTTAATATTTCAAGCAAATACCGAGTTGAGAGATATGAAGTTTCCAACAAGTTCTATAGCTAAAAGATGGAGGAGAATCGCTCAACTAGTGAGCATGTGCTCAGATTATGCAGGTACTACAATCGCTTGAATCAAGTGGGAGTTAATCTTCGAGATAAGATAGTGATTGATAGTATTCTCTAGTCACCATCACCAAGTTGGTAGAACTTCGTGATGAACTATAGTATGCAAGGGATGATGAAAATGATTCCCGAGTTTTTTCATGATGATGAAATCGATGAAGGTAGAAATCAAGAAAGAACATCAAATGTTGATGGTTAACAAGACCACTAGTTTCAAGAAAAGGGCAAAGGGATAGAAGGAACTTCAAGAAGAGCGGCAAGCAAGTTGCTGCTCAAGTGAAGAAGCCCAAGTCTGGACCTAAGCACGAGACTAAGTGCTTCTACCGCAGAGGGACTGGTTCTTTGAAGCAGAACTACCCCAAGTATTTGGCGGATAAGAAGGATGGCAAAGTAAACAAAGGTATATTTGATATACATGTTATTGATGTGTACTTTACTAGTGTTTATAGCAACCCCTCGGTATTTGGTACTGGTTCGGTTGCTAAGAGTAGTAACTCAAACGGAGTTGTAGAATAAATGAAACTAGTTAAGGGTGAAGTGACGATGTGTGTTGAAAGTAGTTTCAAGATTGATATGATCATCATCGCACACTCCCTATACTTTCGGGATTAGTGTTGAACCTAAATAAATGTTATTTGGTGTTTGCGTTGAGCATGAATATGATTTGATCGTGTTTATTGCAATACGGTTATTCATTTAAGTAAGAGAATAAACTGTTGTTACATTTACATGAATAAAACCTTATATGATTACACACCCAATGAAAATGGTTCATTGGATCTCGATCGTAGTGATACACATATTCATAATATTGAAACCAAAAGATGCAAAGTTAATAATGATAGTGCAACTTATTTGTGGCATCGCCGTTTAGGTCATAATGGTGTAAAGCGCATGAAGAAACTCCATGCTTGATGGGATTTTGGAATCACTTGATTATGAATCACTTGATGCTTGCGAACCATGCCTCATGGGCAAGATGACTAAGACTCCGTTCTCCGAACAATGGAGCGAGCAACCGACTTATTGGAAATAATACATCTCGATGTATGCGATCCAATGAGTGTCAAGGCTCATGGTGGGTATCATTATTTTCGACCTTCACAGATGATTAGAGCAGATATGGGTATATCTACTTGATGAAACATAAGTCTGAAATAGTTGAAAGGTTCAAAGAATTTCAGAGTGAAGTGGAAAAATCATCGTAACAAGAAAATAAAGTTTCGTGATCGATCACGAGACGAATATTTGAGTTCTGAGTTTGGTCTTCAATTAAAACAATGTGGAATAGTTTCACAGCTCACGCCACCTGGAACACCACAATGTTATGGTGTGTCCAAACATCGTAACCGCACTTTATTGGATATAGTGCAATCTATGATGTTTCTTACTGATTTACCAATATCGTTTTGGGATCATGCATTAGAGACAGCTGCATTCACGTTAAATAGGGCACCATCTAAATCCGTTGAGACGACACTATATGAACTGTGGTTTAGCAAGAAATCAAAGTTGTCGTTTCTTAAAGTTTGGGGCTGCAATGCTTATGTGAAAAAGTTTCATCCTGATAAGCTCAAACCCAAATCGGAGAAGTGCGTCTTCATAGAATACCCAAAGGAAATTGTTGGGTACACCTTCTATCACAGATCCGAAGGCAAAACATTCGTTGCTAATAAATGGATCCTTTCTAGAGAAGGAGTTTCTCTCGAAAGAAGTGAGTGGGAGGAAAGTAGAACTTGATGAGGTAATTGTACCTTCTCCCTTATTGGAAAGTAGTTCATCACAGAAATCTGTTCCTGTGTCTACTACACCAATTAGTGAGGAAGCTAATGATGATGATCATGTAACTTCAGATCAGTTACTACCGAATCTCGTAGGTAAACCAGAGTGAGATCCGCACTGAGTGGTACGGTAATCCTGTTCGGAAGTCATGTAACTAGACCATGATGAACCTACGAACTATGAGGAAGCGATAATGAGCCCAGATTCGCGAAATGGCTTGAGGCCATGAAATCTGAGATGAGATCCATGTATGAGAACAAAGTATGGACTTTGGTGGAGTTGCTCGATGATCGGCAAGCCATATTGTATAAATGGATCTTCAAGAGGAAGACGGACGTTGATAGTAGTGTTACTATCTACAAAGCTCGACTTGTCGCAAAAAGGTTTTGACAAGTTCAAGGTGTTGACTACAATGAGATTTTCTCAAGCAGTAGCGATGCTTAAGTCTGTCCAAATCATGTTAGCAATTGCCACAATTTATGAAATTTGGCAAATGGATGTAAAACTGCATTCTGAATGGGTTTCGGAGGAAGAGTTGTATGTGATGCAACCGAAGGTTTTATCGATCCAAAGGAGCTAACAAAGTGTGCAAGCTCCAATGATCCATCTATGGACTGGTGCAAGCATCTCGGAGTTGGAATATACGCTTTGATAAGTTGATCAAAGCATATAGTTTATCTGAGACTTGCAATGAAGCCTGTATTTACAAGAAAGTGAGTGGGAGCACTACTGACATTTCGATAAGTATATGTGAATGACATATTGTTGATCGGAAATAATGTAGAATTATTCGCAAAGCATAAAGGAGTGTTTAAAAGGAGTTTTTCAAAGAAAGACCTCGGTGAAGCTGCTTGCATATTGAGCATTAAGATCTATAGAGATAGATCAAGACGCTTGATAAGTTTTTTCAATGAGTACATACCTTGACAAGATTTTGAAGTAGTTCAAAATGGAGCAGTCAAAGAAAGAGTTCTTGCCTATGTTACAAGGTGTGAAATTGAGTAAGACTCAAAACCCGACCAGGCGAGAAGATAGAAAGAGAATGAAAGTCATTCCCTATGCCTTGGCCATAGGTTCTATAAAGTATGCCATCTGTGTACCAGATCTATTGTATACCCTACATTGAGTTTGGCAAGGAGTACAATAGTGATCTAGGAGTAGATCACTAGACAGCGGTCAAAATTATCCTTAGTGGAATAAGGATATGTTTCTCGATTATGGAAGTGAAAAAGGTTCGTAAGTAAAGGGTTACGTCGATGCAAGTTTTGACACCGATCTGGATGACTCTAAGTCTCGATCTAGATACATATTGAAAGTGGGAGCAATTAGGTAGAGTAGCTCCGTGCGAGCATTGTAGACATAGAATATTTGCAAAATACATACGGCTCAATGTGACAGATCCGTTGACTAAACTTCTCTCACGAGCAAAACATGATCATACCTTTGTACTCTTTGGGTGTTAATCACATAGCGATGTGAACTAGATTATTGACTCTAGTAAACCCTTTGGGTGTTGGTCACATGACGATGTGAACTATGGGTGTTAATCATATGAGATATGATTATTGGTGTTCAATCACATGGCGATGTGAACTAGATTATTGACTCTAGTGCAAGTGGGAGACTGAAGGAAATATGCCCTAGAGGCAATAATAAAGTCATTATTTATGTCCTTATTTCATGATAAATGTTTATCATTCATGCTAGAATTGTATTAACCGGAAACATGATACATGTGTGAATGCATAGACAAACAAGATGTCACTAGTATGCCTCTACTAGACTAGCTTGTTAATCAAAGATGGTTATGTTTCCTAACCATGAACAAGGAGTTGTTATTTGATTAACAAGGTCACATCATTAGTAGAATGATCGATTGACATGACCCATTCCATTAGCTTAGCACACGATCGTTTAGTATGTTGCTACTGCTTTTATCCATGACATATACATGTTCCGTAACTACGAGATTATGCAACTCCGCCATTGGAGGAACACTTTGGTGCTACCAAGCGTCACAACGAATCGGGTGATTATAAAGGAGTACTACAAGTGTCTCCAAAGGCAGATGTTGGGTTGGCGTATTTCGAGATTAGGTTTTGTCACTCCGATTGTCGGATAGGTATCTCTGGGCCCTATCGGTAATACACATCACTTAAGCCTTGCAAGCATTACAACTAATGAGTTAGCTGTGAGATGATGTATTACGAACGAGTAAAGAGACTTGCCGGTAACGAGATTGAACTAGGTATTGGATACCGTCGATCGAATCTCGGGCAAGTAACATACCGATGACAAAGGAACAACGATGTTGTTATGCGGTCGACCGATAAAGATCTTCAGTAGAATATGTAGGAACCAATATGGGCATCCAGGTCCCGCTGTTGGTTATTGACCGGAGACGTGTCTCGGTCATGTCTACATTGTTCTCGAACCGTAGGGTCCGCACGCTTAAGGTTTCGATGACTGTTATTATGAGTTTATGTATTTTGATGTACCGAAGAAGTTCGGAGTCCCGGATGTGATCACGGACATGACGAGGAGTCTCGAAATGGTCGAGACATAAAGATTAATATATTGGAAGCCTATATTTGGAGTCCGGAATGGTTCCGGGTGAAATCGGGAATTTACCGAAGTACCGGGAGGTTACCGGAACCCCCCGGGAACTTAATGGGCCATAGTGGGCCTTAGGGAAAAAGGAGAAAGGGGCTGCCCTAGGGCTGGCCGCGCGCCTCCCCTCTCCCCTAGTCCTATTAGGACTAGGAGAGGTGGCCCCCCTCTCCCTCTTCCCCTCTTTCCCTTGACAAGTCCTAGTCCAACTAGGATTGGGGGAGAATCCTACTCCGAGGGAGTAGGACTCCTGGCAGCGCCAAGGGCTTGGCCGCCAGCCCCTCCCTTGTTCCTTTATATACGGGGCAGGGGCACCCATAGACACACAAGTTTGATCTACGGATCGTTCCTTAGCCGTGTGCGGTGCCCCCCTCCACCATATTCCACCTCAGTCATATCGTCACGAAGCTTAGGCGAAGCTCTGCGCCAGTAGAACATCAAGATCGTCACCACGCCGTCGTGCTGACGGAACTCTCCCTCGACACTCGGCTGGATCGGAGTACGAGGGACGTCATCGAGCTGTACGTGTGTCAAGAACTCGGAGGTGCCGGAGTAACGGCGCCGGGATCGGTCGGATCGCGAGGAGAACGTACGACTACTTCCTCTACGTTGTGATCGCTTCCGCTTCGGATCTACGAGGGTACATAGACAACACTCTTCCCTTTCGTTGCTATACATCACCATGATCTTGCGTGTGCGTAGGAAATTTTTTGAAATTACTACGTTCCACAACAGCCGGACCCTCTCCGGACGCAGGACCCTCTGGTGAAGATCTCTTCCCCCGCTTCGAGGCCTTGGCCTCCGGGTTTCCAGAGGCGGTCCTCTTCTCCCCCTGGAAGGAGGGATTCTCGATCCCCCCCTCCTCAAAAGCCTCCTTGGTTGAGGCGGTAGTTCCTCTGTTCTCCCCTTCGCCTTCCTCTGAAGGCGCAACCTCCAGCATCCTGACTAGCATGGGATCAGGCGCGGTCTCTGGGAGGGGGGGCGGACACCGTATCAGTTTTGCTTGCGCTATCCACTCCTGTTTAGAGGGCAATTGGTCAAAAAGCGAATCATAGAAAGGCAAACAAACGGTATGTCCGGACATGGAGCTACTTACTTGTGTATCCGGGCGATTGCAGCTTAGGCCGGCGTCCTCGGTCAATTCCGGACACGCCTCTCGTGATCCGAAGAACAGTTTGTACATCTCCATGGGTGTCGTACCCATGAAGTGTTGGAGAATTCGTGGTCCCTCCAGATTAAACTCCCACAGCCGGAGAGGACGGTGTTTGCAGGGCAAGAGACGCCTAATTAGCATGACCTGCATCACCACGACCAGATCGATCTCCCTTGCCTGGAGATCCTGAATCCGGCCATGCAATAGCGACACGTCCTTTGACGGCCCCCAGTTGAGCCCTTGGCTGACCCATGACATCAGCCGCTGCGGAGGGCCCGAGCGGAAGATGGGCGGCGGCTTCTGCCTGCTGCCCCTAGGAGCGGTTATGTAAAACCACTCCTGCTGCCACAAGCCGAGCACCTCCTGAAAAGAGCCCTCGGGCCATGGAGCGTCGGCCCTTCTGCTTACAACCGCCCCACCGCACTCTGCTTGACGCCCCTAGATCATCTTTAGCTCCACGTCGAAAGTCTTAAGCCACAAGCCGAAGTGAGGGGTAACACGGAGGAAGGCTTCGCAAACGGCAATGAATGAAGAGATATGGAGGATGGACTCCGGAGCCAAGTCGTGGAATTCCAACCCATAGTAAAACATGAGCCCTCTCACAAAAGGATCCATCGGGAAGCCTAAACCCCGATGGAGGTGGGATACAAACACGACATACTCGCTGGGCTCGGGGGTGGGAATGACTTGCCCTTTGGCGGGCAACCTATGTGAAATCTCGTAAGACAGGTACTTGGCCTCTCGCAGCTTTAGCACGTCTTCTTCCGTGACGGAGGAGGGCATCCACCGGCCCTGTGGGTCGGAGCCGGACATTGTTGAAGGTCCGAAGCGCTCGAATCTGGGGCTCTGGGTGTTGGAACTCGGGGCAGGGAGTAGATTCGATTGAGGATTGAAGAAAAGAAACGAGCCTTGGTCCCGTTATAAAGAAGGGGAATACCAAGAGCCGTCCCCGTGACCGTTCGGGACTCGCCTCCGATAGAAGGGGCGTGGCAATGGGCGCGGTTGGGTTACCCACGTCCGTATTGATGGGAATCCTGGAATAAGGGGAACACGATCTCTGCTTCGACAAGACGTGCCAAGGAAACCGCTTCGCTAAACGCGCTGAGGTGGTATAATAAAAAACGATTCAAGTAAAGGCTTGGAAGTGGTGTGACGTCATGCCACAAAATACGTCAGCAGATTGAACTTGTGTACATATTATTCTCTCTACGGTGGAATGTGGAATTTATTTTGCAGAGCCGGACACTATCCTGGTGTTCATAATCTTCTATGAATTATTCGGAGGAGGAACCCGCCTTGCAATGCCGAACAATATGCGCGCCGGACTCATCGTCATTGAAGCCTGGTTCAGGGGCTACTGAGGGAGTCCTGGACTAGGGGGTGTCCGGACAGCCGAACTATCATCGTCGGCCGGACTCCAAGAGTATGAAGATACAAGATTGAAGACTTCGTCCCGTGTCCGGATGGGACTTTCCTTGGCGTGGAAGGCAAGCTTGGCGATACGGATATGTAGATCTCCTACCATTGTAACCGACTCTGTGTAACCCTAGCCCTCTCCGGTGTCTATATAAACTGGAGGGTTTTAGTCCGTAGGACACACAACCATTACAACAATCATACCATAGGCTAGCTTCTAGGGTTTAGCCTCCTTGATCTCGTGGTAGATCCACTCTTGTACCACCCATATCATCAATATCAATCAAGCAGGAGTAGGGTTTTACCTCCATCGAGAGGGCCCAAACCTGGGTAAAAACAACGTGTCCCTTGTCTCCTGTTACCATCCGCCTAGACGCACAGTTTGGGACCCCCTACCCGAGATCCGCCGGTTTTGACACCGACACAACCCATCAATATAATCCTTATTAAGCATAAACTTCTCCGATATAGTGTAGTTTGGAGAATTCAAAAAGATAATAGGACTATCATGCGTGGGTGCAATAGCAACAATTTCATGTTTAACATAAGGAACTATAGCAAGTTCATCTCCATAAGCATCATTCATATTGGCATCTTGGCCACAAGCATAGCAAGCATCATCAAAAAAGGATGTTTCAAACAAATTCAAGGGATCATAGCAATCATCATAGCAGTCATCCTTCGGTAAGCACGAAGGGGAATTAAACAATGTATGAGTTGAAGAGTTACTCTCATTAGAAGGTGGGCACGGGTGATCAATCCGCTCTTCCTCCTTTTGTTCTTCGCTCTCCTCATCATCTTTTTCGTCCAATGAGCTCACAGTTTCATCAATTTCTTCTTCCATAGCTTCCTACAAAATATTAGTCTCTTCTTGGACAGCGGAGACTTTCTCAATAAATGCATTAATATAGTAATTGTATTCATAATTTTCATAGCAATATCTAAATATAGCAAGATTTCTGGTCTATAAACTGAATCATCCAACGCTTTAAACATAGATTCAAACTCATAAGCACCCATAAAAGCAACAAATTCTTCTATTTGTTCCACATCATAGTAATCAAGGATACCATTAGCATAAGAAGCTATGGTTTCATTATCATTGAATTTGCATGAAAAGGGAAGGTGTGGAGCCTTCATCCTAGAACAACAAGTATAATCATGTATCACGCATAGTTGACGAGCATACCAACGCAACATAGAAATTTGATCCCATAATAGTTTCCCTTTTTGTGTCAAGCGATAATCCCTAAAGTATTCAAGTTGATCCAACGTGTCTCCCATAACATAACGGAATGGGGTTTTCTCAGGATTATTAAAGTAGTACATAATTTCTTTCACATAATGAGTATCGAGGGTTTTAGGAGGTTCCCCATCTCCATGAGTAGCATGTACACCTATTTTGTTTGGTATTTCGTGTTCCATATCCATAACTAAAGATAGAGAACAACTTAGAGAAGCAAATAAAAATTACTTAGTGATAAAGCAAACAAGCACACACGAGAATATTCACCCCACGCTATGACTCCCCGGCAACGGCGACAGAAAAAGGTCTTGATAACCCACAAGTGTAGGGGATCGCAACAGTTTTCGATAAGTAAGAGTGTCGAACCCAACGAGGAGCTAAAGGTAGAATAAATATTCCCTCAGGTTCTATCGACCACCGATACAACTCTACACATGCTTGACGTTTGCTTTACCTAGAACATGTATGAAATTAGAAGTACTTTGTAGGTGTCATAGGATAGGTTTACAAGATAATAAAGAATGCGTAAACATAAACTAGGGGCTGTTTAGATAAAGATGCAATAAAGTAAATATAGCGAGTGTGGAAAAGTGGTGGTAGGAGTTGTGAAATTGTCCCTAAGCAATTGACTACGTTACTAGACCGGTAATCACTATTGCAATTCTATTTGAGGGAGAGGCATAAGCTAACATACTTTCTCTACTTGGATCATATGCACTTATGATTGGAACCCTAGCAAGCATCCGCAACTACTAAAGATTCATTAAGGTAAAACCCAACCATAGCATTAAAGTATCAAGTCCCCTTTATCCCATACGGAGACAACCTACTTACTCGGGTCTGTGCTTCTGTCACTCACGCCACCCACCATAAGCAAATCATAAACATATTGCAAACCCTACAGCGAGAATCCTTCACGCTTGCGCGACACGGAGGGCACAATAGGAGAACACCAATAATAAAACATGCAACTCAAACCAATCATAGAAATTCATCAATCACCGATAGGACAACGAAAATCTACTCACACATCATAGGATGGCAACACACCATTGGAAAAAAATATGAAGCATAAAACACCATGTTTAAGTAGAGGGTACAGCGGGTTGCGGGAGAGTGGACCGCTGAATATAGATGGGGGAAGGTGATGGAGACGTTGGTGAAGATGATGGAGGTGTTGGTGAAGATCGCGGTGATGATGATGTCCCCCCGGCGGCGTTTCGGCGCCACCGGAAGCAAGGGGGAGAGGGCCCCCCTTCTTCTTCTTCTTCCTTGACCTTCTCCCTAGATGGGAGAAGGGTTTCCCCTCTGGTCCTTGGCTCCCATGGCATGAGGGGGGAGAGCCCCTCCGAGATTGGATCTATCTCTCTGTTTCTGCGTTCTCAGATTCTGCCCCTTCACCGTTTCTTTTATATCCGGAGATCGGTAACTCCGATTGGGGTGAATCTTTCGCCCAGATCTTTCCCATAAAATTATCTTTATTGCGGCAAAAGAAGAGCGTCAACTACCTTACAGGGGGCCCAGGAGAGTCCAGGGCGTGCCTGCCTCCCTGGGGCGCCCCCTATCTCCTGGCCCCCTCGGGCACCATCTCGCGTTGATTTTACTTCCCAAAAATCACAAATATTCCAAAATAATTCTCCGTCCGTTTTTATCCCGTTTGTACTCTGTTTGATATTGGGTTTATGCGAAACAAAAAACATGCAACGGACAGGAACTAACACTGGGCACTGGATCAATATGTTAGTCCCAAAACATAGTATAAAAAGTTGCCAAAAGTATATGAAAGTTGAAGAATATTGGCATGGAACAATAAAAACTTATAGATACGACGGAGACGTATCAGGGTTCGTTAATCGTGGAAATCACTCCGGGACCCCAAAACAGTGATTAATAGTCCACGAAACGGGCCAGAATCGGCCAAAACTGTGAGTGTTGATGACCGACACGGAAGCGCAACTTTGGGTTCAATACTATGGAAATCGCTTCGGTACCCCCAAACGGTAAGTAATAGTCCACGAAACGGGTCAGAATTGGCCAAAACTATGAGTGTTGGCTACGGACATGTAAACGCACCCCGGGGATCGTCAATCATGGAAATCGCTTTGGCACCCAAAAACGATGAGTAATAGTGCTCGAAACGGACCAGAATCGGCCGAAATCGTGAGTGTTGATGACTGACATGTAAATGCATCCCGGGGTTCGTCAATCGTGGAAATCACTCCGGGGCCCCAAAACTGAGTAATAGTCCAAGAAACGGGCCAGAATTGACCCAAACTGTGATTGTTGATGGCCGACACATAAGCTTACCTTGGGGTACACAACCATAGAAATCGATTTGAGACCAAAAAACGGTGAGTAATAGTCCATGAAACAGGTCAGAATCAACAAAAACCATGAGTGTTGATGACCGACATGTAACAGCACCCCAGTGTTGGTCAATCCTGGAAATCACTTCGGGACCCCGAAACTGAAAAAAAGTCCAAGAAACTTGTCAGAATCGGTCCAAACTATGAGTCTTGACGACCAACACGTAAGCACACCATTGGGTTCGATAACCATGGAAATAGCTTTGGGACCGCAAAACGGTGAGTAATAGTCCATGAAAGGGCCCTGAATCGGAGAAACCGGGGATTATTGATGAACGATACATAAACAAACTGCCCCAAAACTGAGTAATAGTCCAAGAAACAGGCCAGAATCGGCCCAAACTGCGATTGTTGATGGCTGACATGTAAGCTTACCTTGGGGTTCGACAACCATGGAAATCGCTTTGGGACCCAAAAACTGTGAGTAATAGTCCACGAAACATGTCAGAATCGACAAAACCGCGAGTGTTGATGACCGGCACGTAAGCGCACCCCGGTGTTGGTCAATCGTGGAAATCACTTCGGGACCCCCAAACTGAATAATAATCCAAGAACGGGTCAGAATCGACCCAAACTGCGAGTCCTCACGATCAACACGTAAGGACACCTCGGGGTTTGACAACCCTGGAAATAGCTTTGGGACTCCAAAACAGTGAGTAATTAAGGACAGTATAACCGCATCTAAAGCGAGCCCTCACATCGATTTGGGTTTTCGGCCGTCCGTTTCCGTGATATGGGCATCCCTGGCCGTTAGATTTCGTGTGAAAAACGTTCTATCCTGCGTACTGTGCGTAATCCGGCCCGGCTGTCCTGTGGGCTGCTACTCCAGGGGCCAAAACCAAGGCTTCTGGTACACTGGGCCGTCAGTCGGCCCATTCCAGCTCTTCGTCATCCATCCAGTCCAACCGCCACCGATACAGAGAGGAGTAGAAGGATGGCCGCGATTTCTGTGGATCGATCCGAGCCATCATAACCTAGCCGCAACCGCAAAATCCCTCCTTGTCGTTGCCCCCATCCATGGCCACCTCGACCCGATCACCGCTCCCGCCGGCCGACCCCGAGGCAGAGAGATCACCGGCCCAGGTTTATTTCCCCTTCAATACCATCCCCTACCCTGCCGCCATCACCAAAAGTTAAGTTTGATTGAGGACGTCCGGTGCCTGCCATCGCCGGAGAAAGACGGGCACGAGAAGGAGAAGCCGCTGGCCCGCTCCGCACCGGTGGCGCTCCTGTGAACCTCGCAAACCCAGGTCCAAATAACCACCCTTGAACCCTTAAATTATTAATCCTCGAGTTGGAAGCCCAGTTTCACCTTCCATGTCATGTTTGATTTTTGTATCATTGCAGGAAAGAAGATGTGCCGCTAGGAATCTGTTCCGTCCATCCTCTACAGGTCTGTTTCTCTACCCCTTCCGTACATCCCCTATTTTTTATGGATTCACTTACTTGATCTGATCTCTGTTTTGGGAAAGGAGGAGATCAGAGGATGAGCACCAGATGATCCGACTTCAAAAACTGGGAGAAATCAGAGGCTTGCCAACCGTGATTTATTGCTTCTTATATCACGCAGGCGTTAGGGCTCTCCCGATCTCATCCTAGAGGAACAGGACAACTTGCATGACCGTGAGCGCCGCTGCTCATTGCAGCTTGTCAGATTAGGCCGGTTCAAGCAGTGTCTTAGGCACGCTACTATCCAAGGCGGTCTTTGCGCTTCCACCCTACATCCACGCTATCCACCATGTCTGTCCCTAGATGTGTGGGGAGGAGCAAGCAGGAGGGAAGGAGGAGCACACCTGACTCCTCTGTCCTGTATGTATTTTCATTTTATGATATATCCAAAACAGATTACTATAGATTAGTTCCCACAGCTATTTATTAGATTGGTGCTTATATGAAAAAGGTTGAACACCTCGTTTTAACTTGATTGGTTCTCAAAGCCTTTCATATAGATTGAAACAACGTGTCAGATGGAAGGATAATCTAATGTTGTGCTATCCTGTTTCGAATTGTAGGCCACATGATCATTTTGTGAGCACCAAACATGCAGTGCTTGATTCTTATATATATATATAAAAGCGTAGAAAAATAATCTCTTAAGCTAGCATGGTTTTCACAATATAATGTTCAGTTTTGAGTTAAGATACACTTTCGTACTGCTAGCCAATCTTTTTAGAGCTTGTCACTCCATAAACTAAAACTTGTGAATTTGATTGTCAAATATTTCTTTTCAGGGCCATCAACACCAAAATTTGTTCGTAGTTATTCAGGTGCACTATTAGTTATATATGTTAGGAAAATCTCCCTCGGTGGAGATCCTGCAGTACTATAATTTTGTAGCTTCCTTGTAATGTATAAGATCACGATATACACCACATTCAGTTGCGAGGACTATGGCGATGAAAGTTGACAAGGTACTTGAAAGACTACCTAGAAGGAAGAAAAAGATGACCCTGGTAAGCCATTCTGAGCTGAAGTGTTCTATTTTTCTTATCAGCAGCTCCTCAAATGCCATGCCTTACCAATTCAGAGGTTTTTGACCCTGATAAATGTATTATTATTCTATTCCATTGGCCATTATGAAGGATGCATACTGAAAAAATTCAACAGAAGGCACATTTTTGCAAGTCATTGACAGTCTATATTTTTTTAAAGTTGGAAGAGTGTGTCATTGACACCCTTAATCTGAGGACTACACTTTGCATATTGACTTGATACATGCACTGTTTTTAATTACCATTTCTACCGTTTCTCAGATTTTGAACGTGAAACCAGGAGAAATATTCTTGGGATTCTTGACAAATGAGTAATCCTACTTAATATGCTTTTATTATTTGGAACCTATTACAGCGGTCTATCATGAACATAGGGCATTGCTGCATTTTATCTGGATGTGTACAAATTTGTCATAATACTACCCTTTATTTTGCATCATTCAGTTAGTCCAGTTTAGTCCTCACTTATGTTCATCTTCCTGTTCATTAGATGGTGTTCGACCTTAAGAGCTGGCGATTTCTGTACATGCGCTGAACCAACGGAAGTTGTCATAGATTTTGTAGCTTTTACTTGGTAACAACTAAGAATAATGTACACTCGTACTTGCTTAATTTTTAAATAGTTAAGTTTGTAATGTACATGAACAAGTGCAGCCACACGACTCACTTAATACTCCTTCTGATCCAGAGTAAGTGTCAGATTTGAACTAAGGATAAACTACCTTAGTTCAAAATTGCAACACGTATTTTGGATCGGAGGGAGTAGTATTTAGCGATGTCTTTGCCATATTATTTATACTACTAAAATTTCATGTATTGATGTCAACAGAAAGGCCATGGTTGCATATTGGTTCTATATAAGTAGTACTTCCACTGTTTTTTCCCTGTACAAATATATAAGGCTCTACTAACTATAACTTTCCATTTGGCTTCACTTTCCTGCTACAATAACCTTTTGGCACATTGGTGGTCATAAAATGCGGGGTTGTAGATTTATGATCCAATTTATGAAATGTTACAAAAATCTTAGTAGACATGAAACTCAAAGATGGCCAATATGACAATCAAATTATAGAAAATGACAGTTACTTGAAAAGATAAATATTTGGTTTGCCTTACATGATGGTTTTGAAGTTCTTTCACAATTTAGTCCTTCCTGTATATATTTGTAAATTCACTATCATCCTATTGGAAAAATAAATGGGCGCAGCAACGCGCGCCAATCATGATCTAGTAGTCCATGAAAGAGCCCAGAATAGGACAACCCGAGGATTATTGATGAACGATACATAAACACACCCCAAGGTTCGTCAATCATGGAAATCGCTCAGGGACCCCAAAACAGTAAGTAATAGTCCATGAAACGAGCCAGAATCAGCCAAAACTACCAGTGTTGATGTCCGACACATAAATGCACCCCGGGGTTCCTTAATCGTGGAAATCACTCCGGGACTCCAAAACAATGAGTAATAGTCCACGAAACGAGCCACAATCAGCAAAAACTGTGAGTGTTGATTAATAACACGTAATCGCAACTTGGGGTTCAACAACTATAAAATCTCTTTGGGACCCCAAAACGGTAAGTAGTAGTCCACGAAAGAGGTTAGAATTGGCCAAAACTGTGAGTGTTGACGACGGACACGTAAACACATCCCGGGGATCGTCAATCGTGGAAATCACTCTCGCACCCCAAAACGATGAGTAATAGTGCTTGAAACGGAGCAGAATTGGCCAAAATCGTGAGTGTTGATGAGCGACACGTAATTGCACTCCGGGATTCGTCTATCGTGGAAATCACTCCGGTACCCAAAACTGAGTACTAGTCACAAAAACAGGCCAGAATCGGCCCAAACTGTGATTGTTGATGATCGACATGTAAGAGCACCTTGGGGTTCGACAACCATGGAAATCGCAATGGGACCCATAAACGGTGAGTTGTAGTCCATGAAACGGGTCAGAATCGACAAAAACCGTAAGTGTTGATGACCGACACGTAAATGCATCCCTGAGTTCGTCAATCGTGGAAATCACTTCAGGACCCCAAACAGCGAGTGTTGACGACCAAGACGTAAGCACCCCTTGGGTTTTGACAAACATGGAAATCGTTTCGGGACCCCAAAACGGTGAGTAATAGTCCATGAAAGAGCCCAGAATCGGACAAACCGAGGATTATTGATGAACGATACATAAACACACCCCGGAGTTCGTCAATCTCGAAAATCGGTCAAGGACCCCAAATCAGTTAGTAGTCCATGAAATGGGCCAGAATTGACCCAAACTGTCAGTGTTGATGTCCGACACGTAAATGCTCCCCGGGGTTCCTTAATTGGGGAAATCACTCCGGGACCCCAAAACAGTGAGTAATGGTCCACGAAACGGGCCAGAATCGGTGAAAACTATGAGTGTTGATGACCGACACGTAAGCGCAACTTGGGGTTCATCAATTATGGAAATCACTTCGGGACCCCAAAACGGTAAGTAATAGTCCACGAAACGGGTCAGAATTGGCCAAAACTGTGAGTGTTGACGGCGGACACGTAAACGCACCCCGGGGATCGTCAATCGTGGAAATCGCTTTGGCACCCTAAAACGATGAGCAATAGAGCTCGAAATGGACCAGTATCGGCCAGAATCATGAGTGTTGATGACCGACATGTAAATGCGCCCCGGGGTTCGTCAATCATGGAAATCACTCCAGGGCCCCAAAACTAAGTTATAGTCCAAGAAACGGGCCAGAATCGGCCCAAACTGCGATTGTTGATGGCCAACACGTAAGCTTACCTTGGGGTTCGACAACCATGGAAATCGCTTTGGGACCCAAAAACTGTGAGTAATAGTCCATGAAACGGGCCAGAATCGGCCAAAATTGTCGTTGTTGATGTCCGACACATAAACGCACCACGGGGCTGGTGAATCATGGAAATCACTCCGGGACCCCAAAACAGTGAACATGGTCCACGAAATGGGCCAGACTCAGCCAAAACTATGAGTGTTGATGACCGATACGTAAGCGCAACTTGGGGTTCAACAATTATGGAAATCGCTTTGGGACCCCAAAACGGTAAGTAATAGTCCACGAAACGGGTCAGAATTGGCCAAAACTGTGGGTGTTGACGGGGGACACGTAAACGCACCTCGAGGATGGTCAATCGTGGAAATCGCTTTGGCACCCCCAAAACGATGAGTAATAGTGCTTGAAATGGACCAGTATCTGCTAAAATCGTGAGTGTTGATGACCGACATGTAAATGCACCCCCGGGTTCGTCAATCGTGGAAATCACACCGGGGCCCCAAAACTGAGTAATAGTCCAAGAAATGGCCTAGAATCAGCCCAAACTGTGATTGTTGATGGCCGACACGTAACCTTACCTTGGGGTTCGACAACCATGGAAATCGCATTGGGACCCAAAAACTGTGAGTAATAGTCCACGAGACGGGTCAGAATCGACAGAAACCGCGAGTGTTGATGACCGACACGTTAGCGCACCCCGGTGTTGGTCAATCATGGAAATCACTTCGGGACCCCAAAACTGAATAATAGTCCAAGAAACAGGTCAGAATCGGCCCAAACTGTGAGTCTTGATGACCAACGTGTAAGCACACCTTGGGGTTCGACAACCATGGAATTAGCTTTTGGACTCCAAAACGGTGAGTAATAATAGTCCATGAAAGAGCCCAGAATTGGACAAACCGAGGATTACTGATGAACGATACATAAACACACCCTGGGGTTCGTCAATCATGAAAATCTCCCAGGGACCCCAAAACAGTGAGTAGTAGTCCATGAAATGGGCCAGAATCAGCCAAAACTGTTAGTGTTGATGTCCGACACGTAAATGCACCCCGGGGTTCCTTAATCGTGGAAATCACTCGGGGACCACAAAACAATGAGTAATAGTCCACGAAACGGGCCAGAATTGGCAAAAACTATGAGTGTTGATGAATGACACGTAATGGCAACTTGGGGTTCAACAACTATGGAAATCGCTTCGGGACCCCAAACGGTAAGTAATAGTGCACGAAACGGGTCAGAATTGGCCAAAACTGTGAGTGTTGATGAAACGTAAATGCATCCTGGGGATCGTCAATCGAGGAAATCGCTCTGGCACCCCAAAACGATGAGTAATAGTGCTTGAAACGGACCAGAATCGGCCAAAATCGTGAGTGTTGATGACCCACACGTAAATGCACCCCGGGATTCGTCAATCATGGAAATCACTCCGGTACCCCAAAACTGAGTAATAGTCCAAGAATCGGGCCAGAATTGGCCCAAACTGCGATTGTTGATGACGGACACATAAGAGCACCTTGGTGTTCGACAACCATGGAAATTGCTTTGGGACCCAAAAACGGTGAGTTATAGGTCACGAAACGGGTCAGAATCGACAAAAAACATGAGTATTGATGACAGACACGTAAATGCACCCCATGGTTCGTCAATCGTGGAAATCACTTAAGGACCCCAAAACTAAGTAATAGTCGAAGAAACGGGTCGGAATTGGCCCAAACAGTGAGTCTTGATGACCAATACATAAGCACATCTTGGGGTCCGACAAACATGGAAATCATTTTGGACCCCAAAATGGTGAGTAATAGTCCATGAAAGAGCCCAGAATCGGACAAACCGAGGATTATTGATGAACGACACATAAACACACCCCGGAGTTCGTCAATCTCGAAAATCGCTCAGGGACCCCAAATCAATTAGTAATTCTCCACGAAACGGGCCAAAATCGCTGCAAACTGTCAATGTTGATGTCCGACACGTCGATGCACCCCGGGGTTCCTTAATCATGGAAATCACTCCAAGACCCCAAAACAATGAGTAATAGTCCACGAAACGGGCCAGAAACGGCCAAAACTGTGAGTGTTGATGAATGACACGTAATCGCAACTTGGGGTTCAACAACTATGGAAATCGCTTCGGGACACCAAACGGTGAGTAACAGTCCACGAAAAGGGTCAGAATTGGCCAAAAATATGAGTATTGACGACACGTAAATGCATCCCGGGGATCGTCAATCGAGGAAATCGCTCTGGCACCCCAAAACGATGAGTAGTAGTGCTCGAAACGGACCAGAATTGGCCAAAATGGTGAGTGTTGATGACCGACACGTAAATGCTCTCCGGGATTCGTCAATTGTGGAAATCACTACGGTACCCCAAAGCTGAGTAATAGTCCAAGAAACGGGCCAGAATCGGCCATAACTGCGATTGTTGATGACCGACACGTAAGAGCACCTTGGGGTTCGGCAACCATGGAAATCGCTTTGGGACCCAAAAACGGTGAGTTATAGTCCACGAAACGGTTCAGAATCGACAAAAACCATGAGTGTTGATGACGGACATGTAAACACACCAAGGGTTCTCCAATTGTGGAAAGCACTTCAGGACCCCAAAACTGAGTAATAGTCCAAGAAACGGGTCGGAATTGGCCGAAACAGCGAGTCTTGATGACAAACACATAAGCACGTCTTGGGGTTCGACAAACATGGAAATCATTTTGGGACCCCAAAACGGTGAGTAATAGTCCATGAAAGAGCCCAGAATCGGACAAACCGAGGACTATTGATGAACGACACATAAACACACCCCGGAGTTCGTCAATCTCGAAAATCGCTGAGGGACCCCAAATCAGTTAGTAATTGTCCATGAAATGGGCCAGAATCGGCGCAAACTTTCAATGTTGATGTCCGACACGTAGACGCTCCCCGACGTTCCTTAATCGTGGAAATCACTCGAGGACCCCAAAACAGTGAGTAATAGTCCACGAAACGGGCCAGAATCGGCCAAAATTGTCAGTGTTGATGTCCAACACATAAACGCACCCTTGGGTTCGTGAATCATGGAAATAACTCTGGGACCCCAAAATAATGAGTAATGGTCCACGAAACGGGCCAGAATCGGCCAAAACTATGGGTGTTGACGACCGACACGTAAGCGCAACTTGGGGTTCAGCAATTATGGACTCGTTTTTGGAACCCAAAACGGTAAGTAATAGTCCACGAAATGAGTCAGAATTGGCCAAAACTGTGAGTCTTAACGGTGGACACCTAAACGCACCCTGGGGATCGTCAATCATGGAAATCGCTTTGGCACCCCAAAACGATGAGTAATTGTGCTCGAAATGGACCATTATCGCCCAAGATCATGCGTGTTGATGACCGACACGTAAATGCACCCCGGGGTTCGTCAATCGTGGAAATCACTCCGGGGCCCCAAAACTGAGTAATTATCCAAGAAACGGGCCAGAATCGGCCCAATCTGCGATTGTTGATGGCTGACACGTAAGCTTACCATGGGGTTCGACAATCATGGAAATCACTCCGAGACCCAAAAACTGTGAGTAATAGTCCATGAAACGGGTCAGAATCGACAAAAACCGCGAGTGTTGATGACCGACACGTAAGCGCACCCCGGTGTTGGTCAATCGTGGAAATCATTTCATAATAATAGTCCAAGAAACGGGTCAGAATCGGCCCAAACAGCGAGTCTTGACGAACAACACGTAAGCACACCTTGGGTTCGACAACCATGGAAATAGCTTTGGGACTCCAAAACGGTGAGTAATAATCCATGAAAGAGCCCAGAATCGGACAAACCAAGGATTATTGATGAACAATACATAAACACACCCCGGGGTTCCTCAATGATGGAAATCGCTTAGGGACCCCAAAACAGTGAGTAATAGTCCAAGAAACGGGCCAGAATCAGCCAAAACTGTCAGTGCTGATGTCCGACACGTAAATGCACCCCGGGGTTCCTTAATCGTGGAAATCACTGTGGGACCCCAAAGCAATGAGTGTTGATTAATGACATGTAATCACAAGTTGGGGTTCAACAACTATGAAATCGCTTCGGGACCCGAAAACGGTAAGTAGTAGTCCACGAAACGGGTCAAAATTGGCCAAAACTGTGAGTGTTGACGACGGACACGTAAACACATCCCAGGGATCGTCAATCGTGGAAATTGCTCTCGCACCCCAAAATGATGAGTAATAGTGCTCAAAACGGACCAGAATTGGCCAAAATCGTGAGTGTTGATGAGCGACACGTAAATGCATCCCGGGATTCATCAATCGTGGAAATCACTCCGGTACCTCAAAACTGAGTAATAGTCACAGAAACGGGCCAGAATTGGCCCAAACTGCGATTGTTGATGACCGACACGTAAGAGCACCTTGGGGTTCGACAACCATGGAAATCGCAATGGGACCCATAAACAGTGAGTTATAGTCCACGAAACGGGTGAGAATCGACAAAAACCGTGAGTGTTGATGACCGACACGTAAAAACACCCCTGGGTTCGTCAATCGTGTTAATCACTTCAGGACCCCAAAACTGAGTAATAGTCCAGGAAACGGGTCAGAATCGGCCCAAACAGCGAGTCTTGACGACCAACACGTAAGCACACTTTGGGGTTCAACAAACATGGAAGTCGTTTTGGGACCCCAAAACGGTGAGTAATAGTCCATGGAAGAGCCCAGAATCGGACAATCCGAGGATTATTGATGAACGATACATAAACACACCCTGGAATTCGTCAATCTCGAAAATCGCTGAGGGACCCCAAATCAGTTAGTAAAAGTCCAAGAAATGGGCTAGAATCGACCCAAACTGTCAGTGTGGATGTCCGACACGTAAACACTCCCCGAGGTTCCTTAATCGTGGAAATAACTCTGGGATCCCAAAACAGTGAGTAATGGTACATGAAACGGGCCAGAATCGACGAATACTATGAGTGTTGATGACCGACACGTAAGCGCAACTTGGGGTTCATCAATTATGGAAATCGCTTCGGGACCCCAAAACGGTAAGTAATAGTCCACGAAACGGGTCAGAATTGGCAAAACTGTGAGTGTTGACGGCGGACACGTAAACGCACCCCGGGGATCGTCAATCGTGGAAATCGCTTTGGCACCCCAAAACGATGAGTAATAGTGCTCGAAATGAACCAGTATCGGCCAAAATCGTGAATGTTGATGACCGACATGTAAATGCTCCCCGGGGTTCATCAATCGTGGAAATCACTCCAGGGCCCAAAAACTGAGTTATAGTCCAAGAAACGGGCCAGAATCGGCCCAAACTGTGATTGTTGATGGCCGACACATAAGCTTACCTTGGGATTTGACAACCATGAAAATCGCTTTGGGACCCAAAAACTGTGAGTAATAGTCCACGAAACGGGTTAGAATCGACAAAAACCGCGAGTGTTGATGACCGACACGTAAGCGCACCCCGGTGTTGGTCAATCGTGGAAATCACTTCGGGATCCCAAAACTGAATAATAGTCCAAGAAACGGGTCAGAATCGACCCAAACTGCGAGTATTGACGACCAACACGTAAGCGCACCTTGGGGTTCGACAACCATGGAAAATTCTTTGTGACTCCAAAACTGTGAGTAATAGTCCATGAAAGAGCCCAGAATCGGACAAACCAAGGATTATTGATGAACGATACATAAACACACCCCAGGGTTTATCAATCATGGACATCGCTCAGGGATCCCAAAACAGTGAGTAATAGTCCATGAAACGGGGCCAGAATCAGCCAAAACTGTCTGTCTTGATGTCCGACACGTAAACGCACCCCGGGGTTCCTTAATCATGGAAATCACTCCGGGATCGCAAAACGGTAAGTAATAGTCCACGAAACGGGTCAGAATTGGCCAAAACTGTGAGTGTTGATGTCAGACACGTAAACGCACCCTAGGGTTCGTTTATCTTGGAAATCACCCCGGGACCCCCAAACAGTGAGTAGTAGTCCACGAAACGGGCCAGAATCGGCCAAAACTATGAGTGTTGATGAACGACACGTAATCGCAACTTGGGGTTCAACAACTATGGAAATCACTTCGGGACCCCAAACCTGTAAGTAATAGTCCATGAAACGAGTCAGAATTGGCCAAAACTTTGAGTGTTGACGATGAACACGTCAACGCATCCCGGGGATCGTCAATCATGAAATCGCTCTGGCACCCCAAAATGATGAGTAATAGTGCTCGAAACGGACCAGAATCGGCCAAAATCGTGAGTGTTGATGACCGACACATAAATGCACCCCGGGATTCGTCAATCGTGGAGATCACTCTGGTACCCCAAAACTAAGTAATAGTCAAAGAAACGGGCCAGAATCGGCCCAAACTGCGATTGTTGATGACCGACACGTAAGCGCACCTTGGGGTTCGATAACCATGGAAATCGCTATGGGACCCAAAAACGGTGAGTTGTAGTCCACGAAACGGGTCAGAATCGACAAAAACGGTGAGTGTTGATGACCGACATGTAAACGCACCCCAGGGTTCGTCAATCATGGAAATCACTTCAGGACCCCAAAACTGAGTAATAGTCCAAGAAACGGGTCGGAATCGGCCCAAACAGCGACTCTTGATGACCAACACGTAAGCACACCTTGGGGTTCGACAAACATGGAAATCGTTTTGGGACCCCAAAACGGTGAGTAAGTCCATGAAAGAGCCCAGAATCGGACAAACCGAGGATTATTTATGAACGATACATAAACACACCCCGGAGTTCATCAATCATGGAAATGGCTCAGGAAACCCAAATCAGTTAGTAATAGTCCATGAAATGGGCCAGAATCGGCCAAAACTGTCAGTGTTGATGTTCGACATGTAAACGCACCCCGGGGTTCCTTAATCACAGAAATCACTCGAGGACCCCAAAACAGTGAGTAATACTCCACGAAACGGGCCAGAATCGGCCAAAACTGTCAGTGTTGATGTTCGACACATAAACGCACCCCAGGGTTCGTTAATCATGGAAATCACTCGGGAACCCCAAAACAGTGAGTAATGGTCCACGAAACAGGCTAGAATCGGCCAAAATTGTGAGTGTTGATGACCGACACGTAAGCGCACCTTGGGGTTCAACAACTACGGAAATCGCTCCGGGACCCCATAACGCTAAGTAATAGTCCACGAATCGGGTCAGAATTGGCCAAAAACTGTGAGTGTTTACAACTGACACGTAAACGCACCCCGGGGATCGTCAATCGTGGAAATCGATTTGGCACCCCTAAACGATGAGTAATAGTACTCGAAACGGACGAGAACCGGCCAAAATCATGAGTGTTGATGACCGACACGTAAATGCACCCCGGGGTTCCTCAATCATGGAAATCACTGGGGTCCCCAAAACTGACTAATAGTCCATGAAACGGGACAGAATCGGCCAAAATTATGAGTGTTGATGTCCGACACGTAAACGCACCCCGGGATTCCTTAATCGTGGAAATCACTCGAGGACCCAAAAGAATGAGTAATAGTCCATGAAACGGGCCAGAATCGGCCAAAACTGTCAGTGTTGATGTCCGACACATAAACGCACCACGGGGATGGTGAATCATGGAAGTCACTCCGGGACCCCAATACAGTGAATAATGGTCCATGAAACGGGCCAGAATCGGCCAAAACTATGAGTGTTGATGACCGTCATTTAAGCGCAACTTGGGGTTCAACAACTATGGAAATCGCTTCGGGACCCCAAAACGGTAAGTAATAGTCCACGAAACGGGTCAGAATTGGCCAAAACTGTGAGTGTTGACGGCGGACACGTTAACGCACCCCGGGGATCGTCAATCGTGGAAATCGCTTTGGAACCACAAAACGATGAGTAATAGTGCTCGAAATGGACCAGCATCGGCCAAAATTGTGAGTGTTGATGACCGACATGTAAATGCACCCCGGGGTTCGTCAATCGTGGAAATCACTCCGAGGCCCCAAAACTGAGTAATAGTCCGAGAAACGGGCCAAAATTGGCTGATTGTTGATGGCTGACACGTAAGCTTACCATGGGGTTCGACAATCATGGAAATCACATTGGGACCCAAAAACTGTGAGTAATAGTCCACAAAACGGGTCAGAATCGACAAAAATCGCGAGTGTTGATGATCGACACCTAAGCGCACCCCGGTGTTGGTCAATCGTGGAAATCATTTCGGGACTCCAAAACTGAATAATAGTCCAAGAAACGGGTCAGAATCGGCCCAAACTACGAGTCTTGACGACCAACACGTAAGCACATCTTGGGGTTCGACAACCATGGAAATAGCTTTGGGACTCCATAACGGTGATTAATAGTCCATGAAAGAGCCCAGAATCGGACAAACCAAGGATTATTGATGAACGATACATAAACACACCCCGGGGTTCGTCAATCATGGAAATCGCTTAGGGACCCCAAAACAGTGAGTAATAGTCCAAGAAACGGGCCAGAATCAGCCAAAACTGTCAGTGTTGATGTCCGACACGTAAACGCACCCTGGGGTTCCTTAATCGTGTAAATCACTCCGGGACCCCAATACAATGAGTAATAGTCCATGAAATAGGCCAGAATCGGCCCAAACTGTGAGTGTTGATGAATGACACGTAATCGCAACTTGGGGTTCAACAACTATGGAAATCGCTTCGGGACCCCAAAACGGTAAGTAATAGTCCACGAAACGGGTCAGAATTGGCCAAAACTGTGAGTGTTGACGGCGGACACGTAAACGCATCCCGGGGATCGTCAATCGTGGAAATCGCTCTGGCACCCCAAAACGATGAGTAATAGTGCTCCAAACGGACCAGTATCGGCCAAAATCATGAGTGTTGATAACCGACACGTGAATGCACCCCAGGATTCGTCAATCGTGGAAATCACTCCGGTACCCCAAAACTGAGTAATAGTCCAAGAAACAGGCCACAATCGGCCCAAACTACGATTGTTGATGACTGACACGTAAGATCACCTTGGGGTTCGTCAACCATGGAAATCGCTTTGGGACCCAAAAACTGTAGGTAATAGTCCACGAAACGGGCCAGAATCGACAAAAACCGTGAGTGTTGATGACCGACACGTAAGCGCACACCGGTGTTGGTCAATAGTGGAAATTATTTTGGGACCCTAAAACTAAATAATAGTCCAAGAAACGGGTCAGAATCGGCCCAAACTGTGAGTCTTGACGACCAACACGTAAGCACACCTTGGGGTTCGACAACCATGGAAATAGATTTGGGACTCCAAAACGGTGAGTAATAGTCCATGAAAGAGCCCAGAATCAGACAAACCGAGGATTATTGATGAACGATACATAAACACACCCCGGGGTTCATCAATCATGGAAATCGCTCAGTTACCCAAAAATAATGAGTAAGAGTCCAAGAAACGGGCCAGAATAAGCCAAAACTGTCAGTGTTGATGTCCGACACGTAAAAGCACCCTGGGGTTCCTTAATCGTGGAAATCACTCCGGGACCCCAAAACAATGAGTAATAGTCCATGAAACGGGCCAGAATCGGCCAAAACTATGAGTGTTGACGAACGACACGTAATCGCAACTCGGGGTTCAACAACTATGGAACTCGCTTTGGGACCCCAAAACGGTAAGTAATAGTCCACGAAATGGGTCAGAATTGGCCAAAACTGTGAGTGTTGAGGACGGACACGTAAACGCATCCCGAGGATCGACAATCGTGGAAATCGCTCTGGCACACCAAAATGATGAGTAATAGTGCACGAAACAGACCAGAATCGGCCAAAATTGTGAGTGTTGATGACCGACATGTAAATGCACCTCGGGATTCATCAATCGTGGAAATCACTCCGGGGCCCCAAAACTGAGTAATAGTCCAAGAAACAGGCCAGAATGGACCCAAACAACGATTGTCGATGACCGACACGTAAGCGCACCTTGGGGTTCGACAGCCATGGAAATCGCTTTGGGACCCAAAAACGGTGAGTTATAGTCCAGGAAACAGGCCAGAATCGACAAAAACTGCGAGTTTTGATGACAGACATGTAAACGCACCCCAGGGTTCGTCAATCGTGGAAATCACTTCAGGACCCCAAAATGAGTAATAGTCCAAGAAACGGGTCAGAATAAAACCCAAACTGTGAGTCTTGACAACAAACACGTAAGCACACCTTGGGGCTCGACAAACATGGAAAACGTTTTGGGACCCCAAAACGGTGAGTAATAGTCCATGAAAGAGCCCAGAATCGGACAACCCGAGGATTATTTATGAACAATACATAAACACACCACGGAGTTCGTCAATCACGAAAATCGCTCAGGGACCCCAAATCAGTTAGTAATAGTCCTTGAAATAGGCCAGAATCGGCCCAAACTGTCAGTGTTGATGTCCGACATGAAAACCACTCAAGGACCCCAACACAGTGAGTAATAGTCCACGAAACGGGCCAGAATCGGCCGAAACAGTCAGTGATGATGTACGACACAAAAACGCACCCCGGGGTTCGTTAATCGTGGAAATCACTCCGGGACCCCAAAACAGTGAGTAATGGTCCACGAAATGGGCCAGAATCGGCCAAAACTATGACTGTTGATGACCCACACGTAAGCGCAACTTGGGGTTCAACAATTATGGAAATCGCTTCGGGACCCCAACGCGTAAGTAATAGTCCATGAAACGGGTCAGAATTGGCCGAACTGTGAGTGTTGACAGCGGACACGTAAACGCACCACGGGGATCGTTAATCATGGAAATCGCTTTGGCACCGCCAAACGATGATTAATACTGCTCGAAATGGACCAGTATCGGCCAAAATCGTGAGTGTTGATTACCGACATGTAAATGCACCTCGGGGTTCGTCAATCATGGAAATCACTCTGGGGCCCCAAAACTGAGTAATAGTCCAAGAAACGGGCTAGAATTGGCCCAAACTGGAATTGTTGATGGCTGACACGTAAGCTTACCTTGGGGTTCGACAACCATGGAAATCGCTTTGGGACCCAAAAACTGTGAGTAATAGTCCACGAAATGGGTCAGAATCGACAAAAACCGCGAGTGTTGATGACCGACATGTAAGCGCACCCTGGCGTTGGCCAATCGTGGAAATCACTTCGGAACCCAAAAACTGAATAATAGTCCATGAAACGGGTCAGAATCGGCCCAAACTTTGAGTCTTGACGACCAACATGTAAGCACACCCTGGGTTTGAAAACCATGGAAATAGCTTTGGGACTCCAAAACGGTCGGTAATAGTCCATGAAGGAGCCTAGAATCGGAGAAACCGAGGATTATTGATGAACGATACATAAACACACCCCAGGGTTCGTCAATCATGGAAATCGTTCAGGGACCCCAAAACAGTGAGTAATAGTCCAAGAAACGGGCCAGAATCGGCCAAAACAGTCAGTGTTGATGTTCGACACATAAATGCACCCCTGGGTTCATTAATTGTGGAAATCACTCCGGGACCCAAAAACAGTGAGTAATGGTCCACGAAACGGGTCAGAATCGGCCAAAACTATGAGTGTTGATGACCAACACGTAAGCGCAACTTGGGATTCAACAATTATGGAAATCGCTTCGGGACCCCGAAACGGTAAGTAATAGTCCGCGAAACGGGTCAGAATTGGCGAAAACTATGAGTGTTGACGACGGACACGTAACGCACCCCGGGGATCGTCAATCGTGGAAATCGCTTTGGCACCCCAAAACGATGAGTAATAGTGCTCGAAGTGGACCAGAATCAGCCAAAATCGTGAGTGTTGATGACCGACACGGAGATGCACCCCAGGATTCGTCAATCATGGAAATCACTCTGGTACCCCAAAACTGAGTAATAGTCCAATTAACGGGCCAGAATCAGCCCAAACTGCGATTGTTGATGACCAACACGTAAGAGCACCTTGGTGTTCGAAAACCATGGAAATCGCTTTGGGACCCAAAAACGGTGAGTTATAGTCCACTAAATGGGTCAGAATCGACAAAAACCGTGATTGTTGATGACCGACAGGTAAATGCACTTCAGGATCCCAAAACAACGAGTCTTGACGGCCAACACGTAAGAACACCTTGGGGTTTGACAAACATGGAAATCGTTTTGGGACCCCAAAACGGTGAGTAATAGTCCATGAAAGAGGCCAGAATCGGACAAACCGAGGATTATTGATGAATGATACATAAACACACCCCGGAGTTCGTCCATCTCCAAAATCGCTCAGGGACCACAAAACAGTTAGTAATAGTCCATGAAATGGGCCAGAATCGGCCCAAACTATCAGTGTTGATGTCCGACACGTAGACGCTCCCCGGGGTTCCTTAATCATGGAAATCACCTGAGGACCCCAAAACAGTGAGTAATAGTCCATGAAACGGGCCAGAATCGACCAAAACAGTCAGTGTTGATGTTCGACACATAAATGCACCCCTGGGTTCGTTAATCGTGGAAATGACTCCGGGACCCCAAAACAGTGAGTAATGGTCCACGAAACGGGTCAGGATTGGCCAAAACTGTGAGTGTTGACGGCACACACGCAAACACACCCCGGGGATCGTCAATCGTGGAAATCGCTTTGGCTCCCCAAAACGATGAGTAATAGTGCTCAAAATGTACCAGTATCGGCCAAAATCGTGAGTGTTGATGACCGACATGTAAATGCACCCTGGGGTTTGTCAATCGTGGAAATAACTCTGGGGCCCCAAAACTGAGAAATAGTCTAAGAAACGGGCCAGAATCGACCCAAACTACGATTGTTGATGGCCGACAGGCAAGTGCACCTTGGGGTTCGAAAACCATGGAAATCGCTTTGGGACACAAAAATGGCGAGTTATAGTCCATGAAATGGGTCAGAATCGAAAAAAGCGTGAGTGTTGATGACTGACACGTAAACGCACCCCAGGGTTCATCAGTCGTGGAAATCACTTCAGGACCCCAAAACTGAGTAATAGTCCAAGAAATGGGTCAGAATCGAACCCAAACTTCGAGTCTTGATGACCAACACGTATGCACAGCGTGGGGTTCGACAACCATGGAAATCGCTTTGGGACCCAAAAACGGTGAGTTATAGTCCATGAAATTGGTCAGAATCGACAAAAACCGTGAGTGTTGATGACCGACACGTAAAAGCACCCCAGGGTTCATCAATTGGAAATCACTTCAGGACCCCAAAATTGAGTAATAGTCCAAGAAGCGGGTCAGAATCGAACCCAAACTTCGAGTCTTGATGACCAACACGTAAGCACAGCTTGGGGTTCGACAAACATGGAAATCGCTTTGGGACCCCAAAACGGTTAGTAATAGTCCATGAAAGATCCCAGAATCGGACAAACCAAGGATTATTGACAAATGATACATAAACGCACCTCGGGGTTCGTCAATCATGGAAATCGCTCAAGAACCCCAAATCTGTTAATAATAGTCCGTGAAACGGGCCAGAATCGGCCAAAACTGGGATTGTTGAGGACCGACACGTAAGCCCACCTTGTGGTTCAACAACCATGGAAATCACTTCGGGACCCCAAAATGGTGAGTAATAGTCCACGAAACGGGTCAGAATCGACAAAAACCGTGAGTGTTGATGACCGACGCGTAAACGCACCACGGGGTTTGTTAATCGTGGAATCACTCGAGGACCCCAAATCAATGAGTAATAGTCCATGAAACGGGTCGGAATTGGCCAAAACTGTGAGTGTTGACGACAGACACATAAACGCACCCCGGGGATCGTCAATCGTAGAAATTGCTCTGGCACACCAAAACAATGAGTAATAGTGCTCGAAACGAAACCAGAATCGGCCAAAATCGTGAGTGTTGATGACTGACACGTAAATGCACCCTAGGGTTGGTCAATCGTGGAAATCACTACGGGACCCCAAAACTGAGTAATAGTCCAAGAAATGGGCCAGAATCAGCCCAAACTGCGATTGTTGATGACCGACATGTAAGGGCACCTTGGGGTTCGACAACCATGGAAATCGCTTTGGGACCAAAAAACGGTGAGTTATAGTCCACTTAACGGGTCAGAGTAGACAAAAACCGCAAGTGTGATGACCGACACGTAAACGCACCCCAGGGTTCGTCAATCGTGGAAATCAGTTTAGGAACCCAAATTGAGTAGTAGTCCAAGAAACGGGTCAGAATCGAACCCAAACTGCGAGTCTTGACGACCAACACATAAGCACATCTTGTGGTTCGACAACCATGGAAATCGCTTTGGGACACCATAACGGTTAGTAATAATCCATGAAAGAGCCCAGAATCGAACAAACCGAGGATTATTGATAGACGATACATAAACGCACCCCGGGGTTCTTCAATCATGGAAATCGCTCAAGGACCCCAAATCAATTAATAATAGTCCATGAAACGGGCCAGAATCAGCTAATGCTGGGATTGTTGATGACCGACACATAAGCGCATCTTGGGGTTAAACAACCATGGATATCGCTTTGGGACCCCAAAATGGCGAGTAATAGTCCATGAAACGGGTCAGAATCGACACAAACCGTGAGTGTTGATGACCGAAGCGTAGATGCAACCCGGGTTCGTTAATCGTGAAAATCACTCGAGGACCCCAAACTTGTGAGCAATAGTCCAAGAAACAGGCGAGCATCGGCCAAAACTGTCAGTGTTGATGTTCGACAAGTAAACGCACCCTCGAGTTCGTTAATCATGGAAATCACTCCGGGACCCCAAAACAGTGAGTAATAGTCCATGAAATGTGCCAGAATCGTCCATAACTGTGAGTGTTGATGAACAACACATAAGCGCAACTTGGGGTTCAACAATGATGGAAATCGCTTTGGGACCCCAGAACGGTAAGTATTAGTCCACGAAATGGGTCAGAATTGGCCAAAACTGTGAGTGTTGACGACGGACACATAAACGCACCCCAGGGATCATCAATCGTGGAAATCGCTCTGGCACCCAAAACGATGAGTAATAATGCTCGAAATGGACCAGAATCAGCCATAATCATGAGTGTTCATGCCCGACACGTAAATGCACCCTGGGGTTCGTCAATCATGGAAATCACTTCGGGACCCCAAAACTGAGTAATAGTCCAAGAAACGGGCCAGAATCGGCCCAAACTTCGATTGTTGATGACCGACACGTAAGTACATCTTGGTGTTCGACAACCGTGGGAATCGCTTTGGGACCCAAAAACAGTGAGTTATAGTCCATGATATGGGTTAGAGTCGAAAAAAACTGTGAGTGTTGATGACCGACACGTAAACGCACCCCAGGGTTTGTCAATCGTGGAAATCACTTCAGGACCCCAAAACTGAGTAATAGTCCAAGAAACGGGTCAGAATCGAACCCAAACTTTGAGTCTTGATGACCAACACGAAGCACAACTTGGGGTTCGACAACCATGGAAATCCTTTGGGACCCCAAAACGGTTAGTAATTGTCCATGAAAGAGCCCGGAATCGGACAAACCGAGGATTATTGATGAACGATACATAAATGCACCTAGGGGTTTGTCAATCATGGAAATCGCTCAAGGACCCCAAATTAGTTAGTAATAGTCCATGAAACGGGCCAGAATCGGCCAAAACTAGGATTGTTGATGACCGACACGTAAGCACACCTTGGGGTTCGACAACCATGGAAATCACTTTGGGAGCCCAAAACGGTGAGTAATTGTCCATGATACGTCTCCAACGTATATATAATATATGAAGTATTCATTCCATGTTTACAATAGTTTTATCTAATTTTGGTATGATTTGATTAGAACTAACCTGGACTGACGCTGTTTTTAGCAGAACTACCGTGGTGTTGTTTTTGAGCAGAAATATAAGTTCTTGGTATGCGCAGAAAATCAACGGAGATTTTTTTGGAAAATATAAAAAATACTGTGGGGCCCCCTGACTTGTTCTCGGCGCCAATCTCTCCTATAAATACCCAAACCTCTAGAACATAACCTAGATCGGAAGTTCCGCCACCGCAAGCCTCTGTAGCTACGAGAAATCAATCTAGGCCCTCTCTGGCACCCTGCCGGAGGGGGCCATCATTACTGGCGGCCATGAAGGAGGATCTCGGAGGTGCCATCATCGCCATGGAGGCCAAGGTCCAGAGGGAAAACCTCTCCCCATCCAAGGGGAGGCCATGGAGGAGGAAGCACAAGGGGAAGAACCTCTCCTCCTCTCTCTCGGTGGCGTCGGAGTGCTATCGGGTTGGGAATTATCGTCGCGGTGATCGTCTTCGTCAACATCACCATCATCATCCTCATCCTCATCTCTTTTACGCGATCCACTCTCCTGCACCCCGCTATAATCCCTACTTGAACATTGTGCTTTATGCCACATATTCTGATCCAATGATGTGTGTCGGTGTACTAAAGTACTGGTACCTTAGTATCCCGAACTTGTGCACGGGCAGTCGCAGCGCCCCGCGGCAAGGCTTGCCGGGCGTCCGCCAAGATCCTCCGTAGTTCTTATTGATGCCATTCAAGAACAAATTGTTTTAACTGAGAAGACAAGACTCCGGCAAGAGGAGCTTACAAGGCCCCGGCAAGAGGAGCTTGCCGGGAGGGCCAACCAAGGCACTTCAGATAACTTACCGCGACGCGCCGCGCGTCCCGGCAAGGCCCGATGAGCGACAAGCTTTCGGGTGCGACAAGACAACGACCGTGGCAAGGCGCTTGCCGCGGCGAAGCCACCACTCTGTGCCCACGCTCCAGCGCATCCGTCGACGTGTCGCCGCAGGACCGTTCCAGGCGCACGTGGCGGGAAGCTGTGCAGCCAAGCGGTGCGAGGTGGCAAGTGGAGATGATGAGAAGGCCATCGTGGCGAGCGGTGGCGCCCCTAACGGTCGCTTTTCTGTACTTTTTGGGCGACCGGACGGGCATTAAATGCTCTTGTCCCCTGCCGTCAGAGTTAGGTAGGGCGCAGTGTAGAGGCAGTTGTACCAACCCCTCTTTTTACATTTGTACCCCTCTCTGCGTTGCCACCTGTCGGTGACCCCTTAGCCTATAAAAGGAGGCCCATGTGCTACGTAGAGGGGGTTCGACTCATTCGAAACTACACCACTCTCACGCTATCAAGCAAGAACAGAATACAATCACAAAGCAGGAGTAGGAGTTTTATCTCTCCGGAGAGCTCCGAAGCTGGGTAAATCCCTCGCGTGCTTCGCCTCGATCTGCTCTTCGTGCGCCCTCTGCTCCCTTCCGGAACGAGAAGGGGCCCTGCCCCATAGGTGTTCGTCTCCCACGACATCCTTGGCGCGCCAGGTAGGGGGCGTCGAGGTTGTGCGAACCTGATCCGGTGTTCGCGCGCGCTACATCACCATCTCCATCGACATGCCACCGAAGAGGAAGGCTTCGAAGGTGGCTGGTCCGTCTGCATCGGTCCCACCGCCATCGGAGCAAACGGGCGGTGGGGTAGACGCCGACGGAGGAACGGGCGCCGACGAGGGAGCTCACGATGCTGCCAAGTCCAAGGACAAGGCCGCACAGACCTCGGCGTCCGTACATGCACCGCGCCCCTCTCAGGAGGCGCGGGACCGACAACGCCATGGTACGCGTAGTACCATACGTTCGTTGGGTCAGGGCCAAGCTGGTGGATCGCGGGATGCTCAAGACCAGCATGCGCGTCAACATGCTAGCACGAGCGTGGCATGGTCGCCTAGACGAGATGTTGCTCCTTCTAACATTGTTAGAAGTACGAGCATATCTTGTTCCTCGCGCCGTTCGCCGCCACCACCCAAGACTCCAGAAGAAGCGTTGGCCCGAGCTCAACTGCTTCTAGATTACCCTCCAGCGCCAGACAAGATCGACGGTTGGAGGGCCACCATTCAGAGCCTCATCGGCTTCGCCAACGGCGACACTCCCCGGCAACCGAGCATGTCAAAGCCGCGGCAAGACGCCCAGGCGCGAGCCGGTGACAACAAGACCGGTGGGGGTGCCACCACCGTACACTCCCCACCCCGAAGGCCAAGATCGCCGACTCGCCGGGTCAACCTCGACACTGACTCCACAGCGTCATCAGATCCACGAGCTCGTCGTGATCAGCGCCAAGTTCTTCAAGAACGACAACACGAAGACGCTCGCACCCGATCGAAAGGCCGGAGAGAAGCGCAGCAGAATCGACCAGCGGCTGGGCCCTTTGTCGACATGCATGCGCCAGGAAACCAGCGACTTCAGACGCTGCAGGTTGTCCTGCGTTTACCCGTGAGCTGCGGCAGGTTCAGTGGCCCAATACCAGAACTTCAAGCGACGCGTGCGAGAAGTACGACGGCAGGATACATTCGTCGGAGTTCCTCAGCATCTACACCATCGCGGTGCAGGCTGCCGGGGGGCGCGACGAGAAGATCCTCGCCAACTACTTCCCGTTGGTGCTCAAGCCCAACGTCAGATCTTGGCTCATGCACTTGCCGGACAACTCCATTTCATCATGGGCAGATCTGTGCCATCAGTTTGTCGGTGCCTTCACAGGCGGCCACAAGCCCCATGGCCAGGAGAGTGATCTTCATCTGCTCGCCCAGAAGGAATGAGAACCCCTGCGCAGGTACATTCAAAGGTTCAGCCAGGTGCAGCGCAACATCCCAGACGTCCACCCTGCCGCGGTTATCAGTGTGTTCCATCAGAACGTGCGTAATCGCAGGATGAGGGAGGAGATGGCGATGTGTAAAATCAGAGATGTCAACGAGCTATATGCTCTGGCCGACAAGTGTGCACGTGCTGAGGAGGGGAGGAAACTCCTCGGAGAGAATGCAGGAGCAGAAGGGTCTGACAGTGAGGATGCCGCCCCGGCAAGGAAAAACCAGAGGCGGAACAACAGGAAGCGGAAAGCTAAAGATGTGCTAGTTGTCGAGTAGTCCGGCAACGGGGGTGGTGCCGAGAAGGCCAAAGCTAGTAACTCCGGCGAGGCCGTGGTCGCCGCCGACAAGCAAGACGGCTCCGGCAAGCAGTACTGCAAGATCCACCGCACCAAGGGCCATGATCTCCAGACTTGCAAGAAAGTTGAGCAGCTAGTAGAACTGCAGAAAGCTGAATATGAGCGGCGAGACAAGGAGAAGGCCCAAGAAGGTGGTGGAGGATCCGGCAAGAAGCGTCCCGGCCGGGGAGGGCGCCGCGGCAAGGCCAAGCAGCGGCAAGGAGACAGGCCTCCCCGCGGCCGCGACAAGGATGAAGACGAAGACGAAGATGAAGAGATGGATGAGGATGATGCCGACGAGCAGGAGTTTCAGAAAGCAACAGAGGTTTTATGCGTTGACGGTGGTGCTTCTCTGCATATCTCGCACCGCCAGCTCAAACAGTGGGTGCGAGAAGTTAATGCAGTAGAACCATCAGTTGAATCGCGCAAGCCTCTAAAGTGGTCCAGCACGCCTATCATCTTTGACGTTGAGGATCACCCTGATCGCATAACTGCGGTCGGGTGCTTGCCGATGTTGGTTTCACCAACTATCCGCAACCTCAAGGTCACGAAGATGCTAGTTGACGGTGGGGCCGGCTTGAACCTGATCTCCTCAGCGGTACTCAAGAAGCTCCAGATCCCCGACAGCGAGCTCGAAGAGACTTGTACTTTCCAAGGAATCAATCCGGGAAGGAGCAAGCCGAAGGGGAAGATTACATTGCCAGTGACATTTGGCAGCGAGCTGAACTTTAGAACAGAGAAAGTCACTTTTGATGTTGCTGATTTCCCATTGCCCTACAATGGGATACTCGGCCGTCCAGCGCTCGCCAAGTTCATGGCAGCCTCTCACTATGCCTACAACGTGCTCAAGATGCCCGGTCCGATAAGTGTCATTTCTGTCCCTGGCGACAAGAAGGATGCCCTTATCTGTACCGACAAGATCTACCGGGAAGCAGCAGCCGCAGCAGAACGCAAACCACTTGTCGCTGAAGCTCCCGGGGGGAAGAAGAAGACCAAGTCCGGCAAGAGCTCTGATGCCCACTCCAGCAAGTGCACCTCCTCGGAGTGCTGCGCTACCGTCGAGGACGCACCATCGAGCTCCACCGGCAAGTGTAAGAAGGCAAAGACAGCTCCGCCAGAGACCAAGAAAGTGGCCGCCAAGGAGGACGGCACTGGTGGTACCTTCACCATCAGTGCCACGCTTGATCCTAAATAGGAAAGCGCGCTCGTTGCTTTCCTGCGGGCGAATGTCGACGTGTTCGCATGGCAACCGTCGACATCCCGGTGTTCCTGTGAAAGTAATTGAGCACCACCTTGCCGTCTGTCCTCATCGCGCGCCCGTCAAGCGAGAGTCGGGAAACAAGCGAGAGAGCGCCAAGAATTCATTGTGAAGAGATCAAGAAGTTGGAAGCAGCATACCGGTCGAGGAGTGCTCCATCCAACGTGGCTGGCCAATCTCAGTGAGTCGCGTGCGCAAGGCTTAACGGAAAATGGAGACTTTGTATTGACTTCACTGATGTTAATAAAGCTTGCCCCAAAGATCCATTTCCCTTGCCGCGCATTGACCAGATTGTCGACTCCACGGCAGGATGTGATCTGCTTTCATTTCTTGATGCGTATTCAGGATATCATCAGATCTTCATGGCAGAAGAGGATGAGGAGAAAACCGCATTCATTACTCCGTGTGGCACCTACTGGTTTGTATGGATGCCTTTCGGACTAAAGAATGCTGGTTCAACATTTGCAAGAGTAGTCAGTCATGCTTTTGAGCCACAGTTGCACAGAAATGTAGAAGCTTACATGGATGTCATAGTGGTCAAGAGCAAGGACAAAGCAACTTTGATCCAAGATTTGGATGAGACCTTTGCAAATCTGCGCAAGATCAATCTCAAGTTGAACCCGGAGAAGTGTGTGTTTGGAGTCCCTTCTTGCAAGCTTCTCGGGTTCTTTGTATCTCAGCGGGGTTTGAAGCCAATCCCGACAAGATCAAGGCCATTGAGCAGATCGAAGCACCGAAGCGCATCAAGGATGTACGAAGGCTTGCCGGCTGCGTAGCTGCTCTCAGCAGGTTCATCTCTAAGTCTGTTGAGCGCGCCCTGCCGTTTTTCAAAATTTTGAAGAAGGCAGGTCCAATGAAATGGACTCCGAAAGCGGAGGCTGCGCTGCAGGACTTGAAGAGATACCTGTCCTCCACTCCAATACTTGTCGCACCTAAGCCACAAGAGAAGTTGCTGCTGTATCTAGCGGCAACCAATCAAGTGGTTAGTGCTGCGTTAGTAGCGGAAAGGAAGGTGGATGATGAGCCAGCGACCGCGGCAAGCGAGTCCAGCGACAAGCAGGGGGCTTCCCCGACAAGCTCTGGTCCCGACAAGGATAAATCTGTGCAGCGATAGGAAGAGAAACAAAAGAGGATGGTGCAGCGCCCAGTTTATTTTGTCAGTTCCCTTTTACAGGGGGCTAGATCAAGGTATTCTGGTGTGCAGAAGTTGCTTTTCGGCCTTCTCATGGCCTCAAGGAAGCTGCGCCATTACTTTCAAGCACATGAGATTACAGTTGTCACTCGCTTTCCGTTGAAGAGGATATTGCAGAATCCGGAAGCAACAGGCAGGATCGTCGAGTGGGCACTGGAATTGTCAAGCTTTGGCCTCAAGTTTGAGAGTACTTCAACTATCCAGAGCCGAGCATTGGCAGAATTCATAGCAGAGTGGACGCCAGCACCTGATGAAGAAACTCCGGAGACGAGCATCCCCGTCAAGGAAGCAAGCAAAGAATGGATCATGTACTTTGATGGTGCCTTTTCGCTCCAAGACGCCGGTGCGGGCGTGTTACTTGTCGCACCCACCGGAGAGCACCTCAAGTACGTGGTCCAGATGCACTTTCCCAAGGAGCAAGCGACAAACAATACTGCAGAATATGAAGGATTGCTTGCCGGACTGAGGATCGCGGTAGACCTTGGAATCAAGAAGCTTATTGTCAGGGGTGACTCGCAGCTTGTTGTCCGCCAAGTGAACAAAGATTATCAGAGTCCGTTGATGGAAGCTTACATTGATGAAGTGAGAAAGTTGGAAGAGCATTTTGACGGCCTACAGATGGAACATGTTCCAAGAGCAGAGAACGATGTTGCCGATGGCCTGTCAAAATGCGCGGCATTAAAGTTACCCGTGGAACCAGAGATCTTTGTGCTCAGGCTGACTCAACCATCTGTGATACCATCAACTGGACAGAGCAAGAAGAGGAAGTTGGTTTCCGGGGACTACTTTCCGGCTGAGCTCCTCGAAGCCGCCGCCAAGAAGGTCCCCAAGATCAATACCAAGAGTGCTGAGGAGCAGTCTGCTCCGACAAACCCTAGGGTTTGTTTCGTTGAAGCAGACGCTCCCGACAAGTTTTGCTCCGGCAAGATTGCCGGGGAACATCAAGCTCTGGCTGAGTCGCAGATTCTTGCCGTGGAAGCAGATGTTCCCGCAGCAGCATTTATGCCTTTAGTCCTTGTTGTCGAGCCGCAAGCTCCGGCATTGGCACAGCAGATTGTCCGTTTCCTTCAAACAGGAGAACTCCCCGAAGAGCAAGAAGAAGCGGAGAGAGTAGCCCGGCAATCAAGTATGTACCAGTTTGTCGATGACACACTGTACAGAAGGAGATTCAACGGAGTGAAATTGAAGTGTATTCCCCGGGAAGAAGGACAGAAGCTGTTGGCAGAGATACATGGAGGCATATGTGGTCAGCGCAAGAGCACTTGCCGGCAAAGCCTTCCGGGAAGGTTTCTTTTGGCCAACAGCCCTCCAGGACGCAACTGCACAAGTAACCAAGTGTGAAGCATGCCAGTTCCACTCCAAGCAGATACATCAACCAGCTCAAGCTCTCTAGACAATCCCTTTGTCCTGGTCATTTTCGGTCTGGGGGCTCGACATCGTCGGCCCCTTTCCCCGAGCTGTCGGGGGCTTTGAGTACTTGTACGTGGCAATCGACAAGTTCACAAAGTGGCCGGAAGTGGAAGCGATGAGAAAGGTGACAAAGACGATCGTGGTCAAGTTCTTCAGGTCGATTGTTTGCCGTTTCGGAGTCCCTAACAGGATCATCACCGACAATGGCACACAATTCATGAGCCGCACCTTCATGCAGTAGGTCCAAGATCTTGGCGCCAAGATCTGCTTCGCTTCTGTTGCTCACCCGAGAAGCAACGGTCAAGCGGAGAGGGCAAACGCTGAAGTGCTGCGCGGGCTCAAGACAAGAACTTTCGACAGACTGCACAAGTGCGGAAGGAATTGGATCGAGGAGCTGCCAGTGGTTCTTTGGTCGGTCAGGACGCCGCCAAATCGAGCCACTGGCCAGACACCTTTTGCTCTGGTCTATGGAGCAGAGGCAGTTCTCCCCACGGAACTCGTATACGGATCGCCTCGAGTGCTCGCTTATGATGAGCTTGAGCAAGAGCAGCTGCGACAAGATGACGCGCTGCTCCTTGAGGAAGATCGTCTTCAGGCTGCTGTACGAGCTGCTCGATATCAGCAAGCTTTGCGCCGCTACCACAGCCGCAAAGTCAATGCCAGAAGTCTCGAGGAAGGTGACCTTGTTCTTCGGCGCATTCATCTGCCAAGAATTCCAACAAGTTGACGCCGAAGTGGGGAGGCCCTTATCGGGTGAAGCGAGTCACTAGGCCTGGCGTTGTCCGCCTTGAGACCGAAGATGGCTTTCCGGTGAGCAACTCCTGGAACATTGAGCATCTTCATAAGTTTTACCCATAAGGCGCGGTTGCCGGAACCTGTTCCGGCAACCACCTTTTGTACAAGCCTTGCCGCTGTTGCATGTAACCCTTTGTACAAAGCTGGGCGCAGATCCCGTGCATAAATAAAAGCTCATGTGCTTCGCACATCTTGTCGAATTTCATGCCTTTTTTCTTTTTTTTGCATCCATTATCTAACACGTTGTGGAGCACTTGCCCCCGGTAAGCAATAACGAGCCTTAAGGCTCCATATCTTTATTTTCTCTTCTTTCTTTTTCTCAAAAAGAAGGTTCCTTCGCCCACAAGTTCACCGGGGGGGGGGGGGGAGGAGAAGATAATGGTGTGGACCAGGCGTCATTCAAAGAAGTATAGCCTTGACGGGACGCAGATGACAGAAAAGCTAAGTTTTGAGCACAATCAGTTTTAAAATTTCTTAAGTTATCTTCCTTGAACGATCGTGCTTTGTATGGAAAACTTGTGCGCGGAGGAACCAACTTGTAGCTAGTTGCGCCCTTACTTTGTTTCGAGTCCGCTCAACAACTTAAGTGTGCTGCGGCTAGTTGCGACAAGGTTGCTTGCCGGAGTCAGCACCGCCAGCAGGCTGCTGATGTTCCGCACTCAGCGCTCGTGGCAAGGGTGCCTACGCCGGCAAGTTCCCTAAAAGCGTAGGGTAAAAACATACAAAGGAAGGAATCAACTAAAGGGGATAACATAGCAAATACTGCCCAAGATAAAGTTATATTACAAAAATGACTTGCCGCGCTCTAATAGATTGTTCCCGTGACATGTCTGGCAGCGGCAAGAAAAAGGAGGAAAAGGGCGGCCTAATCTACACGATCACCGTCGACCCTCCTGACTTCGTTCACCTTGTCCACAATGGGTGCGACAAGGGCTTTGAGCTCTGCAAGATCAGCACCCGCCGGCAGCTTCTTGAGAACGTTGGAGAGGTTGAGGTTCGGATTGCGGAAGAGCACCTTCACCAACACCTTCTCCAAGACTCTGGCACAGATTGCGCGCGACTCGTCGGCCAGCTGCCTTGGGATCCTTTCTCGGAGTTGCTGGAGAGCCGTCGCCACGCCCTTGAAGAACAGAGTGAGCTTGGCGCTGGGCTGGAGGTTCTCATCAGGAGAGTACCCGAAACCCTCCAAATCCAGCTACGCCAGCTCCTCATCGATAACTGCAGCAATGTTGACAAGGCCCTCTGTCCAGAGCTCCACCGTAGCCCGGAAGGTGTTTTGAGTTTCGGCAGCCCTCGTCAACAGCTCCTCGTTGGCCTTGAGTTCCTGCTTCAGGTCCTCCTCCCTCTTCTTGGCGCCGTCCAGCGTCTCCGTCAGTGTGGCCAGCTTCAGCTCCAGATCAGCATTTGAGTCCTTGGCAGCGTTCAGTTCCTTGCCCTTATCGGCGAGTTGGACTTGCAGATCGCCGTGAGCAAGGGCGTCCTTCTCACGCTCGCGCTGGAGCGCGGCAAGCTCCTCATCCTTCCCTTTCAGATCAGCCTCCAGCCGCATCATCTTCACCTCCAGTTCCTTCTTGGCGGCCTCGGCAGCTGCGGCCGCGTCCTTCGCCTCCTTGAGTGCCCCGCCAAGTGATTGCTCGCGCGCGGCAAGCTCCTCCTCATAACTTTCCAAGTTGACCTTCCTCTGCGTCAGCTCGCCTTCTCGCGTGGACAGCCCCTCGGCGGCAAGCCGCTGTTGCTCTTCGGCTTCTGCCTTCTCGAGGATGAAGGCCTTCCAGGCCTCGACAAGCTGCGCCCTCTCCTATGCAATGGACCGGAGGGCCTCTTGGTTGCGACTCTGGAGCTCCTCCGCATGCTTCTCTATGTCCACTCCTGCCTGCGCGACAAGCACTTCCCAGGACTCCAGCTTCGCTTGTCGGGCGCGGTAGAGCGACACCAACTTCCGGAGCAGCTGCTCCTCCTCAGACTCGCCGCTGCTGCTGCTTGGCGCGTCAACCACCGTCAGCCCAGCAGAGGCGAGCACCTCTCCGTCAAAAGCCTCTCCCTCGACCGGCGCCCTGGAGCTCGACGCCCAGGGAAGCTTGATGAAGACACCCTCGCCGGCCTTCAAGTAGGCGCCGGGCTGGGGCTCTTCGGAGCCCGGTGCTGCATCAGCGGCGGAGGGGTCGGCGGTCGGTGTAGCGCCTTGCGCTCCTGCGCCCTCGGGGTCGTCAGTATGATTGCCGGACCCCTCACCAGCTCCTGCGCCAGCAGCCTTGGCGGCCTCTTCGCCGGCGGGATCGTCAGCGCCGGCCTCTTCCTCGGTGGCGGCGGCATCATCAGTGTTGCCGCATGCATCCTCCTCGCCGGTGGCCTCGGTCTCCATCGGAACTGTGGAAGGGGGATCTGACGTCAGGAAGAGGAAGAAAAAGTCAAGCAAATATCCAAAAAGAAGATCAGAAGAAGAAGAACCCAAGGGAAAATTTCCGACAAGGAGGGTTACCTGTGCTGGGCTCTGTAGTCATGGGCTCCACCACCGAAGGTTCGCTGATCCCATCCCTTGCCAGAGAGTTACCCCTTGCCGGGGACCTCTCCCTTGCCGGAGAGCGCTCCCTTGCCGGGGAATCGCCCCTTGGCGGCGTAGTTGAAGCAGATAGCACCTCAGGAGCGGCTTCTGGTTGTTCCTGATGGGCCTGTTCTGCTCCTACACAAGCAAACCAACAATCAAGATATCAACAAGGAAAGAGCACCCGTGCGCGCCCCACAACAGGAAGTGAACAAATACTTACGCTGGGGGCTGCGCTGGGGGCTGCTTCGGGGAGAGGGTGCCGGGTCCGACAAGGTGGTCTCGGACGCGTCCTCTACTGTCACAGCAGGATCGTCCTCGATGACAACCACGGGGACCTTGGCCCTCTTCGCCGCTCTCTGGGCCAGAGTCCTGGAAAGGAACACGGTTCAGAAGAAAGCAGATCAGATACAAGACACGAAACATCAAGAATCGAAGAAATATAAGTACAACAGGAAGAAAATCTTACTCCTCCTCCTCTTCTTCCTCCTCGTCGGAGCTCAGCACGGAGAGGTCGAAGTCTGGTACCCTTTCAGCGTGACGAGGTGGAGGAGTAGGCTCCCTTGGACTCTTGGCGGGAGCTGCAGCAGGATCAGAAGCGGCGGCTCGAGAGGACCCCGCTCCAGTTGCCGGTGCGGCATGAGATGCTCCCGCGGCAACGGTGCTTGCCGCGGTGGAGCGTGTCCCGCGGCGCTGCGGTTGTTGGCCTGCCTGCCGCCCTGCTGTGTCTCCAGTTCTGCGGAGGCGCCTTCTTGGTTGCGCTAGGGGCTGCGCTGGGGGCTCCGCCTGCGGCAAGCTGCTCGAAGACGGCTGGCCACTTGCGCCCCCGGCGGGCTCGCTCGCCTCGGCCTCGGGCTCTTCCTCGCCAACGACCTCCCTGCCAAGATCCTCTCGGTCGGCAAGGCTTGCCGCCTCGGCTGCCTCTGCCTCCTCCAAAGTAAACCCGAACTCGCCCGCGGCGGCGGCCGCCGTCGCCTCTTCTGCCCTGGTGGCAATGCGCCGCATCTCATCATCAGTGGTGTCGCGGGTGAGGAGCCTCTGCTCGTCGGCACGGACTGCTACCTCCACCAGACCGTCGAAGAATTGCTGCACGACGTCGTCGGAGGGCTCCTGCCAAGTTGGGATAATCCCGTGTGAGTCGCACTCCGGCATCATTGCGCGGATGCGATCGAGCTGGGAGTTGTTGCACAAGGGGACGACGCCCTGCGGCAGCCTGAACCACTCCGGATGGTTGGGGTCGTTCTTAAATAGCTCCTTGAGCGTTCCATCCAACTCCAAAACAGTGAAGTTAAAATTGAGGCCTAGACGCAGCCTCATGATATCCGCCGGGCCCTCAAACAGCCAGGCGGGCCTTCCCCTCTCCTTCAGAGGGGCGATGCGGCGGCGAAGAAAGTCCGCACCAACAGCCCCTACAGTGAGCCCGGCAAGCCTGAGCCGCAGGATCCGGGTGGTGGCGATCTTCAACCTAGCATCATCCGCCGCCAGGGCGCTCCAATCGCCGCTGCGCACTACTCGGGCTTGGCACAAATTGGTGAATGGCTGCGGATCTGCGTCAACAATCCAACACCACTCCGCTCTCCACTCCTCCCATTTGCTACGGAGTTCCCCCTCCAGATAGACCTCTTTCTTGCTGACTCTCAAGATCCAGGCGATCCCGCCAGACAGGGGCTCTCCTTTCTCGACCCGGGGCATGAAGTAGTGGTGGAAGAGGGCTACATTTGGGTGGATTCCGACGAAGTTCTCGCAAAGGTGCGCGAAAACCGCCATGGTCAAAACGGCATTGGGGGTGAAGTCGAGAAGATGGAGCCCGTATGTGTTCATAATGTCACAGAAGAAATCGGAAAAGGGCGGACAGAGCCCGCAATAGAAGAACAAGGGGAAGAAGTAGTATCCTTTCGGACACCGCTACGAAGTAGAAGCTTCGGCGGAGAGTACCTGCGTGCGCGGATGCGCCCGCGTCTCCGTCGACCAGAAAAGGTAGAACCACTCCCGCAGCTCCTTCGCAGAGAGCTCGGATGGGAAAAGTGCTCGCTCCTTGCGCAGTGCCTCAAGCCGCAGCGTCTCGTCCGACTTCACGCCCTTCCCGGTCTTTGGAGCCATGGCGGAGGCGGTGGAGGAGAGCGGGGGCGTCGGCGGCGACGGCGGCGGCGGGCGGCGGAGCGCTGCTCTCTTTCGACTTGGGAAGCGGAGGGGAGCGGTGGAGATTCCTGAGGAAGCAACTGCAAGTGGCGAAGATGGGGGAACGGCCCCTGTTTCCTCTGCTTATAAAGAGGAGAGGCGAATGTTACGCCTTTTTCGATTAAAGAATCACTCACAATCTCTCCCACGACGCCGCGTTTGACGCGTGCCGTTACGGGAGGGCGCGGTGGATACGGAGTTAGATTTGGTGTGGACCCAGGCCGCATGTGCCCGTGCCCTGTTTTGGGCCTGGCCCAACAACGATCGGCACCGTGTATGGCCCAGGCCCGGGGGCTCCTGTCGGTGTACTAAAGTAGGGGTACCTTAGTATCCCGAACTTGTGCACGGGCAGTCGCAGTGCCCCGCGGCAAGGCTTGCCGGGCGTCCGCCAAGATCCTTCGTAGTTCTTATTGATGCCATTCAAGAACAAAGTGTTTTAACTGAGAAGACAAGACTCCGACAAGAGGAGCTTACAAGGCCCCGGCAAGAGGAGCTTGCCGGGAGGGCCAACCAAGGCACTTCAGAGAACTTACCACGACGCGCCGCGCGTCCCGGCAAGGCCCGAAGAGCGACAAGCTTTCGGGTGCGACAAGACAACGACCGCGGCAAGGCGCTTGCCGCGGCGAAGCCACCACTCTGCGCCCACGCTCCAACGCATCCGTCGACGTGTCGCCGCAGGACCGTTCCAGGCGCATGTGGCGGGAAGCTGTGCAGCCAAGCGGTGCGAGGTGGCAAGTGGAGATGACGAGAAGGCCATCGTGGCGAGCGATGGCGCCCTAACGGTCGCTTTCAGACTGCTTGGGCGACCGGACGGCATTAAATGCTCTTGTCCCCGCCGTCGAGTTAGGTAGGGCGATCAGAGAGGCAGTTGTACCAACCCCTCTTTTTACATTTGTACCCCTCTCTGCGTTGCCACCTGTCGGTGACCCCTTTAGCCTATAAAAGGAGGCCCATGCGCAACGTAGAGGGGGTTCCACTCATTCAAAACTACACCACTCTCACGCTATCAAGCAAGAACAGAATACAATCACAAAGCAGCAGTAGGAGTTTTATCTCTCTGGAGAGCTCCGAAGCTGGGTAAATCCCTCGCGTGCTTCGCCTCGATCTGCTCTTCGTGCGCCCTCCGCTCCCTGCCAGACCGAGAAGGGGCCCTGCCCCATAGGTGTTCGTCTCCCACGACAATGTGTTACCATCTTATGATGTTTTGAGTAGATATCCTTTGTCTTTGGGTTGATTGATGATCTAGATTGGTATGAGCTGTATGTTTTATTTTGGTGCTGTCCTATTGTGCCCTCCGTGTCTCGCAAGCATGAGGTATTCCCGTTGTAGGGTGTTGCAATACGTTCATGATTCACTTATAGTGGGTTGCTTGAGTGACAGAAGCATACACTACTAGGGAAAAGCCTAGCAGCAGCGCGGGTTTTGGGCCTATCAGTAGCGCGGGCACAAGCGCTACTGATAAGGCGCTACAGCTAATGCTTAGCAATAGCGCGGCTTGACACACGCTACTGCTAAATTGACTTACTAGCAGCGATTCTTTAGAACATCGCTACTGTTAATTAGTAGTAGCGCTTCTCCTAACCCGCGCTACTACTACTATTTAGTATTTTATTTCTTTTCTGTTTCATGTTATATTCATACACCTTTACACAAGTTTTCATACAACAGGAATTTAGAGATTGTTTTTACATCATAATGAGTTATTATATCATGGGGTGAAAGAACCATGGACTAGTTTCAAGTGGATGTCCATCCACTTGAAACTAATCCGCGGTTCTTTCACCCAATGATATAATAATAATATCATCATCATCATCATAGCATTAACAACTTAGCATCATAATACATCATTGTCATATAACACCTCCTCAATATCATCGTTTTCATCATTGACATCACATAACACCTCCTCAAGATCATCATTATCAACTCTAACACATTACCACATAATAAACATATTGTACCTCATAAGACCTATTACATTCGATTAAGACCTACTACATTTTCTAAGGTAAAATAACAAAAAACAAGATAGCCCCTGGCTCTCCATTATGGAGAATGGAGATTAGCCTGTCTCCCAGTCTTGCCTTTCGCTGAATGTTACTTCCAAGAACCTCCTTGCGAATGTCCATACATTCCTTCCATTCTCTGATGATCATGTGTTCACGGTTTTAGAAACCGATATGCAGGTGAGCTCCCTAGATGTACTGGCGGTATGTTCGTAATCGAGAGGCGACCATGCAGACACATCGATGAGGCACACAATCCATCGGGAGTTTCGTTGAAAAACATAATAATAACTTTGTAGTTAGCAATGATGTACTAGTTTTAGAAGTATGCAAAAATGCACGAATGTCGTAATAGTAAAAAATCTTACCAGGGTATCTCGAGAGAAGTTATCGTTGTTCAACACATGCACTAGTGGCACGATTAACCATAATTTGGAGGAGTTCGATAATAGGCATTGTAATTCTCAAGAAGAGTACAAAATGCGATCGATGATTTTTCTCCTTATATGTTAATTGGGTGCCTTGATTGTAGTGGGTTTTATCTACGATCTTCCATACATCTTTGAAGAATCAAAATAAGCTGTCAATGGAAATAAGCTATCAACTATTTTGAAATAAAGAATATAAATTAGTTAATAACTATGTTTGATAAACTCACATAGCGGTACAATCGGCAGCGTATCAACAAGGACCGAAATGTCCATATTGTCTTCCTCGCTGTCAGGATCACCAAGATCCATGGTGATAATCATACCCTCATCAAAACCATACATTTTGCAAAGTGCTTCCCAATTTTGGCAACCAAAATAGGTTACGCTCTGAGCATTGTACAGATTTACTTCAAAATCCATATCATGATTGGTCCTTAGGTGTATTTTCTTTGTTTCAAAATTTTCATGGTCTTCAAAACCCATACTCTCCAAGACATAGCGTCTTGCATGGCATGGGATAAGGTAGTCGAATTGTAAAATATGAAAATTAGACGTTGAAATAGTTGAAGTCATGCTTAATGGAGAAAAAACTATTGTCGCTGCTATGCATCGTATGAACATCGCAGGTCTCCTCGAGCTTAATGCTGAAGCGGCGATCGTCGCCCAGCCGAACGAACTGTCGCACATACCTCGATCGTCGTGGCACCAGCTACACTCCCCGGAGACCGTCGCCGTCCGAGTACGACATTTCCTACAATCATAATTCAAAGATTAAACTTGTACATATTCTAGCACAAGTCATGTCGAATTCACGACAAAATCCGCATGACCTTTGCTAAAAGGACATATCGAGCGCCTGAAATTTGCGGAATGGAAATTAATCAACACTCGACAAAACATAGGCCACTCGGAGATGTAAACTGAACATGAACGACCACTTGGGCAACCACATATCCTATTTGAGCAACAACACAAAATATACAAGGATATTTGGCTGGTCTCACCTCGATGTCGGAGGGGTACGTCGGTGACGGGATGACGGCGGGTTGTCGGAGGGGTCGGTGACTGGGATGACGGCGGGTTGTCGGAGGGGTCGGTGACGGGACGACGGAGGTCACTGAAACCATATAAGTTATCACTAGCAACAAAACATGTTCAACTAGTTTTATTAATTCAACTAGTTCTTACTAAATATAAACTTACTATAAATAGAAAAAACTAGTTCTTTCTAAAAATAAAGTAGTTCAACTAGTTATATTAATTATCTTACTAAAAATAGATTAGTTCATTAATTCAACTAGTTCAACTAGTTTATTAATTTACTTACTAAACTAGTTCAACTACAACTAAAGTAGTTCAACTACCACTACTACTACTAAAAATCTAGTACTAACTAAGCTAAATTAACATCTACTACTACCAAATTAACATCTAGTACTAGCTAACCCTAAATTAATATCTACTACTAAATCTAGTACTAACTAGTGGCAGGGGGTGGGGGGCGACGGAGAGGTAGCTAGGGGCGGCGAGGTCGAGGCGGTGGGAGGCGGCTGCGGCGGAGGAGGGAGGAGGCGGCAGCAAAGCGGATGGAGGAGGGCGGCAAGGAGGAGGGAGGGCGGCCGCAGCGGAGGGGAGGATGTGCGAGGAGGATGGAGGAGGGACGGAAGGAGGAGTACCTCGGTGGATGATTTAACGGCAGCGGCGGCGGCGGCGGCGACGACGACAACGGTTGTCAAGCAGAGTGAGTGTGAGTGTGAAGGGCCGGTCCTCCCGTGGGGATAAGGTAGGGATAGTTGTAGTGCGTTTGACAAAACCGCTACAGTTAACGAAGTAGCAGCGCTCTACAAGATAACGCGCCATCGCTATAGCTAGCGGGGGCCAAGGTCATGGCAACTATAGCAGAAGGCGCAGATGCCTCAAACGCTGCTGCTGCTACTTCCAAGTCAAGAGCGTTTGGCGGAATGACGCGCTGCTGCTAAGTAGCAGTAGCGTGGTATTTTGAAGCGCACTGCAGATAAGATTCTGTGTATAGGCTTTTCCCTAGTAGTGATAAACCCGAGTAAGGGGGTTGCGTATGGGATAAAGGGGACTTGATGTGTTAATGCTATGGTCAGGTTTTACCTTAATTATCTTTTGTAGTTGCGGGTGCTTGCTAGAGTTCCAATCATAAGTGCATATGATCCAAGAAGAGAAAGTATGTTAACTTATGCCTCTCCCACTTATGAAATTGCAATAGTGATTACCAGTCTTGTTAACAATTGCCTAGGATAATTCCGCACACCGACCCATCGTTATTCCACACTCGCTATTTATAATATTTAGTATTATATTCTAAATTTATGATAACATCACCTACTTTTATATTTTAGCTCTCCGATATCATGCAAAGTTATCCTCTTCATACCCACAACGTAATTTTATTTCTCGTTTGTAGTTGGAAGCAAACGTTCGGTGTACGTAGAGTCGTATCAGTGGCAGATAGGACTTGAGAGAATATTGATCTTACCTTTAGCTCCTTGTGGGTTCGACACTCCATACTTATCACTTCCACCTTTGGGAATTGCTACGATGATTCCTTGCACTTGGGGATTATCAAGCTCTTTTCTGACGCCGTTGGCGGGGAGCAATAGTGTGGGGTTCATATTCTCGTGTGTGCTTGTTTGCTTTGTTCACTAAGTAGATTTTGTTTTCCCTTTTTGTTTCCGTTCAGTTGTGGGTGAAACATACACAAAAAAAAATTAAAGAATGAAAATACAAAAAATATTACTTTCCCCTCATGCCTAAAAAGCTTTTCAATAAGAGAAGTGATTGGAAAGTTATGCATTGGAGAAGTGAGGGTCGACCTTGAACACTTGTGTTCATTCTCATGGAAACAATGTAAAAACATTCATAGAAGTTTCTCTGAAAATAATTATCCCGTTGTATATATACATTGTATTACAGAAATAATGTTCCAAGATTTGGTTTTAGGATGATTAGATTGCTTGTTTACTTTGTGCAGCACAAAAAGAGAAACTTTGGCTGTAGCGCGCGAATTTAATTTTTTTACTGGAAAGTCAAACGGGTCTTAAAACTTTTTGCACATTACTTCCGTACAATTTGTTTAAATTTTCATTTTTTAATTTTTGGAGCTACAGAAGTTTACAAAATTTCCAGATTACTACAGACTGTCCTATTTTTGACAGATTCTGTTTTCTATGTGTTATTCACTTATTTTGATGAATCTATGGGTAGTATCGGGGGGATATGAACCATGGTGAAGTTGGAATACAGTAGGTATAGTGCTAATATGAAATTGGAATCAGTTTGTAACAATACCTAAAGGTAGTGATTTGCTTTATTATACTAACGGATTTCACAAAGTTTTTGTTAGGTTTTGTGTGGATGAAGTGTTCGAAGAACGAGGAGTTACCGATGTGAGAAGAATAAAAAGAGTCAAGAGTTCAAGCTTGGGGATGCCCAAGGGACCCCAAGTAAATATTTCAAGTATACTCAAGCATCTAAGCTTGGGGATGCCCCGGTTACCATCCCATCTTTCTTCTTCAACAATTATCGGTATACCTCGGTTTCTGTTTTGTTCGCATGATTTGTGTCCTTTGTGTTTTTATCTTTCTTTAGGAACCATGCTAGTATGAGATAGCCCTTCATTTATTTGTAGAATGCTTCATGTGCCTCACTTATATCTTTTGATTATGACCTTATAGAATGCTCTTTGCGGTTCACTTAAATCTTTTGAGTATGGTTTTATAGAATGCTTTGTATGCTTCACTTATATATTTTGATCTTGGATATTGGTTAGTCAATATTAATTGTAGAATGCTGCATTAACTTCACTTATATCTTTTGGAGTATGAATAATACTATCATCGAAAGGGGGTTTGGAAGAGTGTCAACTTTAGGAATTAGTGATCCCACTATTTTGGAGGGTGTTGAATCTTAGTATGTTATTTATGAAAGTGGATTTGGAAGAGTGTCAACTTTATTTAGTAATGATTCCACTATTTAGGAAGAGTTTCCAGTTGATTATGAGAACAAAGTTTATATCTATGATAATTATTGTGATGATATGTATGCTATAAAGAAATATGTTAACCTTGAAACTTGTCATCATGATTTTAATTTTCAATTGGATTGTGCCTCACATGACAGTTATTTTGTTGAGTTTGCTCCCACTATTCTGAATGAGAAGAATTTTGCTTATGTGGAGAGTAGTAAAATCCCTATGCTTGTAGATCATGAAAAGAATGCTTTATGTGATGGTTGTACTGTTAAAATCATTCATGATGCTACTGAAAATTATTATGAGGGAGGAATATATGCTTGTAGGAGTTGCAATAATATCAAGTTTCCTCTCTATATGCTTAAAGTTTTGAAGTTATACTTTTTTGCCTTTCGAGGCTAGTTGATTCTTGTCCGTATAAATTGTGTGCTCACAAAATACCTAGGCATAGGAAGTGGGTTTGTTTTAAATGTGATAGTCATATTCTTCATGATGCTCTCTTTATGTTTCAATTCTTATCTTTTATGTGAGCATCATTGAAATCATCATGCCTAGCTAAAAGGCATTAAAGAAAAGCGCTTCTTGGGAGACAACCCAATATTTACCCTTACTGTTTTTGTGTGTTTACATGATTAAGCTACTGTAGTAATCATGTTTTATAGCTTTTGTTTCAATAAAGTGCCAAGCAAGACCTTTGGGAAGACTTGGGTGAAAGTTAATGTGATGTTGCAGTAAAAGCCAGAAACTTTGCGCTCACGAGACTAGCTGTAATTTTTTACACAAGAGTTATTTTGAGTTTATTATTTTTACAGAAGATTAATATACAAATTCCTCACGTCCACCAATTTATTTCATAATTTTTGGAGTAGCAGAAGTATGGCTGCTGTTCAGATCATTACAGACTGTTCTGTTTCTGACAGATTCTGTTTTGATTGCATAATTTGCTTGTTTTCTAGTTTCTATGGCTTATTTTTCTCAATATAAATGGTAGAAATGATATGTTACAGTAGGAATTGTGTGAGAACAATTATGAATATTGTCTTTGACAGTACCAAAGTGAATGGTTTACTCTTTATCATACTAACCCATCTCACGAAGTTCCGTTAAGTTTTGTGTGATTGAAGTTTTCAAATTTTGGGTGAGATATCGATATAAGGAGAATAAGGAGTGGAAAGACCCTAAGCTTGGGGATGCCCAAGGCACCCCAAGGTAATATTCAAGGAAGACTCAAGCGCCTAATCTTGGGGATGCCCCGGAAGGCATCCCCTCTTTCGTCTTCAAAACTATCGGTATACCTTACTCGGAGCTATATTTTTATTCGTCACATGATTTGTGTTTTGCTTGGAGTGTATTTTAGATTTTACTTGCTATTTGAATAAAATCATTGGATCTGAAATCTTGAATGAAAACGAAACCTCCCATGGCTAGTTAATTATTTGACTACTCATTGTTCTTCACTTATATCTTTTTGAGTAGTTTGTCATTTACTCACGTGCTTCACGTATATCCTATGAGTAAATGGTTGAATGAATTGAATATCATAAATCTGAATTTATATATGTTTCATATGCTTATAACATGGGGAGTAATGACTTCACACATAATAAGTATAGGTAGTAAACTTATTGAAAGTTAGCAAATGCAGAATTGATCACTTGAACAATTCATGAAAGAATATTGAAGGAAGAGAGATTTCAAATACAAATATACTATCTTGGACATCTTTTGTAATTGTGAGCACTCATTAAAATAAACATGCTAAAAAGTTGATGTTGGACAAGGAAGACAACTTAATGGGTTATGTTTTCCTATATCCGAATAGACGTTATATTGTCTTGGATCATCCAACTTGTTGCGCTTGCCTTTCCCTCTCATGCTAGCCAAATTCTTTGCACCAAGTAGAGATACTAATTGTGCTTCCAAACATGCCCTAAACCAGTTTTGCCATGAGATTCCACCATACCTACCTATGAATTGAGTAAGATCCTTCAATTAAGTTGTCATCGGCGCAAGCAATAAAAAATGCTCTCTAAATATATATGATCTATTAGTGTGAAGAAAATAAGCTTTATACAAACCTGTGATAGGGAAGAAATAGAAACAACAGACTGCATAATAAAGGTATTTATCACAAGGGCAATATGAAGTGACGTTCTTTTGCATTAAGATTTTGTGCATCCAACCATGAAAGTGCATGACAGCCTCTGCTTACCTCTGTGAAGGGCCTATCTTTTACTTTTATCTTCTACCCTTATATAAGAGTCATGGTGATCATCACCTTTCCTTTTTACACTTTTTCCTTTGGCAAGCACTTTGTGTTGGAGCGATTTGGATATATATATATATATCCACTTGCATGTAGGTTTTCATAAAGTATTATTGTTTACATTACCCTTGAGGTAAAAGGTTGGGAGGCGAAACTATAAGCCCCTATCTTTCTCTGTGTCCGATTAAAACTTTGAACCCATAAATATCCCGTGAGTGTTAGCAATTGTGAAAGATTAAATGATAGTTAAGTATGTGGAATTTGCTGAATCAAAGCTCTTACATAGACCCTTCCCGAAAATAAGATGAATTGCAATTGTTTGATGACTAAGAGCATGGTTTGTTAGTTTTCAAGAAAGTTTATGATCTATACTTTAACAAGTGAATAGCTTGTTACCTGATCATGAGAAGTTTTTTTAGTTGAGCTACTGTTATGATGTATAATGATGCTAGAAAAAGTGATTGAAACTTCCATTGATCAAACTTAAGCACTTGCTAACATTCACACTTCAAAAATTATTTCTTTTATCATTTACCTACTCGAGGACGAGAAGGAATTAAGCTTGGGGATGTTGATACGTCTCTGACGTATCTATAATTTATGAAGTATTCATGCCATGTTTACAATAGTTTTATATGATTTTGGTATGATTTGATTAGAACTAACCCGAACTAACGCTGTTTTCAGCAGAACTGCCGTGGTGTTGTTTTTGTGCAGAAATAAAAGTTCTCGGAATGCACTGAAAATCAACGGAGAATTTTTTTGGAAAATATAAAAAATACTGGAACAAAGAGTTACTGGAGAGGAGTACCGTGGGTCCCATGAGGATGGAGGGCGCCCCCCTAGGGCACGCCCCTGCCTCATGGACTCTCCGTGGGGCCCCCTGACTTGTTCTCGATGCCAATCTCTCCAATTAATACCCAAACCTCCAGAACATAACCTAGATCGGAAGTTCCGCCATTGCAAGCCTCTGTAGCCACGAGAAATCAATCTAGGCCCTCTCTGGCACCCTGTCGGAGGGGGCCATCATCACCGGAGGCCATGGATGAGGATCTTGGAGGGGCCATCATCGACATGGAGGCCAAGGTCCAGAGGGAGAACCTCTCCCCATCCAGGGGGAGGTCATGGAGGAGGAAGCACAAGGAGGAGAACCTCTCCTCCTCTCTCTCGGTGGCGCCGGAGTGCCACCGGGAGGGGAATCATCGCCGCGGTGATCGTCTTCATCAGCATCACCATCATCATCACCATCCTTATCTCTTTTACGCGGTCCACTCTCCCGCACCCCGCTGTAATCCCTACTTGAACATGGTGCTTTATGCCACACATTATGATCCAATGATCTATTGCCATATTTTGATGTTTTGAGTAGATATCCTTTGTCTTTGGGTTGATTGATGATCTAGATTGGTATGAGTTGTATGTTTTATTTTGGTGTTGTCCTATTGTGCCCTCCGTGTCGCGCAAGCGTGAGGAATTCCCGTTGTAGGGTGTTGCAATACGTTCATGATTCACTTATAGTGGGTTGCTTGAGTGAGAGAAGCATAAACCCGAGTGAGGGGGTCATTGTGTATGGGATAAAGGGGACTTGATATGTTAATGCTATGGTTGGGTTTTACCTTAATGATCATTAGTAGTTGCGGATGCTTGCTAGAGTTCCAATCATAAGTGTAGATGATCCAAGAAGAGAAAGTGTGTTAGCTTATGCCTCTCCCTCATATGAAATTGCAATAGTGATTGCCGGTCTTGTTAGCAATTACCTCGGATAATTCCGCACACCTACCCATCATTATTCCACACACGCTATTTATAATATTTAGTATTATATTCTAACTTTATGATAACAACACATACTTTTATATTTTAGCTCTCCGATATCATCCAAAGTTACCCTCTTCATACCCAAAACGTAGTTTTATTTCTCGTACCTAGTTAGAAGCAAATGTTCGGTGTACGTAGAGTCGTATTAGTGGCAGATAGGACTTGAGAGAATATTTATCTTACCCTTAGCTCCTTGTGGGTTCGACACTCCATACTTATCACTTCCACCTCTGGGAATTGCTATGATGATTCCTTGCACTTGGGAATTATCAGTCCACGAAACGGGTCAGAATCGACAAAAATCGTGAGTGTTGATGACCGACGCGTAAACGCACCCCGGGGTTTGTTAATCGTGGAAATCACTCGAGGACCCCAAAATAGTGAGTAATAGTCCACGAAAGGGGACCGAAACGGCCAAAACTGTCAGTGTTGATGTCCGACACGTAAACACACCATAGGGTTCGCCAATCGTGGAAATCACTCTGGGACCCCAAAACAGTGAGTAATAGTCCACAAAACAGCCAGAATCGGCCAAAATTGTGAGTGTTGATAAACGACACGTAAGCGCAACTTGGGGTTCAACAACTATGGAAATCGCTTTGGGATCGCAAAACGGTAAGTAATAGTCCACGAAACAGGTCAGAATTGGCCACAACTGTGAGGGTTGATGACGGACACGTAAACGCACCCCGGGGATTGTAAATTGTGGAAATTGCTCTAGCACCCCAAAACGATGAGTAATAGTGCTCGAAACGGACCAGAATTGGCCAAAATCATGTGTGTTGATGACCCACACGTAAATGCATCCCAGGATTTGCCAATCGTGGAAATCACTACAGGACTCCAAAACTGATTAATAGTCCAAGAAACGCGCCAGAATCGGCCCAAACTGCGATTGTTGATGACGGACACGTAAGCGCACCTTGGAGTTCGACAACCATGGAAAACGGTGAGTTATAGTCCACGAAACGGGTCAGAATCGACAAAAATCATGAGTGTTGATGACCGACACGTAAACGCACCTCAGGGTTCGTCAATCGTGGAAATCACATTAGGACCCCAAAACTGAGTAATAGTCCAAGAAACGGGTCATAATCAAACCCAAACTGCGAGTCTTGATGACCAACACGTAAGCATAGCTTGGGGTTCGACAACCATGGAAATTGCTTTGGGACCCCGGAATTGGACATGAAAGAGCCTAGAATCGGACAAACCGAGGATTATTGATGAACAATAGATAAACGCACCCCGGGGTTCGTCAATCATGGAAATCGCTCAGGGACCCCAAATCAGTTAGTAATAGTCCAGGAAACGGGCTAGAATTGGCCAAAAATGGGATTGTTGATGACCGGCACGTAAGCGCACCTTGGAGTGCAACAACCATGGAAATCAATTTGGGACCCGAAAGCGGTGAGTAATAGTCCACGAAACGGGTCAAAATCGACAAACCCGTGAGTGTTGATGACCGACGCATGAATGCACCCCGGGGTTCTTTAATTGTGGAAATCACTCGAGGACCCCAAACAGTGAGTAATAGTCCACGAAACGGGCCAGAATCGGCCAAAATTGTCAGTGTTCATGTACGACACGTAAATGCACCCCGGGGTTTGTTAATCGTGGAAATCACTCCGGGACCCCAAAACTGTGAGTAATAGTCCACGAAACAGGCCAGAATCAGCCAAAACTATGAGTGTTGATGAACGACATGTAAGCGCAACTTGGGGTTCAACTACTATGGAAATCGCTTCGGGACCCCAAAATGGTAAGTAATAGTCCACGAAACGGGTCAGTATTGGCCAAAACTGTGAGTGTTGACGACGGACACGTAAAAGCTCCCCGGGGATCGTCAATCGTGGAAATCGCTCTAGCACCCCAAAACGATGACTAATAGTGCTCGAAACGGACCAGAATAAACCAAAATCGTTAGTGTTGATGACCGACACGTAAATGCACCCCGGGGGTCGTCAATCGTGGAAATCACTAGTTCACTACGGGACCCCAAAACTGAGTAATAGTCTAAAAAACGGGCCAGAATCGGCCCAAACTTCGATTGTTGATGACCGACACGTAAGCGCACCTTGGGGTTTCACAACGATGGAAATCGCTTTGGGACAAAAAAACGGTGAGTTATAGTCACGAAACGGGACAGAATCGACAAAAACCATGAGTGTTGATGACAGGCACGTAAACACACCCCGAGGTTCATCAATCGTGGAAATCACTTTAGGAGCCCAAAACTGAGTAATAGTCCAAGAAACGGGTCAGACTCCGCCCTAACTGCGAGTCTTGACGACCAACACGTAAGCACAACTTGGGGTTTGACAACCATGGAAATCGCTTTGGACCCCAAAACAAAACGGTGAGTAATAGTCCATGAAAGAGCCCAGAATTGAACAAACCAAGGATTATATTATTGATGAACAATACATAAATGCACCTCGGGGTTCGTCAATCATGGAAATCGCTGAGGGACCCCAAATCAGTGAGTAATAGTCCATGAAACGGGCCAAAATCAGCCGAAACTGGGATTGTTGATGGCTGACACGTAAGCGCACCTTGGGGTTCCACAACCATGGAAATCGCTTTGGGACCCCAAAATGATGAGTAATAGTCCACAAAACGGGTCAGAATCGACAAAAATCGCGAGTGTTGATGACCGACACGTAAATGCACCCGGGGTTCGTTAATCATGAAAATCACTCGAGGAGCCTAAACCAATGAGTAATAGTGCACGAAACGGGCCAGAATCGGCCAAAACTATCAGTGTTGATGTCCCACACGTAAAAGCACCCCGGAGTTTGTTAATCGTGGAGATCACTCCGGGACCCCAAAATAGTGAGTAATAGTCCATGAAACGGGCCAAAATCAGCCAAAACTGTGAGTGTCGATGAACGACACATAAGTGCAACTTGGAGTTCAACAACAATGGAAATTGCCTCGGGACCCCAAAATGGTAAGTAATAGTACACGAAACGGCTCAGAATTGGCCAAAACTGTGAGTGTTGACGACGGACACGTAATTGCACCCCGGAGATCGTCAATCATGGAAATCGCTCTAGCACCCCAAAATGATGAGTAATAGTGCTTGAAACGGACCAGAATCGGCCAAAATCATGAGTGTAGATGAACGACACATAAACGCACCCCGAGGTTCGTCAATCGTGGAAATCACGTCGGGACCGCAAAACTTAGTAGTAGCCCAAGAAATGGGCCAGAATCGGCCTAAACTGCGATTGTTGATGACCGACACGTCACCGCACCTTCTGGTTCGAAAACGGTGACTAATAGTCCACGAAACAGGTCAAAATCGACAAAAACCACGATTGTTATTGACTGGCTAGTAAACACACCTCGGAGTTCATCGATCGTGGAAATCACTTCGGGGCCCCAAAACTGAGTAATAGTCCAAGAAACGGGTCAGAATCGGCCCAAACTGCGAGTCTTGACGACCAACACGTAAGCACACCATGGGGTTCGACAACCATGCAAATCGGTTTGGGACCCCAAAATGGTGAGTAATAGTCCATGAAAGAGCCCAGAATCGGACAAGCCAAGGATTATTGATGAACGATACATAAACTCACCCCGGGGTTCGTCATACATAAACGCGTCGGGGGTATACCCCGCGGTATGACCCGGCCGGATATATGACCCGGCTGGGACTTGGCGGTTCATCGGTAACCTGCCTGAAGACTGGCGACTCACTGGTTTGGCGATTCATCAGTCTGGCCACTCATTGATGAACCTGATGGCGGATCAAATAGATGACAAGGTCCAAGGCCCAGAAGGCCGGCTCATGCTGTGGCGGGCCGGCTTAAGAGGAAAGGCATAAGGAGTTTTCTCTTACAAAGGAAGCAAGATTAGAATTCCACCTTGAATAGAGTAGTCCTAGTCCTACTAGGACTCCACATGTAACCCACCCCTCCAAATTATATAAGGACGGGCAGGGCACCCCAAGAGGGACAAGTTTCACAAGTTTAGACAAACAAGTCGATAGCTCTCAAGGTAGAGCAAACTTGTAATCGTGATCATCATCATCAATATAAATGAAGCGGGATGTAGGCTTTTACCTCCACCTTGAGGGGTTGAACCTGGGTAACAAATCTCGCGTCTCTCGTCCACTCAACCCCTCTCAAGCAACCACATCGAAGCATAGGCCTCACGACTAAGTCCTCACACTATGGACATCTGCCGTGACAAATCCACGACATACCTCAAATTAGTGACTAATAATCCATGAAACGGGCCAGAATCGGCCAAAACTAGGATTGTTGATGACTGACACGTAAGCGCACCTTGGGGTTCGACAACCATGGAAATCGCTTTGGGAATGCAAAACAGTGAGTAATTGTCCATGAAACAGGTCAGAATCGACAGAAACCGCGAGTGTTGATGACCGACGCGTAAACGCACCCGGGGGTTTGTTAATCATGGAAATCAGTCCAGGACCCCAAAACCAATGTAATAGTCCATGAAACGAGCCAGAATCGGCCAAAACTGTCATTGTTGATGTCCTATATGTAAACGCACCGGGGGGTTCATTAATCGTGGAAATCACTCCGGGGCCTCAAAACAGTGAGTAATAGTCCACGAAACGGGTCAGAAATCGCCAAAACTGTGAGTGTTGACGATGAGTAATAGTGCTCGAAACGGACAAGAATCGGCCAAAATCGTCGGTGTTGATGACCAACAAGTAAACGCACCCCGGGGTTCGTCAATCGTGGAAATCACTCCGGGATCCCAAAACTGAGTAATAGTCCAAGAAATGGGCCAGAATTGGCCCAAACTGCGATTGTTGATGACCGACACGTAAGCCCACCTTGTGGTTCGACAACCACGGAATTTGCTTTGGGACCCAAAAACGGTGAGTAATAGTCCGTGAAAGAGCCCAGAATCAGACAACCCGAGGATTATTGATGAACGATACATAAACGCACCCTGGGGTTCGACAATCATGGTAATCGCTCAGGGATCCCAAATTACTGAGTAATAGTCCATGAAACGGACCAGAATCGGCCAAAACTGGGATTGTTGATGACCGACAGGTAAGTGCATCTTGGGGTTCAACAACTATGGAAATTGCTTCGGGACCACAAAACGGTAAGTAATAGTCCACGAAACGGGTCAGAATTGGCCAAAACTGTGAGTGTTGACGACAGACACGTAAACGCAACCCGGGGAAATCGCTTTGGCACCCCAAAGTGATAAGTCTTAGTGCTCCAAACGGACCAGAATCGGCCAAAATCGTGAGTGTTGATGACCAACACGTAAATGTGCCCCGGGGTTTGTCAATCGTGGAAATCAGTCCGGGCCCCAAAACTAAGTAATAGTCCAAGAAACGGCCATAATCGGCCCAAACTGCGATTGTTGATGACCGACACGTAAGTGCACCTTGGGGTTCGTAAACCATGGAAATCGCTTTGGGACCCAAAAACGGTGAGTAATAGTCCATGAATGGGTCAGAATCGACAGAAACAGCGAGTGTTGATGACCGACACGTAAGCGCAACCCAGTGTTCGTCAATCGTGGAAATCACTTCGGGACCCCAAAACTGAATAATAGTCCAAGAAACGGCTCAGGATCGGCCCAAACTGTGAGTCTTGACGACCAACACGTAATCACATCTTGGCTTTCGATAACCATTGAAATCGCTTTGGGACCCCAAAACGGTGAGTAATAGTCCATGAAAGAGCCCAGAATCGGACAAGCCGAGGATTATTGATGAACGATACATAAACGCACCCTGGGGTTCGTCAATCATGGAAATCGATCACGGACCCCAAGTCAGTTAGTAATAGTCCATGAAACGAGCCAGAATAGGCCAAAACTGGGATTGTTGATGACCGACACGTAATCGCACCTTGGGGTTCAACAACCATGGAAATCGCTTTGGGACCCCAAAACGGTGAGTAATAGTCCTCGAAACGGGTCAGAATCAACAAAAACCGAGAGTGTTGATGACCAAAGCATAAGCGCACCCCGGGGTTCCTTAATCGTGGAAATCACTCGAGGACCCCAAAACAGTGAGTAATAGCCCATGAAACGGGCCAGAATCGGCCAAAACTGTCAGTGTTGATGTCCGACACGTAAACGCACCTCAGGGTTCGTTAATCGTGGAAATTACTCTGGGATAAAAAAACAGTGAGTAATAGTCCACAAAACGGGCCAGAATTGGCCAAAACAGTGTGTGTTGATGAACGACACGTAAGCGCAACTTGGGGTTCAACAACTATAGAAATCGCTTCGGTACCCCAAAACGGTAAGTAATAGTCCACCAAACGGGTCAGAATTGGCCAAAACTATGAGTGTTGATGACGGACACGTAAACGCACCTCGGGGATAGTCAATCGTGGAAATCGCTTAGGCACCCCAAATCGATAAGTAATAGTGCTCGAAACGGACCAGAATTGGCCAAAATCATGAGTGTTGATGACCGACACGTAAATGCACCCCGGGGTTCATCAATCGTAGAAATCACTCCGGGCCCCAAAACTGAGTAATAGTCCAAGAAACGGGCCAGAATCGGCCTGAACTTTGATTGTTGATGACCGACATGTAAGTACACCTTGGGGTTCGACAACCATGGAAATCGCTTTGGGACCCAAAAACAGTGAGTAATAGTCCACGAACGGGTTAGTATCGACAAAAACCGCGAGTGTTGCTGACCGACACGTAAGCGCCCCCCGGTGTTCGTCAATCGTGGAAATCTCTCCGGGACCCCAAAACTGAATAATAGTCCAAGAAACGGGTCAGAATCGGCCCAAACTGCGAGTCTTGATGACCAACACGTAATGACATCTTGGGGTTCGACAACCATGGAAATCGCTTTGGGACCCCAAAACGGTGAGTAATAGTCCATGAAAGACCCTAGAATGGGACAAACCGAGGATTATTGATGAACGATACATAAACGCACCCCGGGGTTCGTCAATCATGGAAATCACTCAGAGACCCCAAATCAGTTAGTAATAGTCCATGAAACGGGCAAGAATAGGCCAAAACTGGGATTGTTGATGACCGACACGTAAACACACATTGGGGTTCGTTAATCATGGAAATCACTTCGGGACCACAATACAGGGAGTAATACTACACGAAATGGGCCAGAATCGGCCAAAACTGTGAGTGTTGATGACCGACACATAAGCGCAACTTGCGGTTCAACAACTATGGAAATCACTTCGGGACCACAAAACGGTAAGTAATAGTCCACGAAACGGGTCAGAATTGGCCAAAACTGTAAGTGTTGACGATGGACACGTAAACGCACCCCGGGGATCATCAATCGCAGAAATCGCTCTGGCACCCCAAAACTATAATTAATAGTGCTCGAAACAGACCAGAACCGGCAAAAATCGTGAGTGTTGATGACCAACGCGTAAATGCACCCTGGCGTTCATCAATCGTGGAAATTACTCTGTTGCCCCAAAACTGAGTAATAGTCCAAGAAACGGGCCAGAATCGGCCCAAACTACGATTGTTGATGACCGACACGTAAGTGCACCTTGGGGTTCGACAACCATGGAAATCGCTTTGGTACCCAAAAACGGTGAGTAATAGTCCACGAAACGGGTCAGAATCGACGAAAACCGCGAGTGTTGATGACCGACACATAAGCGCAACCCGGTGTTCGTCAATCATGAAAATCACTTCGGGACCCCAAAACTGAATAATAGTCCAAGAAACGGGTCAGAATAGGCCCAAACTGAGAGTCTTGACGACCAACACGTAATCACACCTTGGGGTTCGACAATGATGGAAATCACTTTGGGACCCCAAAACGGTGAGTAATGGTCCATGAAAGATCACAGAATCGGACAATCCCAGGATTATTGATGAACGACACATAAACGCACCCGGGGTTCGTCAATCATGGAAATTGCTCACGGACCCCGAATCAGTTAGTAGTATTCCATGAAATTGGCCAGAATAGGCCAAAACTGGGATTGTTGATCACCCACACGTAAGCGCACCTTGGGGTTCAACAACCATGGAAATCGCTTTGGGACCTGAGGGAGTCCTGGACTAGGGGGTGTACGGATAGCCGGACTATCAATATCCGCCGGACTCCCAGACTACGAAGATAGAAGATTGAAGACTCCGGCTCGTGTCCGGAAGGTACTTTCCTTGGCGTGGAAGGCAAGCTTGGCAATACGGATATGTAGATCTCCTACCATTGTAACCGACTCTGTGTAACCCTAGCCTCTCCGGTGTCTATATAAACCGGAGGGCTTTAGTCCGTAGGACACAACATTACATCTCAACAATCATACCATAGGCTAGCTTCTAGGGTTTAGCCTCCTTGATCTCGTGGTAGATCTACTCTTGTACTACCCATATCATCAATATTAATCAAGCGGGACGAGGGTATTACCTCCATCGAGAGGGCCTGAACACAGGTAAAAACATTGTGTCCTCGACTCTGTTACCATCCGCCTAGACGCACAGTTTCGGGACCCCCTACCCGAGATCCGCCGGTTTTGACACCGACATTGGTGCTTTCATTGAGAGTTCCTCTGTGTCGTCACCGATAGGCTCGATGGCATCTTCAACCATCAACGTTGTCCAAGGTGAGACCTTTCTCCCCGGACAGATCTTCATATTCGGCGGCTTTGCACTGCGGGCCAATTCTCTTGGCCATCTGGAGCAGATCGAAAGCTACGCCCCTGGCCGTCAGGTCAGATTCGGAAGCCTAAACTTCACGGCCGATGACCGCGGAGACTTGATCTTCGACGGACTCGAGCCACAGCCAAGCGCGCCGCACTGTGACGATGGGCATGATCTAGCTCTGCCGCCGGACAGTGCTTTGGTGGCCGCACTCGAATCCGCTCGGCTACTAGCCCGGAGCCGATCGCCCATGACAAGGGCCGGTGGATAGACGCCGCCCTGGGGGCTTCAACATCTACGGCGATGGAGCCGAGTACCAATCTTGTCCCCTGCGAAACTTGTGATCCCGAGGCGCCGGACTCCTCGACGGACTCCGTGCCTCCCGCGCCCCTGCCAACTAAACCAGATTGGGCGCCGGTTATGGAATTCACCGCCGCGGACATCTTTCAACACTCGCCTTTTGGCGATATCCTGAATTCTCTGAAGCATCTCTCGCTATCAGGAGAATCCTGGCCGGACTATGGCCAGGACGGTTGGAGTTCGGACGACGAAGAAATTCGGAGCCCACCCACCACCCACTTTGTAGCCACTGTCGAAGATCTAACCGACATGCTAGACTACGACTCCGATGACATCGACGCTATGGACGATGATGCCGGAGACGAACAGGACCCAGCACCCACGGGGCACTGGAAGGCCACCTCGTCGTACGACGTCTACATGGTGGATACCCCAAAAGAAGGGGATGGCGAGAAAGTAGCGGAGGAAGATTCTCTAAAGAAGCAACCCAAACACCGGCGTCAGCGACGCTGCTCTAAATCCCGCCACAACAAGAATGGAGATTCCGGCACAGGAAATAATGATACCCCAGAGAGTGCCGAAGACAAACCCTCCAAAGAAGACTCGGTAGAGGAGGATGTAGAAGCAAGCCCTCACGAAAGGGCGGCGGAAGAAAAGGTTGAGGATCACAACTATATACCTCCTCCAAAGACGAAACAAGCCCCAATGACGATTTAACTCGAGGAGCCCGTCGAACAAGAGCGTTAGTAAACGCAGGCTCATCGCTACAGCAAGAAGCCTCAAGAAGGAAAAACGGAGGCTCAAAGACAGCGGAAGACGCGCTCCGAATAAGATGGAGCAAAGTACTCAAAACCCAGACAAGCACGGCAACAGCCACCAATCGAAGAGCTACCCAAGCGCAAGCTGCTCTCGAGAATTGACGAAGAGGCCATAAAGCCCCCACCGTCAAATGGCTCCAGCCAGTCCATCTATGGACCCAAAAGGAAAGCCCCAATAAGCAAAGGAACACGTCAAGTGTCCGACGATAGCGCACGATACAAGTATAGGGCGCCAGACACCCACTATGCTTCACAGACGAGTCTTTGGATCATGAATTTCAGCAGGGTTTAAACCCATAAACATAGAAGCCTACGATGGAACAACAGACCTTGGAGTGCGGATAGAAGACTATATATCGCATATACATATGGCGGAGGAGATGATCTCCACGCCATAAAATATCTACCCTCAAGCTCAAAGGGCCAGCCCGTCATTGGCTCAAAAGCCTCCCGAAAACACTTGTTGGAAGTTGGGAAGAGCACGAGGAAGCGTTTAGAGCAAATTTTCAAGGACTTATGTCCGCCTCCGGATCTGAGATGACCTAAGTCACATAACTCAACAGCCCGGAGAGTCAGCATGAAATTCAGAACAGGTTCCTTACTAAAAGAACCAAATAGTCGATTGTCCGGACGCCAAGCCTTAGCAGCTTTTAAGCACAATGTCCAAGACGAATGGCTCACGGACACTTCGCCAAGAGAAACCGAGGACAATGACCGCACTAACAAGCCTCATGACCCGCTTTTGCTAGAGAGGACAGCTGGTTGGCAAGAAGCAGCACCAATGACCCAAGTACATCCGAGATAAGAGATGGAAGTGGAAAATCACGCGCAGAAAAGAACAGCGCCGAATAAAGAGAAAAGCCCAAAGAGCAAGGCAGTCAACGCCGGATTTAAAAGCTCACGGCGAATAATAAAGCTCAACCCCTCAAGGACGACAATGACGAACCGTCTAACCTACACAAAATTCTGGGTCGGATATGTCAAATCCACAGTACTTCGGAAGGCCCATAAATCACACCCACAGGATTGTTGGGTTTCAAACAGTCCGTCGACTAAACGCCGAACACAAGGGGCTCGGCGCGTCAGCGAAGAAGATAAACCCCGCCAGCGAGGCACCGAAAACAAAAGACTTTCCCACAAGGGGTCAAAGCGATAAACTCACTTCTTGTGAGGACATGGAAAAACAAGCGACACTTTCTAAAAGAGCCCCGCACGGTCCAACCCAAGCAGACCGTAGAGATTGGATATCAAAACCAATCACTTTCGACCACTGGACTATTCGAGGCATTCAAATCTGGGGACGGACTCCCGATATTGAATCCGATAATAGATGGACTACAATTCACAAACGCCCTAATGGACGGAGGCGATGACTTAAACCTGCTATATTCAAACACAATCCGCCGATGGGGATAGACACTACCAAAATTCGACACAGCCGCACTTCCTTCAAAGGAGTTACGCCAGCCCTTACGCCAAGTGCACAGGCTCGATATTACTAGAGGTCGTGTTCGGGTTGCGAACAATTTTCGACGCGAAGAGTTAATTTTCATATCGTCCCATTTAAAAGTGAATATCAAGCACTATTGGGACGAAGGCTTTTGTCCGCTTCAACGCCATACCACATTACGTGTCTCTTACACTTAAGATGCCGGTCCACATGGCGCCATTTCAAAGTCGCTGGTCATTTAAAGACCCGGACTCGGATAGACGAATCCGACTCAGCAGGCTAGGGGCTCCCTAGCCGCATACCCTTTCACAAGGGGCTGCGCGCACAACTAACCGCGGTTTCATATAAACCTAGCTTTAATTATTTACACTTATTCTTTTGCACGAACTGTTTCTAAAATGTTCCTCTCTTTTCTACAGATGAACAACGTGCATACCCGTCCAGGATAACGGCGCAACGGAGACACAGGCGCAGACGTGCAGTAGGGACCCGTCGCAAGGATTCTTTTCAGATTAAGACCCTACATAGACCTTTTTATTACTGTCTCTTGTTGTTAAATCTCCCTCGGCTTCTTCCTATAGCCAAGGCGGAGCCTGACGCCTTGGCATCGGCCGCGTCAGAAGACAATGCCCGTACCTGGACACAAGGGGCTTAGGGCATAATTCTGCCCGTTATCATAAAGTCCGAACACCTTCGGGAGTGTTCGGCGTCTCAAGTTGGGCATTATATGCATCAGCTCCGAATCATGTCTTTGGTCAAATGTTGGGTTTGCCCGGCTCCTTTGTTTTGCTGCTTACGTTTCAGATCACCCGCTAACGCGGCACCGGAGAACTATGCGATTGTGCCCCGGTTAATTTGGCGAGCACCAAGAGAGAAATGAAAACTGACCGCATCATGATATAGCGAGAGTCGGTCACCACTTGATCGACTACCGAATGTTTAGAATTTCGCTTTGACGAAGGGCCGCTTCGGTCAGCACATACGCACCCCGAATCCGGAGATGTGCGGTGTCATTAGGGGCTATATGGTAGCCCCACCCTCGAGCTCCATTGGCTAAGTGAAAGAAATAAAGCACCATAGTCCGGATTGCCTCGTTCGCTATGCTACCACCACCTTATAACAGGCCGAGACGCCGGATTAAGTGTGAAAAGCGCTATTTTGCGAACACCCCAGCACCTTGTGCAAGGGGCTGAAGTCAAGATCGCATCTTTCGTGTTATACACAAGTATACATAAACGGTCAAGACAGAGAAGTTTTACTACTTGGTAGCACAAGTATAAAAAGCATTCATACTATAATCATTGATTTACAAGTAAATGCGTTCAGTTGAACGTTACATTCTTTGAATACTACGACTCTATTATACAAGCGCCACGCATAACTTCCCCAAAATAATGCTCGGCAGGAAGCCGGTTTCCATCCGAACCCTGGGCAGCAACAGCGGTGGCATCCATCTCCGGACACTGCGCCTTTACACGGGCCAGAGCCATCCGCGCGCCCTCGATGCAGGCCGACCGCTTAATCTCCTTGATATGCGGCACCGCCCCAAGGAACCTGCGATGGGTCAAGTAGCTCGTCGCCTTGGACCTCTCTGGCCATACATGGGCCACGATGTCAGTCATAGCCAGCCCGGACAGTCTATTCAGTTCGGCCCATTCGGCCAACCTGTCCGTCAGCGGGAGAGGGCGATCCGGACTGTGGAATTGAGTCCAATACAACTCTTCCACCTCGTGATCCCCCTGGCTCCGGAAGTGCCTAACGGCATCAGCCGCACTCGCAGCCAAATCCATATATGGATCCTCCGAACTCCACTGCCGCTCAAATTGAGCGTACTTGGCATCCATAGACCGACGACACATAAGAAACGGCCTGCCAGCCGTGATTTCTCCGGCTTGGCGCAGCTCCTCCTTCATAGCCCGCATTGCAGAACGGGCATCCTTGGCTTCGGCGGTGGCCTTCTTCAGGTCTTCCCGCTCGGATAATTGCTCCTTTTCAAGAGCCTCATTGCGGTCGGTAGCATCCTTTAATTTCTTGGCCAATTCGGCCACCTCCGCCCTACTTAGGCAGTGCGCAGCCTTTTCGGCCTTCAACTCTTCGGCCGCCCTCGCGGCAGTCGCATCAGTCCTGCGGGCTTGCTCCTTAGCTTGTGCAAGCTCGGCCCGAAGGCTCTCCACAGCAGCCACACTGTCTGTATAAACAGCATATAACTTATCAGAGGAGGGCTTTAACCCACTCAATAAAGCGACTGCGGAGAATTTACTAACCTTGCGACTCGTCAAGTCGCTGATTGACAAGTGCGATGTCAGCATCTGCCATGTCCGATTGTCGACTCAATTGACAACCGATTAGTCCGGCTGGCCCCGGACTATCCGCCACCAGTCGAACGGCGGTATTCATTACCGAGATGTTTAGATTTTCGATCCTCGGACGCTGTCGTCTTCGACAACCTACCGAGTCTCAGGGGCTACTATCTATACAGGGCGCATTTTTTATACGCAAAACTGCTAAAAGACAAAGGGGTGCATCATTTCGCAGACCTCAAATCCCGCCAGCAAGCTCATGGCGGCATTCATAATCCGCTTTCAGCGGATTTAAATCCTTCCGACCACCATACGCATTAATGCGCGGTGATCTTCTGAAATGGAAGCCCTCTCAAGAAAACTCTTGATTCCCGGCGGACTCGGTGGGTGTTGAACTCTATGGCCCCTCCGGACTCGGGACGCCCCCGTGGCGACACTTGGGCTCGCTTTGCCTCATCTGGCGGCGCAGCGAGCGGAGGCGATCGCTCTCCATCATCTCCGGAAGAAGATCCCCGAGGATGAACTCATCTCGAGAGGGCTGCAGATCCGAACTGCGATATAAATATTTCTTTACCTCTGAAGCATAAAACGGTTACTACCTTATTAAACTTCCTCTTTCATACTCACGGCTCGTTGGAGGCTGGTCCTTGGCGATGATTGCGCGCCCGATTCTCTCCGGACGCTGGACCCCGGTGGGGATTTCTTCCCACGCTTAGGGGCTCGACCTCCGGATCTTGAGGCGGTCCTCTTCTCCCTCTGAAGGAGGAATCCTTGGTTCCTCCTCTTGATCGCGCCTTTGGACGAAGTATTAGCTCCTTTTTCTCCCCGTCGCCCCTTACGTGGATGCAACCTCCAACATTCGACCAGCACGGGCTCCAGTCACGGTCTCTGGAGGGGGGCGGACACCTTATCAGCCTTGATCGCGCCACCCATTCCTGTAAAGAATAAAAGGGTCGAGATGATCTTTTGAAAGGCATACTGGTAGAATGTCCGAGCTCGAGCTACTTACCCGAGTATCCGGGCGATCACGGCTTAAGCCCGCGTCCTCGGCGAATCCGGACACGCTGCGGTCCGAAGAACAGCTTGTACATCTCCGTGGGTGTCACGCCCATAAAATCTTTGGAGAGTACGAGGTCCTCGGATTGAACTCCCATAGATGGAGAGGACGACGTTTGCGGGGTAGGAGGTGCCCGACTAGCATGACTTGCATCACCTTGACCAGGCCGATCTCCCTTGTTTGGAGGTCTCGAATCCGGCCTGCGAAGGCGGGCACGTCCTCGGACAGCCCCAGTTGAGCCCTTGGTTGACCCACGACATTAGTTGCCGTGGAGGTCCCGAGGCGGAAGGAGGGCGGCGGCTTTGCTTGCTGCCTTGGAGCAGTGATGTACAACCACTCCTGCTGCCACAATCCCGTTCCTCTTGAAGGAACCTTCAAGCCACGGGCATCGACCTTCTTGCTTATGGTCGCCTCACAAGACTCCGCTGACGCCCCGATCATCTTGGCTCCACCTTGAATGTTTTCAGCCATAGGCGAAGTGGGGGTGACGCGGAGGAAGGCTTCGCAGACGATAATGAATGCGGAGATATGGAGGATGGACTCCGGAGCCAAGTCGTGGAAGTCCAGCCCGTAGTAGAACAGCAGCCCCCTCACGAAAGGATCCGTCGGGAAGCCTAATCCCCGACGGAGGTGAGATGCGAAAATGACGTATTCGCCGGCCTCGGGGGCTGGCACGGCCTGCCCAGGGGCAGGCAACCTGTGCGAAACCTCGTAGGCCTGGTACTTGGCCTCACGCAACTTCAATATGTCCTCCTCCGTGATGGAGGAGGGCATCCACCGGCCCTGGAGGTCGGAGCCGGACATTGTTGTGGATCCGAAGCGCTCGAGTCTGAAGCTCTTGGTGTTGGAACTGGGAGCAGAGGAAAGATTCGATGCAAGGTTGAAAGACAAGGACGGGCCCTGGTCCTCTTATAAAGGGGAAATAATACCAAGGGCCGTCTCCGTGACCGTTTGAGATTCCCCTTCGATAGAGGAGGCGTGGCGATGGGAACGGTTGGGTTACCCACGCACGTATTGATGAGGATCCCGGAATGAAAGGGAACACGATCTCGCTTATTTGGGCGTGCCAAGGAAACGCGCCGCTAAAGCGTCCGAGGCGGAATAATAAAAACGACTCAAACTAGGGCTTGGCTGCGGTGTGATGCCGCGCCACGTAATACGTCAGCAGATTGAGCTTATTGTGTATTTTATTCTCTCTACGTTGGAATGTGGAATTCATTTTGCAGAGTCGAACATTATCCTGGTGTTCATTATCTTCTCCGGATTATTCAAGGGAGGAACCCGCCTTGCAATGCCGAACATTATGCACGCCGGACTTATCGTCATTGAAGACTGGTTCGAGGGCTCTTGAGGAGTCTGGACTAGGGGTGTCCGGATAGCGGACTATCAATATCCGCGGACTCCCGGACTACGAAGATAGAAGATTGAAGACTCGGCTCGTGTCCGGAAGGTACTTTCCTTGGCGTGGAAGGCAAGCTTGGCAATACGGATATGTAGATCTCCTACCATTGTAACCGACTCTGTAACCCTAGCCTCTCCGGTGTCTATATAAACCGGAGGGCTTTAGTCCGTAGGACACAACATTACATCTCAACAATCATACCATAGGCTAGCTTCTAGGGTTTAGCCTCCTTGATCTCGTGGTAGATCTACTCTTGTACTACCCATATCATCAATATTAATCAAGCAGGACGTAGGGTATTACCTCCATCGAGAGGGCCTGAACCTGGGTAAAAACATTGTGTCCCTCGTCTCCTGTTACCATCCGCCTAGACGCACAGTTCGGGACACCCTACCCGAGATCCGCCGGTTTTGACACCGGCAGGACCCCCAAATGATGAGTAATAGTCCATGAAACGGGTCTGAATCAACAAAAACCGCAAGTGTTGATGACCGACACGTAAGCGCACCCCGGTGTTCGTCAATCGTGGAAATCACTTTAGGACCCCAAAACTGAATAATAGTCCAAGAAACGGGTCAGAATCGGCCCAAACTGTGAGTCTTGACGACCAACACGTAATCACACCTTGGGGTTCGACAACCATGGAAATCGCTTTGGGACCCCAAAAAGGTGAGTAATATTCCATGAAAGAGCCCAGAATTGGACAAACTGAGGATTATTGATGAATGATACAAAAACGCACCCGGGGGTTCGTCAATCATGGAAATCGCTCACGGACCCCTAATCAGTTAGTAATAGTCCAAGAAATGGGCCAGAATAGGCCAGAAATAGGATTGTTGATGACCGACACATAAGCGCACCTTGGGATTCAACAACCATGGAAATCGCTTTGGGACCCCACAACGGTTAGTAATAGTCCACGAAATGGGTCAGAATCGACAAAAAACGCGAGTGTCCATGACCGACGCGTAAACGCACCCTGGGGTTCCTTAATCGTGGAAATCACTCAAGGACCCCAAAACAGTGAGTAATAGTCCACGAAACGGGCCAGAATCGGCCAAAACTGTCAGTGTTGATGTCCCACACGTAAACGCATCTTGGGGTTCGTTAATCGTGGAGATCACTTCGGGACCCCAAAACAGTGAGTAATAGTCCACGAAATGGGTCAGAATCGACAAAAACCGCGAGTGTTGATGACCGACACGTAAGCGCACCCCGGTGTTCGATAATCGTGGAAATCACTTCGGGAACCCAAAACTGAATCATAGTCCAAGAAATGGGTCAGAATCGGCCCAAACTGCGAGTCTTGACGACCAACACATAATCACATCTTGGGGTTCGACAACCATCGAAATCGCTTTGGGACCCCAAAAAGTTGAGTAACTGTCCATGAAAGATCCCAGAATCGGCCAAACCAACGATTATTGATGAACGATACATAAACGCACCCCAGGGTTCATCAATCATGGAAATCGCTCACGGACCCCAAATCAGTTAGTAATAGTCCATGAAACGGGCAAGAATAGGCCAAACTCGGATTGTTGATGACCAACACGTAAGCGCACCTTGGGGTTCGTTAATCATGGAAATCACTTCGGGACCCCAAAACAGTGAGTAATGCTACACGAAACGGACCAGAATCGGCCGAAACTATGAGTGTCGATGACCGACACGTAAGCGCAACTTTGGGTTCAACAACTATGGAAATCACTTCGGGACCACAAAACGGTCAGTAATAGTCCACGAAACGGGTCAAAATTGGCCAAAACTGTGAGTGTTGATGACGGACACGTAAATGCACCCCGGGGATCGTCAATTGTGGAAATCGCTTTGGCTCCCCAAAATGATACGTAATAGTGCTTGAAACGGACCAGAATCGACCAAAATCGTATGTTTTGATGACCGAAACGTAAATGCACCCCGGGGTTTGTCAATCATGGAAATCACTCCGGGGCCCCAGAACTGAGTAATAGTCCAAGAAACGGGCCTAAATCGGCCCAAACTGCGATTGTTGATGACCGACACGTAACTGCACCTTGGGGTTCGAAAACCATGGAAATCGCTTTGGGACCCAAAACGATGAGTAATAGTCCACGAAACGGGTCAGAATCGACAAAAACCGCGAGTGTTGATGACCGACACGTAAGCACACCCGGTGTTCGTCAATCGTGGAAATCCCTTCGGGACCCCAAATCTGAATAATTGTCCAAGAAACATGTCAGAATCGGCCCAAACTGCGAGTCTTGACGACCAACACGTAATCACATCTTGGGGTTCGACAACGATGGAAATCTCTTTGGGACCCCAAAACATTGAGTAATAGTCCATGAAAGAGCCCAGAATCGGACAAACCGACGATTATTGATGATGGATGCATAAACGCACCCCGGGGTTCGTCAATCATGGAAATCGCTCACGGACCCCAAATCAGTTAGTAATAGTCCATGAAACGAGCCAGAATAGTCCTGTCGGTGTCAAAACCGGCGGATCTCGGGTAGGGGGTCCCGAACTGTGCGTCTAGGCGGCTGGTAACTAGAGACGAGGGACACAATGTTTTTACCCAGGTTCGGGCCCTCTCGATGGAGGTAATACCCTACGTCCTGCTTGATTAATATTGATGATATGGGTAGTACAAGAGTAGATCTACCACGAGATCAAGGAGGCTAAACCCTAGAAGCTAGCCTATGGTATGATTGTCGAGATGTAATGTTGTGTCCTACGGACTAAAGCCCTCCGGTTTATATAGACACCGGAGAGGCTAGGGTTACACAGTAGTCGGTTACAATGGTAGGAGATCTACATATCCCATTGCCAAGCTTGCCTTCCACGCCAAGGAAAGTCCTTCCGGACACGAGCCGAGTCTTCAATCTTCTATCTTTGTAGTCCGGGAGTCCGGCGGATATTGATAGTCCGCTATCCGGACACCCCTAGTCCAGACTCCTCAAGAGTCCCTCGAACCAGTCTTCAATGACGATAAGTCCGGCGTGCATAATGTTCGGCATTGCAAGGCGGGTTCCTCCCTTGAATAATCCGGAGAAAACAATGAACACCAGGATAGTGTCCGGCTCTGCAAAATAAATTCCACATTCCAAACGTAGAGAGAATAAAACATATACACCGATCCAATCTGCTGACGTATTATGCGGCGTGACATCACACCGGCACCAAGCCTTTGTTTGAATTACTGTACCACTTCAGCACGATTAGCGAAGCGGTTTCCTTGGCATGTCCTGTCGAAGCAGAGATCGTGTTCCCCTTATTTCGGGATTCTCATCAATACGTGCGTGGGTAACCCAACCGCGCCATTGATGGTGGCGCTTGGGAGATAAGCGAGTTTTACCAGGCCGGTGAGGGACGCATAGTTTTGTCCGCCTATATATAAGGGATAAGGATTTACCTTCTCACCTACGCCTTCTTCCTACTTTGCTTATCCATCCTGCGAACTCAAGCTCCAACGCCTAAGCTCGCAAGATCTCACCTCAACCCTTCTCCGAATATGTCCGGAGGGGAGGCAAATGGATGGCCTCCACCGCCAAGGAGGAGGACATCACCAAGCTGTGCGACGCGGATACCTTTCCAGCGACATCACAGATCGGCCGCCCGACGCGGGCAGCTCATCCCCACCCTGTGGCCTCACGAGAGGTCGTCTTCCTTCCCCACTTCCTCCATGGACTGGGCTTTCCGCTCCATCCATTCGTCCGGGGCTCATGTTTTACTACGGCCTGATTTCCACGATCTGGCGCCAACTTCGTCCTCAACATCTCGGCGTTTATCATCGTGTGCGAGGCCTTTCTCGCATCCGCCCCACTTTGGCCTGTGGCTCAAGACCTTCAACGCAAGTCGAAGATTGTGAAGGGGACGCAAGCGGAATGTGGAGGCGCCATGTTGGGCAAGTTGCCTAACGTCCCTTGGCTAGAAGGGACCTTCGTGGACTCCGTCAAGGGGTGGCAATCGGGGTGGTTCTATATCACCGAGAGCAAGAAGCCCACATGGGTGGCGGCCCCCGAATTTAGATCTGGAATCCCCATGCAGCTCACCTCCTGGAAAGAGAAGGGCTTGAAGTGGGGTGATCCGGTGGAGGTGACAGGACTTCGAGCCTGCATCAAGAAGCTGGTGAGCAATGGGCTCCGGCTCGTCGACATGGTCCAGTCATGCTCCCGCGGATTCTCCCATGCCAAGAAAGGGAATTTAATCTGTGGAGTTTAATCCGAACAACACCAGTCGTTGAGCGGGCTCTTGATACATCGTCTGAAGGTGCCTCGGAGGGTGTTGTTCAAGAGCGCTTAACGCGCCAGATCCGCGATCGAAGACCGCAGATTCAGCTTGCAGTCTCCGACTGACGGGGTAAGTGATTCGACCCCATTTACGGGACACTTGTAATAATTAGATTGACTCTAGCGAGGTTTTTAATCTGCCTCTTCCTTTGACAGGAATGGATGGAGAAGGCCGAGTTGCTCATCAGCCCGGCTCCCATGCCAGAAGAACCAGTGGATGCCCATTTAGCAAGGTTGCTGGTTCCGGCACCGTACGTGGTGCCGGAGAAGAAGGCCAAGAAGGTGGCCGCGGGGACTCGAAAGAGTTCCCGCAATCAAGCGTCTGATGACGACGACGAGGACTCCTCCCCCAAAGACGAGGAGGAGGAGGAGTACTCTCTCCCGGAGGAGGGAGAGAAGAAGAGGAAGGCCTCCCCAATCGGGGCGGCCGAAGGGTCCAAGAGGGGGAGAACTATCCCCCCGGACAGTTTTGCCAACATCGATGTTGGCGAAGAAGAGTGGCCTCCAAGGGCCCGGCGTCCGGCAGGATCGTAAGTATCCGGATCATTCATATGCCGTATATTGTATGTCACGTAGTGTCCTTCTAATGCCGCATTGTTCCTTTAGTCCGGCCGGTGACGACTTTCCCGACTCGATGAGCGGGTCGTTGGCGCCGTCGGATGTAAATTCCATCCCGACTGCCTCTACCCCACGCGCCGAGGACGACGAGGCGGAATCCTGAGGGGACGCGCCAGAGGAGGCTCGAGGCGCCGTCAGGCAGCCCCCTGGACTTTGTGCCGGACTCTACTCCGGAACACGTAGCGGTTCCAGAGTCCGGCAAGCGGCCCCCTCGAAAGAGGGGCAGGACCATGACGCCTGGCGGCCTCCGCCCAACCGAGGCACGGACAACCTCGGCCGGAGGCGCCAAAGGCGCCCATCGAGAAGAACACCGCACTCTCATGAGTGCGGTGATTGAGAAGGTCTAGCTTCGCCAAGGGCGGGCTGACCAAAGCTCTGCAACAGCCTTCTAACAAAGCTTTGAGGTAAGAAGGTTAAAATTAAGTAATATAATACCGCATAGACAAGAGCCTCGATGCTTAGTCCGGTGTTCGGAAAGAAAAGCCGGACTAAGGATCTTTAACAAGATATACGCAGGGTTTCTAAAATATGTCAATATGGGTTTGCAGGCTACGCTGTTGACCTCTGCCGCATTAACAGCGGAGGTCGAGGCGCTGAAGAAGGACCTTGAGCGGTCGGAGCAAGAGCTCGGCCATGCCAAAAGGCAACTCAAGGAAAAAGAAGGTGAATAACACCACTTTAAATATGTACCTTACAGAAAAGGGTTTTGGTTGCAAACAAGATTGACAAGGATAATATATGTAATGCAGGGGCCACTAACGAGGTGGCGGCCCTGAAGGATGCCGTGTCCGTGGCCGAACGCAATGCGGCTAGAGAACGGACTGAGCGAGAAAAGCAAGCGGCGCTGGTGGCGGAAGTTCGGCAAGAGCTCCAGGCTCTCATGAAAAAGCATGAGAGTTTGGAGCGTGACTCCAAGGCTCGAGAGTCCGAGCTTGCCTCGGCTCTCGAAAGTGCCAAATCCGCCAAGGCCGAGGCCAAGAGGGCCCGTGAGGAAGTAGAGGACATGAAGAAGATAGCGGCGGGTAAGGCGTTTTTCATGCAGAGCAAGCATGTTAATGTAAATTACCGGATACTTACCCGAATTCGGAGCTCTCCAGGGGCATTCACAGATCTGCCGCGTAGTGCGTCTGATGCCGCTGCATTCTATCGTGGCGAGGAGGGGAGCTCAACGGAGAAGGTCTTCGGTCTCAATCTGCCGAGGCCGCCATCCGGTGCCCCAAGCGACCGGTGAAGCGGCTGGTCGAACTCCTAAGGTAGCCGAGGAGGCCATGAAGGGCCTTACAGTCCGGTGTGGCTGGGCAGGCCATGCCCGGCAGCTACTTTGGCCTAGTCTTGGCGGCTAGTGGATGCATGCCCCGGCTGGATGTGATCAAACGCCCGCTTTGCATTGAAGGCGCTCGTCGGGCCCTTGCCCGCATAAAGGTGCAATGGGGCAAGCTGGATGCGGAGAAGCTTTCACGGATCCGCCGCCACCGGGCAAGGAGCATCGCATGCCGGAGCGATATTATAAAGTTGTCTGAAGGGAGCCCGCGATATTGCGGATGAATGCCCCTTAATGTAATCCTTGAGTGAACTTGTTGTATGTTTATCACAGGCGCTGAAAACTTCGCTTATATGCGCCATGAGCAACGCTTTGTTGAATTTAAAATATTACCTTCATGCGGCCGTTTGTTAAATCGAGAGATGGCAAGTCGTTGGCTTCAGCCCCGTGCTACAAAGGCTGGGGTGTTCGATGATAAACTTGAGCACTCTTGTTCCCAATATTGGGTCCATCTAGGAGGCGCCAACACGACGAACAAGGCGACCGGACTTATAATGCTTGAACACTCTCACTTAGCCATAGAATTCTATAATTTTAAATTTGGCGAAGCCCCGGTATTCGAAGACCGAATCCGAGGCGCTATCCACGCCTTCGTCGGACATCATCCGGAACTTCGCTCGAAGCGGCATGAGCCTTTAAGGACCCGAAAGAACCTCTCGAACAGCGACCAGTCTCTCGCCTTATCATGCCAGTCAGTTTTAGCTTTCTCCACTGAGGCGTTAACCCGGCTCAACCGGGGCGCAATCGCAGTGGTTCTCCCAGTGCTACCTTAGCCGATGGAACGGAACGTAAGGTACCAAAACATAGGAGCCGGGCAAACCCAACTATTGACCCAAGACATGATTCGGAGCTGATTCATATAATGCTATAAGTTCAGGGTGCCGCACTTGTGAAAGTGTTCGGACTTAATCACACCATAATATGGGGAAAGGAAGCCCCTGGTGTATTCGGCCGTACCAAAGTATACGGGTGCAAGATGTCATATAATGAACATATGTAAAGGATAACGCAATTGCAATGAAAAGGTAATGTACTTGCAAGAAAGAAATGCTGCATTATTTATGAAAGAAGGTCTGCTAATAGAGCGGACTGATACAAATAGCGAGGTAAGCAAGGGATTCGGACTAAATTAACATGTCCCCCTCCAGGGATAAGCTGCAGACTTGGTGTATGTAATTGAATTTAATGCTCGTAACGGAGACCACCTGAGTGTTCGTCGCAGCCTTCTTTAATCCCTGACTGTTGTATCGTGAATTCGGCAAGTTCGCCGTCGGACAGGCTTCGGTTAATGGAGTCCTGTATGAAAAAGAAGAAAAGATAAAAAACAAAGCCAAGGGGGGCGATCGCATGAGCCCCTTGTGTGGTCGAGCCGCACTCTTTGGTCCTTGTGATTAAGCCCCTCCCCTGCGCCCATGGTATCTCCAAAGCGTAATGATGTACGCGGAGTGCTATTCTAGTGATCATGCGTGGGCGGGGGTTGGGGCCGCATTGCTACGCGTGCTCTGATCACGCCAGGTGGTCTTGGTTGTTGTTGCTCCGGGCGCGTTTTAATGTGTCCGGCTTTTTAATTGCCGGACTAGAGAATTGCCGTAGAAGGCTGCTCTGTACTTCTGCCGCGAGAGCCGCTGTATGTTCCTCCGTTCGGAGGGAGCGTTCCGTATTCCCGTTGACCGTAATGACTCCTCGAGGGCCTGGCATCTTGAGTTTTAGGTATGCATAATGCGGTACCGCGTTAAATTTGGCAAACGCGGTTCGTCCGAGCAGGGCATGGTAGCCGCTACGGAACGGGAATATATCGAAGATTAACTCTTTGCTTCGGAAATTATCCGGGGATCCGAAGACCAGTTCCAGTGTGATAGAGCCTGTACAGTTGGCTTCCACTCCTGGGATGACACCTTTAAAGGTTGTCTTAGTAGGCTTTATCCTGGATGGGTCTATGCCCATTTTGCGACCGTGTGTCGATAAAGCAGGTTCAGCTCTGCCGCCGCCCTTCAGACTCTTGTGAGGTGAAATCCATCGACGATCGGGTCTAAGACCAATGCGGCGAATCCTCCATGGCGTATGCTGGTCGGATGGTCTCGTCGATCGAAAGTGATCGGACAGGAGGACCATGGATTGAACTTCGGGGCGACTGGCTCCATCGCGTAGACGTCCCGTAGTGCGCGCTTCCTTTACCTCTTGGGTATATGGGTTGCGTAAATCATATTCACCGTCCGGACTTGTGGGGGGAAACCCTTCTGTCCTCTACTGTTCGGCGGCCGGGTCCCCTCCTCGTCGTCGCTATTTAGCCCCTTGTCATTGTGTTCGGCGATTAACTTGCTGGCCTGCTTGAACACCCAACAATCTCTATTGGTGTGATTAGCTGGCCTTTCGGGGGTGCCATGTATCTGGCATGAGCGGTCGAGTATTCGGTCCAGATTGGACGGACCCGGAGTTGTTCTTTTAAATGGCTTCTTCCGTTGACGGGTTTTGAGCCTCGAATCCGGCATTGACCGCCGATCCTCTTTGTCGCCGCCGCACGCGGCGTTTGTTTTGATTCGACGTGACTGCCGTGGTTGTCCTTAGCATCCGGACTGCCAGATTTTTGCGGAGATTGTTGCTGCGGGCTAGCCAGCTGTCCTCTCCCGTGCAAAAGCGGTCATTAATGATGTGAGGGCTGCCATGGATTTGGCTTCTCCTGCCTGTGTGCGGGCTAGCCATTCGTCCCGGATGTTATGTTTGAAGGCTGCAAGGGCCTCCGCATCCGGACAGTCGATGATTTGATTTTTCTTCGTCAAGAACCGTGTCCAGAATTGTCTGGCCGATTCGTCTGGCTGCTGAATAATGTGGCTTAGGTCATCGGCGTCTGGTGGTCGCACGTATGTACCTTGAAAGTTATCAAGGAACGCGGCCTCCAGGTCTTCCCAACACCCAATCGACTCTGCGGGCAGGCTGTTAAGCCAATGCCGAGCTGGTCCTTTAAGCTTGAGTGGGAGATATTTGATGGCGTGGAGATCGTCGCCGCGGGCCATATGGATGTGGAGAAGATAATCTTCGATCCACACCGCGGGGTCTGTTGTACCATTGTAAGATTCGATATTCACGGGTTTGAACCCTTCGGGGATCTGATGATCCATTACTTCATCAGTGAAGCATAACTGGTGTGCGGCGCCCCTGTATTGAGAAATATCGCGACGCAGCTCGAGGGAGCGTTGTCTGCTGTGTTTGGCCCGGCCGGTGTTATGTCCGGCGCGACGGTATTCGTCTTGGGTCGTAGGGCGCCCATGTGATCCATAGATGGATCTGGATTGCCTTGCTTTGTCCTCTAAGATGTCTCGCAAGTCCGACGCGTTTGGCTTCGTACTCTTGGATCGATGTCGGGGTACGGTCTTAGCTGGGGGCCTGAATGCCTCTCTGTCGCGACCACGGGGTGGTCGGTCAGCCATGTCGTGCGCTGGTGATACAGGTATGTATGCTTCCTCCTCTAATCGGGGGAGCAGCTTGCGTCTTGGGTAACTTTTGGAGGGGAGTTCGAGTTTATACTCTTCGGCCGCGAGGACCTCGGTCCATCGATCGGCTAGCAGATCTTGATCAGCTTGAAGCTGTTGCTGCTTTTTCTTTAGGCTATTCGCCGTGGCTATGAGCCTGCGCCTGAAGCGCTCTTGTTCGACGGGATCCTCGGGTATGACGAATTCATCATCGTTGAGGCTCTCTTCGTCTTCGGAGGGAGGCATATAGTTATCGTCCTCAACCCCTTCGTCTGCCGCCCTGTCGTGAGGGCTTGCTTCTGCGTCCTCCTGCGCTGAGTCTTGCAGGAGGGGATCGTCTTCGGCACTCTCCGGAGTGTTATTGTCTCCCGTGCCGGATTCTCCATTCTTGTTGTGGCGGGATTTAGAGCGGCGCCGCTGACGCCGGCGTTTAGGCTGCTTCTTCAAAGAATCTTCCTCCGCTGCTTTTTCGCCATCCCCTTCTTTTGGGGTATCCACCTCAGAGAGCGTCGATGACGAGGTGGCCTTCCGGTGTCCCGTGGGCGCTGGGTCTGATCGTCTCGGCATCATCGCCCATAGCGCCGATGTCCTCGGTGTCGTAGTCTAGCATGTCGATTAGATCCTCGGCGGTGGCTACAAAGTGGGTGGTGGGTGGGCTCAATTTCTTCGTCGTCCGAACTCCAACCATCCCGCCATAGTCCGCCACGATTCTCCGATAGCGAGAGATGCTTTAGAGAATTCAGGATATCGCCAAAAGGCGAAAAGTCTTGAAAGATGTCCATGGCGGTGAATTCCATAACCGTGCCCAATCTGGTTTAGTTGGCGGGCGCGGAGGCACGGAGTTCGCCGAGGAGTCCGCCTCGGGATCACAAGTTTCGCAGGGGACAAGATTGGTACTTGGCTCCATCGCCGTAGATGTTGAAGCCCCCAGGGCGGCGTCCATCCACCGGCCCTTGTCATGGGCGATCGGCTCCGGGCTAGTAGCCGGAGCGGATTCGAGTGCGGCCTCCCAAGCACTGTCCGTCGGCAGAGCTAGATCATGCCCATCGACACAGTCCGGCGCGCTTGGCTGTGGCTCGAGTCCGTCGAAGATCAAGTCTCCGCGGTCATCGACCGTGAAGTTCAAGCTTCCGAATCTGACCTGACGGCCAGGGGCGTAGCTTTCGATCTGCTCCAGATGGCCAAGAGAATTGGCCCGCAGTACAAAGCCGCCGAATACAAGATCTGTCCGGGGAGAAAAGTCTCACCCTGGACAGCGTTGACGGTTGAAGATGCCATCGAGCCTATCGGTGACGACACAGAGGAACTCTCAATGAAAGCACCAATGTCGGTGTCAAACCGCGGATCTCGGTAGGGGTCCCGAACTGTGCGTCTAGGCGGATGGTAACAAGAGACGAGGGACACAATGTTTTTACCCAGGTTCGGGCCCTCTCGATGGAGGTAATACCCTACGTCCTACTTGATTAATATTGATGATATGGGTAGTACAAGAGTAGATCTACCACGAGATCAAGGAGGCTAAACCCTAGAAGCTAGCCTGTGGTATGATTGTCGAGATGTAATGTTGTGTCCTACGGACTAAAGCCCTCCGGTTTATATAAACACCGGAGAGGCTAGGGTTACACAGAGTCGGTTACAATGGTAGGAGATCTACATATCCGTATTGCCAAGCTTGCCTTCCACGCCAAGGAAAGTACCTTCCGGACACGAGCCAGAGTCTTCAATCTTCTATCTTCGTAGTCTGGGAGTCCGGCGGATATTGATAGTCCGGCTATCCGGACACCCCCTAGTCCAGGACTCCCTCAAGGCCAAAACTGGGATTGTTGATGACCGACACGTTAGTGCACCTCGGGGTTCGTTAGTCATGGAAATCACTTCGGGACCCCAAAACAGTGAGTAATGCTACAGGAAACGGGCCAGAATCGGCCAAAACTATGATTGTTGATGACCGACACGTAAGCGCAACTTGGGGTTCAACAACTATGGAAATCGCTTCGGGGCCACAAAGCGGTAAATAATAGTCCATGAAACGGGTCAAAATTGGCCAAAACTGTGAGTGTTGACGACGGACACGTAAACGCACCCCGGGGATCGTCAATTGTGAAAATCGCTTTGGCTCACCAAAATGATAAGTAATAGTGCTCGAAACGGACCAGAATCGGCCAAAATCGTGAGTGTTGCTCACCGACACGTAAATGCACCCCGGGGTTCGTCAATCGTGGAAATCACTCCCGGGCCCCAAAACTGAGTAATAGTCCAAGAAACGGGCCAGAATTGGCCCAAACTACGATTGTTGATGACCGATACGTAAGTGCACCTTGGGGTTCGACAACCATGGAAATCACTTTGGGACCCAAAAACGGTGAGTGATAGTCCATGAAATGGGCCAGAATCGACGAAAACCGCAAGTGTTGATGACCGACACGTAGGCGCACCCCGGTGTTCGTTAATCGTGGAAATCACTTTAGGACCCCAAAACTGAATAATAGTCCAAGAAAAGGGTCAGAATCGGCCCAAACTGTGAGTCTTGACGACCAACACGTAATCACACCTTGGGGTTCGACAACCATGGAAATCGCTTTTTGACCCCAAAATGGTAAGTAATAGTCCACGAAAGAGCCCTGAATCGGACAAACCGAGGATTATTGATGAACAATACAAAAACGCACCCCGGAATTCGTCAATCATGGAAATCGCTAACGGACCTTAAATCAGTTAGTAATAGTCCATGAAACGGGCCAGAATAGGCCAAAACTGGGATTGTTGATGACCGACATGTAAGCGCACCTTGGGGTTCAACAACCATGGAAATCGCTTTGGGACCCCAAAACGGTGAGTAATAGTCCACGAAATGGGTCAAAATCGACAAAAAACGCGAGTGTTGATGACCGAAGCGTAAACGCCCCCCCGGGGTTCCTTAATCGTGGAAATCACTCGACGACCCCAAAACAGTGAGTAATCGTCCACGAAACGGGCGAGAATCGGCCAAAATTGTCGGTGTTGATCTTCGACACGTAAACGCACCCCGGGGTTCGTTAATCGTGGAAATCACTCCGGGACCCCAAAACAGTTAGTAATAGTCAACAAAATGGGTCAGAATCGACAAAGACCGCGAGTGTTGATGACCGACACGTAAGCGCACCCCAGTGTTCGTTAATCGTGGAAATCACTTCGGGACCCCAAAACTGAATAATAGTCCAAGAAACGGGTCAGAATCGGCCCAAACTGCGAGTCTTGATGACCAACACGTAATCACATCTTGGGGTTCGACAACCATGGAAATCGCTTTGGGACCCCAAAACGTTGAGTAATAGTCCATGAAAGATCCCAGAATCGGACAAACCGACGATTATTGATGAACGATACATAAACGCACCCTAGGATTCGTCAATCACGGAAATCGCTCACGGACCCCAAATCAGTTAGTAATAGTCCATGAAATGGGCCAGAATAGGCCAAAACTAGGATTGTTGATGACCGAAATGTAAGTGCACCTTGGGGTTCATTAATCGTGGAAATCACTTCAGGACCCCAAAACAGTGAGTAATGCTACAAGAAATGGGCCAGAATCGGCCAAAACTGTGAGTGTTGATGACCGACACGTAAGTGCAACTTGGGGTTCAACAACTATGGAAATCACTTCGAAACCACAAAACGGTAAGTAATAGTCCACAAAGCGAGTCAGAATTGGCCAAAACTGTGAGTGTTGACGACGGACACGTAAACGCACCCCGGGGATCTTTAATCGTGGAAATCGCTTTGGCTCCCCAAAATGATAAGTAATATTGCTCGAAACGGAGCAGAATCGTCCAAAATCGTGAGTGTTGATGACCGACACGTAAATGCATCCAGGGGTTCGTCAATCGTGGAAATCACCCCGGGGCCCCAAAACTGCGTAATAGTCCAAGAAACGGGCCAGAATTGGCCCAAACTGCGATTGTTGATGACCGACACGTAAGTGCACCTTGGGGTTCGAAAACCATGGAAATCGCTTTGGGACCCAAAAACGATGAGTAATAGTCCACGAAACGTGTCAGAATCGACAAAAAACGCGAGTGTTGATGACCGACACGTAAGCGCACCCGGTGTTCGTCAATCGTGTAAATCACTTTAGGACCCCAAAACTGAATAATAGTCCAAGAAACGGGTCAGAATCGGCCCAAACGGCGAGTCTTGACAACCAACACGTAATCACATCTTGGGGTTCGACAAACATGGAAATCGCTTTGGAACCCCAAAACGTTGAGTAATAGTCCATGAAAGAGCCCAGAATCGGACAAACCGACGATTATTGATGAACGATACATAAACGCACCCCGGGGTTCGTCAATCATGGAAATCGCTTACAGACCCCAAATAAGTTAGTAATAGTTTATGAAACGAGCCAGAATAGGCCAAAACTGGGAATGTTGATAACCGACACGTTAGCGCACCTTGGGGTTCGTTAATCGTGGAAATCACCTCGGGACCCCAAAACAGTGAGTAATGCTACACGAAATTGGCCAGAATCGGCCACAACTGTGAGTGTTGATGACCGACACGTAAGCACAACTTGGGCTTCAACAATTATGGAAATCGCTTCGGGACCACAAAACGGTAAGTAGTAGTCCACAAAACGGGTCAGAATTGGCCAAAACTATGAGTGTTAACGACGGACACTTAAACGCACCCCGGGGATCGTCAATCGTGGAAATCGCTTTGGCTCCCCAAAATGATATGTAATAGTGCTCGAAACGGACCAGAATCAGTCAAAATCGTGAGTGTTGATGACCGACACGTAAATGCACCCCGGGGTTCATCAATCGTGGAAATCACTCCGGGGCCCCAAAACTGAGTAATAGCCCAAACTGCGATTGTTGACGACCGACACGTAAGTGCACCTTGGGGCTTGACAACCATGGAAATCGCTTTGGGACCCAAAAGCAACGAGTAATAATCCACGAAAAGGGTCAGAATCGACAAAAACCGTGAGTGTTGATGACCGAGACGTAAGCGCACCCTGGTGTTCGTCAATCATGGACATCACTTCAGGACCCCAAAACTGAATAATAGTCCAAGAAACGGCCCAAACTGTGAGTCTTGACAACCAACACAATAATCACATCTTGGGGTTCGACAACCATGGAAATCGCATTGGGACCCAAAAACGTTGAGTAATAGTCCATGAAAGAGCCCAGAATCAGACAAATCGACGATTATTAATGAACGATACATAAACGCTCCCTGGGGTTCGTCAATCATGGAAATCGCTCACAGACCCCAAATCAGTTAGTAATAGTCCATGAAATGGGCCAGAATAGGCCAAAACAGGGATTGTTCATGACCGACATGTAAGCGCGCCTTGGGGTTCGTCAATCGTGGAAATCACTTCGGGACCCCAAAATAGTGAGTAATACTACACGAAATGGGTCAAAATCGGCCAAAACTATGAGTATTGATGACCGACACGTAAGCGCAACTTGGGGTTTAACAACTATGGAAATCGCTTCGGGACCACAAAACGGTAAGTAATAGTCCATGAAACGGGTCAGAATTGGCCAAAACTGTGAGTGGTGACGACGGACACATAAACGCACCCCGGGGATCGTTAATCGTGGAAATCGCTTTCGCTCCCCAAAATGATAAGTAATAGTGCTCGACACGGACCAGAATCGGCCAAAATCATGAGTGTTGATGACCGACACGTAAATGCACCCCGGGGTTCGTCAATCATGGAAATCACTCCGGGCCCCAAAACTGTAAGTAATAGTCCAAGAAACGGGCTAGAATCGGCCCAAACTACGATTGTTGATGACCGACACGTAAGCGCACCCCGGTGTTCGTAAATCGTGGAAATCACTTCCGCACCCCCAAAACTGAATAATTGTCGAAGAAACGGGTCAGAATCGGCCCAAACTGTGAGTTTTGACGACCAACACGTAATCACACCTTGGGGTTCGACAACCATGGAAATCGCTTTGGGGCCCCAAAACGTTGAGTAATAGTCAATGAAAGAGCCCAGAATCGGACAATCCGAGGATTATTGATGAATGATACATAAACGCACCCAGGGGTTCATTAATCATGGAAATCGCTCATGGACCCCAAATCAGTTTCGTAATAGTCCATGAAACTGGCCAGAATTGGCCAAAATTGGGATTTTTGATGAACGACACGTATGCGCACCTTGGGGTTTGTTAATCGTGGAAATCACTTCGGGATCCCAAAACAGTGAGCAATACTACGCTAAACGGGATTGAATCGGCCAAAATTGTAAGTGTTGATGACCGACATGTAAGCGCAACTTGGGGTTCAACAACTATGGAAATCGCTTCGGGACCACAAAACGGTAAGTAATAGTTCATGAAACGGGTCAGAATTAGCCAAAACTATGAGTGTTTACGACGGACACATATACGCACCCCGGGGATCGTCAATCGTGGAAATCGCTTTGGCACACCAAAACGATAAGTAATAGTGCTCGAAACGGACCAGAATCGGCCAAAATCGTGAGTGTTGATCACCGACACGTAAATGCACCCCGGGATTTGTCAATCGTGGAAATCACTCCGGGGCCCCAAAACTGAGTAATAGTCCAAGAATAGGCCAGAATCGGCCCAAACCGCGATTGTTGATGACCGACACGTAAGTGCACCTTGGGGTTCGACAACCATGGAAATCGCTTTGGGACCCAAAAACGGTGATTAATAGTCCACGAAACAGGTCAGAATCGACAAATACCGCGAGTGCTGATGACCGACACGTAAGTGCACCCCGGTGTTCGTCAATCTTGGAAATCACTTCGGGACCCCAAAACTTAATAATAGTCCAAGAGACGGGTCAGTATCGGCCCAAACTGCGAGTCTTGACGACCAACACGTAATCACACCTTGGGGTTCGACAACCATGGAAATCGCTTTGGGACCCCAAAACGGTGAGTAATAGACCACGAGAGAGCCCAGAATCGGACAAACCAAGGATTATTGAAGAACAATACAAAAGCGGACCCCAGGGTTCTCCAATCATGGAAATCGCTCATGGACCCCAAATCAGTTAGTAATAGTCCATTAAACGGGCCAGAATAGGACAAAACTGGGATTGTTGATGACCGACATGTAAGCGCACCTTGGGGTTCAACAACCATGAAATCGCTTTGGGACCCCAAAACGGTGAGTAATAATCCATGAAACCGGTTAGAATCGACAAAAACCGTGAGTGTTGATGACCGACGCGTAAATGCACCCCGGGGTTCCTTAGTCGTGGAAATCACTCGAGGACCCCAAAACAGTGAGTAACAGTCCACGAAACGGGCCAGAATCGACAAAAACTGTCAGTATTGATGTCCGACACGTAAATGGACCCCGGGGTTCTTTAATCATGGAAATCACTCCCGGACCCCAAAACAGTGAGTAATAGTCCATGAAACGTGCCAGAATCGGCCAATATAGTGTGTGTGTGTGTGTGTGTGTGTGTGTGTGTGTGTGTGTGTGTGTGTATGAACGACACGTAAGCGCAAACTTGGGGTTCAACAACTATGGAAATCGTGAGTGTTGATGACCGACACGTAAATGGACCCCGGGGTTCGTCAATCATGGAAATCACTCTGGGGGCCCAAAACTAAGGAATAGTCCAAGAAACAGGCCAGAATCGACAAAAACCGCGATGTTGATGACCGACACGTCAGTGCACCTTGGGTTCGACAACCATGGAAATCGCTTTGGGACCCAAAAACGGTGAGTAATAGTCCGCAAAATGGGTCCGAATCGACAAAAACCGCGAGCGTTGATGACCGACAAGTAAGCGCACCCCGGTGTTTGTCAATCGTGGAAATCACTTCGGGACCCCAAAACTGAATAATAGTCCAAGAGACGGGTCAGAATCGGCCCAAACTGCGAGTCTTGATGACCAACACGTAATCATACCTTGGGGTTCAACAACCATGGAAATCGCTTTGGGACCCCAAAACGGTGAGTAATAGTCCATGAAAGAGCCCTGAATCGGACAAACCGAGGACTATTGATGAACGATACATAAACGCACCCCGGGGTTCCTCAATCATGGAAATAGCTCACAGGCCCCAAATCAGTTAGCAATAGCCCATGAAACGGGCCAGAATAGGCAAGAACTGGGGTTGTTGATGACCGACACATATGCGCACCTTGGGCTTCAACAACCAGGTGGATCGCTTTGGGACCCCAAAACGGTGAGTAATAGTTCATGAAACGGATCAGAATCGATAAAAACCACGAGTCTTGATGACCGACGCGTAAGCGCACCCCGGGGTTCCTTAATCGTGGATATCACTCGAGGACCCCAAAAGAGTGAGTAATAGTCCATTAAACGGGCTAGAATCGGCCAAAATTGTCAGTGTTGATGTCCGACACATAAACGCACCCCGGGGTTCGTTAATCATGGAAATCACTCCGGGACCCCAAGACAGTGAGTAATAGTCCATGAAACGGGCCAGAACCGGCCAAACCAGTGAGTGTTGATGAACGACACATAAGTGCAACTTGGGGTTCAGCTACTATGGAAATCGCTTCGCGACCCCAAAACGGTAAGTAATAGTTCACGAAACGGGTCAGAATTGGCCAAATCTAGGAGTGTTGACGACGAGCATGTAAACGCTACCCGTGGATCATCAATCGTGGAAATCGCTCTGGCACCCCAAAACGATGAGTAATAGTGCTCGAAAAGGACCAGAATCGACCAAAATCGTGAGTGTTGATGACCGACTCAGAAATGCACCCGGGGTTCACCAATCGTGGAAATCACTCTGGGGCCCCAAAACTGAGTAATAGTCCAAGAAACGGGCCAGAATCGGCCCAAACTGCGATTGTTGATGACCGACACGTAAGTGCACCTTGGGGTTCGACAACCATGGAAATTGCTTTGGGACCTAAAAACGGTGAGTAATAGTCCATGAAACGGGTCATAATTGACAAAAACCGCGAGTGTTCATGACCGACACGTAAGCGCACCACGGTGTTCGTCAATCGTGGAAATCACTTCGGGACCCCAAAACTGAATAATAGTCCTAGAAGCGGGTCAGAATCGGCCCAAACTGCGAGTCTTGACCCAACACGTAATCACACTTGGGGTTCGACAACCATGGAAATCGCTTTGGGACCCCAAAACGGTGAGTAATAGTCCATGAAAGAGCCCAGAATCGGACAAACCGAGGATTATTGGTCAACGATACATAAACGCACCCCGGGGTTCGTCAATCATGGAAATCGCTCACGGACCCCAAATCAGTTAGTAATAGTCCATGAAACGGGCCAGAATAGGCCAGAACTGGGATTGTTCATGACTGACACGTAAGCGCACCTTGGGGTTCAACAACTATGGAAATCACTTTGGGACACCAAAACGGTGAGTAATAGTCCACGAAACGGGTGAGAATCGACAAAAACTGCGAGTGTTGATGACTGACGCTTAAACGCACCCCCAGGTTCCTTCATCATGGAAATTACTCAAGGACCCCAAAATAGTAAGTAATAGTCCATGAAACAGGCCACAATCGGCCAAAACAATGTGTGTTAATGAATGATACATCTCCGTGTATCTACTTTTCCAAACACTTTTGCCCTTATTTTGGAATCACCCTTGCATGATTTGAATGGAACTAACCTGGACTGACACTGTTTTCAGCAGAACTGCCATGGTGTTATTTTGTGCAGAAATAAAAGTTCTCGGAATGACCTGAAAATCCATGGAGCTGCTTCTTGGAATTAATAAAAAATATTGGCGAAAGAATCAACGTCAGGGGGCCCACACCCTATCCATGAGGGTGGGGCGCCCCCCTAGGGCATGCCCCCTGCCTTGTGGGCCCCCTGGAGCTCCACCGAGCTCAATACCAACTCCTTATATTCACGTTCGGGGAGAAAAAATCAAAGAAAAGGATTCATCACGTTTTACGATACGGAGCCACCGACAACCCCTAAACTCTCTCGGGAGGGCTGATCTGGAGTCCGTTCGAGGCTCCGGAGAGGGGAATCCGTCGCCGTCGTCATCATCAACCATCCTCCATCACCAATTTCATGATGCTCACCGCCGTGCATGAGTAATTCCATCGTAGGCTTGCTGGACGGTGATGGGTTGGATGAGATTTAGCATGTAATCGAGTTAGTTTTGTTAAAGTTTGATCCCTAGTATCCACTATGTTCTAAGTTTATGTTGCTATGACTTTGCTATGCTTAATGCTTGTCACTAGGGCCTGAGTGCCATGATTTCAGGTCTGAACCTATTATGTTTTCATGAATATATCTGAGTTTTTGATCCTATCTTGCAAGTCTACAGTCACCTATTATGTGTTATGATCCGACACCCCCGAAGTGACAATAATCAGGACCACTCTTGGTGATGATCGTAGTTTGAGGAGTTCATGTATTCACTAAGTGTTAGTGCTTTGGCCGGTACTCTATTAAAAGGAGGCCTTAATATCCCTTAGTTTCCAATAGGACCTCGCTGCCACGGGAGGGTAAGACAAAAGATGTCATGCAAGTTCTTTTCCATAAGCACGTATGACTATATTCGGAATACATACCTACATTACATTGATGAACTGGAGCTTGTTCTGTGTCACCCTATATTATAACTATTGCACGAGGAATAACATCCGACATAATTATCCATCATTGATCCAATGCCTACAAGCTTTTCACATACTGCTCTTTTCTTAGTTACTTTTCCGTTGCCACTATTACACTTACTACAAAATTGCTACTGTTACTTTTGACATTGTTACCGTTACTTCCATACTACTTTGCTACTAAATACTTTGCTGTAGATATTAAGTTATCCAGGTGTGCTTGAATTGACAACTCAACTGCTAATACTTGCAAATATTCTTTGGCTCCCCTTATGTCGAATCAATAAATTTGGGTTGAATACTCTGCCCTCGAAAACTGTTGCGATCCCCTATACTTGTGGGTTATCAAGACTATTTTCTAGCACCGTTGCCAGGGAGCATAGCTCTATTCTTTGAGTCACTTGGGATTTATATCTGCTAATCACTATGAGGAACTTGAAAGACGAAAGAACTAAGATTTTTCCCTCAACTACGAGGGGAGGTAAGGAACTGCCATCTAGCTCTGCACTTGATTCTCCTTCAGTTTTGAGTAAGCTTGCGACACCTAAACCTGCTTCTCTATTAATTCTGATATGTCGCATGTTATTGATGATGCCACTTCTGCCATGCACGATACTTATGATGAAACTACTTCTATCCTTGATACTACTGTGCCATTAGGTGAATTTCTTGATGAACAACTTGCTAGGGCTACAGAGAATGAAATTCTTAAAACTGGTAATATTGATAAAAGTGATGATGAAGATTCTCCCCCTAAATATGAATTGCCTGTTGTGCCTGAGGGTTATGTTATGGATGAAGAAACTGCTAGAGATTTTCTTGCTTGCAATGATAGATCTGATCTTCAGAAATTATTAGCTAAGCTGAAAGAAAAGTCTCTAAATGCTAGAATGACATATCACCATGCTTTTGCTACTTCACCTATCTGTGTTACTGATAAGGATTATGATTTCTCTGTCGATCCTGAGATAATTACTTTGGTTGTATCTGATCCTGGTTGTGTGCATAGTCCCCAAGATATGATTTATTACTTCTCTGCTAAATATTTCCCTACTCATAAGAAACAAGCTGCTTTAAGGGAAATATATAACTTTGTCAAAATTGAAGAAGAGAGTCTCCCACAAGCTTGGGGGAGGCCTCTCCAATTACTTAATGCTTTGCATGATCATCCTCCCAAGAAGAATGAAATACTTGATATCTTTTATAATGGACTAACCGATGCTTCCAGAGACCACCTGGATAGTTGTGCTGGTTGTGTTTTCAGGGAAAGAACAGTCGATCAAGCTGAATTGCTACTGGATAATATGTTGACTAATGAAAATAATTGGACACTTCCTGAACCAACTCCTAAGCCAAGTCCGAAGAAAAGAGGTGTTTTATTTCTCAGTCCTGAAGATATGCAAGAGGCAAAGAAATCTATGAAAGAAAAGGGTATTAAAGCTGAAGATGTTAGGAATTTACCTCCTGTTGAAGAAATAAATGGCCTTGATATACCACCTGTTGAAGAAATACATGGTCTTGATAACCCGACACAGGTAGTAAAGGTAAATTCTCTCTATAGATATGATAAAGTTGAAATCCCGTCTACTAGGTTTGCTAGCCAATGCTTGGATGAGTTTGATGACTTTATGGCTAGACAAGAAAACTTCAATGCTTATGTTGGTAGACAATTGAAAAGTAATGCTTATATGATTGGACACTTGAGTGATTATATGTCTAGAGTTAAGGATGAACTTAAACTTATTAGTAAAGATGCTTCTATGGTTTACACTCAAGTAGAACAAGTGCTTAAAGCTCAAAATGATTTGCTCAATGAATTGAATGATAAGAAAAATGATAATGTTGTTAGAGTTATGACAAGAGAGGGTAAAATGACTCAGGAACCTTTCTATCCTGAGGGCCACCCTAAGAGAATTGAGCAAGATTTTCAGAGAAATAATGTTTATGCACCTAGTCCTTCTAAGAAGAAGATGGAAAATGATAGGTCTTTGCATGCTTCTAGTGAACGTGTTGTTGACACACCTGAAAATTTCAATGATATTTCTATTTCTGATGCTGAAACACAATCTCGTGATGAACATGAACCTAGTGATAATGTTAATGATGATGTTCATGTTGATGCTCAACCTAGCAATAATAATGATGTAGAGATTGATCCTGATGTTGATCTTGATAACCCACCACTAGTAGAAAAGGGGGCAATGGTCCAGGCCAGTCCAGCCTATTAGTCCCGGTTCAACCCAGAACCGGTACCAATGGGGGCATCGGACCCGGTTCGAGAGCCCCGGGGGCCGGCCGGGCCACGTGGGCCATTGGTCCCGGTTCGTCTGGACCTATTGGTCCCGGTTTGTGGGACGAACGGGACCATTGGTCCTGCTCGAGCCCAAACCTATTGGTCCGGTTGGTTGCTTGAACCGGGACCAATGGGCTCCATTAGTCGGTTCGTGCCATCAACCGGGACTAAAAGTTGGTGCCGTTGCGACTGTAGTTTAGTCCCACCTCGCCAATCAAGGGGAACGGACTGGTTTATAAGCCCTCCTCTCTACTTTATTGAGCTCCTCCGATAATGAAAATAGATGCGCTTATATAGGTAATTTAGCATAAATTCATACGGATTTCTCTTGAAATTAGTTATGAATTTAAGTTGAATTCCTCTATAAGTTTATCTGCACTCATTTCGAGTAGTTTTTTTCTTTTCTGCTATATTTATTTTTTCTTTTTATTTCGAGTTGTAATAAGCCATTAAAATAAGCATATATGCTCCTTTTTACTATAGTTAATCACAACTATTTTTGCTTCTATTCATTTTCGAGTAGTTTTTATATAGTTTTTCTTTTTCTGCTATATTTATTTTTTCTTTTTATTTCGTGTTGTAATAAGCCATTAAAAATAAGCATATATGCTCCTTTTTACTATAGTTAATCACAACTATTTTTTGCTTCTATTCATTTATGAGTAGTTTTTATATAGTTTTTCTTTTTCTGCTATATTTATTTTTTCTTTTTATTTCGAGTTGTAATAAGCCATTAAAAATAAGCATATATGCTCCTTTTACTATAGTTAATCACAACTATTTTTTGCTTCTATTCATTTATGAGTAGTTTTTATATAGTTTTTCTTTTTCTGCTATATTTATTTTTTCTTTTTATTTCTGAGTTGTAATAAGCCATTAAAAATAAGCATATATGCTCCTTTTTACTATAGTTAATCACAACTATTTTTGCTTCTATTCATTTCTGAGTAGTTTTTATATAGTTTTTCTTTTTCTGCTATATTTATTTTTTCTTTTTATTTCTGAGTTGTAATAAGCCATTAAAAATAAGCATATATGCTCCTTTTTACTATAGTTAATCACAACTATTTTTTGCTTCTATTCATTTCTGAGTAGTTTTTATATAGTTTTTCTTTTTCTGCTATATTTATTTTTTCTTTTTATTTCTGAGTTGTAATAAGCCATTAAAAATAAGCATATATGCTCCTTTTTACTATAGTTAATCACAACTATTTTTGCTTCTATTCATTTCGAGTAGTTTTTATATAGTTTTTCTTTTTCTGCTATATTTATTTTTTCTTTTTATTTCTGAGTTGTAATAAGCCATTAAAAATAAGCATATATGCTCCTTTTTACTATAGTTAATCACAACTATTTTTGCTTCTATTCATTTTCGAGTAGTTTTTATATAGTTTTTCTTTTTCGCTATATTTATTTTTTCCGAGTTATAATAAGTCATTACAAATAAAAAGAGACGCAATGCTCGTTAATCTGCTTCAACCCTTTCGGATAGTGTCAATCTGACCGCACATAGCTCTGCGCATCTACCGTATCCCGCAAGGGTTGAAGCCGACCAACGTCTTGAGAGCATTGAGCATCTTCGTCATTGTATCCGCACTTTCGGGGCTTATAAACAATTGCGAGTGCCTCTCGCTTGGCGAGGTGGGACTAAAACGAAAGCTGCTGGAAGAATCAAAAAAACAACTGCAGAGACCATTGGTCGGTTGGTGGCACCAACGGGACCAATCCGACTTTGTCCCGGTTCGTGGTCGCAACCGGGACCAATGTTACTTTTTTGTCGGTTTGTGCCACCAACGGGACCAATAATCTTCGCTTCCGCCCTTTGGGCTGCTGAAAAAAGGTCTTTGGTCGGTTGGTGGCACAAACCGACTAAAGAGGTCATTGGTCCCGTTTGTGCCACTTAACCGACAAAAGCCTTTGCTATATAAGTAGCACTTAGGATTTGAACCGCATCCCCACTTCGATCTCTGCTCCTCGCCGCGCTCCCTGCCGCCCGACACGTGCGCCGCCGCCGACGCCTCGCCGCCGCCGCCCTGCTGTCGTCGCCATACCCTTCTTGCGCTGCCGTCCGGCCTGCCGCGCCGCTGGCCACGACGCCGTCGTCGCCGCCTCGACCGTCGACCCGACCGACGACGTCGTCGCCGCCCGCCCGCTTGGCGCCGTCGGCCTTGTGACTGCCCACCCAGACGCCGCACCTACACAAGACTCGCCGTCGTCGCAGTGTCTTTTTTTTATTTTTCTTAGATTTGTTTTAGATTTTTTTAGTTCATAGATATTTTTGTTAGATTAGATTGTGTAATTTAGATATGTAGTTAATGTAGATTGTGTAATTAATTTGTTAGTTTTTATGTTAGATTTTTTTTCTGTAAAAGATTTGTGCATATTATGTAAGATTTTTATGTTAGATTTTTTATGTTAGTTTCTTTATGTTAGTTTCTTTATGTTAGTTTTTTTCTGTAAAATTTGTTCATATTATGTTAGATTTTTTATGTAAGGTTTTATGTTAGATTTTTTTCTGTAAAAAGAATTGTTCATATTATGTAAGATTTTTTATGTTAGTTTCTTTATGTTAGTTTCTTTATGTTAGTTTTTTTCTGTAAAATTTGTTCATATTATGTTAGATTTTTATGTAAGGTTTTTATGTTAGTTTTTTTTGTAAAAAGAATTGTTCATATTATGTAATATTTTTATGTTAGTTTCTTTATGTTAGTTTCTTTATGTTAGTTTTTTTCTGTAAAATTTGTTCAAATTATGTTAGATTTTTTATGTAAGGTTTTTATGTTAGTTTTTTTCTGTAAAAAGAATTGTTCATATTATGTAAGATTTTTATGTTAGTTTCTTTATGTTAGTTTCTTTATGTTAGTTTTTTTCTGTAAAATTTGTTCATATTATGTTAGATTTTTATGTAAGGTTTTTATGTTAGATTTTTTTCTGTAAAAAGAATTGTTCATATTATGTAAGATTTTTTATGTTAGTTTCTTTATGTTAGTTTCTTTATGTTAGTTTTTTTCTGTAAAATTTGTTCATATTATGTTAGATTTTTTATGTAAGGTTTTTATGTTAGTTTTTTTCTGTAAAAGAATTGTTCATATTATGTAATATTTTTATGTTAGTTTCTTTATGTTAGTTTCTTTATGTTAGTTTTTTTCTGTAAAATTTGTTCATATTATGTTAGATTTTTTATGTAAGGTTTTTATGTTAGTTTTTTTCTGTAAAAAGAATTGTTCATATTATGTAAGATTTTTATGTTAGTTTCTTTATGTTAGTTTCTTTATGTTAGTTTTTTTCTGTAAAATTTGTTCATATTATGTTAGATTTTTTATGTAAGGTTTTTATGTTAGTTTTTTTCTGTAAAAAGAATTGTTCATATTATGTAAGATTTTTATGTTAGTTTCTTTATGTTAGTTTCTTTATGTTAGTTTTTTTCTGTAAAATTTGTTCATATTATGTTAGATTTTTTATGTAAGGTTTTTATGTTAGTTTTTTATGTTAGTTTTTTATGTTAGTTTCTTTATGTTAGATTTTTTTCTGTAAAAAGATTTTTAAGTTAGTTTTTATGTTAGATTTTATTTCTGTAAATAGATGTGTAGTAATTTAGATCTTTATGTAGGATTAGATGTGTAGTAATTTAGAAAAAGGAAAAAAGAAGAAGTAGTTTATATATGAAGTAGTTTGTTTTAGTAAGTACTACTTATTTATTTATAGTAAGTGTTTAGTAGTTGAGCTAGATAGATTTAATTAATAAGACTACTTTTATTTAACTATATATAGAAGTAGTTCCCGCGTCGACGTCGGCGATGCCTATCCCGCATCCTCGTCGTCGTCGAGTCGGCGATGGAGGCCTGCTTGATCAGGGTCATGTTGGGACCTGGGCTCCACCGGGTTGGTATTGGGAGGTGTTACCTTTCGGGGACGTAGTAGGTTGGTGAGGAGGCAACCCGTTGTTGACCGATCCTTGTTTGGTGGCGGTCGCGTGGGCAAGTGGCGGTGGTGAGGCATCCGGACACCGCCAGCGTCGATACCGTCGGGCGCCACGGTTCTAGTTTTATTAGTGATAATATTCGATGATGTACGGACACCAAGAGATGATGTAGTATTCAACCCGTATGTACATCGATCATCTATAGTCAACCCGTGATTTATAATAATGATCTAGTTTAATATTTGAATTATGAACGAGGTCGAAATGTCGCCCCTCATCGACGACGAAAATCGCCGGGAGTGCGATGGTGCCACGATGACCGAGGTATGTGCGATGATTCATTGAGTGGAGGAAGATCGGCGATTCAGCATTAAGCTCGAGGAGACTTGCGATGTTCATACGGTGACGCATAGCGACGACAATAGTTTTTTTCGTAATTAAGCACGACTTCAACTATTTTAACGTGTAATTTTCATCTTTTTCAATTTGACTAGCTTATCCCATGCTTTGCAAGACGCTATGTCTTGGAGAGGATGGATTTTGAAGACCATGAAAATTTCAAACAAAAAAATTGTCCTAAGTACCGAACATGATGTGGATTTTCAAGTAAAGCTGTACAATGCTCAGAGTGTAACCCATTTTGGTTGCAAAATTGGGATGCATTTTGCAAGATGTATGGTCTTGATGAGGGTATGATTATCACCATGGATCTTGGTGATCCTACAATCGAGCAAGAGACACCTACGATTTGGGTCTTTGTGCATACACCTCCAGTTCTTCCCTCATGTGAGCTAAACATAGTTATTAAGTAATTTATATTGTTTATTTCAAAATATATAGTTGACAACTTATCTCCATTGACAGCTTATTTTCATTCTTCAAAGAATGTGCGGAAGATGGTAGATGAACATACTACAACGAAGGCTGCGAATTAACTTATCGGGAGAACGACATCTAGTCGGATTTTGTAGAGATCTTGAGAATTACAATATCTACAATCAAACTCCTCAACATTATGGTCAATACGTGCCACTAGTGCACGTGTTGAACTACTGTAACTACCATGGAGATACCTTGGTACGATTATTTTTACTATTACAACATCTGTGCATCTTTTTGCACACTTCTAATTAAACTAGTACATCATTGCTAACTACGGTTATTACTATGTTTTTCAACAGATAATCCCGAATGAGTGTGTCCCTCATCGATGTATACGCGTGGTAGCCTTCATGTTTTGAACATACTACCAGGTCGTCCTACTTAATCTCAACCGTCCATATCGGGTTTCTAAAAGAAGTGGAGACATAACAATCAAAGAATGGAAAAATGTATGGACAATCGTAAGGAGCTTCTTGGAAGCAATAAGCAGCGAAAGGCAAGAATTGGAGAGGATGATCGCCATTCTTCATAATGGAGAGTCGGGGTCTATATTGTTTTATGCTATTTTACCTTAAGGGTGTTTTAGGTCCTATACCTAGTAATCGATGATCATGTGCTAAGAACAATTATATATGTAGGGTTGGGTTCGATGACTATATACGAGGATGATGATCGTATGACTTATTATTAATAACGAGCTAGTAGAAGTAGTATGATGATGCATGATTAGTAGGACTTCATTATATACATATATATGATGATGTATGATGCAAAGCATGCATGAGCCATGTCATATATATATCTCGGGTGCAATGAACATATAAGCGTTGATAAACCAAGGACGAAGATAAGAGAGGACACTTCTCTCTATTAGCTAGCTATAAATAACAACCTAAAATAAACCACAAAACCCCTAAAGCAGCCACTTTCTTGAAAAAAAAGACTTTTGGTCCCGGTTGGTGCCACCAACGGGACCAAAGACCTCCGACTGGGCTCGGTGCACGCACGTGGAGTTACATTGGTCCCGGTTCGTCTTTGAACCGGGACTAATGTCTGTGGCATTAGTAACGACCCATTAGTCCCGGTTCATGAACCGGGACTAAAGGCCCTTACGAACCGGGACTAATGGGTTGTTTTCTACTAGTGCACAATCAAAGAATCAGCGTTATGATAAGAGAGACTTCGTTGCTAGGAAGCACGGTAAAGAAAGAGAACCATGGGTTCAGAAACCCATGCCTTTTCCTCCTAAACCATCCAATAAACAGGATGATGAGGATTTTGAGCGCTTTGCTGAAATGATTAGACCTATCTTTTTGCGTATGCATTTGACTGATATGCTTAAAATGATCCTTATGCTAAGTACATGAAAGATATTGTTACAAATAAAAGAAAGATACCGGAAGCTAAAATTTCCACCATGCTTGCTAATTATACTTTCAAGGGTGGAATACTAAAGAAACTTGGAGATCCAGGAGTACCAACTATACCATGCTCCATTAAAAGAAACTATGTTAAAACTGCTTTATGTGATCTTGGAGCCGATGTTAGTGTTATGCCTCTCTCTTTATATCGTAGACTTGAATTGAATAAGTTGACACCTACTGAAATATCTTTGCAAATGGCCGATAAATCTACCGCTATACCTGTCGGTATTTGTGAGGATGTTCCTGTTGTGGTTGCAAACGTTACTATCTTAACGGACTTTGTTATTCTTGATATTCCCGAGGACGATAGTATGTCGATTATCCTTGGTAGACCCTTTTTGAATACTGCAGGGGTTGTTATTGATTGCAACAAAGGCGATGTCACTTTTCATGTTAATGGTAATGAGCATACGGTACACTTTCTGGGGAAACAACCTCAAGTTCACAGTATTAATTTTATTGGAAAAATTCCATTGATTATTATTGGAGGTTTTGAATTTCCTCTTCCTACTGTCAAGAAGAAATATGATATTCTTATTATTGGGGATGTACATATCCCCGTTGAGATAACCTAGTGTTATTCGAAGTTCTCCGGTTTCATGCGATTCGGAATGAGTTTGATAACAAGACTTGATCGACCTTATTAGTGGATTCCTTTAGATGAGCATGAGATGGATGAAGTTAGAAAGCACAACTCTCTGTATCCTCCTTTTACTTTCTGTTATTTAGATTAAATAAAGCAAAAATAGTATTATTTGTCTTTTTTTGAATTATCCATGCAATAGAAAATACCCCCAAAATAAAAGTTCTCCAGATGCCCTAAAAATGAAATATGATTTTTTTCTAGAATATTTGAGAATATTTGGCACTGAGAACACAGCAAGGGGAGCAAGCACCTGGCCATGAGGGTCCAAGGCGCGCCCCCTACCTGTGGGCCCATGGTGGCCCCCCTCCACTCATTCTTGCACCCACACACTTCTTCTTCCTCCCAAAAACATAACCATCCAGCTCAAGCACGAGTTCTAGCTAATTTTGCTGCCATTTTGGATCTCCTTGCTCAAATCTCCACTCACAAAAATTCTTCGAGGGATCGTTCTTTGGTATGTGACTCCTCCAATGGTCCAATTAGTTTTTGTTCTAGTGTTTTATTCATTACATTTTTTGCTGCTAAGGTGACCCTGTTCTTGAGCTTGCATGTCAAATTTATTTGGTCCCAAGTAGTCCTAATGCTTGATATAGTCTCTAGGCACTTGTGGGAGTAGTTGCTATCAATTTTGTTGAGTTTGCTTCACTTTTATTTTAGGTTACTAAAAATTTCAGAAATTTTCACAAAATGATGAAGAGATTTTTGAGGGGCTCTTCGAGCCGAAGATCGAAGGATAAACAAAATAAGGAGAATAAAAAGCCCAAGTATAATCTCCCTCACGTCGCGGAGGTTTGGCCGTGTGAATGGCCTTGTGATGAGTTCTTGAGAGCAGTTGGGATTCATGATGATTTTTATTCTTTGGCTGATAATGCAAGCCTCATTGACTTCCTCCACGACCAGCTCGATCAGTATCTCCTACTCACTAATACTTTCGTGCAAAATTTTTACTTTCATGCTAAGAAATCACCACCTTTAGTGGAGTTTCATTTATATGATGAGGTTAGGGAGATGTCACTATATGATTTCTGTGAGGTTTGCAAGATACCCATCGAGGGCAACATATAGGAACCACATCGTAGTGATGTGGATGGATTCATTGATATGATTACTGTAGGGGAAACAAGGAAGGTTTCCGATGCAAGAATTACTAGCATACACTTTGCTGCCATATGGTACTTTGCAATATATGCTAGTAGATGCTTAATTGGTCACGAGAAATGTGGAAACCTTAGTGTCCCTGATATTGTTATTTTGTGCCATGCTTTGTATCGTGATAACACTGTTTGTCTAGGCGCTAGTATTGCTAATCGGTTGAGTCTGAACCGTACAAAGGGCCCCATCTTTGGAGGCATCTATGCTTCACGCCTTGCTAAACATTTTAGGATACCTATTAGGCATTATGAGAAAGAGGAAAAGTTGCTACCCCTATTTTTATAGATTATAAGAGTATGGTAGCACATGAATTTATTGTTAAAAATGATGATATGATGCTTAAGTATAATTTGAGATTTAACAAAACTCACAGTGAGACTATTATCTTGCCTGCACCCTCTTTGTTTGATTTATCTTCAGGCACGTACCTCGTCTTGCCTAAGGCTGTTGAATACCAGAGCTAGGCACCAGCTCCAAAGCCTGAGCCGGAACCACCACTTGACCCTTATCGATAGTCCTTTTATCAGTGGGATCCAGAGGAGATTGCCAGCCAGTGGTACTCAGATGACACTCCTCAGTACACCGGTGAGGGTAGCTGTGATCCATGGGCATAGACGAACTTAGGCCAAAAGCCTAAGCTTGGGGGAGTACATATTTCTCACCAACATTACATTCATGTTCACACACTCATTCTAGTTGTTGGTGCTCATACTTTTTCATTGTATTATCCATGCTAGTTTATGTTATTTTTCTTGCTTTCTTCTTGTTTGTTTGAATAACTTTAAGAAAAACCAAAAAAAATTAGTGTAACTTTTAGCTAGTTTATTTTCCATGCCTGTAGTAGTAGTAGTAATTAAAAGAAAATCCAAAAGGATTTCTCGTTCTCCTTTTTCTTGTTGGGAGCTTTCCCGTGTAAATAATTTTATTTCTTTTCTTTTCTTTGGGGGTCGAGAGGAGAAGACCATGATGAAAATGTTGAGTGGCTCTCATATGCATTATTGTTGATTTAACCAAGAGCCCATATTACCCTGTCTTCTCCCTTTAATTGAATGCTTGCAGATTCCAACTTAGTCCAATGCACATGCACTATTATTATTATACACGCCGTTCGGTCATGCAAGTGAAAGGCAGTAATGACGATATATAATGGACTAATTGAGATGAGAGAAGCTGGTATGAATTCGACCTCTCTTGTTTTTGTAAATATGATTAGTTCATTGTTCCTGATTCAGCCTATTATGAATAAACATGTTTACAATGACAATTAGAGATTATAGTTGCTTATGCCATGCTTAGTTAGCTAGGAGTTTATAATGGTTTACCTTGCGTGCCAACATGCTATTAAAATGGTTGTGATGTGGTATGATAGGGTGGTATCCTCCTTTGAATGATTCGAGTGACTTGACTTGGCACATGTTCACACATGTAGTTGAAACAAAATCAACATAGCCTTCACGATATTTATGTTCATGGTGGATTATATCCTACTCATGCTTGTACTCATTGTTGATTAATTTTAATGCATGTTCATGACTGTTGTCGCTCTCTAGTTGGTCGCTTCCCAGTCTCTTTCTAGCCTTCACTTGTACTAAGCGGGAATACTGCTTGTGCATCCAAAATCCATAAACCCCAAAGTTATTCCATATGAGTCCACCATACCTTCCAATATGCGGTATCTACCTGCCGTTCCAAATAAATTTGTATGTGCCAAACTCCAAACCTTCAAATGAAATTCTATTTTGTATGCTCGAACAGCTCATGTATCAACTAGGGCTATCTGTATCTTCCATGCTAGGCGGGTTATTCTCAAGAGGAGTGGACTCCGCTCCTCACTTACGAGAAAATGGCCGGTAACCGGGATGCCCAGTCCCATGCTCAAATCAAATCAAAATAAATGCAAACAAAACTCCCCCAGGATTGTTGTTAGTTGGAGGCACCCGTTGTTTCGGGCAAGCCATGGATTGATGCTTGTTGGTGGAGGGGGAGTATAAACTTTACCATTCTGTTGGGAACCGCATATAATGTGTGTAGCATGAAAGATATCAAGATCTCTCAGTTGTTATGTTGACAATGAAAGTATACCGCTCAAAATGTTATTTATCTCTATTTCAAAATCGAGCTCTGGCACCTCTACAAATCCCTGCTTCCCTCTGCGAAGGGCCTATCTATTTAATTTTATGTTGAGTCATCATCCTCTTATTAAAAAGCACCCGCTGGAGAGCACCGCTGTCATTTGCATGCATTACTATTAATTTATATTGAGTATGACTATAACTGGATCTCTTTTACCATGAATTACAATGTTTAGTCAGTCCTTGATCTTCAGAGGTGCTCTGCATTTATGTTTTGCGGCCTCGGAAAGGGCTAGTGAGATACCATCTTATTATATCATATTATGATTATTTTGAGAAAGTGTTGTCATCCGATAGTTCTTATTATTGCTCGCTAGTTTATTATGCCATTGATATGAGTAAACATGAGACCTAAATGTTATTGTGAATATGGTAGTTCATAATCTTTGCTAAAAACTTGAATGCTGGCTTTACAAATTTGCAAGAACAAGAGCAAACAGAGTTTGTAAAAGTTTTTCTTTATCACTTTCAGTTTATCAACTGAATTGCTTGAGGACAAGCAAAGGTTTAAGCTTGGGGGAGTCGATACGTCTCCGTCGTATCTACTTTGCCCTTGTTTTGGACTCTAACTTGCATGATTTGAATGGAACTAACCCGGACTAACGCTGTTTTCAGCAGAACTGCCATGGTGTTATTTTTCTGCAGAAATAAAAGTTCTTGGAATGACCCAAAAATCCACGGAGCAACTTTTTGGAATAAATAAAAAATATTGGCGAAAGAATCAATGTTAGGGGGCCCACACACTGTCCAGGAGGGTGGGGCGCCCCCCAGGGCGCGCTCCCCTGCCTCGTGGGCCCCCTGGAGCTCCACCGACCTCAACTCCAGCTCTGTATATTCACGTTCGGGTAAAAAACAAAGAGAAGGATTCATCGTGTTTTACTATACGGAGCCGCTGCCAAGCCCTAAACTCTCTTGGGGGGCTGATCTGGAGTCCGTTCGGGGCTCCGGAGAGGGGATTCCGTCGTCGTCGTCATCATCAACCATCCTCCATCACCAATTTCATGATGCTCATCGCCGTGCGTGAGTAATTCCATCGTAGGCTTGCTAGACGGTGATGGGTTGGATGAGATTTACCATGTAATCGAGTCAGTTTTGTTAGGGTTTGATCCCTAGTATCCACTATGTTCTAAGATTGGTGTTGCTATGACTTTGCTATGCTTAATGCTTGTCACTAGGGTCCGAGTGCCATGATTTTAGATATGAACCTATTATGTTTTCATGAATATATGTGAGTTCTTGATCCTATCTTGCAAGTCTATAGTCACCTATTATGTGTTATGATTCGACAACCCCGAAGTGACAATAATCGGGACCACTCTCGGTGATGACCGTAGTTTGAGGAGTTCATTTATTCACTAAGTGTTAATGCTTTGGTCCGGTACTCTATTAAAAGGAGTCCTTAATATCCCTTAGTTTCCAATAGGACCCCGCTGCCACGGGAGGGTAGGACAAAAGATGTCATGCAAGTTCGTTTCCAAAAGCATGTATGACTATATTCGGAATACATGCCTACATTACATTTATGAACTGGAGCTAGTTCTGTGTCACCATATGTTAAAACTGTTGAATGAGGAATCGCATCCAACAAAATTATCCATCACTGACCCAATGCCTACAAGCTTTTCACATATTGCTCTTTGCTTAGTTACTTTTCCGTTGCCAGTGTTACAATTACTACAAAACTGCTACTGTTACATTTGCCATTGTTACCGTTACTTCCATACTACTTTGCTACGAAATACTTTGTTGTAGATATTAAGTTATCCAGGTGTGGTTGAATTGACAACTCAACTGCTAATACTTCAGAATATTCTTTGGCTCCCCTTGTGTCGAATCAATAAATTTGGGTTGAATACTCTACCCTCGAAAACTATTGCGATCCCCTATACTTGTGGGTTATCAAGACTATTTTCTGGCACCGTTGCCGGGGAGCATAGCTCTATTCTTTGATTCACTTGGGATTTATATCTTCTGATCACTATGAGGAACTTGAAAGACGAAAGAACTAAGATTCTTCCCTCAACTACGAGGGGGGGGGGTAAGGAACTGCCATCTAGCTCTGCACTTGATTCTCCTTCTGTTTTGAGTAAGCTTGCGACACCTAAACCTGCTTCTGCTATTAATTTTGATATGTCGCATGTTATTGATGATGCCACTTCTGCTATGCATGATACTTATGATCAAACTACTTCTATGCTTGATACTACTATGCAATTAGGTGAATTTCTTGATGAACAACTTGCTAGGGCTAGAGAGAATGAAATTCTTAAAACTAATAATACTGATAAAAGTGATGATGAAGATTCTCCCCCGAAATATGAATTTCCTGTTGTGCCTGAGGGTTATGTTATGGATGAAGAAACTACCAGAGATTTTCTTGCTTTCAATGATAGATCTAATCTTAAGAAATTATTAGCTAAGCTGGAAGAAAAGTCTCTGAATGCTAGAAAGAAATATGATCCTGCTTTTGCTACTTCACCTATCTGTGTTACCGATAAGGATTATGATTTCTTTGTTGATCCTGAGATAATTACTTTGGTTGAATCTGATCCTTTTTATGGCTATGAATCTGAAACTGTTGTGGCACATCTTACTAAGTTAAATGATATAGCCACCCTATTCACTAATGATGAGAAAACTCGCTACTACTATATCCTAAGATATTTCCGTTCTCATTAAAGGGTGATGCTAAAACATGGTTTAATTCTCTTGATCCTGGTTGTGTGCGTAGTCCCCAGGATATGATTTATTACTTCTCTGCTAAATATTTCCCTGCTCATAAGAAACAAGCTGCTTTAAAGGAAATATATAACTTTGTCCCACAAGCTTGGGGGAGGCTTCTCAAATTACTTAATGCTTTGCCTGATCATCCTCTCAAGAAAAATGAAATACTTGATATCTTTTATAGTGGACTAACCGATGCTTCCAGAGACCACCTGGATAGTTGTGCTGGTTGTGTTTTCAAGGAAAGAGCAGTTGATTAAGCTGAATTGCTATTGAATAATATGTTGACTAATGAAAATAATTGGACACTTCCTGAACCAACTCCTAAGCCAGGTCCGAAGAAAAGGGGTGTTCTATTTCTCAGTCCTGAAGATATGCAAGAGGCAAAGAAATCTATGAAAGAAAAGGGTATTAAAGCTGAAGATGTTAAGAATTTACCTCCTGTTGAAGAAATAAATGGCCTTAATATACCACCTGTTGAAGAAATACATGGTCTTGATATCCCAACACAGGTAGTAAAGGTAAATTCTCTCTATAGACATGATAAAGTTGAAATCCCGTCTACTAAGTTTGCTAGCCAATGCTTGGATGAATTTGATGACTTTATGGCTATACAAGAAAACTTCAATGCTTATGTTGGTAGACAATTGAAAAGTAATGCTTATATGATTAGACACTTGAGTGATTATATGTCTAGAGTTAAGGATGAACTTATACTTATTAGTAAACATGCTTCTATGGTTTCCACTCAAGTAGAACAAGTGCTTAAAGCTCAAAATGATTTGCTCAATAAATTGAATGATAAGAAAAATGATAATGCTATTATAGTTATGACTAGAGCGGGTAAAATGACTCAGGAACCTTTGTATCCTGAGGGCCACCCTAAGAGAATTGAGCAAGATTCTTAGAGAAATAATGTTGATGCACCTAGTCCTTCTAAGAAGAAGAAGGAAAATGATAGGACTTTGCATGCTTCTAGTGAACCTGTTGTTGACACACCTAAGAACTCCAATAATATTTCTATTTCCGATGCTGAAACACAATCTGGTGATGAACATGAACCTAGTGATAATGTTAATGATGATGTTCATGTTGATGCTCGACCTAGCAATAATAATGATGTAGAGATTGAACCTGATGTTGATCTTAATAACCCACAATCAAAGAATCAACTTTATGATAAGAGAGACTTCGTTGCTAGGAAGCACGGTAAAGAAAGAGAACCATGGGTTCAGAAACCCATGCCTTTTCCTCCTAAACCATCCAAGAAAAAGGATGATGAGGATTTTGAGCGCTTTGTTGAAATGATTAGACCTATCTTTTTGCGTATGCGTTTGACTGATATGCTTAAAATGAATTGTTATGCTAAGTACATGAAAGATATTGTTACAAATAAAAGAAAGATACCGGAAGCTGGAATTTCCACCAAGCTTGCTAATTATACTTTTAAGGTGGAATACCAAAGAAACTTGGAGATCCAGGAGTACCAACTATACCATGCTCCATTAAAAGAAACTATGTTAAAACTGCTTTATGTGATCTTTGAGTCGGTGTTAGTGTTATGCCTCTCTCTTTATATCGTAGACTTTAGCTGAATAAGTTGACACGTACTGAAATATCTTTGCAAATGGCCGATAAATCTACCGCTATACCTGTCGGTATTTGTGAGGATGTGCCTATTGTGGTTGCAAACGTTACTATCTTAACGGACTTTGTTATTCTTGATATTCCCGAGGACGATAGTATGTCGATTATCCTTGGTAGAACCTTTTTGAATACCACAGGAGTTGTTATTGATTGCAACAAAGGCAATGTCACTTTTCATGTTAATGGTAATGAGCATACGATACACTTTCCGAGGAAACAACCTCAAGTTCACAGTATCAATTCTATTTGAAAAATTCCATCAATTATTATTGGAGGTTTTGAATTTCCTCTTCCTGCTGTCAAGAAGAAATATGATATTCTTATTATTGGGGATGTACATATCCCCGTTGAGGTAACCTTGTGTTATTCAAAGTTCTCTGATTTCATGCGATTCGGAATGAGTTTTTTAACAAGACTTGATCAACCTTGTTAGTGGATTCCTTTTGATGAGCATGAGATGGATGAAGTTAGAAAGCACAACTCTCTGTATCCTCCTTTTACTTTCTGTTATTTAGGTTAAATAAAGCAAAAATAGTATTATCTGTCTATTTTCTAAATTATCCAAGCAATAGAAAATACCCCGAAAATAAAAGTTCTCCAAATGCCCTAAAAATGAAATATGATTTTTTTTCTGGAATATTTGAGAATATCTAGCACTGAGAACACAGCAGGGGGAGTAAGCACCTGGCCACGAGGGTCCAGGGCGTGCCCACCCCCCTCGGGCGCGCCCCCTACCTCGTGGGCCAATGGTGGCCCCCCTCCACTCATTCCTACACCCACACACTTCTTCTTCCTCCAAAAAAAATCACCATCCAGCTCAAGCACGAGTTCTAGCTCATTTTGCTTCCATTTTTGATCTCCTTGCTCAAAGCGCCACTCACAAAACTGCTTTGCGGGATTGTTCTTTGGTATGTGACTCCTCCAATGGTCCAATTAGTTTTAGTTCTAGTGCTTTATTCATTGCAATTTTTTGCTGCTAAGGTGACCCAGTTCTTGAGCTTGCATGTCAAATTTATTTGATCCCAAGTAGTCCTAATGGATGATATAGTCTCTAGGCACTTGTGGGAGTAGTTGTTATCAATTTTGTTGAGTTTGCTTCACTTTTATTTTGAGTTACTAAAAATTTCAGAAAATGATGAAGAGATTTTTGAGGGGCTCTTCGTGCAAAAGCTCCAAGGATAAAAAAATAAGGAGAATAAAAAGCCCAAGTATAATCTCCCTCTCGTCGCGGAGGTTCGGCCGTGTGAATGGCCTTGTGATGAGTTCTTGAGAGCGGTCGAGATTCATGATGATTTTTATTCTTTGGCTGATAATGCAGGCCTCACCGACTTCCTCCACGACCAGCTCGATCAGTATCTCCTACTCACTAATACTTTCGTGCAAAAAATTTACTTTCATGCTAAGAAATCACCACCTTTAGTGGAGTTTCATTTATCTGATGGGGTTAGGGAGATGCCACTATATGATTTCTGTGAGCTTTACAAGATACCCTTCGAGGGCAACATAGAGGAACCACATCGTAGTGATGTGGATGGATTCATTGATATGATTACTGTACACTAGTAGAAAACAACCCATTAGTCCCGGTTCGTAAGGGCCTTTAGTCCCGGTTCATGAACCGGGACTAATGGGTCGCATTAATGCCACAGACATTAGTCCCGGTTCAAAGACGAACCGGGACCAATGTAACTCCACGTGGCGACGTGCACCGAGCCCAGTCGAGAGGTCTTTGGTCGGTTGGTGGCACCAACCGGGACCAAAAGTCTTTTTTAAGAAAGTGGCTGCTTTAGGGTTTTGTGGTTTATTTTAGGTTGTTATTTATAGCTAGCTAATAGAGAGAAGTGTCCTCTCTTATCTTCGTCCTTGGTTTATCAACGCTTATATGTTCATTGCACCCGCAGATATATATATGACATGGCTCATGCATGCTTTGCATCATACATCATCATATATATGTATATAATAAAGTCCTACTAATCATGCATCACCATACTACTTCTACTAGCTCGTTATTAATAATAAGTCATACGATCATCATCCTCGTATATAGTCATCGAACCCAACCCTACATATATAATTGTTCTTAGCACATGATCATCAAGATTACTAGGTATAGGACCTAAAACACCCTTAAGGTAAAATAGCATAAAACAATATAGACCCTGACTCTCCATTATGAAGAATGGCGATCATCCTGTCTCCAATTCTTGCCTTTCGCTGCTTATTGCTTCCAAGAAGCTCCTTACGACCGTCCATACATTTTTCCATTCTTTGATTGTTATGTCTCCACTTCTTTTAGAAACCCGATATGGACAGTTGAGATTCAGAGGACGACCTGGTAGTATGTTCAAAACATGAAGGCTACCACGCGTATACATCGATGAGGGACACACTCATTCGGGATTATCTGTTGAAAAACATAGTAATAACCGTAGTTAGCAATGATGTACTAGTTTAATTAGAAGTGTGCAAAAAGATGCACAGATGTTGTAATAGTAAAAATAATCGTACCAAGGTATCTCCATGGTAGTTATCAGAGTTCAACACGTGCACTAGTGGCACGTATTGACCATAATGTTGAGGAGTTTGATTGTAGATATTGTAATTCTCAAGATCTCTACAAAATCCGACTAGATGTCGTTCTCCCGATAAGTTAATTCGCAGCCTTCGTTGTAGTATGTTCATCTACCATCTTCCGCACATTCTTTGAAGAATGAAAATAAGCTGTCAATGGAGATAAGTTGTCAACTATATATTTTGAAATAAACAATATAAATTACTTAATAACTATGTTTAGCTCACATGAGGGAAGAACTGGAGGTGTATGCACAAAGACCCAAATCGTAGGTGTCTCTTGCTCGATTGTAGGATCACCAAGATCCATGGTGATAATCATACCCTCATCAAGACCATACATCTTGCAAAATGCATCCCAATTTTTGCAACCAAAATGGGTTACACTCGAGCATTGTACAGCTTTACTTGAAAATCCACATCATGTTCGGTACTTAGGACAATTTTTTTTGTTTCGAAATTTTCATGGTCTTCAAAATCCATCCTCTCCAAGACATAGCGTCTTGCAAAGCATGGGATAAGCTAGTCAAATTGAAAAAGATGAAAATTACACGTTAAAATAGTTGAAGTCGTGCTTAATTACGAAAAAAAACTATTGTAAATGCGTTATGCATCGTATGAACATCGCAAGTCTCCTCGAGCTTAATGCTGAATCGCCGATCTTCCTCCACTCAATGAATTGTCAGACATACCTCGGTCATCGTGGCACCAATCGCACTCCCGAGGCGATTTTTCGCCGATGAGGACGACATTTCGCCTACATTCATAATTCAAATATTAAACTAGATCATTATTATAAATCACGGGTTGACTATAGATGATCGATGTACATACGGGTTGAATACTACATCATCTCTTGGTGTCCGTACATCATCGAATATTATCACTAATAAAACTAGAACCGTAGCGCCCGACGGTATCGACGCTGGCGGTGTCCGGATGCCTCACCACCGTCATCGCCCACGCGACCGCCACCAAACAAGGATCGGTCAACAACGGGTTGCCTCCTCACCAACCTACTACGCCCCCAAAGGTAACACCTCCCAATACCAACCCGGCGGAGCCCAGGTCCGAACATGACCACGATCAAGCAGGCCTCCATCGCCGACTCGACGACGACGAGGATGCTTGGGATAGGCATCGCCGACGTCGACGAGGAACTACTTCTATATATAGTTAAATAAAAGTAGTCTTATTAATTAAATCTATCTAGCTCAACTACTAAACACTTACTATAAATAAATAAGTAGTACTTACTAAAACAAACTACTTCATATATAAACTACTTCTTCTTTTTTTCCTTTTTCTAAATTACTACACATCTAATCCTACATAAAGATCTAAATTACTACACATCTATTTACAGAAATAAAATCTAACATAAAAACTAACTTAAAAATCTTTTTACAGAAAAAAATCTAACATAAAGAAACTAACATAAAAAACTAACATAAAAAACTAACATAAAAACCTTACATAAAAAATCTAACATAATATGAACAAATTTTACAGAAAAAAACTAACATAAAGAAACTAACATAAAGAAACTAACATAAAAAATCTTACATAATATGAACAATTCTTTTTACAGAAAAAAACTAACATAAAAACCTTACATAAAAAATCTAACATAATATGAACAAATTTTACAGAAAAAAACTAACATAAAGAAACTAACATAAAGAAACTAACATAAAAATCTTACATAATATGAACAATTCTTTTTACAGAAAAAAACTAACATAAAAACCTTACATAAAAAATCTAACATAATATGAACAAATTTTACAGAAAAAAACTAACATAAAGAAACTAACATAAAGAAACTAACATAAAAATATTACATAATATGAACAATTCTTTTTACAGAAAAAAACTAACATAAAAACCTTACATAAAAAATCTAACATAATATGAACAAATTTTACAGAAAAAAACTAACATAAAGAAACTAACATAAAGAAACTAACATAAAAAATCTTACATAATATGAACAATTCTTTTACAGAAAAAAATCTAACATAAAAACCTTACATAAAAAATCTAACATAATATGAACAAATTTTACAGAAAAAAACTAACATAAAGAAACTAACATAAAGAAACTAACATAAAAATCTTACATAATATGAACAATTCTTTTTACAGAAAAAAACTAACATAAAAACCTTACATAAAAAATCTAACATAATATGAACAAATTTTACAGAAAAAAACTAACATAAAGAAACTAACATAAAGAAACTAACATAAAAAATATTACATAATATGAACAATTCTTTTTACAGAAAAAAACTAACATAAAAACCTTACATAAAAATCTAACATAATATGAACAAATTTTACAGAAAAAAACTAACATAAAGAAACTAACATAAAGAAACTAACATAAAAAATCTTACATAATATGAACAATTCTTTTTACAGAAAAAAATCTAACATAAAAACCTTACATAAAAAATCTAACATAATATGAACAAATTTTACAGAAAAAAACTAACATAAAGAAACTAACATAAAGAAACTAACATAAAAAATCTAACATAAAAATCTTACATAATATGCACAAATCTTTTACAGAAAAAAATCTAACATAAAAACTAACAAATTAATTACACAATCTACATTAACTACATATCTAAATTACACAATCTAATCTAACAAAATATCTATGAACTAAAAAATCTAAAACAAATCTAAGAAAAAAAAAAAAAAAGACTGCGACGTGACAGCGATGACGTCTTGTGTAGGCATGGCAGGGGCGTCTGGGCGGGGCCGACGGCGCGGGCGGGCGGGCGGGCGATGACGGCGTCGGGCGGGTCGATCGGTCGGGGGCGGCGTGACGTCTGTTGGTCGGGGCGTGGTGTGACGGCGACGGCGGCAAGGGTGGCGGCGGCGGCAGCAAGGCAGGAAGGCGGCGGCGGCAAGGAAGCGGCGGCGGTGTGTCGGCGGCAGGGGGCGGGTGGCGAGGAGCAGGAGATCGAAGTGGGGATGCGGTTCAAATCCTAAGTGCTACTTATATAGCAAAGGCTTTTGTCCCGGTTCGTGGCACAAACCGGGACCAATGACCTCTTTAGTCCCGGTTTGTGCCACCAACCGACCAAAGACTTTTTTCAAAGCAGCCCAAAGGGCGGAACGAGACCATTGGTCGGTTGGTGGCACAAACCGACAAAAGATAACATTGGTCCCGGTTGCAGCCACGAACCGGGACAAAGCGGGCATTGGTCCCGGTTGGTGCCACCAACCGGGACCAATGGTCTCTGCAGCTGTTTTTTTTATTCTTCCAGCAGCTTTCGTTTTAGTCCCACCTCGCCAAGCGAGAGGCACTGCATGTTGTTTATAAGCCCCGAGTGCGAGATACAATGACGAAGATGCTCAATGCTCTCAAGACGTTGGTCGGCTTCAACCCTTGCGGGATACGGTAGACGCGCAGAGCTATGTGCGGTCAGATTGACACTATCCCGAAAGGGTTGAAGCAGATTAACGAGCATTGCGTCTCTTTTTATTTGTAATGACTTATTATAACTCGAAAAAATAAATATAGCAGAAAAAGAAAAACTATATAAAAACTACTCAGAAATGAATAGAAGCAAAAATAGTTGTGATTAACTATAGTAAAAAGGAGCATATATGCTTATTTTTAATGGCTTATTACAACTCAGAAATAAAAAGAAAAAATAAATATAGCAGAAAAAGAAAAACTATATAAAAACTACTCAGAAATGAATAGAAGCAAAAATAGTTGTGATTAACTATAGTAAAAAGGAGCATATATGCTTATTTTTAATGGCTTATTACAACTCAGAAATAAAAAGAAAAAATAAATATAGCAGAAAAGAAAAACTATATAAAAACTACTCAGAAATGAATAGAAGCAAAAAATAGTTGTGATTAACTATAGTAAAAAGGAGCATATATGCTTATTTTTAATGGCTTATTACAACTCAGAAATAAAAAGAAAAAATAAATATAGCAGAAAAAGAAAAACTATATAAAAACTACTCAGAAATGAATAGAAGCAAAAAATAGTTGTGATTAACTATAGTAAAAAGGAGCATATATGCTTATTTTTAATGGCTTATTACAACTCAGAAATAAAAAGAAAAATAAATATAGCAGAAAAAGAAAAAACTATATAAAAACTACTCATAAATGAATAGAAGCAAAAATAGTTGTGATTAACTATAGTAAAAAGGAGCATATATGCTTATTTTAATGGCTTATTACAACTCAGAAATAAAAAGAAAAAATAAATATAGCAGAAAAAGAAAAAACTATATAAAAAACTACTCATAAATGAATAGAAGCAAAAAATAGTTGTGATTAACTATAGTAAAAAAGGAGCATATATGCTTATTTTTAATGGCTTATTACAACACAGAAATAAAAAGAAAAAATAAATATAGCAGAAAAAGAAAAACTATATAAAAACTACTCGAAATGAATAGAAGCAAAAAATAGTTGTGATTAACTATAGTAAAAAGGAGCATATATGCTTATTTTTAATGGCTTATTACAACTCGTAAATAAAAAGAAAAAATAAATATAGCAGAAAAGAAAAAAACTACTCGAAATGAGATGCAGATGCGCTTATAGAGGAAATTCAACTTAAATTCATAACGAATTTCAAGAGAAATCCGTATGAATTTATGCTAAATTACCTATATAAGCGCATCTATTTTCATTATCGGAGGAGCTCAATAAAGTAGAGAGGGAAGGGCTTATAAACCAGTCCCGTCCCCTTGATTGGCGAGGTGGGACTAAACTCGTCGCAACGGCACCAACTTTTAGTCCGGTTGATGGCACGAACCGGGACTAATGAGCCCATTGGTCCCGGTTCAAGCAACCAACGGGACCAATAGGTTTGGGCTCGAGCAGGACCAATGGTCCCGGTTCGTCCACAAACCGGGACCAATAGGTCCAGACGAACCGGGACCAATGGCCCACGTGGCCCGGCCGGCCCCGGGCTCACTTAACCGGTCCGATGTTTCATTGGTCCCGGTTCTGGGTTGAACCGGGACTAATAGGCTGGACCGGCCTGGACCATTGCCCCCTTTTCTACTAGTGGTAGGGGAAACGAGGAAGGTTTCCGATGCAAGAATTACTAGCATACACTTTCCTGCCATATGTTACTTTGCAATATTTGCTAGTAGATGCTTAATTGGTCGCGGGAAATGTGGAAACGTTAGTGTCCCTGATATTGTTATTTTGTGCCATGCTTTGTATCATAATAACACCGTTAGTCTAGGCGCTAGTATAGCTAAACGGTTGAGTCTGAACCGTACAAAGGGCCCCATCTTTGGAGGCATCTATGCTTCACGCCTTGCTAAACATTTTAGGATACCTATTAGGCATTATGAGAAAGAGGAAAAGTTGCTACCCCCTATTTTTCTAGATTATAAAAATGATGAGATGATGCTTAAGTATAATTTATGATATAACAAAACTCACAGTGAGACTATTATCTTGCTTGCACCCTCTTTGTTTGATTTATCTTCAGGCACATGCCTCGTCTTGCCGGAGGCTGTTTATGCATACCGGAAAACTGTTGCGATCCCCTATACTTGTGGGTTATCAATGGAAGACACATAAGCGCAACTTGGGGTTCAACAACTAAGGAAATCGCTTCGGCACCCCAAAATGGTAAGTAATAGTCCACGAAACGGGTCAGAATTGGCCAAAACTATGAGTTTTGACGACGGACACATAAACGCACCCCGGGGATCCTAAATCGTGGAAATCACTCTGGCACCCCAAAACGATGAGTAATAGTTGTCGAACCAGATCAGAATCGGCCAAAAACGTGAGTGTTGATGACCGACACGTAAATGCACCCCGAGGTTCATCAATCATGGAAATCACTCCGGGATTCCGAAACTGAGTAATAGTGCAAGAAACATGCCAGAATAGGCCCAAACTGCGATTGTTGATGACTGACACGTAAGTGCACTTTGGGGTTCAACAACCATGGAAATCGCTTTGGGACCCTAAAACGGTGAGTAATAGTCCACAAAACGGGTTAGAATCGACAAAAACCGCGAGTGTTGATGACCGACACGTAAGCACACCCCGGTGTTCGTCAATCATGGAAATCACTTCGGGACCCCAAAACTACTCCCTCCGTTCGTTGATATAAGGTGTATAGTTTTTTGAGAAAAAACCAAAATATAAGGTGTATCGTGTTGCACCACTCGTTTGGATAATTTTCTTAGGGATTTGATTACATTTCCTTATATCAAGCAACCTCCTCTATTTTCTCATGTCAATTAGTCAGGTGAAATCTTGCCCAAAACATGTGAAATTTTTCCTCCAAGTGCGTTCTTTAATTTCCATGCCAAAAATTATACACCCTATATTGAGGAATGGAGGGAGTAAATAATAGTCCAGGAAACGGGTCAGAATCGGCCCAAACTGCGAGTCTTGACGACCAACACATAAGCACACCTTCGGGTTCGACAACCATGGAAATCGCTTTGGGACCCCAAAACGTTGAGTAACAGTCTATGAAAGAGCCCAGAACCGGACAAACCGTGGTTATTGATGAACGATACATAAAAGCACCCCGGGGTTAGTCAATCATGGATATCGCTCACGGACCCCAAATCAGTTAGTAATAGTCCATGAAACGGGCCAGAATAGGCCAAAACTGGGATTGTTGATGACCTACACGTAAGAGCACCTTGGGGTCAACAACCATGGGAATTGCTTTGGGGACCCAAAACGGTGAGTAATAGTCCACGAAACGGGTCAGAATCGATAAAAACCGCGAGTGTTGATGACCAACGCGTAAACGCACCCCGAGGTTTCTTAATCGTGGAAATCACTCGAGGACCCCAAAACAGCGAGTAATAGTCCATGAAACGGGCCATTATCGGCCAAAATTGTCATTGTTGATGTACGACACATAAACGCACCCTAGGATTCGTTAATCGTGGAAATCACTCCAGGGCCCCAAAACAGTAAGTAATAGTCCATGAAACGGGTCAGAGTAGACCAAAACAGGTAAGCGCAACTTGGGGTTCAACAACTATGGAAATCGCTTCGGGACCCCAAAACGGTAAGTAATAGTCCACGACACGGATCAGTATTGGCCAAAACTGTGAGTGTTCATGACGGACACGTAAACGCACCCCGGGGATCGTCAATCGTGGAAATCGCTCTGGCACCCCAAAACGATGAGTAATAGCGCTCGAAATGGACCAGAATCGGCCAAACTCGTGAGTGTTGATGACCGACACGTAAATACACCCCGGGGTTCGTCAATCGTGGAAATCACTCCGGGGCCCCAAAACTAAGTAATAGTCCAAGAAACGGGCAGAATCGGCCCAAACTGCGAGTCTTGAGGACCAACACGTCATCACACCTTAGGGTTCGACAACCATGGAAATCGCTTTGGGACCCCAAAACGGTGAGTAATAGTCCATGAAAGAGCTCAGAATCGGACAAACCGAGTATTATTGATGAACGATACATAAACGCACCCCGGGGTTCGTCTATCATGGAAATCGCTCACGGACCCCAAATCAGTTAGTAATAGTCCATGAAACAGGCTAGAATAGGCCAAAACTGGGATTGTTGATGACTGGCACGTAAGTGCACCTTGGGGTTCAACAACCATGGAAATCGCTCTGGGACCCGAAAACGGTGAGTAATTGTCCATGAAATGGGTGAGAATCGACAAAAACCACGAGTGTTGATGACCGACGCTTCAACACCCCGGGGTTCCTTAATCGTGAAAATCACACGAGGACCCCAAAATAGTAAGTAATAGTCCATGAAACGGGCCAGAATCGGCCAAAAAAGTGTGTGTTGATGAACGACACATAAGCGCCACTTGGGATTCAGCAACTATGGAGATCGCTTCGGGACCCCAAAACGGTAAGTAATAGTCCATGAAATGGGTCAGAATTGGCCAAAGCTATGAGTGTTGACGACGGACACGTAAACGCACCCCAGGGATCGTCAATCATGGAAATCGCTCTGGCACCCCAAAACGATGAGTAATAGTGCTCGAAACGGACCAGAATCGGCCAATAACGTGAGTGTTGATGACCGACACGTAAATACACCTCGAGGTTCGTCAATCATGGAAATCACCGGGACTCCAAAATCGAGTACTATTCCAAGAAACGTGCGAATCGCCCAAACTTTGATTGTTGATAACCGACACGCAAGCACACCTTGGGGTTTGACAACCATGGAAATCGCTTTGGGACCCAAAAACGGTGATTAATAGTCCACGAAACGGGTCAGAATCGACAAAAACCGCGAGTGTTGATGACCGACACGTAAACGCACCACGGTGTTTGTCAATCGTGGAAATCACTTTGGGACCCCAAAACTGAATAATAGTCCATAAACAGTCAGAATCGCCAAACCGTGAGTCTTGGCGACCAACATGTAATCACACCTTGGGGTTCGACAACCATTGAAATCGCTTTGGGACCCCAAAACGATGAGTAATAGTCCATTAAACAGCCCAGAATCGGACAAACCGGGGATTATTGATGAATAGTGAGTTTGTGTGTGTATGAACGACACGTAAGAGCAACTTGGGGTTCAACAACTATGGAAATCACTTCGGTACCACAAAATGGTAAGTAATAGTCCACGAAACGGGTCAGAATTGGCCAAAACCGTGAGTGTTGACGACGAACACGTAAATGCACCCCGTGGATCCTCAATCGTGGAAATCGCTCTGGCACCCCAAAATGATGAGTAATAGTGCTCGAAACGGACCAGAATCGGCCAAAATCGTGAGTGTTGATGACCGACATGTAAATGCACCCCAGGGTTTGTCAATCGTGGAAATTACTCCGGGGCCCCAAAACTGAGTAATAGTCCAAGTAACGGGCAGAATCGGCCCAAACTGCTGTAAGTGCACCTTGGGGTTCGACAACCATGGAAATCGCTTTGGGACCCAAGAACGGTGAGTAATAGTCCACGAAACGGATCAGAATCAACAAAAACCGCGAGTGTTTATGACCAACACATAAGCGCACCCCGGTGTTTGCCAATCGTCAAAATCACTCCAGGACCCCAAAACTGAATAATAGTCCAAGAAACCGGTCAGAATCGGCCCAAACTGCGAGTCTTGAGGACCAACACGTAATCACACCTTAGGGTTCGACAACCATGGAAATCGCTTTGGGACCCCAAAACGTTGAGTAATAGTCCATGAAAGAGCCTAGAATCGGACAAACCGAGTATTATTGATGAATGATACATAAACCCACCCCGGGGTTCGTCAATCATGGAAATCGCTCACGGACCCCAACACTGTAAGTAATAGTCCATGAAACGGGCCAGAATAGGCCAAAACTGGGATTGTTGATGACTGACACGTAAGTGCACCTTGGGGTTCAACAACCATGGAAGTCGCTTTGGGACCCCAAAACGGTGAGTAATAGTCCACGAAACGGGTGAGAATCGACAAAAACCGCGAGTGTTGATGGCCGATGCTTAAATGCACCCCAGGGTTCCCTAATCATGGAAATCACTCAAGGACCCCAAAATAGTAAGTAATAGTCCATGAAACGGGCCAGAATCGGCCAAAACAATGTGTGTTGAGGAACGACACGTAAGCGCAACTTGGGGTTCAACCACTATGGAAGTTGCTTTGGGACCCAAAACGGTAAGTAATAGTCCATGAAACGGGCGAGAGTTGGCCAAAACTATGAGTTTTAAAGACGGACACGTAAACGCACCCTGAGGATCGTCAATCGTGGAAATCGCTCTGGCACCCCAAAACGATGAGTAATAGTGCTCGAAACGGACCAGAATCGCCAAAAACGTGATTGTTGATGACCGACACGTAAATGCACCCCGAGGTTCGTCAATCATAGAAATCACTCCGGGACTCCGAAACTGAGTAATAGTCCAAGAAACGTGCCAAAATCGGCCTAAACTACGATTGTTGATGACCGACGTGTAAGCGCACTTTCGGGTTCAACAACCAAGGAAATTGCTTTGGGACCCAAAATCGGTGTGTAATAGTCCACGAAACGGGTCAGAATCGACAAAAACCGTGAGTGTTTATGACGGACACGTAAGCGCACCCCGGTGTTCGTCAATCGTGGAAATCACTTGGGGACCCCAAAACTGAATAATAGTCTAAGAAACGGGTCAGAATCGGCCCAAACTGCGAGTCTTGACGACCAACACATAATCACACCTTAGTGTTCGACAACCATGGAAATCACTTTGGGACCCCAAAACGGTGAGTAATAGTCCATTAAACAGCCCAGAATCGGACAAACCAGGGATTATTGATGAACGATACATAAACGCACCCCGGGGTTTGTCAATCATGGAAATCGCTCACGGACCCCAAATCAGTTAGTAATAGTCCATGAAACGGGCCAGAATAGGCCAAAACTGGGATTGTTGATGACTGGCACGTAAGTGCACCATGGGGTTCAACAACCATGGAAATTGCTCTGGGACCCGAAAACGGTGAGTAATTGTCCACGAAATGGGTGAGAATCGACAAAAACCACGAGTGTTGATGACCGACGCTTCAACACCCCGGGGTTCCTTAATCGTGGAAATCACACGAGGACCCCAAAATAGTAAGCAATAGTCCATGAAACGGGCCAGAATCGGCCAAAACAGTGTGTGTTGATGAACGACACATAAGCGCCACTTGGGATTCAGAACTATGGAGATCGCCGGGACCCCAAAACGGTAAGTAATAGTCCATGAAATGGGTCAGAATTGGCCAAAGCTATGAGTGTTGACGACGGACACGTAAACGCACCCCAGGGATCGTCAATCGTGGAAATCGCTCTGGCACCCCAAAACGATGAGTAATAGTGCTCGAAACGGACCAGAATCGGCCAATAACGTGAGTGTTGATGACCGACACGTAAATACACCTCGGGGTTCGTCAATCATGGAAATCACTCCGGGACTCCAAAACTGAGTACTATTCCAAGAAACGTGCCAGAATCGGCCCAAACTTTGATTGTTGATAACCGACACGTAAGCACACCTTGGGGTTCCACAACCATGGAAATCGCTTTGGGACCCTAAAACGGTGATTAATAGTCCATGAAACGGGTCAGAATCGACAAAAACCGCGAGTGTTGATGACCGACACGCAAACGCACCACGGTGTTCGTCAATCGTGGAAATCACTTTGGGACCCCAAAACTGAATAAAAGTCCATAAAACAGGTCAGAATCGGCCGAAACTGCGAGTCTTGGCGACCAACATGTAATCACACCTTGGGGTTCGACAACCATTGAAATCGCTTTGGGACCCCAAAACGATGAGTAATAGTCCATTAAACAGCCCAGAATCGGACAATCCGGGGATTATTGATGAATAGTGAGTTTGTGTGTGTATGTACGACACGTAAGAGCAACTTGGGGTTCAACAACTATGGAAATCACTTCGGTACCACAAAATGGTAAGTAATAGTCCACGAAACGGGTCAGAATTGGCCAAAACCGTGAGTGTTGACGACGAACACGTAAATGCACCCCGTGGATCCTCAATCGTGGAAATCGCTCTGGCACCCCAAAATGATGAGTAATAGTGCTCGAAACGGACCAGAATCGGCCAAAATCGTGAGTGTTGATGACCGACATGTAAATGCACCCCAGGGTTTGTCAATCGTGGAAATTACTCCGGGGCCCCAAAACTGAGTAATAGTCCAAGTAACGGGCAGAATCGGCCCAAACTGCGATCGTTGATGACCGACATGTAAGTGCACCTTGGGGTTCGACAACCATGGAAATCGCTTTGGGACCCAAGAACGGTGAGTAATAGTCCACGAAACGGATCAGAATCAACAAAAACCGCGAGTGTTTATGACCAACACGTAAGCGCACCCCGGTGTTTGTCAATCGTCAAAATCACTCCAGGACCCCAAAACTGAATAATAGTCCAAGAAACCGGTCAGAATCGGCCCAAAGTGCGAGTCTTGAGGACCAACACGTAATCACACCTTAGGGTTCGACAACCATGGAAATCGCTTTGGGACCCCAAAACGTTGAGTAATAGTCCATGAAAGAGCCTAGAATCGGACAAACCGAGTATTATTGATGAATGATACATAAACGCACCCCGGGGTTCGTCAATCATGGAAATCGCTCACGGACCCCAACACTGTAAGTAATAGTCCATGAAACGGGCCAGAATAGGCCAAAATCGGGATTGTTGATGATCGACACGTAAGTGCACCTTGGGGTTCAACAACCATGGAAGTCGCTTTGGGACCCCAAAACGGTGAGTAATAGTCCACTAAACGGGTGAGAATCGACAAAAACCGCGAGTGTTGATGGCGATGCTTAAATGCACCCTGTGGTTCCCTAATCATGGAAATCACCAAGGACCCCAAAATAGTAAGTAATAGTCCATGAAATGGGCCAGAATCGCCAAAACAATGTGTGTTGAGGAACGACACGAAGCGCAACTTGGGGTTCAACCACTATGGAAGTTGCTTTGGGACCCAAAACGGTAAGTAATAGTCCATGAAACGGGCGAGAGTTGGCCAAAACTATGAGTTTTAAAGACGGACACGTAAACGCACCCTGAGGATCGTCAATCGTGGAAATCGCTCTGGCACCCCAAAACGATGAGTAATAGTGCTCGAAACGGACCAGAATCGCCAAAAACGTGATTGTTGATGACCGACACGTAAATGCACCCCGAGGTTCGTCAATCATAGAAATCACCCGGACTCAAACCGAGTAATAGTCCAAGAAACGTGCCAAAATCGGCCTAAACTACGATTGTTGATGACCGACGTAAGCGCACTTTCGGGTTCAACAACCAAGGAAATTGCTTTGGGACCCAAAATCGGTGTGTAATAGTCCACTAAACGGGTCGAATCGACAAAAACCGTGAGTGTTTATGACGGACACGTAAGCGCACCCGTGTTCGTCAATCGTGGAAATCACTTGGGGACCCCAAAACTGAATAATAGTCTAAGAAACGGGTCGAATCGCCCAAATCTGCGAGTCTTGACGACCAACACATAATCACACCTTAGTGTTCGACAACCATGGAAATCACTTTGGGACCCCAAAACGGTGAGTAATAGTCCATTAAACAGCCCAGAATCGTACAAACCAGGGATTATTGATGAACGATACATAAACGCACCCCGGGGTTTGTCAATCATGGAAATCGCTCACGGACCCCAAATCAGTTAGTAATAGTCCATGAAACGGGCCAGAATAGGCCAAAACTGGGATTGTTGATGATCGCACGTAAGTGCACCATGGGTTCAACAACCATGGAAATTGCTCTGGGACCCGAAAACGGTGAGTAATTGTCCACGAAATGGGTGAGAATCGACAAAAACCACGAGTGTTGATGACCGACGCTTCAACACCCCGGGGTTCCTTAATCGTGGAAATCACACGAGGACCCCAAAATAGTAAGCAATAGTCCATGAAACGGGCCGAATCGCCAAAACAAAGGTGTTGATGAACGACACATAAGCGCCACTTGGGATTCAGCAACTATGGAGATCGCTTCGGGACCCCAAAACGGTAAGTAATAGTCCATGAAATGGGTCAGAATTGGCCAAAGCTATGAGTTTTGACGACGGACACGTAAACGCACCCCAGGGATCGTCAATCGTGGAAATCGCCCGCACCCCAAAACGATGAGTAATAGTGCTCAAACGGACCAGAATCGCCAATAACGTGAGTGTTGATGACCGACACGTAAATACACCTCGAGGTTCGCCAATCATGGAAATCACCCGGACTCCAAAACCGAGTACTATTCCAAGAAACGTGCGAATCGCCCAAACTTTGATTGTTGATAACCGACACGCAAGCACACCTTGGGGTTCCACAACCATGGAAATCGCTTTGGGACCCTAAACGGTGATTAATAGTCCATGAAACGGGTCGAATCGACAAAAACCGCGAGTGTTGATGACCGACACGTAAACGCACCCCGGTGTTCGTCAATCGTGGAAATCACTTTGGGACCCCAAAACTGAATAATAGTCCATGAAACGGGTCAGAATCGGCCGAAACTGCGAGTCTTGGCGACCAACATGTAATCACACCTTGGGGTTCGACAACCATGGAAATCGCTTTGGGACCCCAAAACGATGAGTAATAGTCCATGAAAGAGCCCAGAATCGGACAAACCGAGGATTATTGATGAATAGTGAGTTTTGTGTGTATGTACGACACGTAAGAGCAACTTGGGGTTCAACAACTATGGAAATCACTTGGTACCACAAAATGGTAAGTAATAGTCCACTAAACGGGTCAGAATTGGCCAAAACCGTGAGTGTTGACGACGGACACGTAAACGCACCCCGGGGATCCTCAATCGTGGAAATCGCTCTGGCACCCCCAAATGATGAGTAATAGTGCTCGAAACGGACCAGAAACGGCCAAAATCGTGAGTGTTGATGACCGACATGTAAATGCACCCGTGGTTTGTCAATCGTGGAAATTACTCCGGCCCCAAAACTGAGTAATAGTCCAAGTAACGGCAGAATCGCCCAACTCGTTGTAAGTGCACCTTGGGGTTCGACAACCATGGAAATCGCTTTGGGACCCAAGAACGGTGAGTAATAGTCCACGAAACGGATCAGAATCAACAAAAACCGCGAGTGTTTATGACCAACACGTAAGCGCACCCCGGTGTTTGCCAATCGTCAAAATCACTCCAGACCCCAAAACTGAATAATAGTCCAAGAAACCGGTCGAATCGCCCAAATCATGCGAGTCTTGAGGACCAACACGTAATCACACCTTAGGGTTCGACAACCATGGAAATCGCTTTGGGACCCCAAAACGTTGAGTAATAGTCCATGAAAGAGCCTAGAATCGGACAAACCGAGTATTATTGATGAATGATACATAAACCCACCCCGGGGTTCGTCAATCATGGAAATCGCTCACGGACCCCAACACTGTAAGTAATAGTCCATGAAACGGGCCGAATAGGCCAAATCGGGATTGTTGATGACCGACACGTAAGTGCACCTTGGGGTTCAACAACCATGGAAGTCGCTTTGGGACCCCAAAACGGTGAGTAATAGTCCACGAAACGGGTGAAAATCGACAAAAACCGCGAGTGTTGATGGCCGATGCTTAAATGCACCCCAGGGTTCCCTAATCATGGAAATCACTCAAGGACCCCAAAATAGTAAGTAATAGTCCATGAAACGGGCCAGAATCGGCAGAAACAATGTGTGTTGAGGAACGACACGTAAGCGCAACTTGGGGTTCAACCACTATGGAAGTTGCTTTGGGACCCAAAACGGTAAGTAATAGTCCATGAAACGGGCGAGAGTTGGCCAAAACTATGAGTTTTAAAGACGGACACGTAAACGCACCCTGAGGATCGTCAATCGTGGAAATCGCTCTGGCACCCCAAAATGATGAGTAATAGTGCTCGAAACGGACCAGAATCGCCAAAAACGTGATTGTTGATGACCGACACGTAAATGCACCCCGAGGTTCGTCAATCATAGAAATCACCCGGACTCAAACCGAGTAATAGTCCAAGAAACGTGCCAAAATCGGCCTAAACTACGATTGTTGATGACCGACGTAACGCACTTTCGGGTTCAACAACCAAGGAAATTGCTTTGGGACCCAAAATCGGTGTGTAATAGTCCACTAAACGGGTCGAATCGACAAAACCGTGAGTGTTTATGACGGACACGTAAGCGCACCCGGTGTTCGTCAATCGTGGAAATCACTTGGGGACCCCAAAACTGAATAATAGTCCAAGAAACCGGTCAGAATCGGCCCAAACTGCGAGTCTTGACGACCAACACGTAATCACACCTTAGGATTCGACAACCATGGAAATCGCTTTGGGACCCCAAAACGGTGAGTAATAGTCCATTAAACAGCCCAGAATCGGACAAACCGGGGATTATTGATGAACGATACATAAACGCACCCCGGGGTTCGTCAATCATGGAAATCGCTCACTGACCCCAAATCAGTTAGTAATAGTCCATGAAACGGGCCAGAATAGGCCAAAACTGGGATTGTTGATGGTCGCACGTAAGTGCACCATGGGTTCAACAACCATGGAAATTGCTCGGGACCCAAAACGGTGAGTAATTGTCCACGAAATGGGTGAGAATCGACAAAAACCACGAGTGTTGATGACCGACGCTTCAACACCCCGGGGTTCCTTAATCGTGGAAATCACACGAGGACCCCAAAATAGTAAGCAATAGTCCATGAAACGGGCCAGAATCGGCCAAAACAGTGTGTGTTGATGAACGACACATAAGCGCCACTTGGGATTCAGCAACTATGGAGATCGCTTCGGGACCCCAAAACGGTAAGTAATAGTCCATGAAATGGGTCAGAATTGGCCAAAGCTATGAGTGTTGACGACGGACACGTAAACGCACCCCAGGGATCGTCAATCGTGGAAATCGCTCTGGCACCCCAAAACGATGAGTAATAGTGCTCGAAACGGACCAGAATCGGCCAATAACGTGAGTGTTGATGACCGACACGTAAATACACCTCGGGGTTCGTCAATCATGGAAATCACTCCGGGACTCCAAAACTGAGTACTATTCCAAGAAACGTGCCAGAATCGGCCCAAACTTTGATTGTTGATAACCGACACGCAAGCACACCTTGGGGTTCCACAACCATGGAAATCGCTTTGGGACCCTAAAACGGTGATTAATAGTCCATGAAACGGGTCAGAATCGACAAAAACCGCGAGTGTTGATGACCGACACGCAAACGCACCACGGTGTTCGTCAATCGTGGAAATCACTTTGGGACCCCAAAACTGAATAAAAGTCCATAAAACAGGTCAGAATCGGCCGAAACTGCGAGTCTTGGCGACCAACATGTAATCACACCTTGGGGTTCGACAACCATTGAAATCGCTTTGGGACCCCAAAACGATGAGTAATAGTCCATTAAACAGCCCAGAATCGGACAAACCGGGGATTATTGATGAATAGTGAGTTTGTGTGTGTATGTACGACACGTAAGAGCAACTTGGGGTTCAACAACTATGGAAATCACTTCGGTACCACAAAATGGTAAGTAATAGTCCACTAAACGGGTCGAATTGGCCAAAACCGTGAGTGTTGACGATTTAACACGTAAATGCACCCCGTGGATCCTCAATCGTGGAAATCGCTCTGGCACCCCAAAATGATGAGTAATAGTGCTCGAAACGGACCAGAATCGGCCAAAATCGTGAGTGTTGATGACCGACATGTAAATGCACCCCAGGGTTTGTCAATCGTGGAAATTACTCCGGGGCCCCAAAACTGAGTAATAGTCCAAGTAACGGGCAGAATCGGCCCAAACTGCTGTAAGTGCACCTTGGGGTTCGACAACCATGGAAATCGCTTTGGTACCCAAGAACGGTGAGTAATAGTCCACGAAACGGATCAGAATCAACAAAAACCGCGAGTGTTTATGACCAACACGTAAGCGCACCCCGGTGTTTGCCAATCGTCAAAATCACTCCAGGACCCCAAAACTGAATAATAGTCCAAGAAACCGGTCAGAATCGGCCCAAACTGCGAGTCTTGAGGACCAACACGTAATCACACCTTAGGGTTCGACAACCATGGAAATCGCTTTGGGACCCCAAAACGTTGAGTAATAGTCCATGAAAGAGCCTAGAATCGGACAAACCGAGTATTATTGATGAATGATACATAAACGCACCCCGGGTTCGCTCAATCATGGAAATCGCCACGGACCCCAACATCGTAAGTAATAGTCCATGAAACGGGCCGAATAGGCCAAAATCGGGATTGTTGATGATCGACACGTAAGTGCACCTTGGGGTTCAACAACCATGGAAGTCGCTTTGGGACCCCAAAACGGTGAGTAATAGTCCACTAAACGGGTGAAAATCGACAAAAACCGCGAAAGTGTTGATGGCCGATGCTTAAATGCACCCAGTGGTTCCCTAATCATGGAAATCACCAAGGACCCCAAAATAGTAAGTAATAGTCCATGAAACGGGCCGAATCGGCGAAACAATGTGTGTTGAGGAACGACACGTAAGCGCAACTTGGGGTTCAACCACTATGGAAGTTGCTTTGGGACCCAAAACGGTAAGTAATAGTCCATGAAACGGGCGAGAGTTGGCCAAAACTATGAGTTTTAAAGACGGACACGTAAACGCACCCTGAGGATCGTCAATCGTGGAAATCGCTCTCGCACCCCAAAATGATGAGTAATAGTGCTCAAACGGACCAGAATCGCCAAAAACGTGATTGTTGATGACCGACACGTAAATGCACCCCGAGGTTAAATCAATCATAGAAATCACCCCGGGACTCGGCGAGTAATAGTCCAAGAAACGTGCCAAAATCGGCCTAAACTACGATTGTTGATGACCGACGTAAGCGCACTTCGGGTTCAACAACCAAGGAAATTGCTTTGGGACCCAAAATCGGTGTGTAATAGTCCACTAAACGGGTCGAGAATCGACAAAAACCGTGAGTGTTTATGACGGACACGTAAGCGCACCCGGTGTTCGTCAATCATGGAAATCACTTGGGACCCCAAAACTGAATAATAGTCTAAGAAACGGGTCAGAATCGGCCCAAACTGCGAGTCTTGACGACCAACACATAATCACACCTTAGTGTTCGACAACCATGGAAATCACTTTGGGACCCCAAAACGGTGAGTAATAGTCCATTAAACAGCCCAGAATCGGACAAACCAGGGATTATTGATGAACGATACATAAACGCACCCCGGGGTTTGTCGATCATGGAAATCGCTCACGGACCCCAAATCAGTTAGTAATAGTCCATGAAACGGGCCAGAATAGGCCAAAACTGGGATTGTTGATGACTGGCACGTAAGTGCACCATGGGGTTCAACAACCATGGAAATCGCTCTGGGACCCGAAAACGGTGAGTAATTGTCCACGAAATGGGTGAGAATCGACAAAAACCACGAGTGTTGATGACCGACGCTTCAACACCCCGGGGTTCCTTAATCGTGGAAATCACACGAGGACCCCAAAATAGTAAGCAATAGTCCATGAAACGGGCCAGAATCGGCCAAAACAGTGTGTGTTGATGAACGACACATAAGCGCCACTTGGGATTCAGCAACTATGGAGATCGCTTCGGGACCCCAAAACGGTAAGTAATAGTCCATGAAATGGGTCAGAATTGGCCAAAGCTATGAGTGTTGACGACGGACACGTAAACGCACCCCAGGGATCGTCAATCGTGGAAATCGCTCTGGCACCCCAAAACGATGAGTAATAGTGCTCGAAAAGGACCAGAATCGGCCAATAACGTGAGTGTTGATGACCGACACGTAAATACACCTCGAGGTTCGTCAATCATGGAAATCACTCCGGGACTCCAAAACTGAGTACTATTCCAAGAAACGTGCCAGAATCGGCCCAAACTTTGATTATTGATAACCGACACGCAAGCACACCTTGGGGTTCCACAACCATGGAAATCGCTTTGGGACCCTAAAACGGTGATTAATAGTCCATGAAACGGGTCAGAATCGACAAAAACCGCGAGTGTTGATGACCGACACGTAAACGCACCCCGGTGTTCGTCAATCGTGGAAATCACTTTGGGACCCCAAAACTGAATAATAGTCCATGAAACGGGTCAGAATCGGCCGAAACTGCTAGTCTTGGCGACCAACATGTAATCACACCTTGGGGTTCGACAACCATGGAAATCGCTTTGGGACCCCAAAATGATGAGTAATAGTCCATGAAAGAGCCCAGAATCGGACAAACCGAGGATTATTGATGAACAGTGAGTTTGTGTGTGTATGAACGACACGTAAGCGCAACTTGGGGTTCAACAACTATGGAAATCGCTTCGGTACCAATAAATGGTAAGTAATAGTCCACGAAACGGGTCAGAATTGGCCAAAACCGTGAGTGTTGACGACGGACACGTAAACGCACCCCGGGGATCCTCAATCGTGGAAATCGCTCTGGCACCCCAAAATGATGAGTAATAGTGCTCGAAACGGACCAGAATCGGCCAAAATCGTGAGTGTTGATGACCGACATGTAAATGCACCCCAGGGTTCGTCAATCGTGGAAATTACTCCAGGGCCCCAAAACTGAGTAATAGTCCAAGTAACGGGCAGAATCGGCCCAAACTGCGATCGTTGATGACCGACACGTAAGTGCACCTTGGGGTTCGACAACCATGGAAATCGCTTTGGGACCCAAGAACGGTGAGTAATAGTCCACGAAACGGATCAGAATCGACAAAAACCGCGAGTGTTTATGACCAACACGTAAGCGCACCCCGGTGTTTGTCAATCGTCGAAATCACTTCGGGACCCCAAAACTGAATAATAGTCCAAGAAACCGGTCAGAATCGGCCCAAACTGCGAGTCTTGACGACCAACACGTAATCACACCTTAGGGTTCGACAACCATGGAAATTGCTTTGGGACCCCAAAACGTTGAGTAATAGTCCATGAAAGAACCATGGAAATCGGACAAACGTTGAGTATTATTGATGAATGATACATAAACGCACCCCGGGGTTCGTCAATCATGGAAATCGCTCACGGACCCCAAAACTGTAATTAATAGTCCATGAAACGGGCCAGAATAGGCCAAAACAGGGATTGTTGATGACTGGCACGTAACTGCACCTTGGGGTTCAACAACCATGGAAGTCGATCTGGGACCCCAAAACGGTGAGTAATTGTCCATGAAACGGGTGAGAATCGACAAAAACCGCTAGTGTTATTGGCCGATGCTGAAACGCACCCCGGGGTTCCTTAATCGTGGAAATCACTCGAGGACCCCAAAATAGTAAGTAATAATCAATGAAACGGGCCAGAATCGGCCAAAACAGTGTGTGTTGATGAACGACACGTAAGTGCAACTTGGGATTCAACAACTATGGAGATCGCTTCGGGACCCCAAAACGGTAAGTAATAGTCCACGAAATGGGTCAGAATTGGCCAAAACTATGAGTTTTGACGACGGACACGTAAACGCACCCCGGGGATCCTCAATCATGGAAATCGCTCTGGCACCCCAAAGCAATGAGTAATAGTGCTCGAAACGGACCAGAATCGGCCAAAAAGGTAAGTGTTGATGACCGACACGTAAATGCACCCCGAGGTTCGTCAATCATGGAAATCACTCCGGGACTCCAAAACTGAGTACTATTCCAAGAAACGTGGCAGAATCGGCCCAAACTGCGATTGTTGATGACCGACACGTAAGCGCACCTTGGGGTTTGACAACCATGGAAATCGCTTTGGGACCCAAAAACGGTGATTAATAGTCCACGAAACGGGTCAGAATCGACAAAAACCGCGAGTGTTGATGACCGACACGTAAACGCACCCCGGTGTTCGTCAATCGTGGAAATCACTTGGGGACCCCAAAACTGAATAATAGTCCATGAAACGATCCTCAATCGTGGAAATCGCTCTGGCACCCCAAAATGATGAGTAATAGTGCTCGAAACGGACCAGAATCGGCCAAAATCGTGAGTGTTGATGACCGACATGTAAATGCACCCCAGGGTTCGTCAATCGTGGAAATTACTCCAGGCCCCAAAACGAGTAATCGAATCGGTCGAATGACAAACACGTAAGCGCACCCGGTGTTGTCAATCGTCAAATGCTAGTCTTCGGCCCAAACTTGAGGCGACCAACATGTAATGACACCTTGGGGTTCGACAACCATGGAAATCGCTTTGGGACCCCAAAACGATGAGTAACTAAATCAATAGTCCAAGAAACTTGGGACCCGAATCTGCCCAATAGTCCAAGAAACCAAATGATCGCCCAGTCTTGCGAAGTCTTCAACACGTAAGCACACCTTAGGGTTCAACAACCATGGAAATCACTTTGGGACCCCAAAACGGTGAGTAATAGTCCATTAAACAACCCAGAATCGGACAAACCGGGGATTATTGATGAACGATACATAAACGCACCCCGGGGTTCGTCAATCCTGGAAATCGCTCACGGACCCCAAATCAGTTAGTAATAGTCCATGAAACGGGCCAGAATAGGCCAAAACTAGGATTGTTGATGACTGGCACGTAAGTGCAGCTTGGGGTTCAACAACCATGGAAATCGCTCTGGGACCCCAAAACGGTGAGTAATTGTCCATGAAACGGGTGAGAATCGACAAAAACCGCCAGTGTTGATCACCGACGCTTAAACGCACCCCGGGGTTCCTTAATCGTGGAAATCACTCGAGGACCCCAAAATAGTAAGTAATAGTCAATGAAATGGGCCAGAATCGGCCAAAACAGTGTGTGTTGATGAACGACACGTAAGTGCAACTTGGGATTCAACAACTACGGAGATCGCTTTGGGGCCCCAAAACGGTAAGTAATAGTCCACGAAATGGGTCAGAATTGGCCAAAACTATGAGTTTTGACGACGGACACGTAAACGCACCCCGGGGATCCTCAATCATGGAAATCGCTCTGGCACCCCAAAGCAATGAGTAATAGTGCTCGAAACGGACCAGAATCGGCCAAAAAGGTAAGTGTTGATGACCGACACGTAAATGCACCCCGAGGTTCGTCAATCACGGAAATCACGGACTCCAAACTGAGTACTATTCCGAGAACGTGGGTAATCGCCCCAATCGCGATTGTTGACGACCTACACGAAGCACCTTGGGTTTGACAACCATGGAAATCTTTGGGACCCAAAACGGTGATTAGTCCATTAAACGGTCAATCGATAAAAACCGCGAAAGTGTTGATGATCGACACGAAACGCACTCCCCGTGTTCGCCAATCGAAATCACTTGGGGACCCCAAAATGAATAATAGTCCATGAAACGGGTCAATCGCTAAACGCTAATCTTGGCGACCAACATGTAATCACACCTTGGGGTTCACAACCATGGAAATCGCTTGGGACCCCAAAATGATGAGTAATAGTCCACGTAAGCACCTGGGTTTGACAACCATGGAAATCGCGGGACCAAAAACGGTGATTAGTCCACGAAACGGGTCGAATCGACAAAAACCATGAAAGTGTTGATGATCGACACGTAAACGCACTCGGTGTTCGTCAATCGTGGAAATCACGGGACCCCAAATGAATAATAGTCCATGAACGTTTCGGCATCAATGAGAAATTAGGATACAATCCCCAGTTTATTGATATCGAAATTTAATTAAGATCGTGCACTATGCGAAATACGAAATTCCGATTCTTATTTGCCACTATCATAATTGATGGGTAAAATAAAGTCAATGCTAACTGCAAAACTAAATAAGCCCATCGTTGACCCAAAATTCCATGGATAGCTAAAATCCGAAGCAACTGTTCGAAAACCCCGCTTTTATTTACACCAAAATTATAGCCCATACTGGTAAAGAAACGGTGGAATGCAAACGTTACTTAGATCAACAAAACACTCGTTGACATGTATCGCTGCCCAAACGTTGAATATCAGCTATTAGCCAACCACTGATCTTATGAACCGAAACTGAAATATGGAATAGTCAAGGATAATCGGGAATCGACCAATCACAACTTGACGTATCAATCAACGTAAGAACACCTGAAGGTTTAAAAACAAGGCAATGGGAAAACCATGATCCCGACCACAAACGTGGGATAACATAATCAAACGGAATATACGGTTCGACGAACAAACCCCAGTTGTAATCGTCAAATCCCAGGCAACAGTATGGAATGACCGACCAACGGGTAATGCATAAAGTCAATGGACCCAAAACTGAGTTGTTATCGTGACACGAGGTCCAATCAATGAAACCAAAACGATAATAGACGCAAAAAGGGCTAAGGAAAACTGATGAAATCGACAAAGTAATTCACGAACGGTCAAACCCGTCGATCATGGAAAACAACCATCCACGTAACGGAATGCCCACAAACTGAGAAAGTCACCGATGACTGAGTTGACAACGAGTAACCGAAAAATGAATAACCGCAAATATAATGTCAGAATGGCGACACCAAATCGTAGTAGGCAACAGTAATTCCACGTGAACGATACAAATAATATCCATGAAAGAAAGAGCCCGAATCGGACAAGCGAGATTATTGATGAATGATACATAAGCGCACCCGGAGTTCATGGAAATCGCTTACGGACCCCATCGATCAGTAATAGTCCATGAAAGTAAACATCACCCAAATATGAGTATGCACGAAACGGGTATCCGAAACCGTGGGTAATATCAGTAAGCACGGGACCATAATGTAAACCACCCCGAAACAAAACGGTATAGATAAGTAAATACTGGCTAGAATGAAAACTGGTTAATCAATCGTAGAAATCTCCGACCCAAATAAGAATACCAAGATGAATTCGCCAAACTGAGTGTCGCAACTGAAATCGTCGACCCAATCGGAAACCGGTCACAAAATGAGATCAGACCTAAGAACGGAGTTACGACCAAAATACCTGTCAATCAAAAACGGCCTAGATGTCCAAAACAGTAATCGCGAAACCGTGATGCCAAACGTAAAGCCTAGGACCCAAATCAGATTGTCGACAAATATCAAGGGCTTAACCAATCGCGAAATCATGGACCAAAATCAACGTATTTGCAATCGATAATACCCGACCCAACTGATTAGTAAAACCTGAACCCCACACAAGAGACTTGAGGGACAACCATGAAACAGTCGACCAAAAACGGAGAATAGTAACAACGGTCAATCCAAAACCGCAGTGTGACCAAACAATAGTAAATGTACCATGAACCGTCGAATCGCAAATGGAATCGCCAAACATAAATAGTCCAACGGGTCCAAACTATGAGATCGGACCCACAGTAGTAATGCACAATGGATCTGGGAAACAAGTGTGAAAGCCAGAAAGCAGAATCGACAAACCTGAAGTTGCGAAACCTGTCCAACATGGAATAGCCAAAGACCATGAAGTCGCCAAGATCAACGAGTAAACGGCATAAAGCAACGTGATGCCCAACAGGATAGCCAGTGCAAAAGCAATCCAAAGAAGTTTTAGACCACAAATGACCATTGTCATCAAACAAGAACCTGTCCAAACGATGAATGCTGGACCAAACGGTCAAAATCCAAAGGTACGAAAACCGAGAAATTGCATGAAAATCAGAAATCACCAACGGTTGAAGAAAGCAACTGGGTAACACAATCCGTCAATCATGGAAATCGCTCACGGACCCCATCGGTTAGTAATAGTCCATGAAACGATTAACGCACAAACAGAATCTGTGACAACAATCGCCTGATAACCAGAATTGGTAATCGCCAAACGGAGTAATGTATGAATGCAGAAATCGGGTCCGAGCGCAAACGCAACTTGGACCACCATGAAACGCCGACCCCAAACTGAATGTTAGAACGACCAAATGCAAACGTGAGTATTGATGATGGACAACGAAATCACGGGTCCAACGGACAATCACCATTAAAACGAATCGATCCAAACCGGGCATGAAATCGATGGTAAAACGCAATGCCATGGTAAATGAACGCAAGACCCAACTTGGAATCATGAAAACGGCGAACTACCCAAACGGGACCAAACGACAGTGTGCCAAATGGGACCATAAATGTACGGGACCCAAACGGTGAAATGCCAGCAATACAATGGAAATGGGCAACCAAAATGGTGTATGCCAACACCAATCGCCAATAACGTGAATGATCCACGATGGACCAAAGGAAGTAAAGTCGAGAAAGGCAGCCAAAACATGATGAAGACGACAAAATCGCCTATGATCCAAACTTGGAATCCCCAGACCCAAACGTAAGTCCTAGATCTAAACAATGACGCAACGCCAAATGATGTTGATGACCCAGTAAGCACCCGGTTGCACCACGGAAATCGCCACCAGAAACGATTGTCAAACGAATACCAATCCAAAACGGATGTATGCCAAACAGATGTGCACCATGGTAAGCCAATCGGAATCATATACCTGAAAATCGCGCGTCAACACACGTAACGGCGAAATCAATAAAACCTAAGGAAATAGCACATGATGCAAACCGAGTTTGAAGAACACGACCCAAATGTTAAAAACGGTCGCCCCAAAACGTGAGCCAAACGGTCATTGGTCAAACCAGGTTGCGACGAAACGGAAATATCTGGACCAAATGATCCGACCCAAGATGAGTAAAGCTGTCAAGAAACATGATGCCGACAATAGTCAAGTATGATAAACGGAGCCAAATACGAGTTTATGCTGATAAGGCCGGGCCCAAAACCAGTATTGTGGAACGCCAACGCACTATGGGTCAACACGTGGAATGCGACCAAAGGAAATATGTGCCTAAATGACGAGAGTGTAAAATCCACGTTAAGACGACACAAACCCGAGTTATCGGAAACCGAACAACCCAATAGTGCTAAACGAACAGAACGGGTTCAACGCACATATGACCAGGTTCGTCAGAATCCCACAAACGACTGAAGTCAAAGTCCATAATACAGATTGGACAACCAGTGAAATGTTACACAGAAACTGGGTCCAACGTTGCCACAAAGTGTAATCACAAACCGATATTAGATGAACAGAACCCTCCCAAAGTAAATGCTTAGGACCCAACAATCCATAAAGGTCGAAAGCCAAATCGTTAACCCAAATGAATCAGCCTGATCACAACCAGAATCTTGACAAAACGAGTATAGTCGCACAAACGCTTCGAAATGTTATCCACAACGACCCCTGAGTGACAACCAGGAAAATGTGGGACCAAATATAGCGATAGCCAAATCACGTAAAATCAGCCCTAAGTGTAACAACCAGGAAATTGGCCCAAATCGGTTAGTAATAGTCCATGAAACGGGAACTCGACAAACCGAAGTATGAAGATAGCAACCCAAACGAATGAGTCCCCAAACGTGAATCCAAGGCCATGAAGTTTGAATCGGCCGACCCAAACTGAGTACACGGATATCGACAACGGAATGACAAATGGTGAGTAAACCACAAGAGAATTGGCCAAAACGTAAGTTAATCGAACGACAGAGTAGCAATCAGAACGAATGAAAACCAGAACGGCCGATCGCCAACACATGTGAATGACCCGATAAGCGCACTGGAATCGCCACACCAAAGACCGGATTCAAAACGAAATAGCCAGAATGGTCGATGATACGATTAGAGCACACCGGTTCCACACGTGGAATATCCGGAAACCCAAATGTTAAATAGCCAAGCAATCGTAACAACGGATTTGATGACCGCGATAACTCGGTTCCCAATCAGTCATCGTGAAACCAGATATAAATCCAACACATTGTCCAAACGGAAACGTCTTGGCCACAAACTGACTAACTGTTAAATTAACGGTAATCCCCAAACCGAGTTTGACGAAAGCCAAACCACTGAATCGCAAACCGGGAATACTTGGGACCAAACGATGATAGTCCAACAGCACATGCTTAACACATGAACAATAGTAAAACGATGTCAACCCAATTGGTGGATACAAAACGATGCCTCACGAAACGCACCATGATCTAATGTGCCGAAAGAAGCCAGAGCGCATGGAACATTGGAATCGACACAGGAGTTGTAACGCAAATTAGGCCAACTGGTACCAAAGGTGAGAACCCTAAACCAGTGAAATCGCAACCCATGTTAATAGCTAAATGCACGGACCCAAACGTAGTAAGCAAACCTCGAAAGAATCGAAAAGTTGATCAATCGACACTGCCAAAAAGGTCAAAGACCAAACGCTAACGTAAAACGTGAAGAATCACTTGGGGTTGGACCAAAGGAATCACCTGACCCAAACATGAAACTTAGCAAACGCTGATCGATAAAACGCGATACCACCGAGAACTGGTAACCCGACCCAATGAAATCTGGACCCAAACGATAAGTCCAGACGCAATGCCGAATGGAACACCGACGTATGCACCGACTGTTCCAAAGACGCTGCCCCAACTAGAATGCCGAAACACTAGAACACAAACCTAAATAGTATATAAACACGACGTGCTAATCTGAATCAGCCAACAACAGAGTAATTGAGTTAACCAATCGAATACGCATAGACGCAAACATACGGATGTCACTGAACACTGGATCATCAAAGGTTATCAAAAACGAGTGGAATCCAAACAATGACTTGGCAAAACATGAATCACCGGCCAAACTAGATTACGAAACGCGACCCAAAACAAGTAAAGTCATTAACACGCGCCAACGTGTATCACGCATGAACCGAGTTGACCCAAATGAATACATAAGGATGAGAACGTAAGAAATCGGGTAAACGTATGAGACGCATGAAATCCCGAACACAATCGTGAATAGTTGCAAACGGGCCATGCCAAAACGGTTGTGAGCAATCGAAACACCAGTGATCAACGAACACCGGAATGTCGCAACCAAAATCGGGAAAGTAAAAGGTGACGACATATCGGATCAACAATCCACTGTGATACAACCAGAAATACGTTTGCAACGGGAATCCATAAACCGACCCAAACCAGAATATAGAACGTCAACCAAACGGTTTGTAACTGGCACGACCATCCCGTCTGGGACCCAAAACTGGAATGCCCCAAAAGGAAGAAACAAAGAAATTTTAAAGAAAATAACCCCCCCGGCCTACAAAACCCAACCCCCAAACCCAAAAATAGTAAACCTAAAGCCAAAAGGGAGGTTATGTCGCAGAAACCCTGGGCCCCAAAGGAAAAACCCAAAAAAGAATTTCCAAAAACGGAATGCAAAACCCAGGGTTGAAACCAAAACCCCGGCCCAAACCAGGAAATTTGGGGCCCCAAAAAGGAAATCCGAAAGGGGAACGCAAAAGGGGTTAAAACCAAACGCAACCCCAAAATTGGAAATTTTGGGCCCAAAAGGGAAAAAAAACCAAAAATTTGGTTTAAAGGCCCCCAAAATCAGAAACCCCCAAAATGTTAAAAAATGGGGCCAAACCCAAAAATTTGGGGGAAAACCCCCAAAATGGAGTTAAAAAGGTTAAATTAAAACCCAGGGGCCAAACCGGTTTTAAAGAGAAAAGGAAATTGGGATGGACAAGAAGTTTGGGTTCAACCCAAAAAAATTGGGGAAAAACCCCGGGTTTCCAAAAGGGAAAATCCAAAACCGGGTTTAAAGGCCAAAAACCCCCGTGGGGCAAATAGGCCAAAACGGGATTGTTGGTGGCCAAACATGAAGCGCACCTTGGGGTTCAACAACCATGGAAATCGCTTTGGGACCCCAAAACGGTGAGTAATAGTCCACGGAACGGGTCAGAATCGATAAAAACCACGAGTGTTCATGACCGACGCGTAAACGCACCCCGGGGTTCCTTAATCGTGGAAAACACCCGAGGACCCAAATAGTGAGTTATAGTCCTTGAAACGGGCCAGAATCGGCCAAAACTATCAATGTTGATGTCCAACGCGTAAACGCACCCCGGGGTTCGTTAATCATGGAAATCACTCTAGACTCCAAAATAGTCAGTAATAGTCCATGAAACGGGCCAGAATCGGCCAAAACAGTGAGTGTGTGTGTGTATGAACGACACATAAGCGCAACTTGGGGTTCAACAACTATGGAAATCGCTTCGGTACCACAAAATGGTAAGTAATAGTCCACGAAATGGGTCAGAATCACTACAAAAAAATACACTTCCGTGATGATACGTGTTTGTCATAGTAGGTCGCGTTTTTTGTCATGCATGTACATCCATGACAAATTTATGACAAAATCAAGATAATCATACCTGTGCTGTCGTAATAGTGTTCCATGACATTACCAAAATTATCATCACGGAAGTGTCCACTTCCAGGACGATAAATCACGCGTCACAGAAGTGCTTCCATCAAGGGTGACCGACACGTGGCATCCATCGTAACGGAACGCCGTTAAGCTATCATGTCGGGTTTTGGATCTGATAACCCGTTAACAACCCTGACCAATGGGAAATTTCCACGTGTAAAATTCTTATTGGTTGGACGAAACACGTGTCACCTCGTCAGTGGGTTAGATAGGCGCCTATGATACGTCAAGACGTGCCACGGCCCACCACTGGCCCATTGAGCTTACAAAGCCGATCCGTTTGACTTGGTCAAAAGTTAACGGGCTGGCCCATGAAAAGCCTGTTAACGGTCTCATCGCAAATAGCCCATTTTACGGCCCGTTAACTCACAGCCCGTTAGGCACTAAAGGAAATCGGCCCAACAACGTCATGTGGGCCGTCGAATATAACACCAGCCCATTTCACTTTCGGCCCATGTATGGCCCACGACGTCTTTCAGCCCATATGAGGCCTTCGCATCTTTCGGCCCTTTACAGGCCCACGGTGACTCTAGCCCATGATGAACAGTAATTTTCTTTGTACCCGTTAACGGCCCGTGATTTACATGGCCCGTTTCCAGCCCGTGTTAGCTTTCGGCCTATTGACGGCCCGTACGTTCTTGGGCTCCTTTTGGGCCCTCGATTACTTCCGGCCCGTTACTGGCCTATTCCCCTAATGGGCCAAATTCGGGGCACATGGCAAGAGTCGGCCCGTTACTGGCATGTTCCCCAAATGGGCCAAATTCGGCCCATGGCAAGAGTCAGCCCGTTACTGCTTGTTACCCTAATGGGCCAAATTCGGCCCATGGCAAGAGTCGGCCCATTTCTGGCCAGCCCGTCCTATATTCTGTCCCATTAACGATCCGTTATGCCTGTGATAGAATTAAGCTTTTCGATCCTCTGACTGTTAACGGCCGTTACCGTCTTTGAGCGATACCAATTACGCCGACACGCCCATGTAGACCCATTTATCCGACGGCCCGAGGCCCACCGATTACAGGCCCATTTATCAACGGCCCGAGGCCCACCGATTACCGGCCCATTTATCAACGGCCCGTATATGGCCCATGGGTAGTTGCGGCCACTAGCAAACGAGGGAAAAAGAATACTAGGAAATAAATAAGGCCGAAACTAACGCTAGGCTATTAAGCGATTGCACAGATTACATCCACTCAGCATCAAAGATCGCCACCAGTGCAAATATAGGGAACACCCTACACTATACAAAAATGGCTTGCTGTTTTCTTCAGCCGGTGGCTGCACGTTAAGAATAAATTTTGTATCGCACCAAAACAAACTACAACTATATAACAAAAGGAAGGTTGGCATAAAACTTAACAGTCTAGCAGATAAATGCACCACCAGAAGTTCAGAAGCTTGGTTCATTTGACCTGACTATTATGTTTTCATGCTGTATTGTCCGATGGAGCACCATAACCCTCGCCTTCATTTCCCCTAGGCTCCTGAACAACATAGCAAATGTCTGATAGTCTGGTTTCAAAACCATGCATATCTTGACGACATTGAGCAATGTTTCTCCTTGTTTCACAAAGGGCCTCTGTTAGGGAATGTACTTTTGTCTGGAGGGCAGATACAACATTGCTTTGAGCTTGCATATCTTGATCATGAGGCAGTTTGGACGATATTGCCTTAACAACCAACCCAGTATTACGCAGGAACGTGCTTTTGGCTTTCGTTAGTGGACAGTCTTGACCCACTGCAGCAAGAGCTGACATTGCGGTTATAGTTGCCTCGCCACCTTCAGAAGGTGGCGGTTCCACCATTTTTTCATAGCTCGCTGAAAAGTTGAGGTTTTACATTAGTAGTACTAGAACAGAAGATATTAAGAAGGCAGCAAAACCAAAAAAATAGCTTTGGTCTATATACAGAACTTATTCTGGTGAACCCATGTAAAATATTAGTTGTATTTTATTGCAAAGTACATAATAAAACCAGGTTCCAAACATATGACCATGTACCATCGCTAATGTATTGTCTATTTCTTCACATTGTATCGAGGGCTAAGGATAAAGAGACGAAGTTTATAATCTGGTAAGCATAGTATGACATCATTCATATCACAAAACAAGCGAGAATGACAAACAGCAATTGTAACATTGTGTGGGCAAGTCCAAGCCGAGAACTAGATTACGGGTCAAGATCAAAGGAACATCACTCCTCCCTTTTAAACCTTGTAAGGTGCAATGATACGCTAAGACAATTGTGTATAAAATTGAAAAGAGTAATAGACATTGGCTGCAAACCATGAAGTTCAAGGCACAAGTCAGAGTAAGTAGTAGTTAAAAGGCATGAGGATTAAGGACTTACAAAAACGGCTTTGACTGGTGTAGTCATGCCCTTCTTCTTGCTGGTGTGACAGTCCTTGAAGATTTCCACAGCATTTGGTTCAGGTACTTTTTGGTCCTTGCGGGCTTTCCTCTGCATTTCGAACAAGTCAATATAGATCTGATAATATGGTACATCAAAAAGAGTGAAATATATAGCTAATTACAAGAGCCTTGCAGTGTGCAATATAGCTACGAGATCCTGTCGTCTGTTGGAATTTCACTTCGTACGATTGGCCTTGTTCTTTGAATAGTTCACCTACAAGAAGATTGATTTGTGTGGCACATGCGTCAATAGGACTTCAACATGTGATCTGATCACATATATATAATGTACCTGATACTTCGGATCAGACCAGTGTTTAACAAGGCCCCTCCGGTCTTCATCCGATATATTTTCCCTTTGGAGATGTTTGGGAAAGTTCACTGTTAGCCTTGCCTTCAAAGTGAGTTTTCCTCAAGTTATACCGATACTGTCGCAGAGCAGACTTGAAAACATGGGTGCAAGCTTTTCTGGTTGCATCATCTTGGCTATCCAACTTGAACCTCATTTGTTGAAAATTATGGGAGTCTCATTATCAGCAACCTAGAAAGTATGGGACAGAGCAAGACGATATTACTAGTTTCCATACATAACCATACTTACAGAAAATGGTTGAGGAAGGTGTTGAACTGGGTTTCGTCTTTGTCATTCCTGTACTGAAGGCCAGTTCTTTTAGCAGCTTAAAAAATAAGCCGCCTCCTCCTCAGCTTTTCTCATAAGCCGCCATTCTTATTTACTAGGGCTTCTAAACTAGTTGTGGGATAATTAATTTAGAAGTCTCGATAAATTTACGAGGCGGCTTATTTTTTAAGCTGGGGAGAGGTAGCTTATTTTTTAAGCCTCCCAAAAGAACTGGCCCTGAATCCATGTTGGGAGGATACGTACATGACACCTAACGGCAACCGTTGCCTCTGATACTAACTTGGCTGACTCTGTAGCATCACGTGGCCTTTTTAAACCTACCTCAAAACGGATCTCCATTCTTCCTCCTCTAGATTTAGTTAACCTATCGAGCATTATCCCTGATGTTTGTTTCCTCTTGCGCCTAGGTCCTAGTACAACAACGAACATAGGAAGTGTTAGTGTACATCAAACTGTGAGACTACATATAAAGAAGCATGCAACTGTAACTTGACTCCAGCAACTACCTTCTTGCTATTGAAGCTCACAAGGTTCATCTGATATTGCAAACTCGTCTTGTGTCAAGAGTGCTTGGGAAGTAGTGTCAGGTGGCAAGGGAGCTTGGGAACGTGCTGCTAGCTCAGTTGACGCACGAGTATGTCATGCAACTGGTAGTACTGTGGTAGGTGTTGCAAGAACTAGGGTTGTCTTTGCTTGTTTGGTGGCAGCTATTTGTTTCTGTTTGGCTTTTTTTGCAGCTTGTGTAGCATGGGATGCCGTGTTTATAGAATTTTCCGCTGGACTTTCACCTTCTATTGCACCATCGATGCAATGAGAATCTGCAGGATTCATCCGCTTCTCATTCCCTACCATTCTGTGTTTCTTCCTCTTTCTTTGTGCCATGTTAAGTCAAGCCGACAAGAAAAACGAATAACAATTTAGTTCTTCAGAACAAATTTATGCATGACGTAGATGAACTAAACTTTGATGTTAGACAACCACATGATAGGAGGATGTAATATGTATGAGAAACAGGACGGAAGAGATAACCAGAACTATGATGTGTAAACTAAGAAGAAGACATTTCACCAAATTAGAAGCAATGCAATGGAAGGTAGACACCATATGAAAGATGCTACAAATATCGCTTTAACAAGTTAACAGTGTCTCAGCATAAATGGCGTTTAAACAAATGTGAAGCAGCACAAGAAATAAATCATATGCAAGATGCAAACAACATCACACTACCATGTTAGAGGTCTCTCGTCATTAGTGCCATTGCATATTCACAGCTTATGATGTGTAAACTAAGGAGAAGGCATTTCAACAAATTAGAAGCAATGAAAGCTAGACACCATATGAAAGATGCAACGAATATCACTCTACCAAGTTAAAATTGTCTCGTCATAAGTGTCATTTCAACAAATTAGTAGTACAAGCTAGAAAAGAATGTGAGATGTAACCTATATCACACTCCGAAGTCAAACGTGTCTTATGATAAGTGATTGTTGTAGGTTACACAACAGTAGTAATTTGATGTAAGAACATGGTGTGATAGACTGATATTGTATGTTCTAGAAACAGGAACACGTGTCTTATTCAAGTATAATGTGTAGAGTAAGCAGATGGAATTCAACAAAATCAGAAGCAATACAAGCTAGACATCACACATAACATGCAACCACATATAACAGTGCCAAGTTAGAGGGAGCACTAGTGATGCTGCACTAGGGGAGACGTGCTCATCATAAACACATCTTTGTTGAGTGTTTATGCATGTGTTGTCTTGGAAATCATCTTGGGGGTGTGGAGGAGTAGAAACTGTAGAGGCCCTCCATTTGGAAGGAGCACCTTTATCCGCTGCCTAGCTAACTTCCTTCCGCTTTATTGATTTTGAATTGTCAAGTAAAACCGACAAGAAAAAGCAATAAAATTCTCTCTTCAGAACTCATTCATGCATGATACTGACAATCACTACTTTGATGTAAGGCAAACACATGATACCAGGATGGAATATGTACGAAAAACAGGATGGCATGGCATGTTCACAACTATTTGTGTAAACAAGCAAAAACCATTCCAGCAAATAAGAAGCAATGCAAGCTAGACACCACATGAAAGATGCAACCAATATGACTCTGCCAAGTTAAAAGCGTCCAATCATAAATGGAATTTCAACAAATTAGAAGCAGCGCATGCTACAAATCATATGAAAGATGCAACTAATATCGCACTACATATACTAAAGGTGTCTCGTCATATTGATTGATGCAGGATACAAAAAAAACAATAGTTTTATGTACGGACATGCTTAATAGACAGATGTACTATGTACTAAATACAGGAAGGCATGTCACATTAATAGGTATAATGTCACATTTACAGGAGTATAAACTAAGTAGACTAGCACATGCAGTTTAACCAGATTGGAAGAATTACAATCTAGACACCATATGCAACATGCAACCACATATCACATTTGCCAAGTTAGAGCAAGCACCTGCAATGCTAGTGTAGGGAAATCTGTAATCAACTCTGAGCTACGTTCACTATCTTCATCTAGCATTTCTATTTCTTGACAATCATGTCGGAGGTCGACCTCGCATTCTTTAAATGAGGAGTAGTCCCTTGCACCTGCGTCGTCATAAGTAATTGATGAGGGATACACAAGAACATTAGTTTGATGTAAGAACATGGTTAATACACGATGTACTAGTATGCACCAAAAGCGAAAGGCATGTCATATTCAAAGGTATAATGTGTATGCTAAGCGGATGCAATTTAACCAAATTGGAAGCAATATAAGCTAGACATCCTTTGGAGCGGTAAACATGATCATCTATGACCCGAGAGCACGGTGGGAGGCGGGTTGCTTCGCCACCATCGCGGCTTTTAGTTGGCTTCGGTGATGCTGTCTTTCTTTGGGCTTGTCCTTTGGCTCGCCAAGGCCGACTAGCTATTTGTCTTCGGTGCTCACGGGATGGTGGTTCATGTAAAAATATCTTTCCTTATCTTAATAAAGACCGACTTGACCTTTCAATACAAGCTAGACACCATATGGAACATGAAACCACATATGACACATGAAGTTAAAGCAAGCACACAGGATGGTGGTTCATTGCAGTGAGGTCATCAACTCGAGCAACATTTACCGTCTCCATCTGCGACATTGCACCCTTTATAGCGGTAAGATGTCTTGCCTACAAACATCTGAAGCTAGGCGACTTCTCTCTTTCTTTCTGCTTCTCTTTGGCGGAGAGTCTGAAATACCCTTGCATAAAAACACAATAGTGAGAGTATGGGTGAAGTGTGTGAGAACTAGTGCCTTTGTAAAAGTAGCAGTATAGCAGGTGGCTAAAAATAAATGACAGGAGACATATGATAGCTCTACAACATTGCATGGCAAACAAAATTAGATTCTACTCCGTATGATTTTGTAATATATGAGCACAGAAATGCAGGTACTCCTCCAAAGACACCACCACATGTGGTCATATCTAAGATAACAATCATTGAAAATAAATAGGTCTGTCGATTTTTTTAATGAACCGTCCGATCTATAAGGAACGGGCAGATGGCCTTCGTCTACCTCTCGCCAGTCACTGTTGAAGATCTTTATCGAACCGCCAGCGACCACCGGCCTAGACTCGTGCCTCCGCCACCCCGCCCTCCCATCGACCTCACACCACCGCCGTGCTTGGCAACGCCCTCAAGCCATCCCTTTAATCCCGGCCGACCTCCAGATCAGGCACCAGTAGCTCTAGGCTGCACACGCCCCTAAGATAAACACCAAGGCGCTGCTTCCTCGGCGTAATAGTCGTACTAGCACCTGTTACGCTGGGGAATGCTTCCGTTAATTGGGAATCAACTGGCCAAAAATTGAAATTCAGGGGGGTGATGGACCTCTAGCTAAGGTGAAATAGTATATGAGGAGAAACCTTATGCATCGCGAGTTACTAGGAAGATCTAGTATCAAGAAGAAGCGGTCAACTAGTGTCTTCCGTGGGATGAATATCGTGCAAGCAGAGACGTAAGATTTGCACGAATAAGGGAAGAGGAGTACCTTCTTCGGTTGCCAGTGTGGTCACCTCCACATGTCGCATCGATCTTCTTGTTTTTTGGAGGCAGTTGCGTGCCATCTAGATGAAGCTACAAACCTACCCCGGTTTAGACCTTTGGACGTCGGGCCGGTAGGTTTCACAGGTCGGAGTTATTAGAAAAGTAATTTCCTTGTACTACCAAATATTGGTCTCACGCGGTTTCGGGCAAGTAGAGGCTCTTTTGGTGCTTCGTTCGAAATTTTGAAACACAAGCATTCACGTTTAGAGTACTCTTGAACTATCATGATTGACCTAAATAGACAACGTTATATTTGACCTTGTATGTTTGAAAACCTCATTAAATTATCCGCTTCCTTTTGAAGTTTTGACACTTGAAAATCCTATAACTACGATTATTTTGGAATGGAGGAGCTAAATTTGAATCTATTTTGTACACGACTACATATGCTATTATGTACAAAATCAGAGCGAAGGTTGGTACCCCCATAGTTTAGGTATGGTTTACAAATGCCATGATATCAAATTCAAATAATTGAATGGACTTCATGTTGAATTTGATTTTTTTAAACCACCTTAGGTTGAATACAAATGTATGCTAGTTCATAGGTAGCTATTTATAAATGTATAATGTGCTTTACACACACAACATGACCTATACTCACGTTTATATTCGATTGCTAAAGCGGTGAATTGTCTGGAGTTCAAAATACTAACTTTGTGGATCAATTGTGTCGAATAATAACATAGACATGCTCAAATTCGATAGAATCTAGATGTCTGATGGACCAATGACCGCTCCTTACGCGAATTGCAAATATCATGATCCCATCCTAATATTTGGATACAATTTATATCTTTAATCAATGTGTAGAGTAGTCTTTTACGTGTAGTTTCACTCTCCATCAGTGGTCTCTCACACATGCTCACACACTCTCTCCCGAGGTGTCTTTCTCGCACACATGCTCTAGATATAACCCTCCCCTCCTCTCGTAACCATTTACAATTGTTTTCACTAACCTTTATCACAAGCACTCTTCCTCTCGTAAACATACACATGCACAATCCTCATCGACCCTTTCTATATACATGGACCTGCTACGTGTCTCATGTACGCACATTATCTTTACGCCTATCTCTCACGCATTATCTCACACCTCTCTTCCTAATCGACGAGTATGATTCTAGCAGAGCATTCTATAGGATGCCCCTTAAAGTTAGGTTGGATGAATAGTAATATCAGAGATAAAGGGGTTACCATAGTCCGAGAACCTAGGGTTACAAATCCTAGCCTGCTTTGTCAGTGGACACAGAGTCCTTCTAAATTCTGCTATCTTTGACTTGTATGACTAGTCATCCATGGGTCTTGCTAAATGTGTCATGGGCCGACCAATGTGGCGCAGGACGAAACCGAACGAAGGGCCTCACCTCGACCCACCGGACCTCACGCGGTGACACACCCTCTGCCCCCACGTCTCATTATCTTCTCACACCCACACATACCAACACAAACACCACACACACAGAAAATTTCTCCTGGTCCCTCTATTCCCTCCCCCCTTGCATATACACACTCAAGGGAATGGAATCTCTTGTCATGACGTCATATTCGTCTCTCTCTCTAGACCACTCTCATTTCTCGTGCTATCTCCCACGCCCCGTCGGCCCCTCTATCCATGCCTCTCTCGAATACGTAATACACACATACCTCTCTAGGCCCCGCCAAATGCATCAACTACACATTCACACATGTTACATCACGTACCCAATTCATCTAAAAAGCCCTCTCTTCACGTTTAGTTCGCATACAACATTCCTTTTGAATAAAGTGTGGCCAAAAAATATTTTAGAGTTTCTACATATATACAACATTACAAAGTTATATGGAGGAGTACGAACGCTAATTTGCATTGCATTGTGTCTGCAATGATATTTATTCCGCACTGTGAATTTGTATATTTTTATACTATATACAAAGTTAGTCATAATAAAGAGAAACGAAGAGCATCTCTCTCTCCATCGCATACCCCCCCCCCCCGGTATGCCCCTTTCACGTATGCACACAAAACTATCTCTAGGTCCTCTAAAAGTAAGCCCCCAGAAAATTCACGCGTGTTTCATCTTTCTCTCGCGATATATGTAATGCCGATCATTGTATTTGAAGAGAAAGCACGATACATACATTGGACTTCATAATCCACTCATTACGGTCACTGTTTACGTTTAGTGGCTATTATACAGTCACGGGCTCACCCTACAACTTTGTATTTGCTCATGACATGACTAGTTGACCAGTTAAACGCTCCACGTGGCACCTCTAGTGTTGCATCACATTATCTCACTAACATCGTGCCCACCTATCGACTTGTATCTACTCTACATCTACACTATTATAAAATACATAAAATACACTCTTATAAAAACAGAGTTGGTGATGATGGTGTGCCTGCCATCCTGCAATATAGGCCATCCGATTTATATCTGATGGATAGGAAAGAAACTATGGCAATTTTGCAAAAAGGTACCCACACACCTCTCCACATTTGCAAATAAGGCCTTCCCTCGTTCATTCTTTTCTCTCACAAGATAAACAAGTCATACAAATGCATCCTGATGTTACGTGCAACGCACGGGCATCTTGCTAGTAAGAATGAAAACAAACGACAAAAAAATATTTTGACGGTGGTTCAAGTCATGACCCATGAGCACAGCGGACAAGGTGGCCTTGTATTGGTATCTTTGAGCCGTCTGTTTTAACACACAGGAGCTGGTGTGGTGATTATACACACACGCACGCATGCACACGAACTCCATCCACGCAACACTCACACAAACACACGCAGCCACGCACGCACGCAACACTCACACGTACACACGCAGCCACGCACGCACGCAACACTCACACGCACACACGCACGCATGCATGCACACACCAGTACACCACACGACCAACACACACTCTCATGCTCAAGTGCTCAACCTACACATGCATGCACACACATCAGGCCTTGATAGACACATACACAACCAGGTGATTCCCGCGCACGGGTTGGAGCCTTGTCGCGCCTGCGTAAATTTGTGTTTATTTGACTTTTTCCCTATGCGAACTGACAGGTGGGACCCACAAGGAACGTGGTCAATTTAACTAGTCAACATGGCACCACGCAGACTATTTGGCCGGTCAACAGAGAGCAATCCGATGCTGAACTGTGAGCAAGTGACTGGATAATCACCGCAAAACGTATATGGTGACCGTAATCAGCTTATTCTGAAGTTCGATGACCGTATTACGCTTTTCTCTCTGTAGGCCCTCCAAAACTACATCTCTACACGTTCTCGCATGTTGCATCTAACAACTATGCAATACAGCACTACTACTACACTCTAACACAATAAATCATATGTGTTTTTAGTTTTACTAGATATCATATTGTTACTTATAATAATTCAGTTTGCATACATTAAAATTGCCTTTGAAATGTATGGCCTGTATCATCTATCGCGCGGGAAAAATCCCGCCCTTTCCTATTTAATCGGGTTTGTATCGATGGATCGTGCGAAACAGCAAAACTATAGTACTATACGGTACAAGTGACAGTTCAACATGGGCGTCGTGTAAATCTACTCCTCCGTCAGAAGAGTGGAGCGCTCGCTTTCATAAATCTTCTAGTCCCTTTCGCTGACATGTGGGACATCAAGATACCGGGTCCATATGCCATACCGGAATACAGTGCAGAGCAGCCTGGGTGAAGCACCCCAGTCATGGCGCCGGCGTAGTAATTAGCAATGAGGCGTCAAATCACAAAGCTGCACCTTTCCCGTAGTTAAGTTGGAGGGACAAAGTAATAATGCTAAAAAAAGTTGGAGGGATGAAGCAACCATCATTTCACTCGTTGCTGAATCCACTTCTCCCTCATCTTGTTCAACTTAACCATGTGTTACTTCTGCCGTTGTTCAGCCTCATGTGGGACGCGGATCATCTTGGTAAAGCACTGACACGTGGGACCGCATGTTAGCAAAACGCCAGGACAACGTCCTCCGAAAATAAGAAACCTCCCCCGCCATCCGCGCGGCAAAATCACCTCCTTTTTACTAATCTTTGATTCTATAATTTTTTAGATCAATATAATTGAGATTTGTATAGATAGCACACAGGAGCAAAACCAAGTGGTACAGTTAAGGGCATCCACAATGTGTAGCCAAATGTGAAAATAGCTTTTGGCATCGTGGGAACCATTGTGGACGCTGTTGCCAAAACCAAAAAGATGGAACCGAAGCTCCCTGATTGATTGATTGAAGGAATAGAAAAATGCAATGTCTCTCCTCTTTCTCCCATTCTTGGACGCATGTAGTACAGTATAGAGCATAGAGTCTACTCCCCTGTCCCTTCTATCACAAATCACAAAGTAGTGAGGCATCAAATCACAAAGCACTGACGAAGCAACCATCATTTCACTCTTCGCTGACTCCGCTTCTCCATCGTCTTCTTCGAGAAACCATCTCACCGCACTAGTACTCCTAGTAGTAGTACTAGTAAAGGACTTCCTGGATGCAAATAAGGCGGTTGTCTCGGCTTGCAGGCGGCACTAGCGAACGACTTACCATGGTCTCCCTCAATGGTGTTCTCCGTCGAACGCACTTCGCCAAACCACAAAAAAAAAATTCGTCGACGTCACCGCAACGGGCAAGGAATTAAAATATAGTTACTACCTCCATTTTTTTTGTACACAAGGCCAGTATATCAAAATTACAATTTGCAAAGGGCCACTAACACTAATCGAGGCAAAAATGATGGGGTTAGCAACCAAGGACATTAATATCCCCTGCATGCATGCGGAAGTGAGAAGGTTCATTTGCATGGCGCTGCATTAATCAAGCGATGAGGAGTGAGATCATTAGCTCTTTGGTCTTTCGAGAAAAAAATACGCATTAATTGACACCTGGTACGAGGATTTGTATCGATTAAATCCCGCGAAGGAAAACCCCGCCTTTCTTTTTTAACACTAGTACTCCTAGTACGTACGTACTTATCCTGTTTGGGTCTAGGCCTTGCATTGCCAAACTTCGCCACACATTTTTGCCAAGCTTGCCTAAATTTTTCAAAATGAAAAGGAGGTACACTTGCGCATGGCTGTCGCGGTCGCACCGCACCCTCACACGGTCACTCCTGCACGTCGCGGTCGCACCGCACCCTCACACAGTCGCTCCTGCACGCCGCAAACCCAACCAAGGGAAGGCACCCTCACTGACACGTGTTGTCGCATGTGAACAAACCAAACTCAGCCATCCTATCGCTGACACATAATTTTCGTTCATAGAGTATGTTTATCCAAACGCATGTTGGGGAGTATCCGTACGGCCCGTGCGGTGGTCTGTTGGGGAAGAAGAAGAGGTGAGGAAGAAGGAAAGAAGGGTTAGGAGACATAGGATATTCATCCAACCGCCTGAAATAGTAGACTGACCCAAGTCAGACGACTTGCATAACAAATAGTATGTTTTTACACAGCAAAAGATCCATAAAAACAACAACATAAAGAAAAACTATCACTGCTCGCGGAAAGAGACGGCCTCGTCATCTTTGGCTGCCGGCGCGAACTAGCCGTCGCTGCCGATGTGTGTCTCCGCACCGTGGTTGTCCTCGGTCTCCAACTACTCATTCAAGCGGAGCGTGCGGGTGCTCTGCACGGACGAGAGCACAGCCCGGTTCAAGTCGAGGATGTCCGGTTCTGCCTGCAGGAGGGCCTCGATGGCAGCGGCATCTGCGCGCTCCGCGTCGAGTCGAGCCTCCGTCGCCTGGTTCAAGTCCAGGACTTCCGGTTCCGCCTGCGGGAGGGCATCGATGAGAGCGGCATCCGCGCGCTCTGCGTCGAGTCGAGCCTCCGCCGCCCGGTTAAGTCCGGGACTTCCGGTTCCGCCTGCAGGAGGGCCTCGATGAGAGCGGCATCTGTGCGCTCTGCATCGAGTCGAGCCTCTGCTGCCCGGTTCATGTCCAGGACGTCCGGTTCCTCCCGGAGGAGGGCCTCGATGGCAGCGGCATCCGCGCGCTCCGCCTCAAGTTGAGCCTCCACCGCCTGGTTCACATCCACGACATCCGGTTCCGCCTGCAGGAGAGCCTCGATGGCAGCGGCATGCGCGTGCTCCGCGTCGAGTTGAGCCTCTGCCTCCCGGTCCTCCTTTAGTATCGCCATATTGAACCGCTGGTCCGCCTGCACCATGGGGGACTTGGACACCGGCACGAAGTCAACGTCCATCGTCTCATACCCATCGGGGGCGTTCTGCGCCGCGACCTCCGCAGTGAACATTGGATCGGCTTCCTCCTCCACGTAGCTTGGCTCCAGAGAACTCGGGGATTGGCCCGCCGCAAGGCGAGCTTGGGAACGGAGGTCTGTGGCGCCGACCGCCGCCGCAATTTCTGCGCGGCGCTCCGGCATCAGCATCTTGTAGTAAGTGATCTTGCGGCGCACTATGGCTTTCTGGCGAACTAGAGGACGCTTGATGCGGGCTATGGGATCGAAAGGTGGGGGAATGGGCTAGAGATTTGGTGTGGTTTTATGGCAGTGGCTGGCGTAGGCCGAGCTGCGAAGGTTCTGGTGTGAATAGTGGTTCCGGTGACGACCGGTCAATCGGTTTTCACTGTACATCGCTCTTGTCGCGTTCGTGTTGCAGCCTGGCACGCTGGACCCTCCACGTCGCTCACCGAGTGGAACGCGCTTCGTCTTGCGTTTTTGCTCGCTTGTGGGACCGTAGTTGAGAGCAAACCGATGTCCCTCCCCCTCCCCCGCCCGCGTCATTTATTATACCACCACTCCCTCCGTTTTATGCGGAGTTAATAAAAACAGAGAGAGTATACTACGGATGAGGGTCCCCTGATGTGGCCGAACCCATTGAGTAACTGACATGCGGGGCCTAGCAAGCATGGGGTCCGCCAGTAAGTGACCGAAAGGGAGGGTAAGGCAGGGATACCTATGTCAGAGGATCCACTTCCACTATACTACTTTGACCAAATGTTAGAGTAATAATATATGACATGCAACTTACACAAATGTTAGAGTAATAATATATGACATGCAACTTACACAAAGCATACAGGGTCTAATGCGTTTTTCGAGGCTAACTTTGACCAAATGTTCGAGTAATAATATATGACATGCAACTTACACAAAGCATATGGTCAATTTCCTATGTGAAAGGAGTTTCCAATGATATAATTTTCAGATTATACATCTCATGTACTCCCTCCGTCTAGGTGTGTAAGTCATCTTACGAAAACCAAATAATCCCAAAACACGTAGGCGCGGTGCATTAACTTCTACCTCGTTTCTTGTTTCTTGACATATGAACCAATAAGAGATGAGGGTGTGCATGCTTTTAATGACCTGAGACTATCAAACATGACATCAGTGGTTAGTTCATTGCATGCAATATTAATTAGCAAATAAACATTAATGTCTCTCGTTTTCCCCTCCTCCTTGGTCACGGTGCACAGCCTAAGATGACTTACTCACCTATGTGAAAGGAGTACGATTAATCTTGTCAATGGTCAAATTGGAAACCATCTCGAGTACAAATCTAGGAGTACGTACGAATCTAACAATATTGATTAGGCGTTGTTGAATGTTGATACCTTTTTTATCATAGTAGAGATACTTTGACTACACATAAAACTTATATGTAAAGTAGAAAGGATAGGAGGGAGTATATTGTATGTTCAAAAACGAAACAAACATTGAATACCCTTTATATATGATTTGCGGATGCTATGATCACCGGTTCAAATTTTTGAATCCACCTTAGGTATCACGTGCCCCCACTCATTCCCTCTCGATTTCATCTCGGGGTCCGGAGATCTATTGAAAGAGGACTAGGGTGGGTACATGCGAATGATACTCGGCGGAATGTTCAAATGAGGCATGCGGGGGATGGACTCATTGGAGGCGACATGATCGATGGAGAAGAGGGTTGGAGAGGAATGAGAAATAAGCAAACGCCACATGATTACACTTGAACGGCTCAAATAAACAATAAGTTGTCTCTCTTGGCCTACATAGTGAAAGGCCTAATGCGCAACGCGGAGCACTGACGCTCGAATATGGCTGGGAAAACAGGGAAACCGACATGTGGGGCACACCCGTCGGGACGACGTAGCGTAGACTAGTCCAATGGAGGAGCTGGCCCACGACCTCCTCGCCACCGACAACTATTCATGTGGGTCGTTGGGGCCAACAACGGGGCACAACTCCAGCACCGCCTATGGACACGGCGACCGTGGTGAGCGACACGCTCATATCGTCAATAGACACGGTCGATTTCAGTGTGCCGAGGGTGGCGTTAGTGCTGTGGCACAACCAACGGTATGTTTGGTTTGTGCCCAAGGTTGCCCCATCAAAGCATTTGGTAAACAAAATTTTGGTTGAGGTATTGGTTGCCCATGATTTGGCCGACATTGGCAAGAAAAAATGAACTAGAGTTGGCTAGAGTTCATTGGCATGCCAAAGAAATGGCAACCATCCAAACAAAGACCAATCTTTGGGTCATGACCAAAATTTTGGTAAGGTGCACTTTGGCCACAATCCAAACACACCCGAACACCCGGCTCGTCGAGGATGCACGGGGTGCCGTGACGCATCCACGGAGTGGTGTAGCGCGGCCAACTGCATCCTCTGGACCTGAGACCATGCCGGGTCGTCTTGCTTTTTCAATGACATGCAGGGATCGCATTTGAGCAAAGGGCATCTCCAACGTTGCCACGACCACTGCTGACTACCCTGGCACACCAAAGCCCTCGTCCCTTGCGCTGTCGCGCGGTGCGTTCGCAGCCGGCGCCAGCTGCCCGCATTCATGTCGTCCATTCGTATGTCATCGTTAAGAGGCTCGGCGCCCGAGAAACCAACTCCGGCGACTTAATGACGCACCCGGACGCTAGGCCTCACCGGAATGCGCTACTTAAAGCGGCAATGCCCAGCTAACCTCCACACCATAGCGCATTGTCCTCCTACTTGCCGCTGTCCAACGTCCGGCACAGCCGAGGTCGGGGACTCCTCCGAGGATGAGTAGGGCATGGGAGGCGGCAGGGCATGGTGTGCCAACTGGCCGGTCCGTATTCTGTGTTCTACTCTTCCTCGCCGGAGACCGCACCTTCACTTCACGGGTCTTGAACCCCGCCCCCGTACATAGAGATCGCGGATTGAGGACGTCGGTCGCCGCCGTAGAATAGGTTTAGGGTCGGGTTTCTTTTATTTTTCTGTCCTATAAAAGTTCGAAATGTAATGAAAATCTGCCATGTTTGCATTAATCTCAGCCGGTGTATATGAACTTTCACAATAATATACATATTGTAGGAGTACTAGCAAGATGCTCGTGCGTTGCACGGAAGATCAAGATCTTGTGGAAGAAAAGGATGAATGAGGGAAAGCCTTATCTGCAAATGTGGTGAGGAGTGCGGGTAAATTGTCATAGTTTCGTTCCTATCTGTTAGATATAGATCGGACGGCCTATATTGCAGGATGACAGGCGCACCATCATCACCAACTCTGCTTTTTATTGAACCAAGACAAATCTAAAAAACCCAACTAAGCCAACCTCCCAGCATATTGCACGGGAAAAGACCCGACCGTGCCGTTTTAGTCGGGATTACCGGATTACTAGTAGTAGTATCGATGGATCACGTGAAGCAACATTTTTTTTGAGGGGGCGAAGCACCTAGTTTAAAAGGAAAAAAGGCGATACACTCACAACACTCCTGTCACGGTCGCATTGCACCCCACACACGTTCGGTCCTGCACACGGCTCATGCAAACGGAACGCGCTTTGGCTTGCCTCTTCACTGACACGTGGGACTGCACTTGGAGAAACCGACCATGCGCCAAACTCCCCCCGCCCACCGCGCGAAAATCCTCCCCCCCCCACACACACACACACAAAAATTCCCCCCAAATTCGACTCAACCACCCTTCGGCTAAATATTCCCCAAACCCCCGTCCCCCCTTCACTCCATTCGCTCCGCCAAAGCCGCCCTCCCCGCCGCACCGATACGTCGGCGCCGCGGTTCATTGAGGGGACTCACGGCGATCCTCTCGCTCCCACAGTACGCTCTCGTAGACTGCCGTCCTCTAGCCACGCCGCCACCTCTAGCTACGTTATTGTGGAGGCGCACGGCGGTCAGCGCCGCCACATTGGCGGCGTTAGGTGTGGAGACGCACGGCGGTCAGCTTCTCCCACGGTACGTGCATTCTAGACTGAAGCCCCGGTCATGTCGGTGTAGCGCTGAATGTTAGCTGATAGACGCTGTTAATCTCACTGTTTGCCAAAGTAGTTCGCTGTCAATATGCTTTGCTTAAGAAGCTTCCTTGCCCTGTTCTATACTCAATCTGCTTAGCTGAGATGGCATGCCAAGGCTAATTAGTTGCTAAAATATCCTGCCATATATTTATTGTGACGTAGATTGCCATGGTCTAGTAGCCAATCTGTTAGGTGAAATAGATCTACACCGTTTTATACTCAATCTTTGTTGCTGCGATGGCCTTCAATAGTTTGATGGCTGTGTGCTCGGCCTCATTGACTGCTGAAACAGCCTGCCATAATTTAGCACTCAAATCTGTTTGCTGAATTAGCTTTACATATATTTCGTTACTTAGATCTGCTCGTCCAAATATCTTGCCATAGCTTTAGACACCGACCTAGGTATTTTTTTTCTGGACTTCATAAAAAAGCATATATGTTTTTCCTGTAATATCTAGTAGAAGAACTAATTTGTATGTCTAACAGATGGACAGGACTTGGATAACTTCTGCTCGAAGATTCTCCGCTGCATATGTCGAGGGGGTTGAAAACTTCATGAACTTTATCAAAGCTGAGTACGGTGGTCCAAATTCAGATGTGCTCTGCCCGTGTAGCAGTTGTATGAATTCAGTTACAAGACCCCAGGCAACTATGCAAAAATCATCTACACTTGTATGGGATGTCGGTCACATATACTAGGTGGGTTCATCATGGTGAAGCTGTGAACGTCAATGTTATTGACTACGTGGATGCAGCAGATCACCATCCTGATCTTCCTGATGCTCAGGTGGAAGAGGAGGAGGAGGAGGTGGTGGTGGCGGAGCCTGTGAGTTTGACTAACATTGAAACAATGCTACGAAATGCTCGTGCATTCCGTGAACTTTCACCTGCAGAAGAAAAACGGTGGGCCCGCATGTTGGAACAATGCAACGTTGTTGTCACCCCAGGAAATAAGCTGTCAGTATTCTCAGCTAGGGTCACCTTTCTTTAGGTGAAGACATCTGAGCGGATGACCAACAAATCATTTGATGCGATGTTGGCTGCTTTCCGCAAATCTTTCCCAGATCGTCTCGAGCTGCCACACACCTACTGATAAAATGAAGAATTTCCTTCGTGCGCTTGGAATTGGATATGATATGATCCATGTTTGTAAGAATAATTGTGTTACGTTCAGAAGGATTATGCCAACTTAAGTGAATGCCGAAATGCAAATCATCAAGATGGAAAGATGGCGATGCTGTGAAGAGGGTTCCTCATAATGTTACGAGACATTTTCTAATTACACCAAGATTAGAGAGGTTGTTTCATGATTTGAAACAAGATAGGATGTCTTGTGGCATTCTACGAACCAGAGTACAGAGATCGAATGTAATGAGCCATCCATCTCATGGTAGTGAGTGGAAAAGCTTAGATGATAAACACAAAGAGTTTTTTCTGACTCGAGAAACATTAGACTTGGCTTAGCTTGGATGGATTTAACCCATTTGGCCACAGGCGCCACATATAGCATGTGGCGATTGCTTGTTATCCTTACAACATGCCTCCAAATGTCGCACCAAAGAATCAAATTACATGATGGCCTTGCTCATCCCAGGTCCAAAAAGTCACGGAAAGGATTTTGATTTGTTCATGGAGCCTCTTGTGGAGGAACTTCAACAGCTATGGAAGGGTGTTCTCACTCGAGACCTATATAGCAGACCACCAGCTGATTTCTTTCTGCGTGCTGTTGTAATTTGGTGCATCCATGATTATCCGGCTTTGGGCACCATGTCAGGGCGAACAACACATGGTTACAATGAATGTGTTCGCTGTGACAAGAATCCGCTGTCATACGCAATACTTAGCAAGATCTGTTACATTGGACACCGCCATTTCCTTGCCAAGGACAAGCCACATCCTAGAAAATACCGAAGACATGTGTTCAATGCAAAGCATGAAAACCGTGATGCGCCAAAGAGGCTCACCGCCGATGAGTTGCAAGTGGAATTAGAGAAGGTCAGGCATATTACACCAGGAAACCTTCCTGGTAATGGTAGGGGGAAAAGGAAGCGTGGTACGGTAGAAGAGAGATTATTGTTTACCCGCAGGTCCACTTTGTGGGACTTGGAGTATTGGAAAGATTTGGATCTGCGGCATAATCTTGATGTGATGCACATCGAGAAAAATATATGACAGCATTATCGGCACACTTCTTAACATTGAAGGCAAGACGAAAGATACCTTAAAATCTAGGATTGATTTGACACACCTGGGTATCAGGAAGGATTTGCAGGTGCAAGATGAAGGTAAAACACGGGATATGGCACCAGTTGTGTACGTCTTGGACAAGGTAAAAAGAAAAGAATTCTGCGAGGTCTTGTCACATGTCAGATTCCCACATGGATTTGCTTCCAACCCTGAAAGGAGAGTCAGTGCAGATGGAAACAAAGTACAAGGGTTGAAAACTCATGACTGCCACGTCCTACTTCAAAGGGTTTACTGTTATCCTTAGAGGATTGGGCATACGACTTATCTGAGCGATTGCAAGAGTTGGGACAATTCTTCAGGGAACTCTGTAGTAGAAATATCAGGATAGATGCTTTGGAGCGTCTTAGAGACAAGATACCAACTATCCTATGCGACCTTGAGAAGATATATCCTCCACCCTTCTTTGATGTGATGGTGCATTTGGATGTTCATCTACCTGATGAGGCACTACTTAGAGGTCCAGTACAATATGGCTGGATGTACCCTATTGAAAGGCGGCTAGGCACTTTCAAGGGCTATGTTAGGAACAGAGCTAGACCCGAGGGTTCCATTGCAGAGGCCTACATTGCTACAGAAGCATTGACATTCTACTCAAAGTACATTGAAACAGCTGATCAGCTTAGCAAAGAGGTGGGTGAAGACAATCCCGGGCTCAATGTTTTCAATTATTATGTTCGAGTTACAGGGAAGAGTCGACAAGAGGACAAACCTAAAGATTTGGACAAAATGGCTTGGTATGTGTTGAATAACTGTCCTGAGATACTACCTTATAGCAAGTAAGTGCAGTACTGCAGCTTATACATCATAATCTACACCCTCTGTAAATTAATATAAGAGCGTTTGGATCACTACTTTAGTATTCTAAACGCTCTTATATTAGTTTACGGAGGGAGTACTAAACTTGCAGCACATTCTTATGTACTTAGATGTTTGACGCGATCACTATGTTGTGCAGCATCTACAAAGAGGAGTTACTGCCACAAAATCCAAGAAACATTGACCAACTGGTTATGGCAGGATTTGCGAAATGGTTCAAGAACCATGTAAGCTTTTGAAGTGCCCTGTCAGTTTTTTTAATATATTAAGTACATAAGATGATCAGCTTGTCTATTTTCTAACCATAGGTTAAGAAGATGTGGGAGGATGGGCAGGCAGTTGATGATGCCCTTTACTCACTAGCAATGGGTCCTGATACTCGGGTAAGACATTATGAATCTTGCGTTATTGGAGATGTGCGCTACAACACCCTTGCATGAGACGAAGGTAGGAAGACACAAAACAGTGCCATCATGAGCACGGATATCTATGACAAAGAGACAACTAAAATGTATGCTAACATAACAGACATTGTTCATTTGCAGTATATCTCCAGTTTCGAGGATCATCGGTGTGTGGTTTTGTTGTGCTGTCGTTGGTATAACCTGTTTGCCAGGATCGCAAAACCCAGAGCTAAAGATTATTTCAAATCCATCAATGTCAAGGCGGCGTACCAGACCAACGAGCCTTTTATTTTGGCAAATCAAGCAACACAGATATTTTTCTTGGAAGACACATTTGCACGTAGCGATGATTGGAGAGTATTGCAAAGGTTTGAGCAGAGGAATTCGTTTAATGAAGTTGCACAACAAGATGATGCTTACACTGCTCCTGATGTACAAGATAACACAGATGTTCCTAATATCTTTGAGAACCATCACGTCAATGACGCCGGCGAAAAGATTGCCTGTCGTGTTGTGGACATACAAGAGTTGATCAAGAAGAAGCCAACGTTCGAGGATGTTGAGGACGAAGAAGAAGATGACACCATGGGGAATTACTATTTAGACTGATACACATGGCGAAGATGTTGATGCTGCTGCTGCGGATGATGATTAAATTGCTTTAGTCGTATTTGCCTGTCAGAAGACGTTTTTTTATCTACTATGTGAAATTGTGTTTGCTATGACAACTGAAACCTGATGAACATGTTGTTAGTATTTTGATGTGAGAACATCACTTGTTATGTATGCTGATTTGTGTTTGGTGATTGTATGACAACTAAAACATGATGAAATTGTTGTTTAGTTGTACTCATATTTGGCTGTGAAACTTGAATTCGATGACATAGTTTGCTATTGGACTGCAATTTGCTCGATGTCTTTGAATGAGAACAAAGCTGACCCGATAGGGCCTCTGCTATCTATTTATTTATATGAGCAAAAGGGGATACCCCCTGATTTCTGTTAATAGAAATCATTAGATGTTCACAACACTATGCCCAGCCTGCTACACAGCTTTCATTCATTACTAGTTTCAGCAAAGTGCTCATGTCGTAGCCACTGAATACATCACGAGTGCTACATACACTGCAAATAAAGAGACAATCATCCTACAGAGCACATCGATTTTGCCCATTATCTTCACAAGCTCTTTCATCTCCTCATTGTTGTCAAGGCCGTTCAGCAGCTGTTGGTTGGCCATGATCAGAGGAACTACATCTTTAACCTTCTGCTCTGCATCTTCCTCTTCTGCTGTTCCTTCAGTTACTTGTCCAACACCCCAACCTGCTGGTATTGGGATTCAAGCGCTAACCAAATAATCAGCGTAGTTGCATTCCGCCACATCAGCAACCTTCCCAGAAATACAAATCACACAAATCTTCCCTTTTTTGCACGAATCAAATTGGAAGATCATCAACCAAACTATTAAAAAAATCAGCAACTGAAAGTAGCAGAAGCACACTTGAACATATTATTAACCCATGATTCGGGCATTTGTAGAAGACTCGGCCAGGGTTGCGGATTGTGGTTGAGACGCGATGGATGACTCTGCGTGATTTGTAGCAGTGGCACCACACCAACGGCAGCGGGTTGCGATGAGCAATCGGCTGCGGTGCGCGTGCCGGCGGGGGTGTGATGAGACCCACAGGCAATGGTGCGGGTGGCGACTTGGCGCATATATGGTTGTTGCCTGCTGAAGAGCAGGTGGATGAGCAGCCAGCGGACATGGTTGCTGCGGCCAGAGCTTCTGATGCTAGGCAGAGTAAGTAGAGAAGAGGAGAAGTGAACGTTGTATATGTCAGTTTCATTACTTGCAGAGTAGCATAGCACCATATATAGTCATAGTCTAGGTTTGGATTCGAACCAGCTACAGGAGCACATCTTTATTTTTTCTAAAACTCGGCAACGTCTCTTTACTGGTACACTAGCTTGTTCTGTACGCCTTCCCAAGTCTTTGATTTTCTTTCCCTTTTTTGCGAGGAAGGAAGGAGGACAAAATTGAGAGTTCCTCGGACTTGAACCCAAGACCTCTCGGTTGAAAACCAAGGGTGCTAGTCACTTATGTGGTGAACGTTCCCTGTGAGGAGGACGACAGAGGAATGCATTTTCCTCGCGGTTTTCTTCCTATATATAAAAAATATGCTACTTGGTGTCTGCTTAGTCAAAAAAACGATTGTGCCAACCTTGACCATTCGATTGACATTCAACGTCTATTGTGTTTCTTCAGTCTCTTCTTTCTCGAGCCGCCAAAGCCAAACCAGCATCGGCGGGACCGCCTGCTCCCGCCTCCCACTGCTGGCTGTGATCTTCCTCGGCTCCTGTTCGTTCCTGTCCGAGGCCTCACCATCGTCCTCCGCCTTGGTTCGCTCACCGCGGCGCCGACCTCCGGCATTGTCAACATGGTCAACAACTGATAGGAATAAGGAGATGACTGTACATGGTGAGGATGACAAGAGGGACCAAAGAATGCCATGATAATTTTGTTTTTCGGGGACGAGAGAAGGGTATCAATCTGGGTTGTGCGGGACTGTGGCCTGCCTAGCCTGGCTTTTATTTCATATGTTTAGCACATGACCAGCCCATTTTGTTTTTTTCCTTTCTGAAAAATGGCTAGGCAACTATTTTGTTTTTTGGAGAATAACCAACATAGGCCTACTTGCTTTTCTCGCCTACGGGGCGGAAATCTTTCAAGACAAGGAGGGATGCATTTTGCCCAGAAAATGGGCTATAAGTAATAATAAATGGGCTATAAGTAATAAGAAATGGGCTATAAGTAATAATAAATGGGCTGTAAAATGAAAAAAAATACAACAAACAGGCAATTAGTTCCGAAATACTGTTTTCTTTCGGATTTTGATATTTTAAATTTCATTGCTTTTATGCGGGTAAAATTTCATTGAATTTAAATTAAGGTATATTTAGATTTAAAATTAATTTTAATCTGGCTAGAAATTTCGGGTTGTATGCTATTTGGGACAGATTTGGAGGCTGACTTGTGGGTCTACTAGGTTGACGTGTACTTTGGCTTTGTCAACTTAGTCCACAAACGATTCTAGCAGCAGTGACCGTTGGATTTTAATCCAACGGCCCTGCTGCTTCTTCAATATCTGATCTTCTTGCTCCAGCCGCCCAAACCAGCTCCGGTGGGACTGCCTGCTCCCACCTCCCGTGGCTGGTTGTGCTGCCGCACAGGCCGCACCGCCCCACCCTACTTCATTGCTGGCCAGGCCATTCCTCTACTCACCCACACCTCCTGTTATTTTCCGGCGACAGCAGCCGGACTAGTAAACCATCGTACTCCCCACCGCGTGGGCAACCATTGCCGAGTCTTCCCCGCCTCTGTGTCGTTCCCTTCCTAGGCCTCGCCGTCGTCCACCGCCATGGTGCTCTCGGCGCGGCCTGGTCAACATGGTCAACGAACGACATCCATCGGCCATGGACTGTACGCGCAAAATAATGATTCCTCCACCTGACAGCTGGGACCCACTAGAAGGGCCTCTGTATTTCGTGAAAAAAATGTTCCCCCCACTGACATGTCGGACCCACCAGCTATATCTTCTCACGCAAGGAAGTGCCTCCTTATTACGCACAAAAAAATGAATACCCACCCTGCTAGATTGGACCCACCATAGTGGGAGGATGACTTTTGGGCCAACTAAGTTGACGGGGACGGAGGCCTTTGTCAACTTAGTCAATATGAACGATTCTAGCTCCAGTGACCGTATGATGTCCATCCAACGGCCGTAGTGCTTCTTCAACCTCTGGTCTTCTTGCTCCAGCCGCCCAAAGCAGCGCCGGTCGTGCCGCGTGCTCCTGCCTCTCGTGGCCGGCTGTGATGCCGCGGAGGCCTCATCGCCCCCTAATAATCCCAGCGCTGGCCCAGGGTATCCCTCTACTCACCAACACCCCCTGTTATTCTGCGGTGACGGCAGCCTCACGCCGCAGCCGAACCAGTGAACCCTTGTACTCCTCTCCACGCGGGCTACCACTGCTACGTCTTCCCCGGCTCCACTTCGTCCCCTTCCTAGGCCTCGCCATCGTCCAGACCACCGTCTTGGTGCCCTCGGCGCGGCATGGTCCACGTGGTCAACGATCGACTTCGGAAGAGTACTGTACGTGGAGAGGCTGACAGCTGGGTCCAGGCGGCCGCAAGGAAGTGCCTCCTTATTACGCGCAAAATAATTATTCCTCCACCTGACAGCAGGGACCCACCGGACGGGCCACCTTATTGCGTGAAAAAACGATTCCCCCCTGACTGCTGGGACCCACCGGACGGGCCAACGTATTTCGCAAAAAAAACGCTCCCCGCGCTGTCAGCTCGGACCCACGGGAAGTGCCTCCTTATTACGCACAAAAAAATGAATACTCCCCTTGCTAGCTGGGACACACCATGGTGGGAGGCTGACTTGTTTGCCTACTAAGTTGACTGGGATGGGGGCCTTTGTCAACTTTAGTCAATATGAACGATTCTAGCTCCAGTGACCGTACGATGTCCATCCAACGGCCGTAGTGCTTCTTCAACCTCTGGTCTTCTTGCTCCAGCCGCCCAAAGCAGTGCCGGTTGTGCCGCATGCTCCTACCTCCCATGGCCGGCTGTGCTGCCGCGGAGGCCTCACTGCCCCCTACTATTCCCACCGCTGGCCAGGCCCTGCGGTGACGGCAGCCTCACACCACAGCCGAACCAGTGAACCCTTGTACTCCTCTCGCTGGCTTCCATCGTCGATCTTCCCGGCTCCCGTCGCCCCTTCCTAGGCCTCTCGCCGTCCACCGCCACGGTGCTCTCGGCGCGGCCTGGTCAACATGGTCAAGGAACGACTTCCATCGGACGTGGACTGTACGTGGAGAGGCTGACAGCTGGGTCCACGGCCGCAGCAAGGAAGTGCCTCCTTATTGCGCGGAAAATAATGATTCCTCCACCTGACAGCTGGGACCCACTGGACGGGCGATTGTATTTTGCGAAAAAAACATTTCCCCCTGACTGCTGGGACCCACCAGCTACATCTTCGCACGCAAGGAAGTGGGTCCAGGCAAAAAAACAAAACGATTCACCCCCCTGACCGCTGGGACCCACCAGCGACACCTTCGCACGCAAGGAAGTGCGTCCGGCCAAAAAAACGATTCGCCCCCCTGACTGCTGGGACCCACCAGCTACATCTTCGCACGCAAGGAAGTGCGTCCGGGCAAAAAAAACGATTTGCCCCCCTGACTGCTCAAACCCACCAGCTACATCTTCGCAGGCAAGGAAGTGCCTGACAGTCGGGACCCACCTGGTCGAAGCATACGTAGCGTTGTCATACTGGTTGCGAAAGTGTACATACATACTAGTCGATGTAGAGGCGCGCATGTGTCATAGTAGAGGTGTGCACGTGTCGTAGTAGAGGTGCGCACGTAGCATGTACACGCACGTACAGCGGCCAGGGTGCAAGAAAGAAAATACGGCCACGTATGTACATGCGGGCGGGGTCTCGAATGCCTTCTCGCGCATACTGTTGGGGATATGACTATTTGTGTAAGCCGCCCAGGAGGGGCCGGGTTACGCAAAGAGGACTCATCAAAGGAAGCCCAAGACCAAGCATGAAGATGGCGGTCAATAAAAGGCTTAAGGCCCACAGGCGGCTTAAGGCCCGTTGTAGTAAACCGCCATGATGGCATGACTTGTAATGTAAGGTAGATTTAACTAGTCACTGAGCCGGACACTGTTTATAAGCCGGCCGAGACTCTGTAAGCCACTGGGAGTCAACCCGTGTATACAAGGGGATGACCTGCTGGCGGCTTAGGGAAAGAAACAACTCATTGAGAGCCGGGCATAGCGTATCTCGCTCCCTGGTCATCGAAACATCAATACCAACCCAACTAGATGTAGGCCTTACCTTCACCGTAACGGGCCGAACTAGTATAAACCCTCTCGTGTCCCTTGTCCCGATTTAACCCCTTCAAGCTTCCTAGTTGCGATGGCTCCACAACTAAGTCCTTTCACAAGGACATCTGACGTGACTATTCCACGACAGTTGGCGCCCACCGTGGGGCCAGCGCACGGTGGATTTGAGTTCTTGAAGGGCAACTTCGAAGGGCTCAAGGGATACGTGGTGGGCCGGATGACCAAGAGTCGTCGCGGCAAGATCTACATCAACGACGAAGGCTGGGGTCCCGACGCAGGCTCAATTGAATACGGATACCGGGTCCCCTTCGGCGGAATCCACGTCTTCATCGGCCGGATCGGTGAGCCGGGCCCTAAGCCGGACAACAGCACCGACCTCGTCGAGACGGCTCAGCGTGCGAGGAAGACCCAGACTCAGCCGGTCATGAGGCCTGCCTTCGTGGGCTGCGTCCACGGAGAAGAATTTTCTGAAAGATCTGAAGATAAGGCTGAGACGGCCGTCCTCTCGGACGATGATTCGTCCGCCGGTTCAACAGATTCGTTGTACCAAGTGCAAGACAGCATGCTCGGGGGCTGTTCTGATGGCATCAGTATTCCGGACCCCTTTGAGCCGCTGAGGTGGGCCGGAGTCTTCATGGCTGGGACTCAGCCCGGCTCAAACTCTACAGCTGCTGCAGCGGTAACGTCCAGTTTAGGAGCAGCCGGGGCAGGAGGCCCCGTGCGCTCGCCGGCTCAGGTGCTAATAGACCTTATGGACAAGCTCACGGCCCTGTTAACCTCCACAGTTATTCCTGCAGATAAAGATGAGCATGACGCCGCGGTAGCACAGGTGCATGAGGAGATAGATCAGGCCAAGGAGGCCTTGGCAGCTGAGGATACTAGACTAGCCACAGAGCGGGCGGCTCTCGACGCCCGGGCACAGCGCTTGCAGTCAGAAGCTTACCAGCTCACGATGAGCTTAAACGCATCCAATGAGGTAATGAGGAGGAGACATCAAAACGCAGTCCGTTTACCTCACGCACCCCGGTTCTCTTTGCTACACCCGGAGCCGGCCCTAGTAACCCGCCAGAGGCCGATCAGCTTATGACAGCAGGAACAGGAGGACCGGCTCAGCCTCGGGATATGGTGCCGCCTCACGTGAGCATGCCACCGCCGCGTTATGTGCCGATTCCACCGGGTCACTTTTCCAACCCCATGTAGAACTTGATCGCAGCTTCAGCATGTTTAGCGGCTCTTCCCATGGACGGTGATGACCCGGCAGCAGTGGGGACCCGGAGAGTCAAAGAACTTCTTCAGACGGCCTTGGCTCAGCAAGAGAGCTATTCTTATAGCCGGGACAGAATCCATTCGACTCCCCCGCCTTGGTTAGCGCCGCCCCTTCAGAACCGGAGCCCGAGTTACAGCAGGCACATGGAGTCTGAAGCTTTGTCAAGCAACGCCCAATGCCAGAACCAGCCCGGTGGCTATCACCCGGTGCAGGATCGAATACGTCAGGAGAACGAGTGAGCGGCTCAGGCAGCGGCTTATCAGGATCACCCGGAGTATCCGATGATATCTGTTGAGGCGGGGGTAGCCACTAGAACCGGTGGTGTCCCTTGCCTGGTACCGGCTCTATGCAATGTACGTCTGCCCAAAGACTTCAAGGGACCTCGAAAGGTACCAAACTACACGGCCGACTTACAGCCCGGGGCGTGGATCGAGAGTTATGAGATGGCCATGGAGCTGCTAGAAGTCAGTGACGCAGCGATGGCTAAATATTTCACCATGATGTTAGATGGAACGGCCCAGTCTTGGCTGAAAGGTTTGCCACCCAATTCCATTGGTTCATGGGGCGAGTTAAAGGCCCGGTTCATCCAGAACTTCAAGGACACCTGTAAGCAATCTATGTCGATTGTGGACTTGACGAATTGCAAGCAAGAGGAAGGTGAATCCACCATCCATTGGGTACGCCGGGTCAACGAGATAATTCATTCCTCTGATAAGATGGATGCCGGCTCTCTGATTCTTATCTTTGGAGAAAATTGCCGCCGAGCCGTTGAGGCGTAAACTGGGCGCTATAAACGTGACCTCACGGATATGGGTACGCTGATGGCGGCTTTAGTCAAATATGCCGATTCTGATAGTACCAAGGATCCCGCGTCTGACGCTGAGAAGACAGGGAAGGGAAAGAGGAACGGCAATGGAAAGAGCCAACAGCATAACCCGGGGAATCAAAACGGCAATAAGCATAAGGCGGAAGGTAACCCGGAGTTCGTAGCCAATGCCAACTCGCAGGGTAACAATGCAAGACGTAAGGGTAAACCGCCTCGATCCGGAGGGTCAGGCCCATCTCTGGAACAACTACTTAATGAGCCCTGCCCGAGACACGGCACCAGGGAGCGGCCTGCCACGCACCTGTGGAAGGATTGCGCAATCATGAAGGCGTTTAAAAATTCCAACACCTATGATGGCCATAATGGGTCTGGTGGTGGCTCAGGAGCTGGCGGGTTTCATGGCCCAGGTGGTGGCTCAGGATCCGGCTTTCAGGGACGTCAAGGAGGGGGCTATAACCAATAGCAGACTGGTCAAGGGGAGCAGCAGCAGCAGCAGTCGGGTTATCAGAGCAACCCGAACCAATTGAGCAGTGGGCAGTATCACGTATTTACCACTAGCTTATGCAAACATGACCAGAAGGTGCATAAGAGGGCCGTCAATCCTGTTGAGCCCGCAATCCCTCGTTATTTGAGGTGGTCAGAGCAGCCCATCATATGGAGCAGGGAAGATCACCCTCCGCGGGTCGATAATCCGGGTCAGTTGGCCTTGGTGGTGGCACCTCAGGTTGGTGGGTATAAGTTCACTAAGGTTCTCATGGACGGGGGTAGTAGCATCAACATCCTCTACTATGAGACCTTTCGACGCATGGGCTTAACTGATAAAAATCTGAGAACATCCAACACCGTTTTCCATGGAGTTGTCCCTGGTAAGTCGGCTTACCCAGTTGGTAGGATTGAGCTGGAGGTGGCCTTTGGAGATGAACATGACTCCAGAGCTGAGAAATTGACGTTTGAGGTGGTCAAAATTAGGAGCCCATACCACGCTCTGTTTGGGCGGCCGGCTTATGCTAAGTTTATGGCCCGGCCATGTTATGTTTATTTGCAGCTCAAGATGTCGGGTCACAAGGGCACCATCATTGTACATGGCAATCGTAAGGTAGCACTAGAGTGTGAAGAAGGCGACGCGGCTTATGCTGAGTCGGCCTATGCAGAAGAAGAGCTCAAATTTTATCAAGATAATGTTGACCCGGCGGATATGACATCCCTGAAGAAGCCAACTATAGAGCACGACCCAGCGTTGAAGTTTAAGTCGGCAGCTGAGACAAAGCTTGTTGATTTTACCCCGGGTGATTCTTCTAAACAATTTAGCATCAGCAGCAACTTGGATCCCAAATAGGAAAGCACGCTCATCGAGTTCATCCGTGAGAACCGGGACATCATTGCATGGAAACCTTCTGACATGCCGGGTGTACCAAGGGAACTCGCTGAGCACACTCTCAATATTGATCCAAACTATAAGCCAGTCAGGCAGTTTCTTTGCCGTTTTAACGAAGAGCGACGGAAAGCTATTGGGGAAGAAGTCGCTCGTCTCTTAGCGGCCGGGTTTATCATTGAAGTTTTTCACCCGGAGTGGTTGGCTAACCCGGTGCTTGTTGTTAAAAAAACGGCACCTGGCGGATGTGTGTGGACTACACGGACTTGAACAAGGCTTGTCCGGCTGATCCCTTTGCTCTTCCCCGTATTGATCAAATCATTGATGCTACGGCGGGTTGTGAGCGTTTGAGTATTTTGGATGCTTACTCCGGTTATCATCAGATTAAGATGGCAATTAAGGACCGGGAGAAGACGGCTTTCATCACTCCGTTTGCAGCCTTCTTCTATGTATCTATGTCGTTTGGGCTCAAGAGTGCCCAGGCGACTTATCAGCGGTGTGTGCAGAACTGTTTGCACGATCAAATTGGGCGTAATGTTCATGCTTACGTGGATGACATTGTGGTGAAGTCCAGAGAAAAGGAGACCTTGATATCTGACTTAAAGGAGACCTTTGATAATCTCCGGGTTTACAAGATGATGCTTAACCCGGCCAAGTGTGTGTTTGGCGTCCCTGCAGGCAAGCTTTTGGGCTTTCTGGTGTCCAACAGAGGCATCGAAGCTAACCCGGAGAAGATTAAGGCGATTACCTCCCTGGCTAAACCGGCGTGCATCAATGATGTTCAGCGACTGGCGGGTCGTGTTGCCGCCTTAAGTCGGTTCATAAGTCGGCTCGGTGGGAAGGCCCTCCCGTTGTATCAGATGATGAAGAAAACTGACATTTTTGTTTGGAGTGAGGCCGCTAATTCTGCTTTTGAAGACTTAAAGAGACAATTGTCTAAGCCGCCGGTTCTCGCGGCTCCGGTTGACAAAGAGACTTTGTTGTTATATGTGGCTGCCAATTCACGAGCTGTCAGTGTTGCGATCGTGGTGGAGCGTAAGGAAGACGGTAAGGAGCATCCGGTTCAACGGCCGGTTTACTACATCAGTGAGGTGCTCATTGAATCCAAGCAAAGGTACCCGCATTGGCAGAACCTTGTTTACGGGGTGTTCATGGCTAACCGGAAGTTGAAGCAGTACTTTCAAAGCCACCCTATAGCTCTGGTAAGTTCTGCCCCTTTGGGAGACATCATTCAGAACAGGGGGGGCCACAGGACGAGTCGCCAAATGGGCCATTGAGCTTGGGCCTCATGATTTGAAGTACATGCCACGTACTGCTACTAAGTCTCAGGCCTTGGTGGACTTTATCAATGATTGGACGGAGTTACAGGCCCCTGAGGAGAAGCCGGATAACACATATTGGACGATTCACTTTGATGGGTCCAGGCAGCTAGAAGGCTCGGGGGCTGGAGTGGTGTTAACTTCCCCTCGAGGTGACAAATTTTGTTATGTACTCTGGCTTATGTTTCCATTTACTAACAATGCAGCTGAATATGAGACCTTACTCCATGGTCTCCGGATGGCTAAGGAGATGAACTTAAGCCGGGTACGATGCTTGGGCGACTCAGATCTTGTGGCTCAACAAGTGTCAGGAAAGTGGGATTCCAAGGACCCCCTTATGGCGGCTTATCGTCGTGAGGTAGATGCTGTGGTTGGTCACTTCACGGGTTATCAAGTGGATCACATCGATCGAAGGAAGAATGAGGCAGCTAAAGCTTTAAGACGGTTGGGATCCCAATGTAAACCGGTGTCGCCCAATGTCTTTCTCGATGTGTTACATAACCCTTCTATCAAGGTGCCTTCCGAGGAAGAACTGGCAGTGTCAGACCCAGAGGCACAGCTGGTGGCGGCTCTTCATGTCATCCCGGATTGGACGGTGCCTTACTTGGCTTATATGACCCGGGGTGAATTGCCGGAGGATGAGACATTAGCGAGACAAATTGTCAGGCGCTCCAAATCCATGATGATTGTTAACGGCGAGCTACATCACTTCAGTGTCACGGGGGCGTTTCAACGCTGCGTGTCACCTACGGAAGGCCAAGAAATACTTCGTGAGATCCATGAAGGAGATTGTGGCCATCATGCCGGGTCAAAATCTCTCGTAGCCAAGGCTTTTCGCCATGGTTTCTATTGGCTGACGGCTCATGCTGATGCGGAGGATCTGGTCAGTAAATGTGATGGTTGTCAAAAGTTCTCACGAAGAGCTCACATGCCGGCTCAAGAATTGAGGATGATCCCAATCACTTGGCCGTTTGCAGTCTAGGGGCTTGACATGGTTGGACCTTTCAAAAGGTCTAAAGACAAAAAGACACATCTACTGGTGGCAGTGGACAAGTTTACCAAGTGGGTTGAGGCAGAGCCGGTCAGTAAGTGTGATGCAGCCACAGCGGTTCAGTTCATGAAAAAGGTGATCTTTCGTTTTGGTTTTCCACATAGCATCATAACTGATAATGGCACTAATCTCTCTAAGGGTTCCATGGAAGAGTTCTGTCAAAGAGAACACATCCGGCTTGATGTTTCGACCGTTGCTCATCCTCAATCCAATGGTCAAGCAGAGAGAGCTAATCAAGAAATCCTGAAAGGCATCAAACCCCGGCTCTTAGTCCCCTTACAGCGGACTCCGGGTTGTTGGGTGGAGGAGTTACCCTCCGTGTTATGGAGCATCAACACTACGCCTAACAGATCTACGGGATATACACCTTTGTTCATGGTTTATGGAGCAGAGGCGGTCCTACCAAGTGACATCCAGCACGACTCACCCCGTGTGGCGGCTTACGTTGAGGTGGATAATGAAAGGGCTCGTTAGGATGCACTTGACTTGTTGGACGAAGAGCGAGACTTGGCAACAGCCCGCTCGGCGATTTACCAACAATACCTGCGCCGCTATCACAGCCGCCGGGTTAAGAGCAGAACCTTTCAGGAAGGCGACTTGGTGCTCCGGCTCATCCAGGATCAATCTAACATGCACAAGCTATCCCCGCCTTGGGAAGGGCCCTTTGTGGTCAGCAAGAATCTACACAACGGGTCATATTGCCTCATTGATATTCGAGAGCACAAGGACTCACTTAAATCGGAGGAGGAGACCCGCCGGCCGTGGAATATAGCTCATCTCCGGCCTTACTATACTTAAGTTACCAGTTCTTAAGATATCTTTTCCCGGTGTACGTATTATATAAAGCAATAAAGCAGGACCTCTGTCCTTTTTTCCTATAAAGAATGTTTTATGTCTTCTTTATCAGGTGATGGACGCTGCCAACAGGGGACGGATCATATCTGAATCTGGCCTTCCCTTTGGTCCGGCTTATGATCATATCTGAATCTAGCCATGGTCACTTGGGGGCTTCCTGTTAGAACATAGGTCGTATTCGAACCAAAAAGAACATAGCTGTCGATACCCACATGATCGGCATACTGCCAAACCCACTTGGGGGCTTCTTGATCATATTTGAATCATAGCTTAACCCCTTTTGGGTCTGACGTGGAGCGTATTCGAATCAGCGTCATTAAACAACTCTTATGTTCACTTGGGGGCTTCCTGTTCAAACATAGGTCGTATTCAAACCAAAGAGAACATAGCTGTCGATACCCACTTGATCGGCATCGCCAAAGCCACTGGGGGATATATGATCGTATCCGAATCTTAGCTTAACCCCTTTGGAACGGTTCTTTGATCGTATTTGAATCAGGAGCCTGTGAACATTGTTTATAAGTATGACTACTTTAACTATCATTGAAACCTTCTTGAGGAGATGGTTCTTGATCCTTCCGGTTTTATATTGATTACCTCATGTTCTAAAAGTGCCAGGTAAAAAACTTATATGAGCCGGAGAGGCTATTAAAAGGGTCGCAGGTATGCTATTATGATTATATTTTAATTAATCATGAACCGGCTTATACATGTGGTCTTTTGATCATGTTTTGGGTTATCAATATTCTATAACCTCCTGGAGCAGTAAACCGCCCAGGAAGACTTTATTTGTTCATGTGCAGGGTAAGGTAAAGCAAGTTAAAACATCAAGGAAATACATGGTTCACATAAGCCAGCAAAATATAGGGAAGGCGGCTTACAAAAGTAATAAGCACCATAAACATGTGCAAAGGGCATGACCAGCATTAAGGAGTTTTTCTATCCTATTACAAGACTCCCGGAGTCTAAATAAGGTGAAGCATTGTTTTTTGGCAAAGGTGGTAACACGCCTGGCGGTTCATTCCTCCGGTTGGCTTGACAACTCTGGCTTATCCTTCCCCGATCCTCCTTCGGTTGTTTCGTCCTGGAAGGTGGACGAGGCCCAGTCAATGCCGCTTCAGGCTTCAAATTCAGCTTCATCATCTATTAAGGTGGTCGGGTCCACTTCAGGGGCAAAGGTATGCTTACGCGTTGGAGGGATTAGGCTGACTTGGTCAAATGGGGCGTTGGGGATTCTCCAGTTTTCACTAACGTAGCCCGGTGAATACTTGGTAAGATCAGTATCATTCGCAATGAGAGTCGCCAGGGGACGTACGGCTTTAACACAAGCAGTGAAGTCTTGGTCGTCAAAAGCAGTGCCGTCCTCTTTGAGGCTTGGATATCCGAGAGAGAGGTCATCAAGGTCAAGTTCTGGCACCCATGCTCTTGCTCGACTTAATGCAGCCACGGCTCCGGCTCTCGCAGATACCCGCCTTAAGTCCTGAATTCGTTGAGGTAGCACCGAAAGATGCCTCAACACATCTTGTAGGAGCCAAGGACTGGTATTTGATAAGGCCACAACGGCCAATGCACGCTGTGACCCGGAGTACAGCTGCTCTACCAAGGTATACACCACCTTAATTTTGATCAGCATATTTTCCTTCAGATTGGTACTCCTGGGGCCTGTATGTTCACAAGCATAACAGTAAGCCGGAGGTAACTATTATGTTAACTCTTTAAAGATTACAATATTTACGAGCAACTTACTGAAGATGGCTGAGACCATTTGGGATATCTGAGGTTTTAAGTCGGACAGCTCGTTTGTTGCCTCGGCAAGTGATGCTTCTACTGTTTCAGCCCGAGTCACCAGTGAAGCCCTCTCATCAATCCAAGTTTTCTTCTCTGATTCAAAAATTTTCTTCAGCTTCTCTTGTTCGGAGACTCTGAATTCAAACTTGGAGTTGTCTTTCTGAGTTTCGAGCTCTTGGGTTTTCAACTGGCTCTTCAGATCAGCAATCTCCGCCTCAAATTGACTTATGGTGGCCTACATTGACATCATGTTATGGTAAGAGTCATGGTAAGATAACATTCAAGTCCCAAACATTTTACAAGTAAAGATACTTGGCACTTGGGGGCTAATGTATACTTAAAGAATTTTTTTAACCTATTTTACCGAGTCATACATATTAAGTCTCAAGCACTTTACAAGTAAAGGTACTTGACACTTGGGGGCTAATATGTAACCCAAATTCAAAGTTTCATGCTATCACCGGGTTAAACATATTCAATTTAAACCGGACAAACTAACAGTAAGTCAATTATTAAGTCTACAACATATTCATTCATAAGCAATAGACTTGGGGGTTGCGACAGTAAGTAAGGTTCTGACTAAAAACATAAATTATACCTCAGATTTATGTTGTATTTGCATCACCATGTCAATTTCCAGGTCACGACTATTGTGCACTTGGTTCAGATAGCCCGAGACTATATCACCAATGCTTAGGTGAGAATAATCAGTGATGTCCTGTTTGGCTTTCCGACGCTGGGCAAACTCCTCCTTCGCAGTGCATTGAGCAAGAGCGGTAGCCCGGCCCGGTTCAACATATTGGCTCTTCACGATTTCAACCTCCAGGTCAGTTGTCTTGACCGGGCTAGGAGTTTCCGGGTCATCCGAGTTCTGGATAACGTCTTCTGCAGGCGGATCGGAGGATGGCACCAGAATGTCAATAGCCGGTTCAGGTGGTGGCTGATGAGTGGAGCCATCAGGAACGGATGAGTCAAGCCCGGGTCTCGGGACGGCTTCTCTTTCTTTGTCCTTTTGCTGGGCTTTACTTGCAAGCTATCAATCAAAGTGGAAGGATAAGCATCAAAGTATAAGTATGGAAAAACTTAAGGTAAGAAAGATTATATTACCCGGGAGCCGTTTTGTAAGTCGGCATGTTTGATTGCATCGATTCATCAGAAGAAGGGGAGGTATCCTGATAGTTGGAATCAGAGGAATTGAGAGGTTGGTGAATCAAACCCGTCAAAGGAGAAACGAAACATAAATCGGAGATAACCTCGGTCCGACGTTTCCTGGTTACGCCGGGTAAACCGGAGGAGAGCTCTGTGTCCTGGTTGGCCCGAGTCTGCCGCCGATTTTCAAGTTGTTGTTGCTTCAAAAGAAATTGAGGATCTTGGTAAGATAGAGGGTGTGAAAACCTTACTTTCCGGGTCACCCTTCGGATTTTTTGTGTTGGCAAAGGCTCTGAGTCGGAGGAAATTATAGTTACCTCTTCGCCAGCTGCTTGACTGTTCCCAGTATCCTCCTGAAAGGATCAAATATCAGTAAAGTAATGGCAAAGGAGTTAAAGAAAATCAAAAAAGATTACCTCTTCCTCATCCGAAGAAGAGTCATCCAATTTAAACATATCATAGGCGTTGGGTTTCTTCTTCTTAGAGGTACCCGTCCTGGCGGCTTTTCTTTCAGTCTTCTTGGCCGCCCTGGCCTGTTTGGCAGCCTCATGGTCATACTTGACCTTCCAGAAATTATCACCGGCCTATGGAAACAGATGAAGAATCATAAGTACAAGAAGGTAACATGTGAAAGAGTATTGATGAAGATTAGTGACTTACCGCAGGAGCCGGATTCTTCTTGCAGAAGGGAAGTAAACCAAAGGTGTTGCTGGTTACAGTGCCCTCCTTCAATAACGACTGGACTGTAGCATCTACTACATCATCTGGTAAGTCCTCAGGGCTATGACGCATTGGGTCTTGTTTCTCGCCTGTGTAAGTACACATTAAGCCGGAGCGGTGGCTTAATGGTAATATCTGCCAAGTGACCCAGACCCGGACCAAGTCGATGCCACTTAACCCGTTGCCTAAAAGGGCTTTGATCTTCTTGATGGTGGGATTAAGAGGCAGGCGCTCAACAGCAGTCAACTTGTCCGCCAGATGATGGTTGGACTCAAGACGCAAGGCACGAAAGCCGGGCAGAGGCTTCTCATTAGCCGGAGAGGTGTCTTGACAGTAGAACCACGTCTGGTTCCAGTCCTTTGGGTGACTGGGCAGCTCGGCGTAACAAAAAAGGCAATCTCTCCGCCACTGGATTCAGATGCCGCCAAGCTCAAGACTAGGCCCGTTGGCACATTCATTCTGCCGGTTCAAGTAAAAACATTCTCTGAACAGCAGCAGACTTGGTTCCTCTCCTAGGTATACCTCGCAGAAGACTTGGAAATTGCATAGATTTGACATGGAATTGGGTCCAATGTCTTGTGGCTTCAGGTCAAAGAAGTCCAAAACTTCCCTGAAGAATTTTGAGCCGGGAGGGGCAAATCCCCGGTTCATATGATCTGTGAAGACTATTACCTCCCCATCTTTGGGTTGAGGTATCTCCTCAGACGGGTGAGGGTCACGATAAGACATGGCCTCCTCCTTTGGTAGATGGCCAGACTTCACAAACTCGGCAAGTTTGCTTTTGGTTACGGTGGATGGAACCCAATTGCAAGTTACAGGGGCCTTGGCCACCTTAGGAGCCATAACAGAAGTGGCCTACGACAAAGTAAGAAAGCTCCGGTTCAAGTTTAACCCGGGAGAAATATTTAAAGTTATTTAAAGTGGCGGCTTAAAGAAAGGGGCCTAATGATATAAGGGCGATTGTGCAATCATATTTAAGCCGCTAAGTAGTGTCAAGAGCAATTCAAGAATTCTTAAGATCATGAGAAGAAGAAGAAGTTTGCCGGGTGATAGAAACACGTTTCACAGATGACTACTATTATTCTGGATCAAAGTATTACTCTGAAAGAAAAAATTTCTAGACCTAAAAAATGGGCTAACAAGTTCATACATTCGAAGAGAGTTCCTAAGAAAGGGAAATGAGATCTATCCCTATGCAAGATCAACAAAAACAACTACCGCAGCAGTTCTGCACAGGTTTTTCGATCTAAACAGGGCTTTCGAGTCGGAAACTAATGAGGGTCTACATCGGGCAGTGATGAACACCGACGAACTCGGTAGAGCTTCAAGATAGATCTAAGAAAGGGGAAGAAAGGAACTCACGGATGAGGATGAGCTGCGGAGGTTTGCCGTCGATCTCTGGTCAAGTCAGGTTGATGCAGCGGCCTAAGTCGATGCAGACGAGGGGGTCGACGGCGGCGGTGGCGGAGCTTGAGTAGCAGAGAGGAGAGGAAGAAGATGACTGGAAGGGGAAGAATGAAAGACCTAAGGTCACGCCTATTTATAGGGAGAGGATAACTGAGACGGCGCGGCAAATGAGGAGATAAGAATTATTATCCAGTGGCCCCGATGCCTCGATTTTCGGAACACTTAATAAGGCAGAGAACCGTTGAAGGATACGACAGAATAAAAATGAATTAAAGAAAGGATGACATCATGCCGGGTTAAGATGGATCCAGAAGATGACGTCACGGCGGGTTAAAAGAAAGCCCTCTGTACAGTCAGAAGACTGAAGATTTATTCTTTAGAATTATATTTTGAGATTAACATGAACAGGTTCAAATCAATCTGGGGCCTAATGTTGGGGATATGACTATTTGTGTAAGCCGCCCAGGAGGAGCCGGGTTACGCAAAGAGGACTCATCGAGGAAGCCCAAGACCAAGCATGAAGATGGCGGTTCAATAAAAGGCTTAAGGCCCACAGCGCTTAAGGTCCGTTGTAATAAACTGCCATGATGGCATGACTTGTAATGTAAGGTAGATTTAACTAGTCACCGAGCAGCACATCGCTTATAAGCGGCGGGACTCTGTAAGCCCTGAGCGTCAACCCGTGTATATAAGGGGCGGCTCTTTGGCGGCTTAGGGCAAGAAACAACTCATCGAGAGCCGGGCATAGCGTATCTCGCTCCCTGGTCATCGAAACATCAATACCAACCCAACTAGACGTAGGCCTTACCTTCACCGTAAGGGGCCGAACTAGTATAAACCCTCTCGTGTCCCTTGTCCCGATTTAACCCCTTCAAGCTTCCTAGTTGCGATGGCTCCACAACTAAGTCCTTTCATGAGGACATCTGACGTGACTATTCCACGACACATACGTACATGGCTGGGTCAGGACGAAGAAACTGAGTCGTCATCGTGCTCATGGGGAGGCAACGGAATGCGTCGTTTTCATGGGGAGGCAACGGAATGCGTCGTGTTCATCGGGAGGCAACGGAACGCGTGGGAGCCAACCGGCTCGGATGGAACAAGCGATGGAAACGAGGCGTGGCATACCGCAGAACGGAGGAAACGGCCTTGTGTTCGACAGGCCACGTTCAGAACGGGGTCCTGTTGATCGGGAGGGGTGTGGCATACCGCAAAACGGAGGAAACGGACCTCCTATGGTCGAAACGGGGGTCCTGTTCATCGGGAGGGGTGTGGCGTACCGCAAAACGGACGAATTGGACTTGTGTAGGAGAGCCTACGGTCGAAACGGGGGGGAGGGGTGTGGCGTACCGCAAAACGGGACTCCACGGGATACTGTTCATCTCCACCGTCGACCTCCTCCAGCCTCCACGGGCTACCGTCGACCTCCTCCACCTCCACGGGCTCCTGCTCATCCAGCCTCCACCGCGGCGCTACTCCACGGCCTCTTGCTCAACCACCCTCCACGGGCACCCTCCACCGTCTCTGCTCATCCAGCCCTCCACACCACGGGTCTGCTCAACCACCCTCCATGGCCACCCTCCACCGTCTCATCGCTCATCCAGCCCTCCACACCACGGGTTCCTGCTCATCCGAGGCAACGCCACCGCCTCCGCTCATCCACCCCCCAAGCAGTGCTCATTGTTCATCCAATCGATCGGCTTGATTAGCAGCAGTAGCAAAGAAATTGCTACATCGGGTTCAGTTAACAGCCATCGATCGATCGCTTGGGTTCAGTAATGCGTAGCCTGCAGTGCAATCACTCGGGTTCAGTTAGAGCCCAACGCCTCACTCGAGTTCAGTTAGAGCCAACGCCTCGCACATGTACGAGAGAAACGTGCATCGCTCGGCCCCTGACCTCCCACCGTAAACCGGCAATTCCCCGAAATTTTCCTCCCCCTCGCTTATACCATCGTTTTTTCCGTCATGGACGGCCCAAAGAATGTCATGCAGCTGCGTCTCCGGCCCGCCCAGGACGAAAAGCCAATTTTCTGTCATGTTTATTGTCATAGAAGTAGGATCCCACCACATCTATGATGATACCGGGTTTTGTCACAATTATCGTCATAGAAGTGTCATATGTATGACAGAAAAAAATTCGTTCGGCCCAAAATGCCACGGACGTGTCTTTTTTTTGTAGTGAATTGGCCAATACTGTGAGTGTTGATGACGGACATGTGAACGCACCCCAGGGATCGTCAATCATGGAAATCGCTTGAGCACCCCAAAACAATGAGTAATAGTGCTCGGAACGGACCAGAATCGGCCAAAATCGTGAGTGTTGATGACCGACACGTAAATGCACCCCGGGGTTCGTCAATTATGGAAATCACTCCGGCGCCCCAAAACTGAGTAAAAGTCCAAGAAATGGGCCAGAATCGGCCCAAACTGCGATTGTTGATGACCGACACGTAAGTGCACCTTGGGGTTCGACAACCATGTAAATAGCTTTGGGACCCAAAAATGATGAGTAATAGTTCATGAAACGGGTCAGAATCGACAAAAACCGCGAGTGTTGATAACCAACACGTAAGCGCACCCCGGTGTTTGTCAATCGTGGAAATCACTTCGGGACCCCAAAACTGAATAATAGTCCGAGAAACAGGTAAGAATCGGCCCAAACTGCAAGTCTTGACGACAAATATTAAGCACACCTTCGGGTTCGACAACCATGGAAATCGCTTTGGGACCCCAAAACATTGAGTAATAGTCCATGAAAGAGCCTGAATAAGACAAACCGAGGATTATTGATGAACGATACATAAACGCACCCCGGTTCGTCAATCATGGAAATCGCCACGGACCCCAAATCGTTAGTAATAGTCCATGAAACAGGCGGAATAGGCCAAAACTGGGATTGTTGATGACCGACGGAAGCACACCATGGGGTTCAACAACCAAGGAAATCACTTTGGGACCCCAAAGCGGTGAGTATTAGTCCACGAAATGGGTGAAATTGACAAAACCGCGAGTGTTGATGACCGACGCAGAACGCACGCTGTGGTTCCTTAATCGCGAAATCACTCAAGGACCCAAAACAGTGAGTTATAGTCCATGAAACGGGCCAGAATCGGCCAAAACTATCAATGTTGATGTTCGACGCATAAACGCACCCCGGAGTTCGTTAATCATGGAAATCACTCCGGACCCCAAAACAGTGAGTAATAGTCCACGAAACGGGCCAGAATCGGCCAAAATAGTGAGTGTGTGTGTATGAACGACACGTAAGCGCAACTTGGGGTTCAACAACTATGGAAATCGCTTCGGTACCACAAAATGGTAAGTAATAGTCCACGAAACGGGTCAGAATTGGCCAAAACTGTGAGTCTTGATGACGGACAGGTAAACGCACCCCAGGAATCGGCTATCGTGGAAATCACTCTGGCACCCCAAAACGATGAGTAATAGTGCTCGAAACGGACGAGAATCGGCCAAAATCGTGAGTGTTGATGACCGACACGTAAATGCACCTCGGGGTTCGTCAATTATGGAAATCACTCCGGCGCCCCAAAACTGAGAAATAGTCCAAGAAATGGGCCAGAATCGGCCCAAACTGCGATTGTTGCTGACCGACACGTAAGTGCACCTTGGGGTTCGACAACCATGGAAATAGCTTTGGGACCCAAAAACGATGAGTAATAGTTCACGAAACGGGTCAGAATCGACAAAACCGCGAGTGTTGATAACCAACACGTAAGCGCACCCCGGTGTTCGTCAATCGTGGAAATCAGTTCGGGACCCCAAAACTGAATAATAGTCCGAGAAACAGGTAAGAATCGGCCCAAACTGCAAGTCTTGACGACAAATATTAAGCACACCTTCGGGTTCGACAACCATGGAAATCGCTTTGGGACCCCAAAACATTGAGTAATAGTCCATGAAAGAGCCCAGAATAAGACAAACCGAGGATTATTGATGAACGATACATAAACGCACCCCGGGGTTCGTCAATCATGGAAATCACTCACGGACCCCAAATCAGTTAGTAATAGTCCATGAAACGGGCGGGAATAGGCCAAAACTGGGATTGTTGATGACCGACACGGAAGCACACCATGGGGTTCAACAACCAAGGAAATCACTTTGGGACCCCAAAACGGTGAGTATTAGTCCACGAAACGGGTCAGAATTGACAAAAACCGCGAGTGTTGATGACCGACGCGTAAACGCACCCCAGGGTTCCTTAATCGCGGAAATCACTCAAGGACCCAAAACAGTGAGTTATAGTCCATGAAACGGGCCAGAATCGGCCAAAACTATCAATGTTGATGTTCGACGCATAAACGCACCCCGGAGTTCGTTAATCGTGGAAATCACTCCGGACCCCAAAACAGTGAGTAATAGTCCACGAAACGGGCCAGAATCGGCCAAAATAGTGAGTGTGTGTGTATGAACGACACGTAAGCGCAACTTGGGGTTCAACAACTATGGAAATCGCTTCGGTACCACAAAATGGTAAGTAATAGTCCACGAAACGGGTCAGAATTGGCCAAAACTGTGAGTCTTGATAACGGACAGGTAAACGCACCCCAGGAATCGTCTATCGTGGAAATCACTCTGGCACCCCAAAACGATGAGTAATAGTGCTCGAAACGGACGAGAATCGGCCAAAATCGTGAGTGTTGATGACCGACACGTAAATGCACCTCGGGGTTCGTCAATTATGGAAATCACTCCGGCGCCCCAAAACTGAGAAATAGTCCAAGAAATGGGCCAGAATCGGCCCAAACTGCGATTGTTGCTGACCGACACGTAAGTGCACCTTGGGGTTCGACAACCATGGAAATAGCTTTGGGACCCAAAAACGATGAGTAATAGTTCACGAAACGGGTCAGAATCGACAAAACCGCGAGTGTTGATAACCAACACGTAAGCGCACCCCGGTGTTCGTCAATCGTGGAAATCAGTTCGGGACCCCAAAACTGAATAATAGTCCAAGAAACAGGTCAGAATCGGCCCAAACTGCAAGTCTTGACGACAAATACGTAGGCACACCTTCGGGTTCGACAACCATGGAAATCGCTTTGGGACCCCAAAACATTGAGTAATAGTCCATTAAAGAGCCCAGAATAAGACAAACCGAGGATTATTGATGAACGATACATAAACGCACCCCGGGGTTCGTCAATCATGGAAATCGCTCACGGACCCCAAATAAGTTAGTAATAGTCCATGAAACGGGCGAGAATAGACCAAAACTGGGATTGTCGATGACCGACACAGAAGCACACCTTGGGGTTCAACAACCATGGAAATCGCTTTGGGACCCCAAAACGGTGAGTAATAGTCCACGAAACGGGTCAGAATTGACAAAAACCGTGAGTGTTGATGATCGACGCGTAAACGCACCCCGGGGTTCCTTAATCGTGGAAATCACTCGAGGACCCAAAACAGTGAGTTATAGTCCATGAAACGGGCCAGAATCGGCCAAAACTGTCAATGCTGATGTCCGACGCGTAAAAGCACCCCGGGGTTTGTTAATCATGGAAATCACTCGGGACCCCAAAACAGTGAGTAATAGTCCACGAAACGGGCCAGAATCGGCCAAAACACTGAGTGTGTGTGTATGAACGACACGTAAGCGCAACTTGGGGTTCAACAACTATTGAAATCGCTTCGGTACCACAAAATGGTAAGTAATAGTCCACGAAACGGGTCAGAATTGGCCAAAACTATGAGTGTTGATGACGGACACGTAAACGCACCCCAGGGATCGTCAATCATGGAAATCGCTCTGGCACCCCAAAACGATGAGTAATAGTGCTCGAAATGGACCAGAATCGGCCAAAATCATGAGTGTTGATGACCGACACGTAAATGCACCCCGGGGTTCGTCAATCGGGAAATCACTCCGGGGCCCCAAAACTGAGTAATAGTCCAAGAAATGGGCCAGAATCGGCCCAAACTGCGATTGCTGATGACCGACACGTAAGTGCACCTTGGGGTTCGACAACCATGGAAATCGCTTTGGGACCCAAAAACGATGAGTAATAGTCCACGAAACGGGTCAGGATCGACAAAAACCGCGATTGTTGATAACCAACACGTAAGCGCACCCCGGTGTTCGTCAATCGTGGAAATCACTTCGGGACCCCAAAACTGAATAATAGTCCAAGAACCAGGTCAGAATTGGCCCAAACTGCAAGTCTTGACGACAAATACGTAAGCACACCTTCGGGTTCGACAACCATGGAAATCGCTTTGGGAACCCAAAACATTGAGTAATAGTCCATGAAAGAGCCCAGAATAAGACAAACCGAGGATTATTGATGAACGATACATAAACGCACCCCGGGGTTCGTCAATCATGGAAATTGCTCACGGACCCCAAATCAGTTAGTAATAGTCCATGAAACGGGCCAGAATAGGCAAAAACTGGGATTGTTGATGACCGACACGTAAGCGCACCTTGGGGTTCAAATACCATGGGAATCGCTTTGGGACCCCAAAACGATGAGTAATAGTGCTCGAAATGGACCAATATCGGCCAAAATCGTGAGTGTTGATGACCGACATGTAAATGCACCCCGGGGTTCGTTAATCATGGAAATCACTCCGGGGCCCCAAAACTGAGTAATAGTCCAAGAAACGGGCCAGAATCGGCCCAAACTGACATTGTTGATGACCGACCCATAAGTGCACGTTGGGGTTCGACAACCATGGAAATCGCTTTGGGACCCAACAATGGCGAGTAATAGACCACGAAATGGGTCAGAATCAACAAACACCACGAGTGTTTATGACCGACACGTAAGCGCACCCCGGTGTTCGTCAATTGTGGAAATCACTCCGGGACCCCAAAACTGAATAATAGTCCAACAAACGGGTCAGAATCGACCCAAACTGTGAGTCTTGACGACCAACACGTAATGACATCTTGGGGTTCGACAACCATGGATATTTCTTTGGGACTCCAAAATGGTGAGTAAAAGTCCATGAAAGAGCCTAGCATCGGACAAACCGAGGATTATTGATGAACGATACACAAACGCACCCCGGGGTTCCTCAATCATGGAAATCGCTCACGGACCCCAAATCAGTTAGTAATAGTGCATGAAACGGGCCAGAATAGGCTAAAACTGGGATTGTTTTTGACTGACACGTAAGCGCACCTTAGGGTTCAACAACCATGGAAATCGCTTCGGGACCCCAAAACGGTGAGTAATAGTCCATGAAACGGGTCAGAATCGACAAAAACCGCGAGTGTTGATGACCGACACGTAAGCGCACCCCGGTGTTCGTCAATCGTGGAAATCACTTCGGGGCCCCAAAACTGAATAATAGTCCTAGAAACGGGTCAGAATCGGCCCAAACTGCGAGTCTTGACGACCAACACGTAAGCACACCTTAGGGTTCTACAACCATGGAAATCGCTTTCAGACCCCAAATCAGTTAGTAATAGTCCATGAAAGAGCCCAGAATCGGACAAACCGAGGTTTATTGATGAACGATACATAAACGCACCCCGGAGTTCGTCAATCAAGGAAATCGCTCACGGACCCCAAATCAGTTAGTAATAGTCCATGAAATGGGCCAGAATAGGCAAAAACTGGGATTGTTGATGACCGACACGTAAGCGCACCTTGGGGTTCAACAACCATGGGAATCGCTTTAGGACCCCAAAACGGTGAGTAATAGTCCACGAAACGGGTCAGAATCGATAAAAACCGCGAGTGTTGATGACCGACACGTAAACGCACCCCGGGGTTCCTTAATAGTGGAAATAACTAGAGGACCCAAAACAGTGGGTAATAGTCCACGAAACGGGCCATTACGGCCAAAACTGTTAGTGTTGATGTCTGACACGTAAACGCACCTCGGGGTTCGTTAATCGTGGAAATTACTCTGGGACCCAAAAACAGTGAGTAATAGTCCATGAAACGGGACAGAATCGGCCAAAATAGTGAATGTTGATGAACGACAGGTAAGCGCAACTTAGGGTTCAACAACTATGGAAATTGCTTCGGGACCCCAAAACGGTAAGTAATAGTCCACGAAACAGGTCAGAATTGGCCAAAACTGTGAGTGTTGACGATGGACGCGTAAATGCACCCCGGGGTTGTTAATCGTGGAAATTGCTCTGGCACACCAAAACGATGAGTAATAGTGCTCGAAACGGACTAGAATCGGGAAAAGTCATGAGTGTTGATGACCGACACGTAAATGCACCCCGGGGTTCGTCAATCGTGGAAATCACTCCGCGGCCCCAAAACTGAGTAATAGTCCATGAAACGGGTGAGAATCGACAAAAACCGCGAGTGTTGATGACCAATGCTTAAACGCACCCTGGGGTTCCTTAATCGTGGAAATCACTCGAGGACCCCAAAATAGTAAGTAATAGTCCATGAAATGGGCCAGAATCGGCCAAAACAGTGTGTGTTGATGAACGACACGTAAGCGCAACTTGGGGTTCAACAACTATGGAAATCGCTTCGGGACCCCAAAACGGTAAGTAATAGTCCACGAAACGGGTCAGAATTGGCCAGAACTATTAGTTTTGACGACGGACACGTAAACACACCCCAAGGATCATCAATCGTGGAAATCGCTCTAGCACCCCAAAACGATGAGTAATAGTGCTCGAAACGGGCCAGAATCGGCCAAAAACGCGTGTGTTTATGACCGACACGTAAATGCACCCCGAGATTCGTGAATCATGGAAATCACTCCGGGACTCCAAAACTGGGTACTAGTCAAGAAACGTGCCAGAATCGACCCAAACTGCGATTGTTGATGACCGACACGTAAGCGCACTTTGGGTTCGACAACCATGGAAATCGCTTTGGGACCCAAAAACGGTGAGTAATAGTCCACGAAACGGGTCAGAATCAGCAAAAACCGCGAGTGTTGATGACCGACACGTAAGCGCACCACGGTGTTCATCAATCGTGGAAATCACTTCGGAGCCCCAAAACTTAATAATACTCCATGAAACGGGCCAGAATTGGCCCAAACTACGAGTCTTGAGGACCAACACGTAATCACACCTTGGGGTTCGACAACCATGGAAATCGCTTTGGGACCCCAAAACGGTGAGTAATAGTCCATGGAAGAGCCCAGAATCGGACAAACCAAGGATTATTGATGAACGATACATAAACGCACCCCGTAGTTCGTCAATCAAGGAAATCGCTCACGGACCCCAAATCAGTTAGTAATAGTCCATGAAACGGGCCAGAATAGGCAAAAACTAGGATTGTTGATGACCAACGTGTAAGCGCACCTTGGGGTTCAACACCATGGAAGTCGCTTTGGGACCCCCAAAACGGTGGGTAATAGTCCACGAAACGGGACAGAATCGACAAAAAACGCGAGTGTTGATGACCGATGCGTAAACGCACCCCGGGGTTCCTTAATCATGGAAATCATTCGAGGACCCCAAAACGGTCAGTAATAGTCCATGAAACGGGCCAGAATCGGCCAAAACTGTCAGTGTTGATGTCCGACACGTAAACGCACCCCGGGGTTTGTTAATCGTGGAAATCACTCCGGGACCCCAGAACAGTGAGTAATAGTCCATGAAACGGGCCAGAATCGGCCAAAACAGTGAGTGTGTGTGTATGAACGACACGTAAGCGCAACTTGGGGTTCAATAACTATGGAAATCGCTTCAATACCACAAAATGGTAAGTAATAGTCCATGAAACGGGTCAGAATTGGCCAAAACTGTGAGTGTTGATGACGGACACGTAAACGCACCCCAGGGACCCTCAATCGTGGAAATCGCTCTGGCACCCCAAAACGATGAGTAATAGTGCTTGAAACGGACCAGAATCGGCCGAAATCGTGAGTGTTGATGACCGACACGTAAATGCACCTCGGGGTTCGTCAATCATGGAAATCACTCCGGGGCCCCAAAACTGAGTAATAGTCCATGAAAAGGGCCAGAATCGGCCCAAACTGCGATTGTTGATGACCGACACATAAGTGCACCTTGGGGTTCGACAACCATGGAAATCGCTTTTGGACCCAGCAACGGTGAGTAATAGTCCATGAAACGGGTCAGAATCAACAAAAACCGCGAGTGTTTATGACCGACACGTAAGCGCACCCCGGTGTTCGTCAATCGTGGAAATCACTTCGGGACCCCAAAACTGAATAATAGGCCAAGAAACGGGTCAGAATCGGCCCAAACTACGAGTCTTGACGACCAACACGTAATGACACCTTGGAGTTCGACAACCATGGAAATCGCTTTGGGACCCCAAAACGGTGAGTAAAAGTCCATGTAAGAGCCCAGAATCGGACAAACCGAGGATTATTGATGAACCATACATAAACGCACCCCAGGGTTCGTCAATCATGGAAATCTCTCACGGACCCGAAATCAGTTAGTAATAGTCCATGAAAAGGGCCAGAATAGGCCAAAACTGGGATTGTTTATGACCGACACGTAAGCACACCTTGGGGTTCAACAACCATGGGAATCGCTTTGGGACCCCTAAACGGTGAGTAATAGTCCACGAAACGGGTCAGAATCGATAAAAACCGCGAGTGTTGATGATCGACGCGTAAACGCACCCCGGGGTTCCTTAATAGTGGAAATCACTCGAGGACCCCAAAACAGTGAGTAATAGTCCATGAAACGGGCCATTATCGGCCAAAATTGTTAGTGTTGATGTCCGATACGTAAACGCACCCCGGTTCGTTAATCATGGAAATCACTCCGGGACCCCAAAACAGTGAGTAATAGTCCATGAAACGGGCCAGAATCGGCCAAAACAGTGAATGTTGATGAACGACAAGTAAGCGCAACTTGGGGTTCAACAACTATGGAAATCGCTTCGGGACCCCAAAACGGGTCAGAATTGGCCAAAACTGTGAGTGTTGACAATGGACACGTAAACGCACCCCGGGGATCGTTAATCGTGCAAATCGCTCTGGCCCCCAAAACGATGAGTAATAGTGCTCGAAACGGACCATTATCGTCCAAAACTATTAGTGTTGATGTCCGACACGTAAACGCACCCCGGGGTTCGTTAATCGTGGAAATCACTCTGTGACCCCAAAACAGTGAGTAATAGACCATGAAATGGGCCAGAATCGGCCTAAACAGTGAATGTTGATGAACGACAGGTAAGCACAACTTGGGGTTCAACAACTATGGAAATCGCTTCTGGACCCCAAAACGGTAAGTAATAGTCCACAAAACGGGTCAGAATTGGCCTAAACTGTGAGTGTTGACGATGGACACGTATACGCACCCCGAGGATCGTTAATCATGCAAATCGCTCTAGCACCCCAAAACGATGAGTAATAGTGCTCGAAACGGAACAGAATCAGCCAAACTCGTGAGTGTTGATGACCGACACGTAAATGCACCCCGGGGTTTCGTCAATCGTGGAAATCACTCTGGGGCCCCAAAACTGAGGAATAGTCCATGAAACGGATGAGAATCAACAAAAACCACGAGTTTTGATGACCGATGCTTAAACGCCCCCCAAGGTTCCTTAATCGTGGAAATCACTCGAGGACCCCAAAATAGTAAGTAATAGTCCATGAAACGGGCCAGAATTGGCCAAAACAGTGTGTGTTGATGAACGACACGTAAGCGCAACCTGGGGTTCAACAACTATGGAAATTGCTTGGGACCCCAAAACGGTAAGTAATAGTCCACGAAACGGGTCAGAATTGGCCAAAACTTTGAGTTTTGACGACGGACATGTAAACGCACCCCAGGGATCGTCAATCGTGGAAATCGCTCTGGCACCCCAAAATGATGAGTAATAGTGCTCGAAACGGACCAGAATCAGCCAAAAACGTGAGTGTTGATGACCGACACGTAAATGCACCCCGAGGTTTGTCAATCATGGAAATCACTCCAGGACTCCAAAACTGGGTACTAGTCCAAGAAACGTGCGACAATCGGACCAAACTATGATTGTTGATGACCGACACGTAAGCGCACTTTGGGTTCGACAACCATGGAAATCGCTTTGGGACCCAAAAACGGTGAGTAATAATCCACGAAACGGGTCAGAATCGGCAAAAACCGCGAGTGTTGATGACCGACACGTGTCGCACCCCGATGTTCGTCAATCGTGGAAATCACTTTGGGGGCCCCAAAACTGAATAATACTCCATGAAACGTGCCAGAATTGGCCCAAACTGCGAGTCTTCAGGACCAACACGTAATCACACCTTGGGGTTCGACAATCATGGAAATCACTTTGGGACCCCAAAACGGTGAGTAATAGTCCATGGAAGAGCCCAGAATCGGACAAACTGAGGATTATTGATGAACGATACATAAACGCACCCCGGGGTTCGTCAATCATGGAAATCGCTCACGGACCCCAAATCAGTTAGTAATAGTCCATGAGACGGGCCAGAATTGGCCAAAACTGGGATTGTTGATGACCAACTCATAAGCGCACCGTGGGGTTCAAATACAATGGGAATCGCTTTGGGACCCCAAAACGATGAGTAATAGTGCTCGAAATGGACCAGTATCGGCCAAAATCATGATTGTTGATGACCGACATGTAAATGCACCCCGGGGTTCGTTAATCATGGAAATCACTCCGGGGCCCCAAAACTGAGTAATAGTCCAAGAAACGGGCCAGAATCGGCCCAAACTGCGATTGTTGATGACCGCACATAAGTGCACCTTGGGGTTCGACAACCATGGAAATCGCTTTGGGACCCAACAATGGCGAGTAATAGACCATGAAATGGGTCAGAATCAACAAACACCACGAGTGTATATGACCGACACGTAAGCCCACCCCGGTGTTCGTCAATTGTGGAAATCACTCCGGGACCCCAAAACTGAATAATAGTCCAAGAAACGGGTCAAAAATCGGCCCAAACTGTGAGTCTTGACGACCAACACGTAATGACATCTTGGGGTTCGACAACCTTGGGACCCCAAAACGATGAGTAAAAGTCCATGAAAGAGCCCAAAATTGGACAAACCGAGGATTATTGATGAACGATACATAAACGCACCCCAGGGTTCGTCAATCATGGAAATCGCTCACGGACCCCAAATCAGTTAATAATAGTCCATGAAACGGGCCAGAATAGGCCAAAACTAGGATTGTTTTTGACTGACACGTAAGCGCACCTTAGGGTTCAACAACCATGCAAATCGCTTCGGGACCCAAAACGGTGAGTAATAGTCCACGAAACGGGTCAGAATCGACAAAAACCGCGAGTGTTAATGACCGATACGTAAATGCACCCCAGGGATAGTCAATCGTGGAAATCGCTCTGGCACCCCAAAACGATGAGTAATAGTGCTCCAAACGGACCAGAATCGGCCAAAAACGCGAGTGTTGATGACCGACACGTATATGCACCCCGAGATTCGTGAATCATGTAAATCACTCCAGGACTCCAAAACTGGGTACTAGTCCAAGAAACGTGCCAGAATCGGCCCAAACTGCGATTGTTGATGACCTAGATGTAAGCGCACTTTGGGTTCGACAGCCATGGAAATCGCTTTGGGACCCAAAAACGGTGAGTAATAGTCCACGAAACGGTTCAGAATCGGAAAAACCGCGAGTGTTGATGACCGACATGTAAGCGCACCCCTTCGGGGTCGACAACCATGGAAGTCGCTTTGGGACCCCAAAACGGTGAGTAATAGTCCATTAAACAGCCCAGAATCGGACAAGCCGGGGATTATTGATGAAAAATACATAAACGCACCCTGGGGTTCGTCAATCATGGAAATCGCTCACGGACCCCAAATCAGTTAGTAATAGTCCATGAAACGGGCCAGATTAGGCCAAAACTGGGATTGTTGATGACTGGCACGTAAGTGCACCTTGGGGATCAACAACCATGGAAATCGCTCTTGGACCCCAAAACGGTGAGTAATTGTCCACGAAACGGGTGAGAATCAACAAAAACCACGAGTGTTGATGACCGGCGCTTAAACGCACCCCGGGGTTCCTTAATCGGGGAAATCACTCGAGGACGCCAAAATAGTAAGTAATAGTCCATGAAACGGGCCAGAATTGGCCAAAACAGTGTGTGTTGATGAATGACATGTAAGCGCAACTTGGGATTCAACAACTATGGAAATCGCTTCGGGACCCCAAAGCGGTAAGTATTAGTCCACAGTGTTGATGGCCGTAACTAAAGCGGTTCCAGAATTAGCCAAAACTATGAGTTTTGACGACGGACACGGAAACGCACCCCGGGGTTTGTCAAATGTGGAAATCGCTCACGGACCCCAAATCAGTTAGTAATAGTCCATGTAACGGGCCAGAATAGGCCAAAACTGGGATTGTTGATGACCGACACGTAAGCGCACCTTGGGGTTCAACAACCATGGGAATCGCTTTGGGACCCCAAAACGGTGGTCCACGAAATGGGTCAGAATAGGCCAAAACTGGGATTGTTGATGATCGACACGTAAACGCACCCCGGGGTTCCTTAATAGTGGAAATCACTCGAGGACCCCAAAACACTGAGTAATAGTCCATGAAACGGGCCATTATCGGCCAAAATTGTTAGTGTTGATGACCGACACGTATATGCACCCCGAGATTCGTGAATCATGTAAATCACTCCAGGACTCCAAAACTGGGTACTAGTCCAAGAAACGTGCCAGAATCGGCCCAAACTGCGATTGTTGATGACCTAGATGTAAGCGCACTTTGGGTTCGACAGCCATGGAAATCGCTTTGGGACCCAAAAACGGTGAGTAATAGTCCACGAAACGGTTCAGAATCGGAAAAACCGCGAGTGTTGATGACCGACATAAGCGCAGGGTTCGTCCTTCGGGTCGACAACCATGGAAGTCGCTTTGGGACCCCAAAACGGTGAGTAATAGTCCATTAAACAGCCAGAATCGGACAAGCCGGGGATTATTGATGAAAAATACATAAACGCACCCTGGGGTTCGTCAATCATGGAAATCGCTCACGGACCCCAAATCAGTTAGTAATAGTCCATGAAGCGGGCCGATTAGGCCAAAAGCTGGGATTGTTGATGGTCGCCAAACGCACGTGAAAGTGCACCTTGGGGATCAACAACCATGGAAATCGCTCTTGGACCCCAAAACGGTGAGTAATTGTCCACGAAACGGGTGAGAATCAACAAAAACCACGAGTGTTGATGACCGGCGCTTAAACGCACCCCGGGGTTCCTTAATCGGGGAAATCACTCGAGGACGCCAAAATAGTAAGTAATAGTCCATGAAACGGGCCAGAATTGGCCAAAACAGTGTGTGTTGATGAATGACATGTAAGCGCAACTTGGGATTCAACAACTATGGAAATCGCTTCGGGACCCCAAAACGGTAAGTATTAGTCCACGAAACGGTTCAGAATTGGCCAAAACTATGAGTTTTGACGACGGACACGGAAACGCACCCCGGGGTTTGTCAAATGTGGAAATCGCTCACGGACCCCAAATCAGTTAGTAATAGTCCATGTAACGGGCCAGAATAGGCCAAAACTGGGATTGTTGATGACCGACACGTAAGCGCACCTTGGGGTTCAACAACCATGGGAATCGCTTTGGGACCCCAAAACGGTGGTCCACGAAATGGGTCAGAATAGGCCAAAACTGGGATTGTTGATGATCGACACGTAAACGCACCCCGGGGTTCCTTAATAGTGGAAATCACTCGAGGACCCCAAAACACTGAGTAATAGTCCATGAAACGGGCCATTATCGGCCAAAATTGTTAGTGTTGATGTCCGACACGTCGCGCACCCGGGGTTCGTTGATCGTGGAAATCTCCATTAAACAGCCCGAATCGGACAACCGGGATTATTGATGAAAATACATAAACGCACACGGGTTCGCTAATCTCCGGACCCCAAAAGCGGTGAGTAATAGTCCATGAAGCGGGCGAGAATCGACCAATCGGTGAATGTTGATGAGCAAGTAAAAGCGCAACAGGGTACAACAACTATGGAAATCGCGGGACCCCAAAGCGGGTCGAATTTGGCGTGAGTGTTGACGACGGACACGTAAACGCACCCCGGGGATCGTTAATCGTGGAAATCTCTCTGGCACCCCAAAACGATGAGTAATAGTGCTCGAAACGGACCATTATCGGCCAAAACTATTAGTGTTGATGTCCGACCCGTAAACGCACCCCGGGGTTCGTTAATCGTGGAAATCACTCTGGGACCCCAAAACAGTGAGTAATAGTCCATGAAATGGGCCAGAATCGGCCAAAACAGTGAATGTTGATGAACGACAGGTAAGCGCAACTTGGGGTTCAAGAACTATGGAAATCGCTTCTGGACCCCAAAACCGTAAGTAATAGTCCACGAAACGGGTCAGAATTGGTCTAAACTGTGAGTGTTGACGATGGACACGTAAACGCACCCTAGGGATGGTCAATCGTGGAAATCGCTCTAGCACCCCAAAACGATGAGTAATAGTGCTCGAAACGGACCAGAATCAGCCAAAATCGTGAGTGTTGATGACCGACACGTAAATGCACCCTGGGGTTCGTCAATCGTGGAAATCACTCCGGGGCCCCAAAACTGAGGAATAGTCCATGAAACGGGTGAGAATCGACAAAAACCACGAGTTTTGATGACCGATGCTTAAACGCACCTCGGGGTTCCTTAATCGTGGAAATCACTCGAGGACCCCAAAGAGTAAGTAATAGTCCATGAAACGGGCCAGAATCGGCCAAAACAGTGTGTGTTGATGAACGACACGTAAGCGCAACCTGGGGTTCAACAACTATGGAAATCGCTTCGGGACCCCAAAACAACTACGGAAATCGCTTCGGGACCCCAAAACGGTAAGTAATAGTCCCGAAGCGGGTGAAATTGGCCAAAACTTTGAGTTTTGACGACGGACATGTAAACGCACCCGAGGATGCGTCAATCGTGGAAATTGCTTTGGCACCCCAAAATGATGAGTAATAGTGCTTGAAACGGACTAGAATCGGCCAAAAACGTGAGTGTTGATGACCGACACGTAAATGCACCCCGACGTTCGTCAATCATGGAAATCACTCCGGGACTCCAAAACTAGGTACTAGTCCAAGAAACGTGCGAGAATCGGACCAAACTGCGATTGTTGATGACCGACACGTAAGTGCACATTGGGTTTGACAACCATGGAAATCGCTTTGGGACCCAAAAACTGTGAGTAATAGTCCATGAAACGGGTCAGAATCGGCAAAAACCGGGAGTGTTTATGACCGACACGTAAGCGCACCCCGGTGTTCGTCAATCATGGAAATCACTTCGGGACCCTAAAACTGAATAATACTCCATGAAACGGGCCAGAATCGGCCCAAACTGCGAGTCTTGACGACCAACACGTAATCACACCTTGGGGTTCGACAACCATGGAAATTGATTTCGGACCCAAAATCAGTTAGTAATAGTCCATGAAAGAGCCCAGAATCGGACAAACCGAGGATTATTGATGAACAATACATAAACGCAACCCAGAGTTCGTCAATCAATGAAATAGCTCACGGACCCCAAATCAGTTAGTAATAGTCCATGAAACGGGCCAGAATAGGCAAAAACTGGGATGGTTCATGACCGACACGTAAGCGCACCTTGGGGTTCAACAACCATGGAAATCGCTTTCGGACCCCCAAAACGGTGAGTAATAGTCCACGAAACGGGTCAGAATCGACAAAAACCGCGAGAGTTGATGACCGACGCATAAACGCACCCCGGGGTTCCTTAATCGTGGAAATCACTCAAGGGTCCCAAAACAGTCAGTAATAGTCCATGAAACGGGCCAGAATCGGCCAAAACTGTGAGTGTTGATGTCCGACAAGTAAACGCACCCCGGGGTTCGTTAATCGTGGAAATCACTCCGGGACCCCAAAACTGTGAGTAATAGTCCACGAAACGGGCCAGAATCTGCCAAAACAGTGAGTGTGTGTGCGTATGAATGACATGTAAGCGCAACATGGGGTTCAACAACTATGGAAATCGCTTCAGTACCACAAAATGGTAAGTAATAGTCCATGAAACGGGTCAGAATTGGCCAAAACTATGAGTGTTGATGACGGACACGTAAACGCACCCCGGGGATCCTCAATCGTGGAAATCGCTCTGGCACCCCAAAACAATGAGTAATATTGCTCGAAACGGACCAGAATCGGCCAAAATCGTGAGTGTTGATGACCGACACGTAAATGCACCCCGGGGTTCGTTAATCATGGAAATCACTCCGGGGCCCCAAAACTGAGTAATAGTCCAAGAAACGGGCCAGAATCGGCCCAAACTGCGATTGTTGATGACCGCACATAAGTGCACCTTGGCGTTCGACAACCATGGAAATCGCTTTGGGACCCAACAATGGCGAGTAATAGACCATGAAATGGGTCAGAATCAACAAACACCACGAGTGTATATGACCGACACGTAAGCCCACCCCGGTGTTCGTCAATTGTGGAAATCACTCCGGGACCCCAAAACTGAATAATAGTCCAAGAAACGGGTCAAAAATCGGCCCAAACTGTGAGTCTTGACGACCAACACGTAATGACATCTTGGGGTTCGACAACCTTGGGACCCCAAAACGATGAGTAAAAGTCCATGAAAGAGCCCAAAATTGGACAAACCGAGGATTATTGATGAACGATACATAAACGCACCCCAGGGTTCGTCAATCATGGAAATCGCTCACGGACCCCAAATCAGTTAATAATAGTCCATGAAACGGGCCAGAATAGGCCAAAACTAGGATTGTTTTTGAGTGACACGTAAGCGCACCTTAGGGTTCAACAACCATGCAAATCGCTTCGGGACCCAAAACGGTGAGTAATAGTCCACGAAACGGGTCAGAATCGACAAAAACCGCGAGTGTTAATGACCGATACGTAAATGCACCCCAGGGATAGTCAATCGTGGAAATCGCTCTGGCACCCCAAAACGATGAGTAATAGTGCTCCAAGCGGACGAGAATCGGCCAAAAGCGAGTGTTGATGACCAAACACGTATATACCCGAGATTCGTGAATCATGTAAATCACTCCAGGACTCCAAAACTGGGTACTAGTCCAAGAAACGTGCCAGAATCGGCCCAAACTGCGATTGTTGATGACCTAGATGTAAGCGCACTTTGGGTTCGACAGCCATGGAAATCGCTTTGGGACCCAAAAACGGTGAGTAATAGTCCATGAAACGGTTCAGAATCGGAAAAACCGCGAGTGTTGATGACCGACATGTAAGCGCACCCCTTCGGGGTCGACAACCATGGAAGTCGCTTTGGGACCCCAAAACGGTGAGTAATAGTCCATTAAACAGCCCAGAATCGGACAAACCGGGGATTATTGATGAAAAATACATAAACGCACCCTGGGGTTCGTCAATCATGGAAATCGCTCACGGACCCCAAATCAGTTAGTAATAGTCCATGAAAGCGGGCGATTAGGCCAAAAGCTGGGATTGTTGATGGTCGCACGTAAAGTGCACCTTGGGGATCAACAACCATGGAAATCGCTCTTGGACCCCAAAACGGTGAGTAATTGTCCACGAAACGGGTGAGAATCAACAAAAACCACGAGTGTTGATGACCGGCGCTTAAACGCACCCCGGGGTTCCTTAATCGGGGAAATCACTCGAGGACGCCAAAATAGTAAGTAATAGTCCATGAAACGGGCCAGAATTGGCCAAAACAGTGTGTGTTGATGAATGACATGTAAGCGCAACTTGGGATTCAACAACTATGGAAATCGCTTCGGGACCCCAAAACGGTAAGTAGTAGTCCACGAAACGGTTCAGAATTGGCCAAAACTATGAGTTTTGACGACGGACACGGAAACGCACCCCGGGGTTTGTCAAATGTGGAAATCGCTCACGGACCCCAAATCAGTTAGTAATAGTCCATGTAACGGGCCAGAATAGGCCAAAACTGGGATTGTTGATGACCGACACGTAAGCGCACCTTGGGGTTCAACAACCATGGGAATCGCTTTGGGACCCCAAAACGGTGGTCCACGAAATGGGTCAGAATAGGCCAAAACTGGGATTGTTGATGATCGACACGTAAACGCACCCCGGGGTTCCTTAATAGTGGAAATCACTCGAGGACCCCAAAACACTGAGTAATAGTCCATGAAACGGGCCATTATCGGCCAAAATTGTTAGTGTTGATGTCCGACACGTAAACGCACCCCGGGGTTCGTTGATCGTGGAAATCACTCCCGGACCCCAAAACAGTGAGTAATAGTCCATGAAACGGGCCAGAATCGACCAATACAGTGAATGTTGATGAACGACAGGTAAGCGCAACTTGGGGTACAACAACTATGGAAATCGCTTCAGGACCCCAAAACGGGTCAGAATTGGCCAAAACTGTGAGTGTTGACGACGGACACGTAAACGCACCCCGGGGATCGTTAATCGTGGAAATCTCTCTGGCACCCCAAAACGATGAGTAATAGTGCTCGAAACGGACCATTATCGGCCAAAACTATTAGTGTTGATGTCCGACCCGTAAACGCACCCCGGGGTTCGTTAATCGTGGAAATCACTCTGGGACCCCAAAACAGTGAGTAATAGTCCATGAAATGGGCCAGAATCGGCCAAAACAGTGAATGTTGATGAGCAGCGGTAAAGCGCAACTTGGGGTTCAAGAACTATGGAAATAAACACGGACCCCAAAACCGTAAGTAATAGTCCACTAAAGCGGGTCGAGAATTGGTCTAAAGCTGTGAGTGTTGACGATGGACACGTAAGCGCACCCTAGGGATGGTCAATCGTGGAAATCGCTCTAGCACCCCAAAGCGATGAGTAATAGTGCTCAAAGCGGACGAATCAGCCAAAATCGTGAGTGTTGATGGCCGACACGTAAATGCACCACAGGGTTAAATCAATCGTGGAAATCACTCCGGGGCCCCAAAACTGAGGAATAGTCCATGAAACGGGTGAGAATCGACAAAAACCACGAGTTTTGATGACCGATGCTTAAACGCACCTCGGGGTTCCTTAATCGTGGAAATCACTCGAGGACCCCAAAGAGTAAGTAATAGTCCATGAAACGGGCCAGAATCGGCCAAAACAGTGTGTGTTGATGAACGACACGTAAGCGCAACCTGGGGTTCAACAACTATGGAAATCGCTTCGGGACCCCAAAACAACTACGGAAATCGCTTCGGGACCCCAAAACGGTAAGTAATAGTCCAGGAAACGGGTCAGAATTGGCCAAAACTTTGAGTTTTGACGACGGACATGTAAACGCACCCCAGGGATCGTCAATCGTGGAAATTGCTTTGGCACCCCAAAATGATGAGTAATAGTGCTTGAAACGGACTAGAATCGGCCAAAAACGTGAGTGTTGATGACCGACACGTAAATGCACCCCGACGTTCGTCAATCATGGAAATCACTCCGGGACTCCAAAACTAGGTACTAGTCCAAGAAACGTGCGAGAATCGGACCAAACTGCGATTGTTGATGACCGACACGTAAGTGCACATTGGGTTTGACAACCATGGAAATCGCTTTGGGACCCAAAAACTGTGAGTAATAGTCCATGAAATGGGTCAGAATCGGCAAAAACCGGAGTGTTTATGACCCGACACGTAAGCGCACCCGGTGTTAAATCAATCATGGAAATCGCCGGGACCCTAAAACTGAATAATACTCCATGAAACGGGCCAGAATCGGCCCAAACTGCGAGTCTTGACGACCAACACGTAATCACACCTTGGGGTTCGACAACCATGGAAATTGATTTCGGACCCAAAATCAGTTAGTAATAGTCCATGAAAGAGCCCAGAATCGGACAAACCGAGGATTATTGATGAACAATACATAAACGCAACCCAGAGTTCGTCAATCAATGAAATAGCTCACGGACCCCAAATCAGTTAGTAATAGTCCATGAAACGGGCCAGAATAGGCAAAAACTGGGATGGTTCATGACCGACACGTAAGCGCACCTTGGGGTTCAACAACCATGGAAATCGCTTTCGGACCCCCAAAACGGTGAGTAATAGTCCACGAAACGGGTCAGAATCGACAAAAACCGCGAGAGTTGATGGCCAAGCGCATACGCGCACCGGGGTTCCTTAATCGTGGAAATCACTCAAGGGTCCCAAAACAGTCGATAATAGTCCATGAAGCGGGCGAGAATCGGCCAAAAGCTGTGAGTGTTGATGTCGAGCAAATAAGCGCACCCGGGGTTCGTTAATCGTGGAAATCACTCGGGACCCCAAAGCGTGAGTAATAGTCCACAAGCGGGCGAATCTGCCAAAGCGGTGAGTGTGTGTGCGTATGAATGACATGTAAAGCGCAACATGGGGTTCAACAACTATGGAAATCGCTTGATACCACAAAATGGTAAGTAATAGTCCATGAAGCGGGTGAAATTGGCCAAAACTATGAGTGTTGATGAGCGGACACGTCGCGCACCCCGGGGATCCTCAATCGTGGAAATCGCTCTGGCACCCCAAAACAATGAGTAATAGTGCTCGAAACGGACCAGAATCGGCCAAAATCGTGAGTGTTGATGACCGACACGTAAATGCACCCCGGGGTTCATCAATCGTGGAAATCACTCCGGGGCCCCAAAACTGAGTAATAGTCCAAGAAACGAGCCAGGATCGCAAAAACCAGAGCTGATGATTATTTCAAATCCATCAATGTCAAGGCGGCGTACCAGACAAACAAGCCTTTTATTTTGGCAAATCAAGCAACACAGATATTTTTCTTGGAAGACACATTTGCACGTAGCGATGATTGGAGAGTATTGCAAAGGTTTGAGCAGAGGAATTCGTTTAATGAAGTTGCACAACAAGATGATGCTTACGCTGCTCCTAATGTACAAGATAACACAGATGTTCCTAATATCTTTGAGAACCATCACATCAATGACGCCCGCGAAAAGATTGCCTGTCGTGCTATGGACATACAAGAGTTGATCAAGAAGAACCCAACGTTCGAGGACATTGAGGACGAAGAAGAAGATGACACCGTGGGGAACTACGATTCAGACTGATACACATGGCGAAGATGTTGACGCTGCTGCTGCAGATGATGATTACATTGCTTTTGTCGTATTTGCGTGTCAGAGGACGTTTTTTATCTACTATGTGAAATTGTGTTTGCTATGACAACTGAAACCTGATGAAGATGTTGTTTAGTATTTTGCTTTGAGAACATCACTTGTTATGTATGCTGATTTGTGTTTGGTGATTGTATGACAACTAAAACATGATGACATTGTTGTTTAGTTGTACTCATATTTGGCTGTGAAACTTGAATTTGATGACATAGTTTGTTGTTGGACTGCAATTTGCTCGACGTCTTTGAATGAGAACAAAGCTGACCCGACAGGGCCTCTGCTATCTATTTATTTATATGAGCAAAAGGGGATACCCCCTGATTTCCGTTAATAGAAATCATTAGATGTTCACAACACTATGCCCAGCCTGCTAAACAGGTTTCATTCATTACTAGTTTCAGCAAAGTGCTCATGTCGTAGCCACTGAATACATCACGAGTGCTACATACACTTCAAATAAAGAGAGAATCATCCTACAGAGCACATTTATTTTACCCATAATCTTCACAAGCTCTTTCATCTCCTCATTGCAGTCAAGGCCGTTCAGCAGCTGTTGCTTGCCATGATCAGAGGAACTGCATCTTTAACCTTCTGCTCTGCATCTTCCTCCTCTGCCATTCCTTCAGATACTTGTCCAACACCCCAACCTACTGGTATTGGGATTCCTCGGCTAACCAAATAATCAGCGTTGTTGCATTCCCCCACATTAGCAACTTCCCAGAAATACAAATCACACGAATCTTCCCTTTTCTGCACGAATCAAATTGGAAGATCATCAACCAAACTATTAAAAAATCAGCAACTGAAAGCAGCAGAACAACACTTAAACATATTATTACCCCATGATTCGGGCATTTGTAGAAGACTCAGCCAGGGTTGCGGATTGTGGTTGAGACGCGATGGATGACTCTGCGTGATTTGCAATAGTGGCACCACACCAACGGCAGCAGGTTGCGATGAGAAATCGGCTGCGGTGCGGCGTCTTGGCGAGGTGTGATGAGACCCCTGAGCGATGATCTGGTGGCGACTTGGCGCATATCTGGTTGTTACTGCTTTGAAGAAGCGGTGGACAAGCAGCTAAGCGGACATAGTTCTTTGTCGCGAGCTTCGATGCTAAGCGAGTAAGTAGAGAAGAGGAGAAGCAAGCGTTGGATATGTCGGTTTCATTACTTGCAGAGTAGCATAGCACCATATATAGTCATAGTCTAGGTTTGGATTTGAACCAGCTACTGAGAGCACGTCTTTCTTTTTCTAAAACTTCGCAGCGTCTCTTTACTAGTACACTAGCTTGTTACATCGCCTTCCCAAGTCTTTGATTTTCTTTCCCTTTTTGCGAGGAAGGAAGGAGGACAAAATTGAGAGTTCCTCGGACTCGAACCCAAGACCTCTCGGTTGAAAACCAAGGGTGCTAGTCATTTATGTGGCGAACGTTCCCTGTGAGGAGGACGGCAGACAAACGCATTTTCCTCGCAGTTTTCTTCCTATATATAAAAATATGCTACTTGGTGTCCGCTTAGTCAAAAAATGATTGTTCCAACCTTGAGCGTTCGATTGACATTCAACGTCTGTCGCGTTTCTTGATCTCTTCTTCCTCGAGCCATAAAAGCCAAACCCGGCGCTTGGCAGGACCGCCTCTCCGCCTCCACGGCTAGCTGTGATCTTCCCGGCTCTGTTAGTTCCGTCCGAGGCCTCACCATCCTCCTCCGCCTTGGTTTGCTGCTTGTGGCTCGCCCTCGGTGTTGTCAACATAATTGACAACCGATAGGAATAAGGAGATATTTGTACATGGTGAGGATGACGGTAGGGACCAATGTGTGTGATAATTTTGTTTTTCGGAGACGGAGAAGGGTATCAAGCTGGGTTGTCTGGGACCGTGGCCCATCTAGCCTGAGCTTTTATTTGATATGTTTAGCACATGGTAGCCCGGTTGTTTTCCTTTCTGAAAAATGGCTATCCAGCTATTTTGTTTTTTGCAGAATAACCAACATAAGCCTACTTGCTTTTCTACACCCTGCTGAGCCGGAAATCTTTCAAGACGAGGAGGGATGCATTTTGCAGAGAAAGTAGGCTATAAGTAATAAGAAATGGGCTATAAGTAATAAGAAATGGGCTATAAGTAATAAGAAATGGGCTGTAAAATGAAAAAAATACAACAAACAGGCAATTAGTTCGGAAATACTGTTTTCTTTTGGATTTTGAAATTTTAAATTTCATTGCTTTTGTGCGGGTGAAATTTCATTGAATTTAAATTAAGGTATATTTAGATTTAAAATTAATTTGAATCTTGCTAGAAATTTCGGGCTGTATGTTGTTTGGGACAGATTTGGAGGCTGACTTGTGGGTCTACTAGGTTGACGTGTACTTTGGCCTTGTCAACTTGGTCCACAAACGATTCTAGCAGCAGTGACCATTGGATGTTAATCAGCAGTCGTCTTGCTTCTTCAATATCGATCTTCTTGCTCCGGCCGCCCAAACCAGCTCGGTGGGACTGCTGCTCCGCCTCCCATGGCGGTTGTCTTTGCCGCCTGAGCCGACTGCCCCACCCTACTTTATTGCTGGCCAGGCCATTCCTCTATTCACCCACACCTCCTGTTATTTTCCGGCGACGGCAGCCGGACCAGTAAACCCACGTACTCCCCACTGCGTGGGCAACCATTGCCGAGTCTTCCCCGGCTCCATGTCGTTCCCATCCTAGGCCTCGCCGTCGTCCACCGCCATGGTGCTCTCGGCGCGGCCTGGTCAACGTGGTCAATGAACGACATCCATCGGTCGTGGACTATCTTGGCGCAAAATAATGATTCCTCCACGACAGCTGGGACCCACGGAAGAACCTCGTATTCATGAAAAAATGTTCCCCGGTGACATGTCGGACCCACCAGCTATATCTTCGCACGCATGAGAAGTGCCTCCTTATTACGCACAAAAAATGAATACCCACCTGCTAGATGGGACCCACCATAGTGGGAGGATGACTTAATGGGCCAACTAAGTTGTGAGGGACGGAGGGCTTTGTCAACTTAGTCAATATGAACGATTCTAGCTCCAGTGACCGTATGATGTCCATCCAACGGCCATAGTGCTTCTTCCACCTCTGGTCTTCTTGCTCCAGCCACCCAAACCAGCGCCGGTCATGCCGCGTGCTCCACGCCTCTCGTGGCGGGTGTGATGCATGAGGCCTCACGCCCCTACTACTCCCACCGCTGGCCCAGGGTATCCCTCTACTCACCCACACCCCTTGTTATTCTGCGGCGACGGCAGCCTCACGCTGCAGCCGAACCAGTGAACCCTCGTACTCCTCTCCGCGCGGGCTACCACTGCTGCGTCTTCCCCGCCTCTGCTTTGTCCCCTTCCTAGGCCTCGCCGTCGTCCAGACCACCGCCCTCGTGCTCTCAGCACGGCGTGGTCAACGTGGTCAGCGACCGACTTCCATCGGAAGAGTACTATATGTGGAGAGGCTGACAGCTGGGTCCAGGCGGCCGCAAGAAAGTGCCTCCTTATTAGGCGCAAAATAATTATTCCTCCACCTGACAGCAGGGACCCACCGGACGGGCCACCTTATTGCGCGATAAAACGTTTCCCCCCTGACTGCTTGGACCCACCGGACGGGCCAGCGTATTTCGCGAAAAAAACTTTCCCCGCACTGTCAGCTCGGACCCACTGGAAGTGCCTCCTTATTACGCACAAAAAAAGAATACTCCCCTTGCTAGCTGGGACCCACCATGGTGGGAGGCTGACTTGTGGGCCTACTAAGTTGACGGGGACAAAGGGTTTTGTCAACTTAGTCAATATGAATGACTCTAGCTCCAGTGACCGTACGATGTCCATCCAACAGCCGTAGTGCTTCTTCAACCTCTGGTCTTCTTGCTCCAGCCGCCCAAAGCGGTTCCGGTCGTGCCGCATGCTCCTGCCTCCCGTGGCCGGCTGTGCTGCCGTGGAGGCCTCACCGCCCTATTCCCACAGCTAGCCAGGCCCTGTGGCGACGGCAGCCTCACACCGCAGCCAAACCAGTGAACCCTCGTACTCCTCTCCGCGCGGGCTTCCACTACCGCGTCTTTCCCGACTCCCCGTCGTCCCCTTCCTAGGCCTCGCCGTCGTCCACCGCCCTGGTGCTCTCGGCGCGGCATGGTCAACGTGGTCAAGGAACGACTTCCATCGGACGTGGACTGTATGTGGAGAGGTGACAGTGGGTCCACATGACAAGGAAGTGCCTCCTTATTCTGTGGAAAAACATGATTCCTCCACGACATTTGGGACCCACGGATGGTCCCTTGTATTCAGCGAAAAAACGTTTCCCCTAACTGCTGGGACCCACCAGCTACATCTTCGCGCATAAGGAAGTGCGTCGGGCAAAAACAAAATGATTTGCCCCACGACCGCTGGGACCCACCAGTGACACCTTTATACGCAAGGAAGTCGTCCGGCAAAAAATGATTCGCCCCCGACTGTTGGGACCCACCAGCTACATCTTCACACGCAAGGAATTGCGTCAAGGCAAAAAAGCGATTAAGCCCACGACTCTGGGACCCACCAGCTACATCTTGTGCAGCAAGGAAGTGCGGCGGTCGGGACCCACCTGGTGAAGCATACGTGGCGTTGTCATCACGGTGTGACGATATGCGTACATCTTGGTCGATGTAGATGCGCGCATGTGTTGTAGTAGAGGCGCGCGCGTGTAAGTAGTAGAGGCGCGCGACGTAGCATGTACACGTCGTCTGTTGGCACTGGGTGCAAGAAAGAAAATCGACCACGTCACGTACATCTGGCGGGTCTCGAATGTCTACTCGCGCATACATCGTGGCTGGGTGGGACGGAGAAAGCAGAGTCGTCGTCGTGTTCATGGGGAAGCAGCGGAATCGTCATGTTCATGGGGAGGCAGCGGAATGCGTCGTGTTCATCGGGAGGCAATGGAGCAGCGTGGGAGCCAACCGGCTTGGGCGGAACGGCGATGGAAGCGAGGCCTAGCGTGCAGAAGCGGAGAAAGCGGCCTTGTGTTCGACCGGCCATGTTGGAGCGGGTCTGTTGATCGAGAGGGTGTGGCGTACCGCAAAAGCGGAGAAGCGGACCTCCCACGGTCGAAAGCAGGGGTCTGTTGATCGGGAGGGTGTGGTGTACCGCAAAGCGGAGAAGCGGACCTCCTATGGTGAAGCAGGGGTCTGTTGATCGGGAGGGTGTGGCGTCTTGCAAAAGCAGACGAAAGCGGACTTGTGTTGGGCGCTTCACGGTGAAAGCAGGAGGGAGGGTGTGGCGTGCCGCAAAGCGGACTCCACAGGATCTGTTCATCTCCCTTGTCGACCTCCTCCGGCCTCCACGGGCTACCGTCGACCTCCTCCAGCCTAGGCGGGCTTTTGTTCATCCAGCCTCCCACGCGCTACTCCACAGCTCTTGTTCAACCACCCCTCCACGGGCACCCATCCACCGTCTACTGTTCATCCAGCCCTCCACACCATGTGGTCCTGTTCCACCACCCCTCCAAGGCCACCCCTCCACCGTCTACTGTTCATCCAGCCCTCCACAGCACGGGGTTCCTGTTCATCCAGAGGCAACGCCACCACTCACTATTCATCCAACCCCCCCCCCCATAGCGCTCACTATTCATCAATCGATCGGCTTGATTAGCAGCGATAGTGAAGAATCACTCCATCGGGTTGATTAACAGCCATCGATCGATCGCTCGGGTTGATAACACGTAGCTGCGGTCTGTCGCTTTCGGGTTGATTAGAGCCCAACGCCTCGCTTCGAGTTGATTAGAGCCAACGCCTCGCATGCGTGTACGAGAGAAACGCGCATCTCTCGGCCCCCGACCTCCCATCGTAAACCGGCAACTCCCTGAAATTTTCCTCCCCCTCGCTTCTACCACGGTTTTTTCCATCATGGACGGCCCAAACAATGTCATGCAGCTGCGTCTCCGGCCCGCCAGAGACGAAAAGCTCATTTCTGTCATGATTTTTGTCATAAGTAAGAGCCCACCACATCTATGATGATACGGGTTTTGTCACAATTATCGTCATCGAAGTGTCATATGTATGATGAAAAAAAAATTCGTTCGCCCAAAATGCCACGGATGTGTCTTTTTTATCTTGAATTGGCCAAAAGCTGTGAGTGTTGACACGTCGCGCACCCATGGATCGTAATCGTGGAAATCGCTCTGGCACCCCAAAACGATGAGTAATAGTGCTCGAAATGGACCAGAATCGGCCAAAATTGTGAGTGTTGATGACCGACACGTAAATGCACCTCGGGGTTCGTCAATTATGGAAATCACTCCGGGGCCCCAAAACTGAGTAATAATCCAAGAAATGGGCCAGAATCAGCCCAAACTTCGATTGTTCTTGACCGACACGTAAGTGCACCTTGGGGTTCGACAACCATGGAAATAGCTTTGGGACCCAAAAACGATGAGTAATGGTCCACGAAACGGGTCAGAATCGACAAAAACCGTGAGTGTTGATAACCAACACGTAAGCGAACCCCGGTGTTCGTCAATCGTGGAAATCACTTCGGGACCCCAAAACTGAATAATAGTCCGAGAAACAGGTCAGAATCGGCCCAAACTGCAAGTCTTGACGACAAATACGTAAGCACACCTTCGGGTTCGACAACCATGGAAATCGCTTTGGGCCCCCCCAAAACATTGAGTAATAGTCCATGAAAGAGCCCAGAATAAGACAAACCGAGGATTATTGATGAACGATACATAAACGCACCCCGGGGTCGTCAATCATGGAAATCGCTCACGGACCCCAAATAAGTTAGTAATAGTCCATGAAACGGGCGAGAATAGGCCAAAACTGGGATTGTTGATGACCGACACGGAAGCACACCTTGGGCTCAACAACCAAGGAAATCACTTTGGGACCCCAAAACGGTGAGTAATAGTCCACGAAACGGGTTAGAATCGACAAAAACCGCGAGTGTCGATGACCGACGCGTAAACGCACCCCGGGGTTCCTTAATCGTGGAAATCACTCGAGGACCCAAAGCATTGAGTTATAGTCCATGAAACGGGCCAGAATCGGCCAAAACTGTCAATGTTGATGTTCGACGTGTAACCGCACCCCGGGGTTCGTTAATCATGGAAATCACTCCGGACCCCAAAACAGTGAGTAATAGTACACAAAACGGGCCAGAATCGGCCAAAGTAGTGAGTGTGTGTGTGTATAAACGACACGTAAGCGCAACTTGGGGCTCAACAACTATGGAAATCGCTTCGGTACCACAAAATGGTAAGTAATATGCCACGAAACGGGTCAGAATTAACCAAAACTGTGAATGTTGATAGCGGACACGTCGCGCACCCGAGGATCGTCAATCGTGGAAATCGCTCTGGCACCCCAAAACGATGAGTAATAGTGCTCGAAACGGACCACAATCGGCCAAAATCATGAGTGTTGATGACCGACACGTAAATGCACCCCGGGGTTCGTCAATTATGGAAATCACTCCGGGGCCCCAAAACTAAGTAATAGTCCAAGAAATGGGCCAGAATCGGCCCAAACTGCGATTTTTGATGACCGAAACGTAAGTGCACCTTGGGGTTCGACAACCATGGAAATAGCTTTGGGACCAAAAAACGATGAGTAATAGTCCATGAAACGGGTCAGAATCGACAAAAACCGTGAGTGTTGATAACCAACACGTAAGCACACCCCGGTGTTCGTCAATCGTGGAAATCACATCGGGACCACAAAACTGAATAATAGTCCAAGAAACAGGTCAGAATCGTCCTAAAGTGCAAGTCTTGACGACAAATATGTAAGCACACCTTCGGGTTCGACAACCATGGAAATCGCTTTGGGACCCCAAAACATTGAGTAATAGTCCATGAAAGAGCCCAGAATAAGACAAACTGAGGATTATTGATGAACGATACATAAATGCACCCCGGGGTTCGTCAATCATGGAAATCGCTCATGAACCCCAAAGCAGTTAGTAATAGTCCATGAAACGAGCGAGAATAGGCCAAAACTGGGATTGTTGATGACCGACACGGAAGCACACCTTGGGGTTAAATAACCAAGGAAATCGCTTTGGGACCCCAAAACGGTGAGCAATAGTCCACGAAACGGGTCAGAATCGACAAAAACCGCGAGTGTTGATGACCGACGGGTAAACGCACCCTGGGGTTCCTTAATCGTGGAAATCACTCGAGGACCCAAAACAGTGAGTTATAGTCCATGAAACGGGCCAGGATCGGCCAAAACTGTCAATGTTGATGTTCGACGCGTAACCGCACCCCGGGGTTCATTAATAGTGGAAATCACTCCGGACCCCAAAACAGTGAGTAATAGTACACGAAACGGGCCAGAATCGGCCAAAATAGTGAGTGTGTGTGTGTATAAACGACATGTAAGCGCAACTTGGGGCTCAACAACTATGGAAATCGCTTCGGTACCACAAAATGGTAAGTAATAGTCCACGAAACGGGTCAGAATTAGCCAAAACTGTGAGTGTTGATGACGGACGCGTAAACGCACCCCAGGGATCGTCAATCGTGGAAATCGCTCTGGCACCCCAAAACGATGAGTAATAGTCCTTGAAACGGACCAGAATCAGCCAAAATCGTGAGTGACCGACACGTAAATGCACCCCGGGGTTCGACAATAATGGAAATCACTCCGGGCCCCAAAACTGAGTTATAGTCCAAGAAATGGGCCAGAATCGGCCCAAACTGCGATTGTTGATGACCGAAACGTAAGTGCACCTTGGGGTTCGACAACCATGGAAATAGCTTTGGGACCCAAAAACGATTAGTAATAGTCCACGAAACGGGTCAGAATCGACAAAAACCGCGAGTGTTGATAACCAACACATAAGCGCACCCCGGTGTTCGTCAATCGTGGAAATCACATCGGGACCATAAAACCTAATAATAGTCCAAGAAACAGGTCAGAATCGGCCTAAAGTGCGACAAATACGTAAGCACACCTTCGGGTTCGACAACCATGGAAATCGCTTTGGGACCCCAAAACATTGAGTAATAGTCCATGAAAGAGCCCAGAATAAGACAAACCGAGGATTATTGATGAACGATATATAAACGCACCCCGGGGTTCGTCAATCATGGAAATCGCTCACGGACCTCAAAACAGTTAGTAATAGTCCATGAAACGGGCGAGAATAGACCAAAACTGGAATTGTTGATGACCGACACAGAAGCACACCTTGGGGTTCAACAACCATGGAAATCGCTTTGACCCCAAAACGGTGAGTAATAGTCCATGAAACGGGTCAGAATTGACAAAAACCGCGATTGGTGATGAACGACGCGTAAACGCACCCCGGGGTTCCTTAATCGTGGAAATCACTCGACGACCCAAAACAGTGAGTTATAGTCCATGAAACGGGCCAGAATCGGCCAAAACTGTCAATGTTGATGTCCGACGCGTAAACGCACCCCGGGGTTCGTTAATCGTGGAAATCACTCAGGACCCCAAAATAGTGAGTAATAGTCCACGAAACGGGCCAGAATCGGCCAAAACAGTGAGTGTGTGTGTGTGTATGAATGACACGGAAGCTCAATTTGGGGTTCAACAACTATGGAAATCGCTTCGATACCACAAAATGGTAACTAATAGTCCACGAAACGGGTCAGAATTGGCCAAAACTGTGAGTGTTGATGGCGGACACGTAAAAGGCACCCCAGCGTCGTCAATCGTGGAAATCGCTCTGGCACCCCAAAACGATGAGTAATAGTGCTCGAAACGGACCAGAATCGGCCAAAATCGTGAGTGTTGATGACCGACACGTAAATGCACCCCGGGGTTCGTCAATCGTGGAAATCACTCCGGGGCCCCAAAACTGAGTAATAGTCCAAGAAATGGGCCAGAATTGGCCCAAACTGCGATTGTTGATGGCCGACACGTAAGTGCACCTTGGGGTTCGACAACCATGGAAATCGCTTTGGGACCCAAAAACGATCAGTAATAGTCAATGAAACGGGTCAGAATCGACAAAAACCGCGAGTGTTGATAACCAACACGTATGCGCACCCCGGTGTTCGCCAATCGTGGAAATCACTTCGGGACCCCAAAACTGCATAATAGTCCGAGAAAAAGGTCAGAATCGGCCCAAACTTCAAGTCTTGACGACAAATACGTAAGTACACCTTCGGGTTCGCCAACCATGGAAATCGCTTTGGGACCCCAAAACATTGAGTAATAGTCCATGAAAGAGCCCAGAATAACACAAACCGAGGATTATTGATGAACGATACATAAACGCACCTAGGGGTTGTCAATCATGGAAATCGCTCACGGACCCCAAATCAGTTAGTAATAGTCCATGAAACGGGCCAGAATAGGCCAAAACTGGGATTCTTGATGACGGACACGTAAGCGCACCTTGGGGTTCAAATACCATGGGAATCGCTTTGGGACCCCAAAACGATGAGTAATAGTGCTCGAAATGGACCAGTATCGGCCAAAATTGTGAGTGTTGATGACCGACATGTAAATGCACCCCGGGGTTCGTTAATCATGGAAATCACTTCATGGCCACAAAACTGAGTAATAGTCCAAGAAACGGGCCCGAATCGGCCCAAACTGCAATTGTTGATGACCGACACATAACTGCACCTTGGCGTTCGAAAACCATGGAAATCGCTTTGGGACCCAACAATGGTGAGTATAGTCCACGAAACGGGTCAGAATCAACAAACACCGCGAGTGTTTATGACCGACACGTAAGCGCACCCCGGTGTTCGTCAATCGTGGAAATCACTCTGGGACCCCAAAACTGAATAATAGTCCAAGAAACGGGTCAGAATCGGCCCAAACTGTGAGTCTTGACGACCAACACGTAATGACACCTTGGGGTTTGACAACCATGGAAATCGCTTTGGGACCCCAAAACAGTGAGTAAAAGTCCATGAAAGAGTCCAGAATCGGACAAACCGAGGATTATTGATGAACGATACATAAATGCACCCCGGGGTTCGTCAATCATGGAAATCGCTCACGAACCCCAAATCAGTTAGTAATAGCCCATGAAACGGGCGAGAATAGGCCAAAACTGGGATTGTTGAAGACCGACACGGAAGCACACCTTGGGGTTCAACAACCATGGAAATCGCTTTGGGACCCCAAAACGGTGAGTAATAGTCCACGAAACGGGTCAGAATTGACAATAATCGCGAGTGTTGATGACCGACGTGTAAACGCACCCCGGGGTTCCTTAATCGTGGAAATCACTCGAGGATCCAAAACAGTGAGTTATAGTCCATGAAACAGGCCAGAATCGGCCAAAATTGTCAATGTTGATGTCCGACGCGTAAACGCACCTCGGGGTTCGTTAATCGTGGAAATCACTCGGGACCCCAAAACAGTGAGTAATAGTCCATGAAACGGGCCAGAATCGGCCAAAACAGTGAGTGTGTGTATGAACGACACGGAAGCGCAACTTGGGGTTCAACAACTATGGAAATCGCTTCGGTACCACAAAATGGTAAGTAATAGTCCACGAAACGGGTCAGAATTGGCCAAAACTGTGAGTGTTGATGACGGACACGTAAACGCACCCCACGCATCGTCAATCGTGGAAATCGCTCTGGCACCCCAAAACGATGAGTAGTAGTGCTCGAAACGGACCAGAATCGGCCAAAATCGTGAGTGTTGATGACCGACACGTAAATGCACCCCGGGGTTCGTCAATCGTGGAAATCACTCCGGGGCCCCAAAACTGAGTAATAGTCCAAGAAATGGGCCAGAATTGGCCCAAACTGCGATTGTTGATGGCCGACACATAAGTGCACCTTGGGGTTCGACAACCTTGGAAATCGATTTGGGACCCAAAAACGATCAGTAATAGTCCACGAAACGGGTCAGAATCGACAAAAACCACGAGTGTTGATAACCAACACGTAAGCGCATCCCGGTGTTCGTCAATCGTGGAAATCACTTCGGGACCCCAAAACAGAATAATAGTCCGAGAAACAGGTCAGAATCATTTAAAGCGCAAGTCTTGACGACAAACACGTAAGCACACCTTGGGATCGACAACCATGGAAATCGCTTTGGGAACCCAAAACATTGAGTAATAGTCCATGAAAGAGCCCAGAATAAGACAAACCGAGGATTATTGATGAACGATACATAAACGCACCCCGGGGTTGTCAATCATGAAAATCGCTCACGGACCCCAAATCAGTTAGTAATAGTCCATGAAACGGGCCAGAATAGGCCAAAACTGGGATTGTTGATGACCGACACGTAAGCACACCTTGGGGTTCAAATACCATGGGCATTGCTTTGGGACCCCAAAACGATGAGTAATAGTGCTCGAAATGGACCAGTATCGGCCAAAATTGTGAGTGTTGATGACCGACATGTAAATGCACCCCGGGGTTCGTTAATCATGGAAATCACTCCGTGGCCCCAAAACTGAGTAATAGTCCAAGAAACGGGCCAGAATCGGCCCAAACTGCGATTGTTGATGACCGACACATAACTGCACCTTGGGGTTCGACAACCATGGAAATCGCTTTGGGACCCAACAATGGTTAGTAATAGTCCACGAAACGGGTCAGAATCAACAAACACCGTGAGTGTTTATGACCGACACGTAAGCGCACCCTGGTGTTCGTCAATCGTGGAAAGCACTCCGGGACCCCAAAACTGAATAATAGTCCAAGAAACGGGTCAGAATCGGCCCAAACTGTGAGTCTTGACGACAAGCACGTAATGACGTCTTGGGGTTTGACAACCATGCAAATCGCTTTGGGACCCCAAAACGGTGAGTAAAAGTCCATGAAAGAGCCCAGAATCGGACAAACCGAGGATTATTGATGAACGATACATAAACGCACCCCGGGGTTCGTCAAACATGGAAATCGCTCACGGACCCCAAATCAGTTAGTAATAGTCCATGAAACGGGCCAGAATAGGCCAAAACTGGGATTGTTTATGACTGACATGTAAGCGCACCTTAGGGTTCAACAACCATGGAAATCGCTTCGGGACACCAAAACGGTGAGTAATACTCCACGTAACGGGTCAGAATCGACAAAAACCGCGAGTGTTGATGACCGACATGTAAGCGCATCCGGGGTTCGTCAATCGTGGAAATCACTTCGGGGCCCCAAAACTGAATAATAGTACTAGAAACGGGTCAGAATCGGCCCAAACTACGAGTCTTGACGACCAACACGTAAGCACACCTTTGGGTTCGACAACCATGGAAATCACTTTGGGACACCAAAACATTGAGTAATAGTCCATGAATGGGTCCAGAATAAGACAAATCGAGGATTATTGATGAACGATACATAAACGTACCCCGGGTTCGTTAATCATGGAAATCGCTCACGGACCCCAAATCAGTTAGTATTAGTCCATGAAACGGGCCAGAATAGGCCAAAACTAGAATTGTTGATGACCGACACGTAAGCGCACCTTGGGGTTCAACAACCATGGGAATCGCTTTGGGACCCCAAAACGGTGAGCAATAGTCCACGAAACGGGTCAGAATCGATAAAAACCGCGAGTGTTGATGACCGAGCGTAAATGCACCCCGGGTTTTCTTAATAGTAGAAATAACTCGAGGACCCCAAAACAGTGAGTAATAGTCCATGAAACGGGCCATTATCGGCCAAAACTGTTAGTGTTGATGTCTGACACGTAAACGCACCCCGGGGTTCGTTAATCGTCGAAATCACTTCGGGACCCCAAAACAGTGAGTAATAGTCCATGAAACGGGCCAGAATCGGCCAAAACAGTGAATGTTGATGAACGACGGGTAAGCGTAACTTGGGGTTCAACAACTATAGAAATCGCTTCGGGACCCAAAACGGTAAGTAATAGTCCAAGAAATGGGTCAGAATTGGCCAAAACTGTGAGTGTTGACGATGGACACGTAAATGCACCCTAGGGATTGTTAATCGTGCAAATCGCTCTGGCACACCAAAATGATGAGTAATAGTGCTTGAAACGGACCAGAATCGGCAAAAATCATGAGTGTTGATGACCAACACGTAAATGCACCCCGGGTTTCGTCAATCGTGGAAATCACTCCGCGGCCCCAAAACTGAGTAATAGTCCATGAAAGCGGGTGAGAATCGACAAAACCGCGAGTGTTGATGACCGATGCTTAACGCACACTGGGGTTCCTTAATCGTGGAAATCACTCGAGGACCCCAAAATAGTAAGTAATAGTCCATGAAGCGGGCGAATCGGCCAAAGCGGTGTGTGTTGATGAATGACACGTAAAGCGCAACAGGGTTCAACAACTATGGAAATCGCTTTGGGACCCCAAAACGGTAAGTAATAGTCCACGAAACGGGTCAGAATTGGCCAAAACTATGAGTTTTGACGATGGACACGTAAACGCACCCCAGGGATCGTCAATCGTGGAAATCACTCTGGCACCCCAAAACGATGAGTAATAGTGCTCGAAAAGGACGAGAATCGGCCAAAAACGTGAGTGTTGATGACCGACACGTAAATGCACCCCGAGGTTTGTGAATCATGGAAATCACTCCGGGACTCCAAAACTGGGTACTAGTCCAAGAAACGTGCCAGAATCGGCCCAAACTGCGATTGTTGATGACCGACACGTAAGCGCACTTTGGGTTCGACAACCACGGAAATCGCTTTGGGACCCAAAAACGGTGAGTAATAGTCCACGAAACGGGTCAGAATCGGCAAAAACCGCGAGTGTTGATGACCGACACGTAAGCGCACCCCGGTGTTCGTCAATCGTGGAAATCACTTCGGGGCCCCAAAACTGAGTAATACTCCATGAAACGGGCCAGAATTGGCTCAAACTGCGAGTCTTGAGGGCCAACACGTAATCACACCTTGGGATTCAACAACCATGGAAATCTCTTTGGGAGCCCAAAACGGTGAGTAATAGTCCATGGAAGAGCCCAGAATCGGATAAACCGAGGATTGTTGATGAACATTACATAAACGCACCCCGGAGTTCATCAATCAAGGAAATCGCTCACGGACCCCAAATCAGTTAGTAATAGTCCATGAAACGGGCCAGAATAGGCAAAAACTGGGATTGTTGATGACCGACATGGAAGCACACCTTGGGGTTCAACAACCATGGAAATCGCTTTGGGACCCCAAAACGGTGAGTAATATTCCACGAAACGGGTCAGAATTGACAAAAATCGCGAGTGTTGATGACCGACGTGTAAACGCACCCCGGGGTTCCTTAATCGTGGAAATCACTCGAGGACCCAAAACAGTGAGTTATAGTCCATGAAACGGGCCAGAATCGGCCAAAACTGTCAATGTTGATGTCCGACGCGTAAACGCACCTCGGGGTTCGTTAATCGTGGAAATCACTCGGGACCCCAATAAAGTGAGTAATAGTCCACGAAACGGGCCAGAATCGGCCAAAACAGGGAGTGTGTGTGTGTGTATGAACGACACGGAAGCGCAACTTGGGGTTCAACAACTATGGAAATCGCTTCGGTACCACAAAATGGTAAGTAATAGTCCACGAAACGGGTCAGAATTGGCCAAAACTGTGAGTGTTGATGGCGGACACGTAAACGCACCCCACACATCGTCAATCGTGGAAATCACTCTGGCACCCCAAAACGATGAGTAATAGTGCTCGAAACGGACCAGAATCGGCCAAAACCGTGAGTGTTGATGACCGACATGTAAATGCACCCCGGGGTTCGTAAATCGTGCAAATCACACCGGGGCCCCAAAACTGAGTAATAGTCCAAGAAATGGGCCAGAATCGGCCCAAACTACGATTGTTGATGACCGACACGTAAGTGCACCTTGGGGTTCGACAACCATGGAAATCGCTTTGGGACCCAAAAACGATGAGTAATAGTCCACGAAACGGGTCAGAATCGACAAAAACTGCGAGTGTTGATAACCAACACGTAAGCGCACCCCGGTGTTCGTCAATCGTGGAAATCACTTCGGGACCCCAAAACTGAATAATAGTCCAAGAAACAAGTCAGAATCGGCCCAAACTGCAAGTCTTGACGAGAAATACGTAAGCACACCATCGGGTTCGACAACCATGGAAATCGCTTTGGGACCCCATAACATTGAGTAATAGTCCATGAAAGAGCCCAAAATAAGAAAAACCGAGGATTATTGATGAACGATACAAAAACGCACCCCAGGGTTGTCAATCATGGAAATCGATCACGGACCCCAAATCAGTTAGTAATAGTCCATGAAACGGGCCAGCATAGGCCAAAAGTGGGATTGTTGATGACCGACACGTAAGCGCACCTTGGGGTTCAAATACCACGGGAATCGCTTTGGGACCCCAAAATGATGAGTAATAGTGCTCGAAATGGACCAGTATCGGCCAAAATCGTGAGTGTTGATGACCGACATGTAAATGCACCCCGGGGTTCGTTAATCATGGAAATCACTCCATGGCCCCAAAACTGAGTAATAGTCCAAGAAACGGGCCAGAATCGGCCCAAACTACGATTGTTGATGACCGACGCATAAGTGCACCTTGGGGTTCGACAACCATGGAAATCGCTTTGGGACCGAACAATGGTGAGTAATAGTCCACGAAATGGGTCAGAATCAACAAACACCGCGAGTGTTTATGACCGACACGTAAGCGCACCCGGTGTTAAATCAATCGTGGAAATCACTCTGGGACCCCAAAACTGAATCATAGTACTAGAAACGGGTCAGAATCGGCCCAAACTGCGAGTCTTGACAACCAACATGTAAGCACACCTTCGGGTTCGACAGCCATGGAAATCGCTTTGGGACCCCAAAACATTGAGTAATAGTCCATGAAAAGGTCCAGAATCAGACAAATCGAGGATTATTGATGAACGATACATAAACGCACCCCGGGTTCGTCAATCATGGAAATCGCTCATGGACCCCAAATTAGTTAGTAATAGTCCATGAAACGGGCCAGAATAAGCCAAATCTGGAATTGTTGATGACCGACACGTAAGCGCACCTTGGAGTTCAACAACCATGGCAATCGCTTTGGGAACCCAAAACGGTTAGTAATAGTCCACGAAACGGGTTAGAATCGATAAAAACCGCGAGTGTTGATGACCGAGCGTAAACGCACCCCGGGTTTCCTTAATAGTGGAAATAACTCGAGGACACCAAAACAGTGAGTAATAGTCCATGAAACGCGCCATTATCGGCCAAAACTATTAGTGTTGATGTGTGACACGTAAACGCACCCCGTGGTTCGTTAATCGTGGAAATCACTCCGGGACCCCAAAACAGTGAGTAATAGTCCATGAAACGGGCCAGAATCGGCCAAAACAGTGAATGTTGATGAACGACGAGTAAGCGCAACTTGGGGTTCAACAACTATGGAAATCGCTTCGGGACCCCAAAACGGTAAGTAATAGTCCATGAAATGGGTCAGAATTGGCCAAAACTGTGAGTGTTGACGATGGACACGAAAATGCACCCCGGGGATTGTTAATCATGGAAATCGCTCTGGCACACCAAAACGATGAGTAATAGTGCTCGAAACGGACCAGAATTGGCAAAAATCATGAGTGTTGATGACCAACACGTAAATGCACCGGAGTTAAATCAATCGTGGAAATCACTCCATGGCCCCAAAAGCGAGTAATAGTCCATGAAACGGGTGAGAATCGACAAAAACCGCGAGTGTTGATGACCGATGCTTAAACGGACCCTGGGGTTCCTTAATCGTGGAAATCACTAGAGGACCCCAAAATAGTAAGTAATAGTCCATGAAACGGGCCGAATCGGCCAAAAGCGGTGTGTGATGATGAGCGACACGTAAAGCGCAACAGGGTTCAACAACTATGGAAATCGCTTCGGGACCCCAAAACGGTAAGTAATAGTCCACGAAACGGGTCAGAATTGGCCAAAACTATGAGTTTTGACGACGGACACGTAAACGCACCCCAGGGATCGCTCTGGCACCCCAAAACGAAGAGTAGTAGTGGGACCCACCAGCTACATCTTCGCAGGCAAGGAAGTGCCTGACAGTCGGGACCCACCTGGTCGAAGCATACATAGCGTTGTCATCCTGGTCGCGAACGTGTACGTACATACTGGTCGATGTAGATGCGCGCATGTGTTGTAGTAGAGGCGCACACGTGTCGTAGTAGAGGCGCGCACATAGCATGTACACGTATGTACAGCGGCCTGGGTGCAAGAAAGAAAATACGGCCACGTACGTACATACAGGCGGGGTCTCGAATGTCTACTCGCGCATACATACGTGGCTGGGTCGGGACGGAGAAACAGAGTCGTCGTCGTGTTCATGGGGAGGCAACGGAATGCGTCATGTTCATGGGGAGGCAACAGAATGCGTCGTGTTCATCGGGAGGCAATGGAACGCGTGGGAGCCAACCGGCTTGGACGGAACAGGCGATGGAAACAAGGTGGCGTACCGCAGAAGCGGAGAAAGCGGCCTTGTGTTCGACCGGCCATGTTGAGCGGGTCTGTTGATCGAGAGGGTGTGGCGTACCGCAAAGCGGAGAAGCGGACCTCCTACGGTCGAAACAGGGTCTGTTGATCGGGAGGGTGTGGTGTACCGCAAAAGCGGAGGAAGCGGACCTCCTATGGTGAAAGCGGGGTCTGTTGATCGGGAGGGTGTGGCGTCTTGCAAAGCAGATTTAAACGGACTTGTGTTGGAGCGCTACGGTCGAAACGGGAGGGAGGGGTGTGGCGTACCGCAAAACGGACTCCACGGGATACTGTTCATCTCCACTGTCGACCTCCTCCAGCCTCCACGGGCTACCGTCGACCTCCTCCAGCCTAGACGGGCTTTTGTTCATCCAGCCTCCACCGCGCGCTACTCCACCGGCTACTGTTCAACCACCCCTCCACGGGCACCCATCCACCGTCTACTGTTCATCCAGCCCTCCACACCATGTGGTCCTGTTCCACCACCCCTCCAAGGCCACCCCTCCACCGTCTACTGTTCATCCAGCCCTCCACACCACGGGTTCCTGTTCATCCAGAGGCAACGCCACCACTCACTATTCATCAACCCCCCGCCCCATAGCGCTCACTATTCATCAATCGATCGGCTTGATTAGCAGCGATAGCGAAGAATCGCTCCATCGGGTTGATTAACAGCCATCGATCGATCGCTTCGAGTTGATAACACGTAACTGCGGTCTGTCCTTTCGGGTTGATTAGAGCCCAACGCCTCGCTCGAGTTGATTAGAGCTAACGCCTCGCGCGTGTCAGAGAAAGCAGCGCATCTCTCGGCCCCCGACCTCCCATCGTAAACCGGCAACTCCCTGAAATTTTCCTCCCCCTCGCTTCTACCACGGTTTTTTCCGTCATGGACGGCCCAAAGAATGTCATGCAGCTGCGTCTCCAGCCCGCCCAGGACGAAAAGCCCATTTCCTGTCATGATTTTTTGTCATAGAAGTAGGAGCCCACCACATCTATGATGATACCGGGTTTTGTCACAATTATCGTCATCGAAGTGTCATATGTATGACAGAAAAAAAAAATTGTTCGGCCCAAAATGCCACGGATGTGTCTTTTTTTGTACTGAATTGGCCAAAACTGTGAGTGTTGACACGTAAACGCACCCATGGATCGCCAATCGTGGAAATCGCTCTGGCACCCCAAAACGATGAGTAATAGTGCTCGAAATGGACCAGAATCGGCCAAAATTGTGAGTGTTGATGACCGACACGTAAATGCACCTCGGGGTTCGTCAATTATGGAAATCACTCCGGGGCCCCAAAACTGAGTAATAATCCAAGAAATGGGCCAGAATCAGCCCAAACTTCGATTGTTCATGACCGACACGTAAGTGCACCTTGGGGTTCGACAACCATGGAAATAGCTTTGGGACCCAAAAACGATGAGTAATGGTCCACGAAACGGGTCAGAATCGACAAAAACCGTGAGTGTTGATAACCAACACGTAAGCGAACCCGGTGTTAAATCAATCGTGGAAATCACTTCGGGACCCCAAAACTGAATAATAGTCCGAGAAACAGGTCAGAATCGGCCCAAACTGCAAGTCTTGACGACAAATACGTAAGCACACCTTCGGGTTCGACAACCATGGAAATCGCTTTGGGCCCCCCCAAAACATTGAGTAATAGTCCATGAAAGAGCCCAGAATAAGACAAACCGAGGATTATTGATGAACGATACATAAACGCACCCCGGGGTTCGTCAATCATGGAAATCGCTCACGGACCCCAAATAAGTTAGTAATAGTCCATGAAACGGGCGAGAATAGGCCAAAACTGGGATTGTTGATGACCGACACGGAAGCACACCTTGGGCTCAACAACCAAGGAAATCACTTTGGGACCCCAAAACGGTGAGTAATAGTCCACGAAACGGGTTAGAATCGACAAAAACCGCGAGTGTCGATGACCGACGCGTAAACGCACCCCGGGGTTCCTTAATCGTGGAAATCACTCGAGGACCCAAAGCATTGAGTTATAGTCCATGAAACGGGCCAGAATCGGCCAAAACTGTCAATGTTGATGTTCGACGTGTAACCGCACCCCGGGGTTCGTTAATCGTGGAAATCACTCCGGACCCCAAAACAGTGAGTAATAGTACACAAAACGGGCCAGAATCGGCCAAAGCAGTGAGTGTGTGTGTGTGTATAAACGACACGTAAGCGCAACTTGGGGCTCAACAACTATGGAAATCGCTTGGGTACCACAAAATGGTAAGTAATAGTCCACGAAACGGGTCAGAATTAACCAAAACTGTGAATGTTGATGACGGACACGTAAACGCACCCCAGGGATCGTCAATCGTGGAAATCGCTCTGGCACCCCAAAACGATGAGTAATAGTGCTCGAAACGGACCACAATCGGCCAAAATCGTGAGTGTTGATCACCGACACGTAAATGCACCCCGGGGTTCGTCAATTATGGAAATCACTCCGGGGCCCCCAAAACTAAGTAATAGTCCAAGAAATGGGCCAGAATCGGCCCAAACTGCGATTTTTGATGACCGAAACGTAAGTGCACCTTGGGGTTCGACAACCATGGAAATAGCTTTCGGACCCAAAAACGATGAGTAATAGTCCATGAAACGGGTCAGAATCGACAAAAACCGTGAGTGTTGATAACCAACACGTAAGCACACCCCGGAGTTCGTCAATCGTGGAAATCACATCGGACCACAAAACTGAATAATAGTCCAAGAAACAGGTCAGAATCGTCCTAAAGTGCAAGTCTTGACGACAAATACGTAAGCACACCTTCGGGTTCGACAACCATGGAAATCGCTTTGGGACCCCAAAACATTGAGTAATAGTCCATGAAAGAGCCCAGAATAAGACAAACTGAGGATTATTGATGAACGATACATAAATGCACCCCGGGGTTCGTCAATCATGGAAATCGCTCATGAACCCCAAAGCAGTTAGTAATAGTCCATGAAACGAGCGAGAATAGGCCAAAACTGGGATTGTTGATGACCGACACGGAAGCACACCTTGGGGTTAAATAACCAAGGAAATCGCTTTGGGACCCCAAAACGGTGAGCAATAGTCCACGAAACGGGTCAGAATCGACAAAAACCGCGAGTGTTGATGACCGATGGGTAAACGCACCCCGGGGTTCCTTAATCGTGGAAATCACTCGAGGACCCAAAACAGTGAGTTATAGTCCATGAAACGGGCCAGGATCGGCCAAAACTGTCAATGTTGATGTTCGACGCGTAACCGCACCCCGGGGTTCATTAATCGTGGAAATCACTCTGGACCCCAAAACAGTGAGTAATAGTACACGAAACGGGCCAGAATCGGCCAAAATAGTGAGTGTGTGTGTGTATAAACGACATGTAAGCGCAACTTGGGGCTCAACAACTATGGAAATCGCTTCGGTACCACAAAATGGTAAGTAATAGTCCATGAAACGGGTCAGAATTAGCCAAAACTGTGAGTGTTGATGACGGACGCATAAACGCACCCCAGGGATCGTCAATCGTGGAAATCGCTCAGGCACCCCAAAACGATGAGTAATAGTGCTTGAAACGGACCAGAATCAGCCAAAATCGTGAGTGACCGACACGTAAATGCACCCCGGGGTTCGACAATAATGGAAATCACTCCGGGCCCCAAAACTGAGTTATAGTCCAAGAAATGGGCCAGAATCGGCCCAAACTGCGATTGTTGATGACCGAAACGTAAGTGCACCTTGGGGTTCGACAACCATGGAAATAGCTTTGGGACCCAAAAACGATTAGTAATAGTCCACGAAACGGGTCAGAATCGACAAAACCGCGAGTGTTGATAACCAACACGTAAGCGCACCCCGGTGTTCGTCAATCGTGGAAATCACATCGGGACCATAAAACCTAATAATAGTCCAAGAAACAGGTCAGAATCGGCCTAAAGTGCGACAAATACGTAAGCACACCTTCGGGTTCGACAACCATGGAAATCGCTTTGGGACCCCAAAACATTGAGTAATAGTCCATGAAAGAGCCCAGAATAAGACAAACCGAGGATTATTGATGAACGATATATAAACACACCCCGGGGTTCGTCAATCATGGAAATCGCTCACGGACCCCAAAACAGTTAGTAATAGTCCATGAAACGGGCGAGAATAGACCAAAACTGGAATTGTTGATGACCGACACAGAAGCACACCTTGGGGTTCAACAACCATGGAAATCGCTTTGGGACCCCAAAACGGTGAGTAATAGTCCATGAAACGGGTCAGAATTGACAAAAACCGCGATTGTTGATGAACGACGCGTAAACGCACCCCGGGGTTCCTTAATCGTGGAAATCACTCGACGACCCAAAACAGTGACTTATAGTCCATGAAACGGGCCAGAATCGGCCAAAACTGTCAATGTTGATGTCCGACGCGTAAACGCACCCCGGGGTTCGTTAATCGTGGAAATCACTCAGGACCCCAAAACAGTGAGTAATAGTCCACGAAACGGGCCAGAATCGGCCAAAACAGTGAGTGTGTGTGTGTGTGTATGAACGACACGGAAGCTCAATTTGGGGTTCAACAACTATGGAAATCGCTTCGATACCACAAAATGGTAACTAATAGTCCACGAAACGGGTCAGAATTGGCCAAAACTGTGAGTGTTGATGACGGACACGTAAAGGCACCCCAGGCGTCGTCAATCGTGGAAATCGCTCTGGCACCCCAAAACGATGAGTAATAGTGCTCGAAACGGACCAGAATCGGCCAAAATCGTGAGTGTTGATGACCGACACGTAAATGCACCCCGGGGTTCGTCAATCGTGGAAATCACTCCGGGGACCCAAAACTGAGTAATAGTCTAAGAAATCGGCCAGAATCGGCCCAAACTGTGATTGTTAATGACTGACACGTAAGTTCACCTTGGGGTTCGACAACCATGGAAATCGCTTTGGGACCCAAAAACGATGAGTAATAGTCCACGAAACGGGTCAGAATCGACAAAAACTGCGAGTGTTGATAACCAACACGTAAGCGCACCCCGGTGTTCGTCAATCGTGGAAATCACTTCGGGACCCCAAAACTGAATAATAGTCCAAGAAACAGGTCAGAATCGGCCCAAACTGCAAGTCTTGACGACAAATATGTAAGCACACCTTCGGGTTCGACAACCATGGAAATCACTTTGGGACCCCAAAACATTGAGTAATAGTCCATGAAAGAGCCCAGAATAAGACAAACCAAGGATTATTGATGAACGATACATAAACGCACCCCGGGGTTTGTCAATCATGGAAATCACTCACGGACCCCAAATCAGTTAGTAATAGTCCATGAAACGGGCCAGAATAGGCCAAAACTGGGATTGTTGATGACCGACACGTAAGCGCACCTTGGGGTTCGAATACCATGGGAATCACTTTGGGACCCCAAAACGATGAGTAATAGTGCTCGAAATGGACCAGTATCGGCCAAAATTGTGAGTGTTGATGACCGACATGTAAATGCATCCCGGGGTTCGTTAATCATGGAAATCACTTCGTGGCCCCAAAACTGAGTAATAGTCCAAGAAACGGTCCAGAATCGGCCCAAACTGCAATTGTTCATGACCGACACATAAGTGCACCTTGTCGTTCGACAACCATGGAAATCGCTTTGGGACCCAACAATGGTGAGTATAGTCCATGAAACGGGTCAGAATCAACAAACACCGCGAGTGTTTATGACCGACACGTAAGCGCACCCCGGTGTTCGTCAATCGTGGAAATCACTCCGGGACCACAAAACTGAATAATAGTCCAAGAAACGGGTCAGAATCGGCCCAAAATGTGAGTCTTGACGACCAACACGTAATGACACCTTGGGGTTCGACAACCATGGAAATCGCTTTGGGACCCCAAAACGGTGAGTAAAAGTCCATGAAAGAGTCCAGAATCGGACAAACCGAGGATTATTGATGAACGATACATAAACGCACCCCGGGTTCGTCAATCATGGAAATCGCTCACGAACCCCAAATCAGTTAGTAATAGTCCATGAAACGGGTGAGAATAGGCCAAAACTGGGATTGTTGATGACCGACACTGAAGCACACCTTGGGGTTCAACAACCATGGAAATCGCTTTGGGACCCCAAAACAGTGAGTAATAGTCCACGAAACGGGTCAGAATTGACAATAATCGCGAGTGTTGATGACCGACGTGTAAACGCACCCCGGGGTTCCTTAATCGTGGAAATCACTCGAGGACCCAAAACAGTGAGTTATATTCCATGAAACGGGCCAGAATCGGCCAAAACTGTCAATGTTGATGTCCGACGCGTAAATGCACCACGGGGTTCGTTAATCGTGGAAATCACTCGGGACCCCAAAACAGTGAGTAATAGTCCATGAAACGGGCCAGAATCGGCCAAAACAGTGAGTGTGTGTGTATGAACGACACGGAAGCGCAACTTGGGGTTCAACAACTATGGAAATCGCTTCGGTACCACAAAATGGTAACTAATAGTCCACGAAACGGGTCAGAATTGGCCAAAACTGTGAGTGTTGATGACGGACACGTAAAGGCACCCCAGGCGTCGTCAATCGTGGAAATCGCTCTGGCACCCCAAAACGATGAGTAATAGTGCTCGAAACGGACCAGAATCGGCCAAAATCGTGAGTGTTGATGACCGACACGTAAATGCACCCCGGGGTTCGTCAATCGTGGAAATCACTCGGGCCCCAAAAGCGAGTAATAGTCAAGAAATGGGCCAGAATTGGCCCAAACTGCGATTGTTGATGGCCGACACGTAAGTGCACCTTGGGGTTCGACAACCATGGAAATCGCTTTGGGACCCAAAAACGATCAGTAATAGTCAACGAAACGGGTCAGAATCGACAAAAACCGCGAGTGTTGATAACCAACACGTATGCGCACCCCGGTGTTCGTCAATCGTGGAAATCACTTCGGGACCACAAAACTGCATAATAGTCCGAGAAAAAGGTCAGAATCGGCCCAAACTACAAGTCTTGACGACAAATACGTAAGTACACCTTCGGGTTCGCCAACCATGGAAATCGCTTTGGGACCCCAAAACATTGAGTAATAGTCCATGAAAGAGCCCAGAATAACACAAACCGAGGATTATTGATGAACGATACATAAACGCACCTAGGGGTTGTCAATCATGGAAATCGCTCACGGACCCCAAATCAGTTAGTAATAGTCCATGAAACGGGCCAGAATAGGCCAAAACTGGGATTCTTGATGACGGACACGTAAGCGCACCTTGGGGTTCAAATACCATGGGAATCGCTTTGGGACCCCAAAACGATGAGTAATAGTGCTCGAAATGGACCAGTATCGGCCAAAATTGTGAGTGTTGATGACCGACATGTAAATGCACCCGGGGTTCGTTAATCATGGAAATCACCGTGGCCCCAAAAGCGAGTAATAGTCCAAAAGCGGGCGAATCGCCCAAAGCGCAATTGTTGATGACCGACACATAAGCGCACCTTGGCGTTCGAAAACCATGGAAATCGCTTTGGGACCCAACAATGGTGAGTATAGTCCACGAAGCGGGTCGAGAATCAACAAACACACATGAGTGTTTATGACCGACACATAAGCGCACCCCGGTGTTCGTCAATCGTGGAAATCACTCTGGGACCCCAAAACTGAATAATAGTCCAAGAAACGGGTCAGAATCGGCCCAAACTGTGAGTCTTGACGACCAACACGTAATGACACCTTGGGGTTTGACAACCATGGAAATCGCTTTGGGACCCCAAAACAGTGAGTAAAAGTCCATGAAAGAGTCCAGAATCGGACAAACCGAGGATTATTGATGAACGATACATAAATGCACCCCGGGGTTCGTCAATCATGGAAATCGCTCACGAACCCCAAATCAGTTAGTAATAGCCCATGAAACGGGCGAGAATAGGCCAAAACTGGGATTGTTGAAGACCGACACGGAAGCACACCTTGGGGTTCAACAACCATGGAAATCGCTTTGGGACCCCAAAACGGTGAGTAATAGTCCACGAAACGGGTTAGAATTGACTATAATCGCGAGTGTTGATGACTGACGTGTAAACGCACCCCGGGGTTCCTTAATCGTGGAAATGACTCGAGGACCCAAAACAGTGAGTTATAGTCCATGAAACGGGCCAGAATCGGCCAAAATTGTCAATGTTGATGTCCGACACGTAAACGCACCTCGGGGTTCGTTAATCGTGGAAATCACTCGGGACCCCAAAACAGTGAGTAATAGTCCATGAAACGGGCCAAAATCGGCCAAAACAGTGAGTGTGTGTATGAACGACACGGAAGCGCAACTTGGGGTTCAACAACTATGGAAATAAACGGTACCACAAAATGGTAAGTAATAGTCCATAAGCGGGTCGAAATTGGCCAAAGCGTGAGTGTTGATGATGGACACGTCGCGCACCCCACGCATCGTCAATCGTGGAAATCGCTCTGGCACCCCAAAACGATGAGTAGTAGTGCTCGAAACGGACCAGAATCGGCCAAAATCGTGAGTGTTGATGACCGACACATAAATGCACCCCGGGGTTCGTCAATCGTGGAAATCACTCCGGGGCCCCAAAACTGAGTAATAGTCCAAGAAATGGGCCAGAATTGGCCCAAACTGCGATTGTTGATGGCCGACACGTAAGTGCACCTTGGGGTTCGACAACCTTGGAAATCGATTTGGGACCCAAAAACGATCAGTAATAGTCCACGAAACGGGTCAGAATCGACAAAAACCACGAGTGTTGATAACCAACACGTAAGCGCATCCCGGTGTTCGTCAATCGTGGAAATCACTTCGGGACCCCAAAACAGAATAATAGTCCGAGAAACAGGTCAGAATCGGCCCAAACTGCAAGTCTTGACGACAAATACGTAAGCACACCTTCGGGATCGACAACCATGGAAATCGCTTTGGGAACCCAAAACATTGAGTAATAGTCCATGAAAGAGCCCAGAATAAGACAAACCGAGGATTATTGATGAACGATACATAAACGCACCCCGGGGTTGTCAATCATGGAAATCGCTCACGGACCCCAAATCAGTTAGTAATAGTCCATGAAACGGGCCAGAATAGGCCAAAACTGGGATTGTTGATGACCGACACGTAAGCACACCTTGGGGTTCAAATACCATGGGAATTGCTTTGGGACCCCAAAACGATGAGTAATAGTGCTCGAAATGGACCAGTATCGGCCAAAATTGTGAGTGTTGATGACCGACATGTAAATGCACCCCGGGGTTCGTTAATCATGGAAATCACTCCGTGGCCCCAAAACTGAGTAATAGTCCAAGAAACGGGCCAGAATCGGCCCAAACAGCGATTCTTGATGACCGACACATAACTGCACCTTGGGGTTCGACAACCATGGAAATCGCTTTGGGACCCAACAATGGCTAGTAATAGTCCACGAAACGGGTCAGAATCAACAAACACCGTGAGTGTTTATGACCGACACGTAAGCGCACCCCGGTGTTCGTCAATCGTGGAAAGCACTCCGGGACCCCAAAACTGAATAATAGTCCAAGAAACGGGTCAGAATCGGCCCAAACTGTGAGTCTTGACGACAAGCACGTAATGACATCTTGGGGTTCGACAACCATGCAAATCGCTTTGGGACCCCAAAACGGTGAGTAAAAGTCCATGAAAGAGCCCAGAATCGGACAAACCGAGGATTATTGATGAACGATACATAAACGCACCCCGGGGTTCGTCAAACATGGAAATCGCTCACAGACCCCAAATCAGTTAGTAATAGTCCATGAAACGGGCCAGAATAGGCCAAAACTGGGATTGTTTATGACTGACATGTAAGCGTACCTTAGGGTTCAACAACCATGGAAATCGCTTCGGGACACCAAAACGGTGAGTAATACTCCACGTAACGGGTCAGAATCGACAAAAACCGCGAGTGTTGATGACCGACATGTAAGCGCATCCGGGGTTCGTCAATCGTGGAAATCACTTCGGGGCCCCAAAACTGAATAATAGTACTAGAAACGGGTCAGAATCGGCCCAAACTACGAGTCTTTACGACCAACACGTAAGCACACCTTCGGGTTCGACAACCATGGAAATCACTTTGGGACACCAAAACATTGAGTAATAGTCCATGAATGGGTCCAGAATAAGACAAATCGAGGATTATTGATGAACGATACATAAACGTACCCCGGGTTCGTTAATCATGGAAATCGCTCACGGACCCCAAATCAGTTAGTATTAGTCCATGAAACGGGCCAGAATAGGCCAAAACTAGAATTGTTGATGACCGACACGTAAGCGCACCTTGGGGTTCAACAACCATGGGAATCGCTTTGGGACCCCAAAACGGTGAGCAATAGTCCCTAAAGCAGGTCGAGAATCGATAAAAACGCGAGTGTTGATGACCGGCGTAAATGCACCGGGTTTTCTTAATAGTAGAAATAACTCGAGGACCCCAAAACAGTGAGTAATAGTCCATGAAACGGGCCATTATCGGCCAAAACTGTTAGTGTTGATGTCTGACACGTAAACGCACCCCGGGGTTCGTTAATCGTCGAAATCACTTCGGGACCCCAAAACAGTGAGTAATAGTCCATGAAGCGGGCGAGAATCGGCCAAAAGCGGTGAATGTTGATGAGCAGCGGGTAAGCGTAACAGGGTTCAACAACTATAGAAATCGCTTCGGGACCCAAAACGGTAAGTAATAGTCCAAGAAATGGGTCAGAATTGGCCAAAACTGTGAGTGTTGACGATGGACACGTAAATGCACCCCAGGGATTGTTAATCGTGCAAATCGCTCTGGCACACCAAAATGATGAGTAATAGTGCTCGAAACGGACCAGAATCGGCAAAAATCATGAGTGTTGATGACCAACACGTAAATGCACCCCGGGTTTCGTCAATCGTGGAAATCACTCCGCGGCCCCAAAACTGAGTAATAGTCCATGAAACGGGTGAGAATCGACAAAAACCGCGAGTGTTGATGACCGATGCTTAAACGCACCCTGGGGTTCCTTAATCGTGGAAATCACTCGAGGACCCCAAAATAGTAAGTAATAGTCCATGAAACGGGCCAGAATCGGCCAAAACAGTGTGTGTTGATGAATGACACGTAAGCGCAACTTGGGGTTCAACAACTATGGAAATCGCTTTGGGACCCCAAAACGGTAAGTAATAGTCCACGAAACGGGTCAGAATTGGCCAAAACTATGAGTTTTGACGATGGACACGTAAACGCACCCCAGGGATCGTCAATCGTGGAAATCACTCTGGCACCCCAAAACGATGAGTAATAGTGCTCGAAACGGACGAGAATCGGCCAAAAACGTGAGTGTTGATGACCGACACGTAAATGCACCCCGAGGTTTGTGAATCATGGAAATCACTCCGGGACTCCAAAACTGGGTACTAGTCCAAGAAACGTGCCAGAATCGGCCCAAACTGCGATTGTTGATGACCGACACGTAAGCGCACTTTGGGTTCGACAACCACGGAAATCGCTTTGGGACCCAAAAACGGTGAGTAATAGTGCACGAAACGGGTCAGAATCGGCAAAAACCGCGAGTGTTGATGACCGACACGTAAGCGCACCCCGGTGTTCGTCAATCGTGGAAATCACTTCGGGGCCCCAAAACTGAGTAATACTCCATGAAACGGGCCAGAATTGGCTCAAACTGCGAGTCTTGAGGGCCAACACGTAATCACACCTTGGGATTCGACAACCATGGAAATCGCTTTGGGAGCCCAAAACGGTGAGTAATAGTCCATGGAAGAGCCCAGAATCGGATAAACCGAGGATTGTTGATGAACATTACATAAACGCACCTCGGAGTTCATCAATCAAGGAAATCGCTCACGGACCCCAAATCAGTTAGTAATAGTCCATGAAACGGGCCAGAATAGGCAAAAACTGGGATTGTTGATGACCGACATGGAAGCACACCTTGGGGTTCAACAACCATGGAAATCGCTTTGGGACCCCAAAGCGGTGAGTAATATTCCACAAGCGGGTCGAATTGACAAAAATCGCGAGTGTTGATGACCGACGTGTAAACGCACCCCGGGGTTCCTTAATCGTGGAAATCACTCGAGGACCCAAAACAGTGAGTTATAGTCCATGAAACGCGCCAGAATCGGCCAAAACTGTCAATGTTGATGTCCGACGCGTAAACGCACCTCGGGGTTCGTTAATCGTGGAAATCACTCGGGACCCCAATAAAGTGAGTAATAGTCCAAGAAATGGGCCAGAATCGGCCCAAACTGCGATTGTTGATGACCGACACGTAAGTGCACCTTGGGGTTCGACAACCATGGAAATCGCTTTGGGACCCAAAAACGATGAGTAATAGTCCACGAAACGGGTCAGAATCGACAAAAACTGCGAGTGTTGATAACCAACACGTAAGCGCACCCAGTGTTAAATCAATCGTGGAAATCACCGGGACCCCAAAACTGAATAATAGTCCAAGAAACAAGTCGAGAATCGCCCAAAGCGCAAGTCTTGGCGAAACACGTAAGCACACCATCGGGTTCGACAACCATGGAAATCGCTTTGGGACCCCATAACATTGAGTAATAGTCCATGAAAGAGCCCAAAATAAGAAAAACCGAGGATTATTGATGAGCGATACAAAACGCACCCAGGGTTGTCAATCATGGAAATCGATCACGGACCCCAAATCAGTTAGTAATAGTCCATGAAGCGTGCGGCATAGGCCAAAAGTGGGATTGTTGATGACCGACACGTAAGCGCACCTTGGGGTTCAAATACCACGGGAATCGCTTTGGGACCCCAAAATGATGAGTAATCGAAATGGACCAGTATCGGCCAAAATCGTGAGTGTTGATGACCGACATGTAAATGCACCCCGGGGTTCGTTAATCATGGAAATCACTCCATGGCCCCAAAACTGAGTAATAGTCCAAGAAACGGGCCAGAATCGGCCCAAACTACGATTGTTGATGACCGACGCATAAGTGCACCTTGGGTTCGACAACCATGGAAATCGCTTTGGGACCCAACAATGGTGAGTAATAGTCCACGAAATGGGTCAGAATCAACAAACACCGCGAGTGTTTATGACCGACACGTAAGCGCACCCCGGTGTTCGTCAATCGTGGAAATCACTCTGGGACCCCAAAACTGAATCATAGTACTAGAAACGGGTCAGAATCGGCCCAAACTGCGAGTCTTGACGACCAACATGTAAGCACACCTTCGGGTTCGACAGCCATGGAAATCGCTTTGGGACCCCAAAACATTGAGTAATAGTCCATGAAAAGGTCCAGAATTAGACAAATCGAGGATTATTGATGAACGATACATAAACGCACCCCGGGTTCGTCAATCATGGAAATCGCTCATGGACCCCAAATTAGTTAGTAATAGTCCATGAAACGGGCCAGAATAAGCCAAATCTGGAATTGTTGATGACCGACACGTAAGCGCACCTTGGAGTTCAACAACCATGGCAATCGCTTTGGGAACCCAAAACGGTTAGTAATAGTCCACGAAACGGGTTAGAATCGATAAAAACCGCGAGTGTTGATGACCGAGCGTAAACGCACCCCGGGTTTCCTTAATAGTGGAAATAACTCGAGGACACCAAAACAGTGAGTAATAGTCCATGAAGCAGCGCCATTATCGGCCAAAACTATTAGTGTTGATGTGTGACACGTAAACGCACCCCGTGGTTCGTTAATCGTGGAAATCACTCCGGGACCCCAAAACAGTGAGTAATAGTCCATGAAACGGGCCAGAATCGGCCAAAACAGTGAATGTTGATGAACGATGAGTAAGCGCAACTTGGGGTTCAACAACTATGGAAATCGCTTCGGGACCCCAAAACGGTAAGTAATAGTCCATGAAATGGGTCAGAATTGGCCAAAACTGTGAGTGTTGACGATGGACACGAAAATGCACCCCGGGGATTGTTAATCATGGAAATCGCTCTGGCACACCAAAACGATGAGTAATAGTGCTCGAAACGGACCAGAATCGGCAAAAATCATGAGTGTTGATGACCAACACGTAAATGCACCCCGGAGTTCGTCAATCGTGGAAATCACTCCGCGGCCCCAAAACTGAGTAATAGTCCATGAAACGGGTGAGAATCGACAAAAACCGCGAGTGTTGATGACCGATGCTTAAACGGACCCTGGGGTTCCTTAATCGTGGAAATCACTCGAGGACCCCAAAATAGTAAGTAATAGTCCATGAAACAGGCCAGAATCGGCCAAAACAGTGTGTGTTGATGAACGACACGTAAAGCGCAACTTAGGGTTCAACAACTATGGAAATCGCTTCGGGACCCCAAAACGGTAAGTAATAGTCCACGAAACGGGTCAGAATTGGCCAAAACTATGAGTTTTGACGACGGACACGTAAACGCACCCCAGGGATCGCTCTGGCACCCCAAAACGAAGAGTAGTAGTGCTCGAAATGGACGAGAATCGGCCAAAAACGTGAGTGTTGATGACCGACATGTAAATGCACCCCGAGGTTGGTGAATCATGGAAATCACTCCGGGACTCCAAAACTGGGTACTAGTCGTGCCAGAATCGGCCCAAACTGCGATTGTTGATGACCGACACGTAAGCGCAGTTTGGGTTCGACAACCATGGAAATCGCTTTGGGACCCAAAAACGGTGAGTAATAGTCCACGAAACGGGTCAGAATCGGCAAAAACAGCGATTGTTGATGACCGACACGTAAGCGCACCCCGGTGTTCGTCAATCGTGGAAATCACTTCGGGGCCCCAAAACTGAATAATACTCCATGAAACGGGCCAGAATTGGCTCAAACTGCGAGTCTTGAGGACCAACACGTAATCACACCTTGGGGTTCGACAACCATGGAAATCGCTTTGGGACCCCAAAACGGTGAGTAATAGTCCATGGAAGAGCCCAGAATCGGACAAGCCGAGGATTATTGATGAACAATACATAAACGCACCCCGGAGTTCATCAATCAAGGAAATCGCTCACGGACCCCAAATCAGTTAGTAATAGTCCATGAAACACGCCAGAATAGGCAAAAACTAGGATTGTTTATGACCGACATGTAGGCGCACCTTGGGGTTCAATAACCATGGAAATCGCTTTGGGATCCCCAAATGGTCGGTAATACTCCACGAAACGGGTCAGAATCGACAAAAACCACGAGTGTTGATGACCGACGCGTAAACGCACCCCGGGGTTCCTTAATCGTGGAAATCACTCGAGGACCCCAAAACAGTCAGTAATAGTCCATGAAACGGGCCAAAATCGGCCAAAACTGCCAGTGTTGATGTCCGACATGTAAACGCACCCTGGGGTTTGTTAATCGTGGAAATCACTCCGGAACCCCAAAACAGTGAGTAATAATCCGTGAAACGGGCCAGAATCGGCCAAAACTGTCAGTGTTGATGTCCGACACGTAAACGCACCCCAGGGTTCGTTAATCGTGGAAATCACTCCAGGAGCCCAAAACAGTGAGTAATAGTCCATGAAACGGGCCAGAATCAGCCAAAACAGTGAGTGTGTGTGTGTGTATGAACGACACGCAACCGCAACTTGGGGTTCAATAACTATGGAAATCGCTTCAGTACCACAAAATGGTAAGTAATAGTCCATGAAACGGGTCGGAATTGGCCAAAACTGTGAGTGTTGATGACGGACACGTAAACGCATCCCGGGGATCCTCAATCGTGGAAATCGCTCTGGCACCCTAAAACGATGAGTAATAGTGCTCGAAACGGACCAGAATCGGCCAAAATCATGAGTGTTGATGACCGGCACGTAAATGCACCTGGGGTCGGTCAATCGTGGAAATCATTCCGTTGCCCCAAAACTGAGTAATAGTCCAAGAAAAGGGCCAGAATCGGCCCAAACTGCGATTGTTGATGACCGACACATAAGTGCACCTTGGGGTTCGACAACTATGGAAATCGCTTTGGGACCCAGCAACGGTGAGTAATAGTCCATGAAACGGGTCAAAGTAAACAAAAACCGCGAGTGTTTATGACCCACACGTAAGCACACCCCGGTGTTCGTCAATCATGGAAATCACTTCGGGACCCCAAAACTGAATAATAGTCCAAGAAACGGTTCAGAATCGGCCCAAACTGCGAGTCTTGACGACCGACACGTAATGACACCTTGGGGTTCGACAACCATGGAAATCGCTTTGGGACCCCTAAACGGTGAGTAAAAGTCCATGAAAGAGCCCAGAATCGGACAAACCGAGGATTATTGATGAACGATACATAAACGCACCCCGGGGTTCGTTAATCATGGAAATCTCTCACGGACCCCAAATCAGTCAGTAATAGTCCATGAAACGGGGTTCAATAATCGTGGAAACCACTCTGGGCCCCAAAACTGAGTAATAGTCCAAGAAACGGGCCACAATCGGCCCAAACTGCGATTGTTGATAACCGACACGTAAGTGCACCTTGGGGTTAGCCAACCATGGAAATCGCTTTGGGACCCAAATACTGTGAGTAATAGTCAATGAAACGGGTCAGAATTGACAAAAACGCGAGTGTTGATGACCGACATGTAAGCGCACCCCGGTGTTCGTCAATCGTGGAAATCACTTCGGGACCCCAAAACTAAATAATAGTCCAAGAAACAGGTTAGAATCGGCCCAAACTGCGAGTCTTGGCGACCAACACGTAGGCACACCTTGGGAATCGCTTTGGGACCCCAAAACGATAAGTAATAGTGCTCGTAATGCACCAGTATCGGCCAAAATCGTGAGTGTTGATGACCGACATGTAAATGCACCCCGGGGTTCGTTAATCATGGAAATCACTCCATGGCCCCAAAACTGAGTAATAGTCTAAGAAACGGGCCAGAATCGGCCCAAACTGCGATTGTTGATTACCGACGCATAAGTGCACCTTGGAATTCGACAACCATGGAAATCGCTTTGGGACCCAACAATGGTGAGTAATAGTCCACGAAACGGGTCAAAATCAACAAACACCGCGAGTGTTTATGACCGGCACATAAGCGCACCCCGGTGTTCGTCAATCGTGGAAATCACTCCGAGACCCCAAAACTGAATAATAGTCCAAGAAACGGGTCAGAATCGGCCCAAACTGTCAGTCTTGACGACCAACACGTAATCACAACTTGGGGTTCGACAACCATGCAAATCGATTTGGGGCCCCAAAACGGTGAGTAAAAGTCCATGAAAGAGTCCAAAATTGACAAACGGAGGATTATTGATGAACGATACATAAACGCACCCCAGGGTTCGTCAATCATGGAAATCGCTCACGGACCCCAAATCAGTTAGTAATAGTCCATGAAACGGGCGAGAATAGGCCAAAACTGGGATTGTTGATGACCGACACGGAAGCACACCTTGGGGTTCAACAACCATGGAAATCGCTTTGGGACCCCAAAACGGTGAGTAATAGTCCACGAAACGGGTCAGAATTAACAAAAATCTTGAGTGTTGATGACCGACGTGGAAATCACTCGGGACCCCAAAACAGTGAGTAATAGTCCACGAAACGGGCCAGAATCGGCCAAAACAGTGAGTGTGTGTGTATGAATGACACGGAAGCGCAACTTGGGGTTCAACAACTATGGAAATAGCTTCGGTACCACAAAATGGTAAGTAGTAGTCCACGAAACGGGTCAGAATTGGCCAAAACTATGAGTGTTGCTGACGGACACGTAAACGCACCCCATGCATCGTCAATCGTGGAAATCGCTCTGGCACCCCAAAACGATGAGTAATAGTGCTTGAAACAGACCAGAATCGGCCAAAATCGTGAGTGTTGATGACCGGCACGTAAATGCACCCCGGGGTTCGTCAATCGTGGAAATCACTCCGGGGCCCCAAAACTGAGTAATAGTCCAAGAAATGGGCCAGAATCGGCCCAAACTGCGATTTTTGATGACCGACACGTAAGTGCACCTTCAGGTTCGACAACCATGGAAATTGCTTTGGGACCCAAAAACGATGAGTAATAGTCCACGAAACGGGGCAGAATCGACAAAAACTGCGAGTGTTGATAACCAACACGTAAGCGCACCCAGTGTTAAATCAATCGTGGAAATCGCCGGGACCCCAAAACTGAATAATAGTCCAAGAAAGCAGTCGAATCGCCCAAAGCGCAAGTCTTGACGACAAATACGTAAGCACACCTTCGGGTTCGACAACCATGGAAATCGCTTTGGGACCCCAAAACATTGAGTAATAGTCCATGAAAGAGCCCAGAATAAGACAAACCGAGGATTATTAATGAACGATACATAAACGCACCCCGGGGTTGTCAATCATGGAAATCGCTCACGGACCCCAAATCAGTTAGTAATAGTCCATGAAACGGGCCAGAATAGGCCAAAACTGGGATTGTTGATGACCGACATGTAAGCGCACCGTGGGGTTCAAATACCATGGGAATCGCTTTGGGACCCCGAAACGATGAGTAATAGTGCTCGAAATGGACCAGTATCGGCCAAAATTGTGAGTGTTGATGACCGACATGTAAATGCATCCTGGGTTCGTTAATCACGGAAATCACTCCGTGGCCCCAAAACTGAGTAATAGTCCAAGAAACGGGCCAGAATCGGCCCAAACTGCGATTGTTGATGACCGACACATAAGTGCACCTTGGGGTTCGACAACCATGGAAATCGCTTTGGGACCCAACAATGGTGAGTAATAGTCCATGAAACGGGTCAGAATCAACAAACACCGCGAGTGTTTATGACCGACACATAAGCGCACCCCGGTGTTCGTCAATCGTGGAAATCACTGCGGGACCCCAAAACTGAATAATAGTCCAAGAAACGGGTCAGAATCGGCCCAAACAGTGAGTCTTGACGACCAGCACGTAATGTCATCTTGGGGTTCGACAACCATGGAAATCGCTTTGGGACCCCAAAACGGTGAGTAAAAGTCAATGAAAGAGCCTAGAATCGGACAAACCGAGGATTATTGATGAACGATACATAAACGCACCCCGGGGTTCGTCAATCTTGGAAATCGCTCACGGACCCCAAATCAGTTAGTAATAGTCCATGAAACGGGCCAGAATAGGCCAAAACTGGGATTGTTTATGACTGACATGTAAGCGCACCTTAGGGTTCAACAACCATGGAAATCGCTTCGGGACCCGAAAACGGTGAGTAATACTCCACGTAACGGGTCAGAATCGACAAAACCGCGAGTGTTGATGACCGACACGTAAGCACACCCCGGGGTTCGTCAATCGTGGAAATCACTTCGGGGCCCCAAAACGGAATAATAGTACTAGAAACGGGTCAGAATCGGCCCAAACTGCGAGTCTTGACGACCAGCACGTAAGCACACCTTCGGGTACGACAACCATGGAAATCGGTTTAGGACCCCAAAACATTGAGCAATAGTCCATGAAAGGGTCCAGAATCAGACAAATCGAGGATTATTGATGAACGATACATAAACGCACCCCGGGTTCGTCAATCATGGAAATCGCTCACGGACCCCAAATCAGTTAGTAATAGTCCATGAAACGGGCCAGAATAGGCCAAAACTGGAATTGTTGATGACCGACATGTAAGCGCACCTTGGGGTTCAACAACTATGGAAATCGCTTCGGGACCCCAAAACGGTAAGTAATAGTCCACGAAATGGGTCAGAATTGGCCAAAACTTTGAGTGTTGACGATGGACACGTAAATGCACCTCGGGGATTGTTAATCATGGAAATCGCTCTGGCACACAAAAACAATGAGTAATAGTGCTCGAAACGGACCAGAATCGGCAAAAATCATGAGTGTTGATGACCAACACGTAAATGCACCCCGGGGTTCGTCAATCGTGGAAATCACTCCGCGGCCCCAAAACTGAGTAATAGACCATGAAACGGGTGAGAATTGACAAAAACCGCGAGTGTTGATGACCGATGCTTAAACGCACCCTAGGGTTCCTTAATCGTGGAAATCACTCGAGGACCCCAAAATAGTAAGTAATAGTCCATGAAACGGGCCAGAATCGGCCAAAACAGTGTGTGTTGATGAACGACACGTAAGCGCAACTTGGGGTTCAACAACTATGGAAATCTCTTCGAACCCCAAAACGGTAAGTAATAGTCCACAAAACGGGTCAGAATTGGCCAAAACTATGAGTTTTGACGACGGACACGTAAACGCACCCCAGGGATCGTCAATCGTGGAAATCGCTCTGGCACCCCAAAACGATGAGTAATAGTGCTCAAAACGGACGAGAATCGGCCAAAAACGTGAGTGTTGATGACCGACACGTAAATGCACCCCGAGGTTCGTGAATCATGGAAATCACTCCGGGACTCCAAAACTGGGTACTAGTCCAAGAAACGTGCTAGAATCGGCCCAAACTGTGATTGTTGATGACCGACACGTAAGCGCACTTTGGGTTCGACAACCATGGAAATCGCTTTGGGACCCAAAAACGGTGAGTAATAGTCCATGAAACGGGTCAGAATCGGCAAAACCGCGAGTGTTGATGGCCGACACGTAAGCGCACCCCAGTGTTTGTCAATCATGGAAATCACTTCGGGGGCCCAAAAGTGAATAATACTCCATGAAACGGGCCAGAATTGGCTCAAACTGCGAGTCTTGAGGGCCAACACATAATCACACCTTGGGATTCGACAACCATGAAAATCGCTTTGGGACCCCAAAACGGTGAGTAATAGTCCATGGAAGAGCCCAGAATCGGGCAAACCAAGGATTAATTATGAACAATGCATAAACGCACCCCAGAGTTCATCAATCATGGAAATCGCTCACGGACCCCAAATCAGTTATTAATAGTACATGAAACGGGCCAGAATAGGCAAAAACTGGGGTTGTTGATGACCGACATGTAGGCGCACCTTGGGGTTCAACAATCATGGAAATCGCTTTGGGATCCCCAAAATGGTGGGTAATTGTCAGGGATATGCCCCGCGGTGTAAACCGGCCGGAAGGATAAACCGGCCGGACTTGGCGATTCACCGGCAACCTGCATGACAGACGGTTTACACCTCATTGGTAATCGGCGGACGGGCGGAGGAGCGACAAGACCGGTGGCCTGTCTGGCGGTTCATGAAGGCAGTTCAACCATTGTGGGCGATTTAAGAGGAAAGGAATATTTGCCTTACAAGGAGTTAAGACTAGGACTTGTATCCGGTTTGTATTAGAGATAGACTAGTCCTAATCCTAATAGGACTCCACATGTAAACCGCCCTTCAACATATATAAAGAGGGCAGGGCTCCCCAAAGAGGACAAGTTAGAAGCTAGAAGCTACAAGCAAGAAGAAGCAATCTTAGGGCTAGACACAAAGAGGAGAGCGTTTCTGACGACTCCTCGTGATGATAATGAGACCTAGCCTCAAACAGCATGTAGGGTTTTTACGGATGATGTTTCCCGGGGCCCGAAGCTGTCTAAATCCCTGTCTTGTGTTGCGTCTCTCGATTCCGCTCAACCCCTCTCAAGCTACCACGTAGATGCGTTGGCCTCGCGGCTAAGTCCTGACACTAGGACATCTGACGTGTTAATTCCACGACAGTTGGCGCCCACCGTGGGGCTCGCGCACGGTGATGTTGAGTTCTTGGTGGGATTTTTTTCAAGATTTCGAGAAAGCTCACGATCGACAGGATGAGGAAGAATCTGAGAAATTAGGGTTGCGCTAGGAGCGCTGCCTCAAAATCGCCGAGTTGACAAGACTGACGCGCGACCCAATTCGAAACCAGATCAACTTTGTTTTTAAAAGCAGTCACGTGTCGGCGAGACCGATTGGATTTCCGTCGAGCGCCGCCATGATTCAGAAGCATGGCAGATGTCTACTGTCCACAACAGCTATGCAATTGTGAAGCATCAAGTAGTCTGAAATTGAAATTTGTCGCAATTTCTCTAGCACTACATCGATGGATCGAGTTACGTGGATTATAATACTCCATTGGGCCAGATTAGTCATACGGCTTACGGCGGAACAGACGGAGCAAATACAAATTGTCAGAACTAGCTGAGACTCGCCGAGATAAACGGGTCCAATCCGAAGATAAGCCGAGATTAAGTTATTTCCAAATCAGGATCGAGACAGCAAAGGAAAAAGTTACCATCACCATAGCGGTGGTCGGATTCGTCCCGCAGCTCCGACGAGTCACCTCTGACCCCGCCTCCAGGCCGTTGTGCCTCAAGCCGCCCTGTCGCTAGTCCCTTCCAAACCGCCTCTGCACGGCTTCACCATCTGCACCGACCAAGTCGCCCCTGGCCTTGCGCCAGCTTCGCTCCGCCTTCAGGGCTTGCCTCCGCGGTGCTCGACCTGCCCGCGCCGCCTGCTGCCGTCGCCGCGTCTCACTCCGGCTTTGAGCCGCCCGTTTTCTACTGCGAGCCGCTGTTACTGCGCTTTGCTCCGGCCTTGAATTGTCTCGCTGCTGTTTTCCTCGGCCGTGGGCGCGTTAAACCGCCGCGACCTCGAGCCACCACTGCTTGGAGTCCGCAGGCGCCTGTCCTCTCTTGCTGAGGTCTCGTCGACCCGCTTTCATGGCGTCGCCCCGCTGCCTCGCTTCTGCCGAAATTTTCAAACTGCCCGGCCGTTTCTACAAACTTCGCCAAGTCAATGTGTCGCTGGTGAGACCGGCCTCTCTTCACCCGCTGCTGGTGCGCCTCCTACTCCGGGCGGTTGCCAAGCTGCTCCCAGCAGGCCCAGCACCCTGAGCCGCAGGACTGCCCTTCGTTTCTCACATGCATGGCTGTGGCCTCGAGCCGCTGAGTCCCTGCCGTCCGCCTCTCCCTCTGCTGCGAGAGTCGCCTTTGCTCTGCTTCCGAGTGCCCCGAGCTGCGTTGCCTCCTTGTTCCGACGAGCCGTCCGCTGGCTCCGTCACACCGCGGTGCCTCCGCCGGCCTTTGCCACTGCGGGCTGCAGTTGCGTTTAAACCGCCTCAGGACAAATTGCCTTCACTTCCGTCGCTGTGAATTCGCGGTTCTGCGTCAAGTCGCAGCCGCCGTCCCCAAAGCCACGGCTTCCTACTCGTGCCGACGAGTGCCTCCCTATTCTTCTGCCCGACGCCGCCTCGCCAGAATTCGCTCGTGCCGTCACCTCAAGTCTTCAGAGATGGTTGTATCTATTATGGAGCTATCGTCTCAAAACTGCTGGCAAAAGCAAGCAAAAGTCAACTACTATATTGCTATGGCGGTCAAACCAACCATTACGATTGATAGAGCGTATTGAGAAGAAACCCGAAGCTGGGCGCAAGTCACTAGACCAAGTGCATGCAGTCCAGAACAAAATGTGCCTATCCAAAGTATTAGCGCCTCAGATATGAAAGTATCAGGTGATATTCATCTGGTCTATTTTAGCGCATATTAATTTCTTCAAAAAACAAACTACTCTAGTATGTGTGTTTTAAATGCAGGATAATTAGGCTAGTTCCAATGCATTGGTGCTTACATGAGGTGCTAAGCACATTAAAAACTTTAGCAACTAAAGCCCCCAATGCATAGGTGCTTAACTTGTTGGTGCTAAGCATCCTTCATTTAATGCTTTTGCAACTAAAGTTTTTTATCCATTGGTGGGATCCTTCCAATTTAAGTCTTTTGCCTAGGTTCTCGCGCTTGGCATTGTTTCTTCCTGGGGTCACCACACTCATCTCTCTCCTCTTAATTACCTTGCCACATCAGATTTTTTGCCTACATGGCAGCCTTAGCACCTGTACAAGGTGGAGCATTCGGAGGGGCCTTATCCGTCACAAAGGTGCTATGGATATGGAGCGCGGGTCAGCAACATTAGTGTTTGTCCGTGTCGTGCTGCTCGACGAACACATACATAAACCACCGCTCCTGTTGTTGAGTCTGCATCAATGCCGTGGCGAGCTCGCTCACGGTCGATTCTCTCGGTTCATCCGTCGCGTCGTGGCGGTTCATGCGTGCGCTTGGCTAATCTTGGTACTTGGTATTGGGTTAATTTTCTTGGAGAGCAGTCTATGTAAATTGGATGAAGCACATATCGTGGAGACTAATTGCGCTAATGGCGCACACGCATGCATCAAAATAAACAAATCAGGTGCTATTTCTCCTATATATTTTTTAGTACACTTTAATTGCTTGGAACACAACTACTATGCTATCTGATGTTTTTTATAGGCAGGGTAACCATTTACTACAAAGGTGGTATTATACCACGGATACGGACCACACGGCATAACGCCACGGACAACTTCGCCCGTCCGCTCTCGCGGCAGTTCACAGCGTCGTGCGGCGGCCATAACGAGGAGGACAACTTGCTCGTCTGCGCGCCGGCCATAACGCCACGGCCGACTCATCATGCTCAGGCTGCCTCGATCTGCAGTCATCTTTGTCGTCGACCCGCGCCCGGTCTACATCAACACCGGGCCGCACTTTTATCGCATGAGCTATTTATTGAGTATGAGCAAGTCTTTGCTTGGGTAGCGGTTTTCTTCCAACAAATTGGAGGCAAATTATCATCAACCGTCGTCTGCGTTGGAGGGCTCAATGGACATGTGCACAAGTCGCCGCCACTACAGTTTGGTTAACTTCAAATCACCAGTTGGAAGGAACCATTGGCCGAGTTGCTGACCCGGCTCATACGGGATCATTTATAACCCGCCGCAGTCACCTCAACCTTCTGTGGATTCACATCGTGCTATCAACACCAATGATATACAAGTTATGCTGGTTTATATCACGGTCAAATATGGAGAGTTTCAAGCCAACTCCTCGAGTCACCTTGAGACTCGGGGGCTACAATGATATGACGCAACAAGTCTTGCGGTTTCAGCAAATTTAAAACCCTAGGACAATGGAGGAAAGATAACCCGGTCCGGAGGCTATGTTATTTGAAGGCCGTCGGAAAATTTCCGGCTTAGAAAGTATATGACAATTACAAAATCCGGCTCAATGAAGAAGTTCGGGTCATCAGAAAAGATTCCGGTTTAAAATCCGGCTCAAGGGAAGCCAGTCTCACTGAAGTTCTCAAATCCGGTTTAAGAATTTCCGGTTCAAAAAGGAATTAACCTCTCGCATGTTCGAATTTAAAGGCCGTCAGAAAATTTCCGGCTGAAAATGAAGATTCCGGTTTACAATCCGGTTCAAGGGAGAGATGCCTCCCACAAAGCTTTGAAGCTCTCAATATCCGGTTCAAGATCCCGGTTCAAGAAGAATTTATCTCTTGCAAAAGTTAAAAATTACCGAAGAGGACCTGCTGCCATGATGTGCGGTTCAAACATGGGTATCCTGCCTTATTGGCCTGACATATTATTGATCACATGGGGGCTTCTGCTTCATAAAGCGGGGTCTCTGTCCTTTCATATCATGCGTGGTTACATGGAGTAGCTCTATTTTTAAAGCGGCCTCGGTTTACCCTTGACATTTGCTTTTTATATGTCACTAGGGGCCTTGGTCGTGTCCGAACCAACGCGACACCTTTTGATAGGCGACATACCACCAGATCACCAGGGACATGGTCAAGTCTGAACCGATCACGCCTCTTGGTCGGCCTAAGGCCACAAAATCACTTGGGGGCATGGTCGAACCCGAACCATGGCCACACCTCTTGATCTGGCATATATGCCATGAATCATTTGGGGACCTGGCTGACTTGAATCATTGTCACACCTATTGGGGGCTTGATCCTGTCCGACCATGGTAACACCATCTGATCAGCTCAGTATAGCATATTTTTGCAAACGGTTTTTTATCATTGCCTTTGCTTCCATGTTATTTTCATGGCCTGTTTTTTCTTTGTTTTTGTTGGATTGCTTTTATGTCAACAAACACCTTTTTTCTGGTTCAGCCGATGGGTTTGATTCCCCTTTAATCCAGAGACTATCAGCCCGGTCTGGTTTCGATTATAAGTCGCCAGTGTTATACATGGATAATCCGGTGTTTATCACAACCCGGTACGGTTTTATCATAAACCGGCACAATATGGAAGGAGTTATTGTTACTCAAGATTGGGGTTATCACTCTTACTACAAAAAGTTGGTAAACCAATGATGTTATTCAATGTCATAGGTATGATATATTTCATATTTGATTATTCTTAAGTGCAGCCTTGGTTATAAACCTGGGTTATATGTTGGGCATTATGACCCGTCCGACGGTAAACCGCCAGGACACTTTAACTTGTTGTATGCAGAAACAGGTTGAATAAAGCATGATTATAAATTATCCGGTGTTTATTAAACCGGCATGGCTTTGGACTATAAGTCGCCAGTACATATTTGGATTGCGCCATTGGAATCATGCGCTTATAAATGATTGGGTTATATTATTCAAATAGCCAAACTTGGCTGAATTTTCATTATGATATTGGATGAATTTTTCATACCGGATTATATTATCTTGAATAGCCAATATGGCTGGATTTTTATTATGGTTATTAATATTATGATTGAGGTTTTCAAAGTTGCTTTAGCGCAATGGATATGAGTATGATTTATTCTGCAATGGAAGGAATAGTTCCAAGTCGCTGCAGGCTCACAACCCGGCACTTGGGGGCTACATTATTGAAGTTGAGATTACATCAAATATGCAAGTCTCATGTCGCTGCAAGCATGCACCATGACACTTGGGGGCTAATGCAAAGTCATTTTTGCTCATATTATTAAAGACCCGGCTCATCTCATTATAATGAGCTGGCCCTTGGGGGCTACCAATTGCTGATGTCAACAATTCAAGGTACACAATTTTTTGTTATATTGAAGAGTCCATTGCTCAGTTGGTAAAGCACAAGGCTCTTAACCTTATGGACGTGGATTCAAGCATCATGATGGGGGTTACATCATATGATGTTATTTTCATTGAAGTATATATCAAAGTCCCAGCCCAATATTATCTTACTGAGCCGGCCCTTGGGGGCTACACCGTTGATGTTCAAAGATTACATGATTATATTTACAAAGTCCCTGCTCATTATTGCATAATGACCCGGCCCTTGGGGGCTACACTGGTTAAGTTTTTATGAGCATCAGGAAATTACAAGTCCCAGGTTACTGCAAGCATGACAACCCGGCACTTGGGGGCTACATATGGGAAATACTCAATTCTGACTAGTGATTGAGATGAACAACCTGGATTTCTTCAAGATTGTGATATTTATATTGAAGCAAGTCTTAAGCCATTACTTTGTTCTGCTCAAGACTTGGGGGCTACAGGTATTATATTATTATCGAAGAAATATTTTCAAATTCTCTGATTGAGCAAACTAGGTTGACCCGGCATCACCAATCATTATGACCCTGTGGCTGCAATTCGGCGTCATTAATAATCATGAACCGGCGTTGGCAACAATCATAAACCGGTATCTGCAACAATCATGACTCGGAAGTATCAGTTTTTATAACCCGACAATGGTGGTAATCATAAACCGGCAAGTTCTGCATCTTCAAACCGGCTGAATATCAGATGAATATTTCAAGACCAATAATTCTTAAACCAGCGCTTTGGAAGCCGACTCAAGTGGATTATTCTTCACAATATTTTTATATGAGAAACCAACGTCAGCAATTTAAAGTATGAAGCTGGTTATTGACCCGGATTTTCTAGAAGGAGGAAATGACAAGGACTTAAGGACAATCAGGTGCCGGTCTATAAGAATTCTTAACCCGGAGCACAACTTGTCAAATTTGTTCTGGTGTTTATTTGCAGCATAAGTTTACCATGGATAAATCCAAGCTAAACTTGGGGGCTAATGTCGAGGATATGCCTTGGTGTAAACCGTAGGAAGGATAAACCGCCGGACTTGGCGATTCACCGCAACCCGCATGCACTGAGACAGTTTACAGACTCATTGGTAATCCGGCGGACGGGCCAGAGGAGCGACAAGACCCGGTGGCCTGTCTGGCGGTTCATGAAGGCCGGTTCAACCATTGTGGGCCGGTTTAAGAGGAAAGGAATATTTGCCTTACAAGGAGTTAAGACTAGGACTTGTATCCGGTTTGTATTAGAGATAGACTAGTCCTAATCCTAATAGGACTCCACATGTAAACCGCCCCTTCAACATATATAAGGAGGAGCAGGGCTCCCCAAAGAGGGACAAGTTAGAAGCTAGAAGCTACAAGCAAGAAGAAGCAATCTTAGGGCTAGACACAAAGAGGAGAGCCGGTTTACGACGACTCCCTCGTGATGATAATGAGACCTAGCCTCAAACAGCATGTAGGGTTTTTACCGGATGATGTTTCCCGGGGCCCGAAGCTGTCTAAATCCATGTCTTGTGTTGCGTCTCTCGATTTCGCTCAACCCCTCTCAAGCTACCACGTAGATGCGTTGGCCTCGCGGCTAAGTCCTGACACTAGGACATCTGACGTGTTAATTCCACGACAGTAATAGTCCACGAAACGGGTCAGAATCGTCAAAAACCCCGAGTGTTGATGACCGACGCGTAAACGCACCCCGGGGTTCCTTAATCGTGGAAATCACTCAAGGGCCCCAAACAGCCAGTAATAGTCCATGAAATGGGCCAGAATCGGCCAAAACTGCCAGTGTTGATGTCCGACACGTAAACGCACCCCGGGGTTTGTTAATCGTAAAAATCACTCCGGGACCCCAAAACAGTGAGTAATAGTCCATGAAACGGGCCAGAATCGGCCAAAACAGTGTGTGTGTGTGTGTGTGTGTGTGTGTGTGTGTGTGTGTGTGTGTGTGTGTGTGTGTGTGTGTGTGTGTATGAACGACACGTAACCGCAACTTGGGGTTCAATAACTATGGAAATCGCTTCAGTACCACAAAATGGTAAGTAATAGTCCATGAAACGGGTCGGAATTGGCCAAAACTATGAGTGTTGATGACGGACACGTAAACGCACCCCGGGGATCCTCAAGCGTGGAAATCGCTCTGGCACCCCAAAACAATGAGTAATAGTGCATGAAACGGACCAGAATCGGCCAAAATCATGAGTGTTGATGACCGGCACGTAAATGCACCCCGGGGTTGGTCAATCGTGGAAATCACTCCGTTGCCCCAATACTGAGTAATAGTCCAAGAAAAGGGCCAGAATCGGCCCAAACTGCGGTTGTTGATGACCGACACATAAGTGCACCTTGGGGTTCGACAACCATGGAAATCGCTTTGGGACCCAGCAACGGTGAGTAATAGTCACTGAAACGGGTCAGAATCAACAAAACCGCGAGTGTTTATGACCGACACGTAAGCACACCCCGGTGTTCGTCAATCGTGGAAATCACTTTGGGACCCCAAAACTGAATAATAGTCCAAGAAACGGGTCAGAATCGGCCCAAACTGCGAGTCTTGACGACCAACACGTAATGACACCTTGGAGTTCGACAACCATGGAAATCGCTTTGGGACCCCAAAACGGTGAGTAAAAGTCCATGTAAGAGCCCAGAATCGGACAAACCGAGGATTATTGATGAACGATACATAAACGCACCCCGGGGTTCGTTAATCATGAAAATCTCTCACGCACCCCAAATCAGTTAGTAATAGTCCATGAAAAGGGCCAGAATAGGCCAAAACTGGGATTATTTATGACTGACACGTAAGCACACCTTAGGGTTCAACAACCATGGAAATCGCTTCGGGACCCCAAAACGGTGAGTAATAGTCCATGAAACGGGTCAGAATCGACAAAAACCGCTAGTGTTGATGACCGACATGTAAGCGCACCCCGGTGTTCGTCAATCGTGGAAAACACTTCGGGGGCCCAAAATTGAATAATAGTCCTAGAAACGGGTCAAAATCCGCCCAAACTGCGAGTCTTGACGACCAACACGTAAGCACACCTTCGGGGTCTACAACCATGGAAATCGCTTTGGGATCCCAAAACGGTGAGTAATAGTCCATTAAACAGCCCAGAATCGGACAAACCGGGGATTATTGATGAACAATACATAAACGCACCCCGGGGTTTGTCAATCATGGAAATCGCTCACGGACCCCAAATCAGTTAGTAATAGTCCATGAAACGGGCCAGAATAGGCCAAAACTGGGATTGTTGATGACTGGCACGTAAGTGCACCTTGGGGTTCAACAACCATGGAAATCGCTCTGGGACCCCAAAACGGTGAGTAATTGTCCATGAAACAGGTGAGAATCGACAAAAACCACGAGTGTTGATGACTGGCGCTTAAACGCACCCCGGGGTTCCTTAATCGTGGAAATCACTCGAGGACCCCAAAATAGTAAGTAATAGTCTATGAAACGGGCCAGAATCGGCCAAAACAGTGTGTGTTGATGAACGACACGTAAGCGCAACTTGGGATTCAACAACTATGGAAATCGCTTCGGGACCCCAAAACGGTAAGTAGTAGTCCACGAAACGGTTCAGAATTGGCCGAAATTATGAGTTTTGACGACCGACACGGAAACGCACCCCGGGGTCGTCAATTATGGAAATCGCTCACGGACCCCAAATCAGTTAGTAAAAGTCCATGAAACGGGCCAGAATAGGCCAAAACTGGGATTGTTGATGACCGACACGTAAGCGCACCTTGGGGTTCAACAACCATGGGAATTGCTTGGGACCCCAAAACGGTGAGTAATAGTCCACGAAACGGGTCAGAATCGATAAAAACCGCGAGTGTTGATGACCGACGCGTAAACACACCCCGGGGTTCCTTAATAGTGGAAATCACTCGAGGACCCCAAAACAGTGAGTAATAGTCCACGAAACGGGCCATTATCGGTCAAAATTGTTAGTGTTGATGTCCGACACATAAACGCACCCTGGGGTTCGTTAATCGTGGAAATCACTCCGGGACCCCAAAACAGTGAGTAATAGTCCATGAAACGGGCCAGAATCGGCCGAAACAGTGAATGTTGATGAACGACAGGTAAGCGCAACTTGGGGTTCAACAACTATGGAAATCTTTTCGGGACCCCAAAACGGTAAGTAATAGTCCACGAAACGGGTCTAAAACTGTGAGTGTTGACGATGGACACATAAACGCACCCCGGGGATCGTTAATCGTGGAAATCGCTCTGGCACCTCAAAACGATGAGTAATAGTGCTCAAAATGGACCATTATCGGCCAAAAGTGTTAGTGTTGATGTCCGACACGTAAAAGCACCTCGGGGTTCGCTAATCGTGGAAATCACTCTGGGACCCCAAAACAATGAGTAATAGTCCATGACCTGGGCCAGAATCGGCCAAAACAGTGAATGTTGATGAACGACAGGTAAGTGCAACTTGGGATTCTACAACTATGGAAATCGCTTCGGGACCCCAAAACGGTAAGCAATAGTCCACGAAACGGGTCAGAATTGGCCTAAACTATGAGTGTTGACGATGGACACGTAAACGCACCCCGGCGATCGTTAATCGTGGAAATCGCTCTGGCACCCCAAAAGGATGAGTAATAGTGCTCGAAATGGACCAGAATCAGCCAAAATCGTGAGTGTTGATGACCGACACGTAAATGCACCCCGGGGATCGCCAATCGTGGAAATCACTCAGGGGCCCCAAAACTGAGGAATAGTCCATGAAACGGGTGAGAATCGTCAAAAACCGCGAGTTTTGATGACCGATGTTTAAACGCACCCCGGGGTTCATTAATCGTGGAAATCACTCAAGGACCCCAAAATATTAAGTAATAGTCCATGAAATGGACCAGAATCGGCCAAAACAGTGTGTGTTGATAAATGAAACGTAAGCGCAACCTGGGGTTCAACAACTATGGAAATCGCTTCGGGACCCCAAAACGGTAGGTAATAGTCCACGAAACGGGTCAGAATTGGCCAAAACTTTGAGTTTTGATGACGGACGCGTAAACGTACCCCAGGGATCGTCAATCGTGGAAAGCACTCTGGCACCCCAAAATGATGAGTAATAGTGCTCGAAACGGACCAGAATCGGCCAAAAACGTAAGTGTTGATGACTGACACGTAAATGCACCCCGAGGTTCGTCAATCATGGAAATCACTCCGGGACTCCAAAACTGGGTACTAGTACAAGAATCGTGCGAGAATCGGACCAAACTGCGATTGTTGATGACCGACATGTAAGCACCTTTGGGTTCGACAACCAGGGAAATCGCTTTGGGACCCAAAAACGATGAGTAATAGTCCACGAAACGGGTCAGAATCGGCAAAAACCGCGAGTGTTGATGACCGACACGTAAGCGCACCCCGGTGTTCGTCAATCATGGAAATCACTTCAGGACCCCAAATCTGAATAATACTCCATAAACGGACCAGAATCGGCCCAAACTGCGAGTCTTACGACCAACACGTAATCACACCTTGGGGTTCGACAACCATGGAAATCGCTTTCGGACCCCAAATCAGTTAGTAATAGTCCATGAAATAGCCCAGAATCGGACAAACCGAGGATTATTGATGAACGATACATAAACGCAACCCAGAGTTCGTCAATCAAGGAAATCGCTCACGGACCCCAAATCAGTTAGTAATAGTCCATGAAACGGGCCAGAATAGGCAAAAACTGGGATTGTTGATGACCGACACGTAAGCGCACCTTGGGGTTCAACAACCATGGAAATCGCTTTGGGACCCCCAAAACGGTGAGTAATAGTCCATGAAACGGGTCAGAATCGACAAAAACCGCGAGTGTTGATGACCGACGCATAAACGCACCCCGTGGTTCCTTAATCGTGGAAATCACTCAAGGACCCCAAAACAGTCAGTAATAGTCCATGAAACGGGCCAGAATCGGCCAAAACTGTCTGTGTTGATGTCCGACACGTAAACGCACCCATTGGTTCGTTAATCGTGGAAATCAGTCCGGGACCCCAAAACAGTGAGGAATAGTCCACGAAACGGGCCAAAATCGGTCAAAACAGTGAGTGTGTGTGTGTGTGTATGAACGACATGTAAGCGCAACTTGGGGTTCAACAACTATGGAAATCGCTTCAGTACCACAAAATGGTAAGTAATAGTCCATGGAACGGGTCAGAATTGGCCAAAACTGTGAGTGTTGATGACGGACACGTAAATGCACCCCGAGGATCCTCAATCGTGGAAATCGCTCTAGCACCCCAAAACAATGAGTAATAGTGCTCGAAACGGACCAGAGTCGGCCAAAATCGTGAATGTTGATGACCGACACGTAAATGCACCCCGAGGTTCGTCAATCGTGGAAATCACTCCGGGGCCCCAAGACTGAGTAATAGTCCAAGAAACGGGCCAGAATCGGCCCAAATTGCGATTGTTGATGACCACACATAAGTGCACCTTGGGGTTCGTCAACCATGGAAATCTCTTTGGGACCCAACAACGGTGAGTAATAGTCCACGAAATGGGTCAGAATCTACAAAAACCGCGAGTGTTTATGACCGACACATAAGCGCACCCCGGTGTTCGTCAATCGTGGAAATCACTTCGGGACACCACAACTGAATAATAGTCCCAGAAACGGATCAGAATCGGCCCAAACTGCGATTCTTGACGACCAACACGTAATGACACCTTGGGGTTCGACAACCATGGAAATCGCTTTGGGACCGCTTAACGGTGAGTAAAAGTCCATGAAAGAGCCCAGAATCGGACAAACCGAGGATTATTGATGAACGATACATAAACGCACCCCGGGGTTCGTCAATCATGGAAATCGCTCACGGACCCCAAATCAGTTAGTAATAGTCCATCAAACGGGGTTCATCAATCGTGGAAACCACTCTGGGCCCCAAAACTGAGTAATAGTCCAAGAAACGGGCCACAATCGGCCCAAACTGCGATTGTTGATAACCGACACGTAAGTGCACCTTGGGGTTCGCCAACCATGGAAATCGCTTTGGGACCCAAATCCAGTGAGTAATAGTCAATGAAACGGGTCAGAATTGACAAAAAACGCGAGTGTTGATGACCGACACGTAAGCGCACCCCGGCGTTCGTCAACCGTGGAAATCACTTCGGGACCCCAAAAACGAATAATAGTCCAAGAAACGGGTTAGAATCGGCCCAAACTGCGAGTCTTGGCGACCAACACGTAGGCACTCCTTGGGGTTTGACAACCATGGAATTCGCTTTGGGACCGCAAAACATTGAGTAATAGTCCATGAAAGAGCCCACAATCGGACAAACCGAGGATTATTGACGAACGATACATAAATGCACCCCGGGGTTCGTCAATCATGGAAATCGCTCACGGACCCCAAATCAGTTAATAATAGTCCATGAAGCGGGCCAGAATAGGCCAAAACTGGGATTATTGATGACCGACACGTAAGCGCGCCTTGGGGTTCAACTACCATGGGAATCGCTTTGGGACCCTAAAACAGTGAGTAATAGTCCACGAAACGGGTCAGAATCGATAAAAATTGCGAGTGTTGATGACCGACGCGTAAACGCACCCCAGGGATCCTTAATCGTGGAAATCACTCGAGGACCCCAAAACAATGAGTAATAGTCCACGAAACGGGCCATGATCGGCCAAAACTGTCAGTGTTGATGTCCGACACGTAAATGCACCCCGGGGTTCGTTAATCGTGGAAATCACTCTGGGACCCCAAAACAGTGAGTAATAGTCCACGAAACGGGCGAGAATCATACAAAACAGTGAATGTTGAACGACAGGTAAGCGCAACTTGGGGTTCAACAACTATGCAAATCGCTTCGGGACCCCAAAACGGTAAGTAATAGTCCACGAAACGGGTCAGAATTGGCCAAAACTGTGAGTGTTGACGACGATAACGTAAACACACCCCAGGGATCGTCAATCTTGGAATCGCTTTGGCACCCCAAAACGATGAGTAATAGAGCTCGAAACGGACCAGAATCGGCAAAAATCGTGAGTGTTGATGACCGACACGTAAATGCACAACGGGGTTCGTCAATCGTGAAAATCACTCTGGGGCCCCAAAACTGAGTAATATTCCAAGAAACGGGTCAGAATCGGCCAAACTGCGATTGTATATGACTGACACGTAAGTGCACCTTGGGGTTCGACAACCATGGAAATCGCTTTGGGACCAAAAAACGGTGAGTAATAGTCCACGAAACGGGTCAGAATCGACAAAAATTGTGAGTGTTGATTACCGACACGTAAGCGCACCCCTGTGTTCGTCAATCGTGGAAATCACTTCGGGGCCCCAAAACTGAATAATAGTCCAAGAAACGGGTCAGAATCGGCCCAAACTGCGAGTCTTGATGACCAACACATAATCACACCTTAGGGTTCGACAACCATGGAAATCGCTTTGGGACCCCAAAACGGTGAGTAATAGGCCATGAAAGAGCCCAGAATCGGACAAACTGAGGATTATTGATGAACGATACATAAACGCGCCTCGGGATTCGTTAATCATGGAAATCGCTCACGGACCCCAAATCAGTTAGTAATAATCCATGAAAAGGGCCAGAATAGGCCAAAACTGGGATTGTTAATGACCGACACGTAATCGCACCTTGGATTCAACAACCATGGAAATCGCTTTGGGACCTCAAAACGGTGAGTAATAGTCCACGAAACGGGTGAGAATTGACAAAAACCAGGACTGTTGATGACCGACGCTTAAACGCACCCTGGGGTTCCTTAATCGTGGAAATCACTCGAGGACTCCAAAATAGTAAGTAATAGTCCACGAAATGGGCCAGAGTCGGCCAAAACAATATGTGTTGATGAACGACACGTAAGCGCAACTTGGGTTCAACAACTATGGAAATCACTTCGGAACCCTAAAACGGTAAGTAATAGTCCACGAAAGGGGTCAGAATTGGCCAAAACTATGAGTTTTGACGACGGACACATAAACACACCCCGGGAATCATCAATCGTGGAAATCTCTCAGGCACCCCAAAACGATGAGTAATAGTGCTCGAAACGGACCAGAATCGGCCAAAAATGTGAGTGTTGATAACCGACACGTAAATGCACCCCGGGGTTCGTCAATCATGGAAATCACTCCGGGACTCCAAAACTGAGTAATAGTCCAAGAATCGGCCCAAACTGCGATTGTTGATGACCGACACGTAAGCGCACCTTGGGGTTCGACAACCATGCAAATCGCTTTGGGACCCAAAAACGGTGAGTAATAGTCCATGAAACGGGTCAGAATCGACAAAAACCGCGAGTGTTGATGACTGACACGTAAGGGCACCCCAGTGTTCGTCATTTGTGGAAATCACTTCAGGACCCAAAAACTGAATAATAGTCCAAGAAAAGGGTCAGAATCTGCCCAAACTGCGAGTCTTTACGACCAACACATAAGCACACCTTAGGGTTCGGCAACCACATGGGAATCGCTTTGGTACCCCAAACGGTGAGTAATAGTCCATGAAAGAGCCACGAATCGGACAAACGAGGATTGCTGATGAACGATACATAAACGCACCCTAGGGTTCGTCAATCATGGAAGTCGCTCACGGACCCCAAATCAGTTAGTAATAGTCCATGAAATAGCCAGAATAGGCCAAAATTGGGATTGTTAATGACCGACGCGTAAGCGCACCTTGGGGTTCAACAACCATGGGAATCGTTTTGGACCACAAAACGGTGAGTAATAGTCTACGAAACGGGTCAGAATCGACTAAAACCGCGAGTGTTGATGGCCAACGAGTAAACGCTCCCCGGGGTTCCTTAATCATGGAAATCACTCAAGGACCCCAAAACATGAGTAATAGTCCACGAAACGGGCCAGAATCGGCCAAAACTGTCAGTGTTGATGTCTGACACGTAAATGCACCGCAGGGTTAGTTAATCGTGGAAATCACTCCGGGACCACAAAACAGTGAGTAATAGTCCATGAAACGGGCCAAAATCGGCCAAAACAGAGAGTATTGATGAACGACACATAAGCACAACTTGGGGTTAACAACTATGAAAATCGTTTCGGGACCCCAAAATGGCAAGTAATAGTCCACGAAGCGGGTCAGAATTGGCCAAAACTTTGAGTGTTGACGACGGACACGTAAACGCACCCCGGGGACCGTCAATCGTGGAAATCGGTCTCGCACCCCAAAATGATGAGTAATAGTGCTCGAAACAGACCAGAATCGGCCAAAATCAAGTGTTGATGACTGACACGTAAATGCACCACGGAGTTTGTCAGTCGTGGAAATCACTTCGGGACCCCCAAAACTGAGTAATGGTCCAAAAAAAGGCTAGAATCGGCCCAAACTGCGATTGTTGATGGCCGACACGTAAGCGCACCTTGGGGCTCGACAACCATGGAAATCGCTTTGGGACCAAATAAACGGCGAGTAATAGTCCACGAAACGGGTCAGAATTGACAAAAACCGCGAGTGTTGATGACCGCGAGTGTTGATGACCGACACTTAAGCGCACCCCGGTGTTCGTCAGTCGTGGAAATCACTTCGGGACCCCAAAACTGAATAATATTCCTAGAAACGGGTCAGAATCGGCCCAAACTGTGAGTCTTGACGACCAACACGTAAGCACACCTTGGGGTTCGACAACCATGGGAATCACTTTGGGACCCCAAAACGGTGAGTAATAGTCCATGAAAGAGTCCAGAATCGGACAAACCGAGGCTTATTGATGAACGATATATAAATGCACCCCGGGGTTCGTCAATCATGAAAATCGCTCATGGACCCCAAATCAGTTAGTAATAGTCCATGAAATGGATCAGAATAGGCCAAAACTGAGATTGTTGATGACGTAAGTGCACCTTGGGTTCAACAACCATGGAAATCGCTTTGGGACCCCAAAACGGTGAGTAATAGTCCACGAAACTGCTGCGGAGGCCAGACGTCATCGCCAGCAGGAGATGGAGACGTGGCACGCCGCGGAGAAGGCGGAGATGCTCGCCAACATGGATGAGGTCGAGCAGGAGAAGGATGAGCCGTAGCCCTCCTACCCGCTCGTTCAGTCGGCGCCCCACATCGTTGTCGTGGACATCTCCGACGACGAAGAGTAGTTAGGGTAGTACGTAAGATGTAGTATGTAGGATTGCTTTTGCATGCTTTGTACGGATCTAAGGATTGAAATATGAGAGAAGCGAACGTAAAGTGACTAATTTGTGGCATGGCCGATCACTGTCTGCGGACGCGCTCGATCGCGTCCGCGAGCGTTTGAGAGACCAAGTTTGCAAAGTTCGACTGTAGATGCTCTTAGGTCGTGGACTGCTCAGATTTTTCAGTGAACCATGGAGTGAGTGAGTACGCTTTGCGATTCACGGCTGTCAGCTCAATTGGGTGCTAGTGTCCTCCCGTGTCGATTCTTGCTGCCATGTTTGTGGCGTTCCTTTTTCATCGGGTCACTTGATTCAGCCACCATAATTGAGCTCCACGGGTTGGTTGGATACATGTCTGGAGAAATATGTCGATTAATGTGGTCGCCCCGTGTATAGTGGTTTGTTTTGGATGTGATAGAAATGTGTCTCTATCATGAATTGCTGATACTAGCTAAACTGATAAGAAGGAATTGGCTAGATCTAAGTCGTTGTGAGCCATCTGATGCAAGATGGACGACCAAATCAACTTCTTCAATCTTCTAAAATTGTTATTGTCCATCTTCTTCAACCTTTTGAAATTGTTCTTGTTCATCTTTTTCAACCTCGACGCCCGCCTAAGCGCCTGCTGGCATCGGCGACAGCCGACACTACCGTGCCAGCCTCGCCGCCCTGCCCTCCCCAAAACAGTGATGTCTTGTATCATTTTTTTTCTTTAACTGATCGATGTTTAGCATGTTTAATGAAAGACGGTTGCGGGCATTTGCGGCTACGGTTGGATGGCCGGCTCCCGCATCAGTGTCCACGGATCGGTTCCCAAGCCCGCGGACGAATGCGATGTCTGTTTTACGAGTCAACGTTGGAGATGTCCATAGTGTCATAGTGCATACTTTACATTTTTTACAGCCTAGAACCAGTCAATGGGGTGTTGTCGCGTGCATTTGTTTGGGATATGGAGGGGTACGAGTTATCGGTGTAACCAGCGATTGTTAATGGGGTAGTCCAATTTTGGTGTTGTCTGGATTGTAGATCTGTCAGTTTGTTTTGGCACAACATGCCCACAGCGACTACACTGTCTAGATGCAGATATTTTGCTCGATTCCAGATTTTCTCTCTATACTAGATCTTTCTTCATGTGTCTGGCAATCTCTGGAAAACTCCAATCCAATCCTGTCCACCGCGGATCCACCGCCGTATTCTCCTTAAAACTATCAGTTATGTTGTCTCTTTGATGAAATATTGGATAACTCTGCAAAGTGATGAAGATCATGCAATGCTGGAGCAAGGTCATGCTGCTCTATAAAGGACTGCTCTGGAACATCATGATCATGGGAGAAGGGAGTAAGGAGAAATTGTTTTGTTGATCTCTGGAGATGCTAACAATGACAATGATGAAGAAGCGTGTGATGCAACACAGGAGATGAAAGAAGATTGAGACAACATGCCTACTATGCTCTTTAAGTGTGGAAGTTTGTTTCTATGCTTTTGGGAGCAAAAATTTCATCCTGGCTTTTGCTTCTCGTATGTTGCTGGATGATCTTCTTAGTAGTAATGTGTTTCAGCTTGTTTGCTGACCACCCTTAGTAGGCGACAGTTGTGATGTAAATATTGGATGGAGCTTTGCACCTGAATATTGTTTTTTGTTTTGTTTTGTTATCCATTGGTAATGAACTCGGTCCGATTTTGCAGGATCGCAAAAAAGATTGAAACTTGAAAGGTCGCATGGTTGCTATCCAGAGATGAGAACACAAGAAGATCAAATGTATAATTTTGGGATGTTTATACAACAACCTGAATCGTCATGGTTCTGCAGAAAGTTTCAAGTTTCGGATAGGAGAAGATTTGTAGCACGCAGGGGCGGGGGCACGCAGATCTTGTGTCATCGATCTGCGCCAAGATTTGGAAAATGGTTCATGTATATGGATTGTTCATTGTTTCTTTTCGTGTGTAATTCATTCATGTTTTGTGGAGCAAGAACATTTATCTATAACCATCATTTTAGTCAAAGAAAGGGAAGAGATCATCTGCTTTTCTTAACGGTTGAAGGCCTTCAATGATATCAACAAATGGGGTAGTTATTTGATGAAAAAACTTAAAGATTTTGCTAGAAAAATCGTTTTCTTGTATATTTACTTAGCATTCATGTTTGTTCCAACACACCTCTTTAATGTCTCTAATAGTTGGTGAATCTCACCATTGATGTTTATCTTGCTTCCTTTTTATTGTTGTACTACTGACTAATTTTCGTCGAATAACTTTGTTGTTCAAAATATTGAGTATGTGTAATATCAAATACTATGATCTGAAATCTTACAATGCAAACAAACTTGATTACCTGCAAAGATTTTAGAGATCTCCTTTGTTCGCTCATTCAAAGAGATGGGACCCCCGAATGATGAACGCACTTGGGCCGGATATGATCCCCTAAAAGTGGTAGTTGTCAAACCGCAAGATCTTTCATTGTAGCGATGAAGAAATATTCCAGCTTCAGAAAAAAAAATCAAACAAAAAAAGGCACCAAGACACACCAACAAAAATTCAACAAGTCTGAAAGATCGGTCCTACAAGGACACAAACCTAAATTCCACAAGAACAATTGAACCAAACCTGCAAAGGAAATATAGCTCCGGCTTCTTGATGTCTCGTGGAAAAAAAGCATCACCGCCTGAACACGCCGCTCCACTCTAGCGCTCAGTTACACATGTTAACCTTGCCTTTTTTCTATTTGGTTTTTAGTCATTTTTTTCTAAAAAATTCGACAGTTGGATTTTTTTTAAGTGATCTACATGAAAAAACATTTTTAATATTTCAAATCTGTTAAAAAGATCATTGTGTATTGTAAAAAAAGTTAGCCAAAAATTATTCACCATGTATTGATAAAAAGGTTCATTGTGCATAAGAAAATGTTCATTGTATATTAAAAATTGTTCAATGCGTATATTAAAATGTTCATGTATATTAAAAAAAAGTGTGTATTGAAATATACACCCTATATTACAAAAGTTATAGAAAATGTGCAAAAAGGAAAAACATATAGGAAAAGATAAATATGAAACGATAAAAACAGAAAAAACGAGAATAAAAAACCGAAACATAAACCAACACACAGAAAACGAAAAAACCCAACAAGCAGTCAACAATTGAAAAAGAGCCAAAGCCATTGAACGAACGCAGCGCGCAGGCTACTCAACTGGGCGCGCTTATGTCTCCCTTCAAAAAGCAGGCGCCAAATTGGGCCGGCCCAGTGAGGATACATGCTTCAGCACTTTTTCTTTCTTATTTGTATTTTCGCATTCATAATTTTTAATTTTCCTTGTATTTCGAAATACCCTGAATATATATATTATAAAAATAACTTTAAATAAAGTTCGAAAAATATTAATCATCCATTTAGACAATGTTAAATGTTCATAGAAAAGTGATTTCGATATATACAAAAAATGTACAGTGCGTATGGAGAAAGTTGGAAATAAAAAGTTTTCAGTTTTTGGAAAATGTTAATAATGCATTAAAAATTTATTAAATCCATATATAAAAAAATTTATACTGTATACAAAAAATGTACAATGTCTATGGGAAAAAGAAGAAACAAAAACTATAAGTGTTAAAAACGTTAATCATGTATTTGGACAATGTTAAATATGTATATAAATAATGTTCCTGATGTTTACAACAAAATTAGAATGTGTATGAAAAAGTAGACATAAAAATTATATTTCAAAAAGTTAACCATGTATTTAAAAAACATAAAAGTTTCTATATAAAATTTACCTGATGTATACAAAATTATACAGTGTTTATGTAAAATTTTGCGTCAATAAATACATGCTCACAAAATTAGTAACTATGTATTTCTAAATTTTTAAACATGTATATGAAAAAATTTCCTGGTGTATACAAAAACAGTAAAATGTGTATAATTTTTTTTACATGGAAAACATAAGTTTCAAAATATTAATCATGTATTTGTAAAATATTAAACCTGTATATAAAAAATGTTGCTGGCGTATATAAAAAATATACAAAGAACAGAAATACCAATAAAAACGAAAAATAAACACAAAGAAAGCATAGGAAAACAGCCAGTAAAAATAAAAACAAGGCACAAAAACTAAAGGGAAAAAGAAAGAAAAGAAAAACCGGTAAAATCATGGAGACGAAGGTGGCGTCCTGGTCTTTTACTGCCCAAGGAAGGAAGCTGCCTATGGCTCACGCTGGGCTGCCGTATAAGAGAAGTTTCCGAAAGTCTGGATTGTACCCCAAAAAAGACATACGGCTCGGCGCAGCTCGGCCCTTTGTAAAACTCGCCTAGGTCTAAACAAAGACAGGGTCGTGAAAATCTCAACAACAAAAAGAAAAGACGGGGCCATACAATTTCATATAAAAACATTATGCTGCAATGACACGATGGAAATGGGAGTCATGAGAAAGGTACATCCATAATGAGGTATAGAGCTGGGCAGACTCGACACTTGACCCAAAGAACAGGTCAGGCAAAATTAGAACTATGCGCTGGGCTCGGAAGGAGATTGAATTGGAAAGCATGTTCATTTCGATGCATGTGGTGCAATGAACAGAAGGACATAAAACTACCATCAGGTACTAATGAAAGTTATGCCATCGAGCATGATACAAATGGTCCCGAAAGGAAATACGTACTACAAATGGATGGGTGTCTAATCGAAGTACTATATCTCCGTACAAATCCAAACACTTCTGTACTACTCTACTACCCATGAGAGGTCCAAATGATTGTTTCTCGAACACTGATTACCTCTATTCTTTTACTTGCACCAATAGTTCAATAGCGTGCTCATGAAGTTGTTTATTTTCATGATTAGTGTTTGAGGCTATAAAACTAGTAGCTAGTCAATTTTTTACCATACAAACGGGTTGCTGCCAGATCTTATATGTATCATACCCCCTCCAGCCAAATATGTCGGGTTCAAGTCCTGGTGCTCGCATTTATTCTTGAATTTATTTCAGGATTTCCGGCGATGCGCATTCAGTGGGAGAAGACGTTCCCGTCGACGAGGAGGTGCCTACGGCAACTTCGTAAATTTCAAGATGATATGCCGGCTCAGTCTTTCGGAGATGCTCGTAGGGGTAGGGTGTGCGTGTGTGCGTTCATAGGGATGAGTGTATGCGCGTGTATATAAGCGGTTGCGTCTTTACTGTGCTCAAAAAAATACATTTTTCGGAGTTGTCTAATATATAAACGTGTATGTTACAAAAGTATACCGTCAAAGTATATGAAAGAAATTTCTATTAATATATTTCTTATACCATATATTGCTAAACTTATCAATGATCAAAGATAGTCTCAATAAAATGTATTAGGCCTATATGTTTTGATGGATTAACAAAAACAATAACGGGGAAAGGCCAAAAGAGTGGCGTCATAGCGAATATGTCCACGTCCACTTGATGGATGATGGTCTTTAGTCTCTTGACCTCATTGTTGGGATTAGTTTCGTTATTTTGGTGGTGTTCGATGTCTTTTGCCTAGATGTTCTAATTGGGGATACCTTTGCGTTGCCAAGGTGTCAGGGTTCACAGTTGTGAAGTGTTGGGAGCCCCCGTCCGGCAGCTTTGTGTTGGTAAACGTTGCATGGAAAAAACAATCTACGCACACGCAAGATTTATCCATGAAGATGCATAGCAACAAGGGGGAAGTGTGTAGGGGCGGAGCCGGGATTTTGGTATAGGGGGGGCCAAGTCAAGTTCATAACATTTTTATAAACCGAAAACATAACTATTATCATACAGTAATATGCGCCGCACGCTACAAAACATGGATACGGTTGTATGAGTTTAAATTTAACCTCTACAACTGCCAATAAGATGAAGAAAAAATCATTGGAAAAGAACTTAACCGCTAAATTGCCTTCAACATATATGATCATGCAATACCGAAGTAAGTCGTCTCCCATTTGGTGGTGCTTAAAATTTAAATTAATATTTAGAGTGTTTGGGGGAACTTCTTGGCTTATATGGTCCCTCAAATATATAGAAATTTCGAGCTTCATCTTGATTGTCCAATGGCATCCCTAATTTCACATGTTTGAACTGCTTCTCGCTTGCGCCGCTTAGGTTCCCCCCGCCGCCTGGCCTCCTCGCCCCCTCCCTTGTGTGAGCCGCCTCCGCCCCTCTGCCCTCCTCCTCCTCCCGGTGCTCCTGCCGTCCCGAGAAGCGGAGGCCCCTCCCCCGTCTCGGTCCTCCTCCTTCCTCTTCCCCGCCTGCCTGCTGCAGCCTCCCGGCGTGTCGGGTGGCACCGGCGGCGGCGGACGTCCTTTGCAAGACTGGGAGGGAGAGTCGAGGCTCCTCCTCCCCGCGGCGGTGTTGCTTTCATTGGCGGTGAGGTTCGGCGGCGGCGTCCGCTGGCCTCGGGTGCCCTCGACCAGGCGGCGTGGCCGTTAGGCGCGGGGCGGCGCGGCTGGGTGGTTGGCGGCGCCCGCCGCTTCGGCCAGATCTGGGCCCTTTCAGCCCCATCTGGTGGGGCGGGCTGTGGTCCGGTCTTGCGACGGCGTGGCTCCTCAGTGGTGGGACGAGGGGTCGTGGGCTGCGGTGGTGGTGGCTCCGTAGCCGGCATCTTTGCAGCGTGGCTGCGAGGGATCGTCCCGACCCGTTGGGCCGGCCGGCGATGGTGGCCGGCAAGTCCTGTTGCCATGTCGGTCGGCTCCGCGCGACGGTGGAGGTTGTTCCTCCTCGTCGGCTGCGGTGCGGTTGCCTCCGAGCCCGTGTCTTCTCCCTACCTCCGTGTCTCGTGTTGGTGGCCTCGGTGAAACGGTGAAGATGGTGCGATATCCGTGGTGGCACAGTGGTGGGCGGCATGTTGGGCGTGCGCTTCGATTGTCTTGGGTGGCGGTGGTGGTTTCGGGCGGAGAAATCTGGCGGCTCGTTCGCCACGGCGCGGCTGGCGCCGTGGGTGGGCTTGCGGACCCTCGAGGGCGTCGGTGATATTTCTTCCCCATCGCCACCCGCGTCGGGAAACCCTAGGACTTGTCCGGCGGCAATGCGTCGTTGTCGCATTTCTTCCTGAAGATGTTGCTTGGTGCGCGAGGCTTCGGAGTGCTTGGCGGGCGGTGGTTCTTCTCCGGTGGGTGCAGCGGGTGTCGGTCATCTTTGCTTAGTTGAGCTGCCGGCGTCGGCATTTGTTTCTTTTTTCTTTCTCTCCCTTTTTCTTTTGGGCTTGTTTGTGCTGCAGCCCCAGCAAGCTGGTTGTATCGGTTGGACGTTGCTTTATAATCTAAAGCGGGGGGAAACCCTTTTTCGTAATTTCACATGTTTTGCTTGTTCAACAACATTTGCCATGTCCAGTGATAACTTCTTGTTTAACAAGATAGGAATCATTCACAAATCACACAACCAAAACAATTAAACAACAAAAATGGATGTATGAGTTCAACAGTGATACAAGATGAATTGAGATCAGTAAATGGTGTGATGTACCGAAGTGTTAAACCTTGGTCCTAGCTAGTTTCTGTTGGTTGGATCCGGAAGGTTTGACAAGTGAAGAAGCCTGCGTCGCGCCGTCGCCATATGACTAGGATTGGGAGCAGCGAGGCATTATGGACAGCAGAGGCGGCCGGGCGGGCGAGGGCACAGAACTAATTACAGTACTAGTAGATCTGATCAGTACGGCGTGACGGCAAAATCTGACCGATCAGTACTACTTTCTGCGTTCTAATCCACGTACATGCTATTCACATGGGAAGTGGGAACGCAACGCCCAAACCAGGAGAGATTGCAATCGCCAACCTGGCCGCTAGTGGGCTTCACTTGGGCCTTTTCCCTTTGTTTAAAAATTAGCGTTGAGAGATAGGGGGGCGAGTATGTATATACGTGGAGAATATCTGCTTTTGTATCGCTAATTACATGCATCGCTCGATCATTAGGGGGGCCAGGCCCCTGCTCGCCACCCCTTGTCTCCGCCGCTGGAAGTGTGTCTACGTACCCTCGTAGACCGTAAGCGGAAGCGTTTGACAACGTGGTTGATGTAGTCGAACTTCTTCGCGATCCAACCGATCGAGTCCCGAATGTACGGCACCTCCGCGTTCAGCACACGTTCAGCTCGGTGACGTCCACGCCTTCTAGATCCAGCAAGACGGCGAGGTAGTAGATGATTTCCAGCAGCACGACGACGTGGTGAAGGTGATGGTGATGCTATATCCGCGGGGCTTCGCCTAAGCACTACGAAAATATGAACAAGGGTGTAAACGGTAGAGGGGGGCGCCGCACACAGCTAAGAGATTGTTGTGGTTATGTGTGGCGCCACCCTCCCACATATATATATATAGGTGGGGGAGAGGGGAGAGGCCAGAAGGCACCCCAAGTAGGACTGAATCCTACTTGGGCTCTTGCCCTAGCCCCCCCCCCCCATTTCCATATTTGTCGGAGGGGGGAAGGAAAGGGGGGAGGAAAGGAAGGGGAGGCCGACTCCCCCCCGTTCCTTCTCTCCCCAAGGGTTGGTGTGTTCCCCCACTTTGGCCCATATGGCCCATTAACCTTCCGGGGGTGTCTGAAACCCTTTCCGGTGACCCAATTTCTACCTGATACATCCCAAAACTCTTTCGGTGTCCAAATATCATCGTCTTATATATCAAACTTTACCAACGGACCATTCCGGAGCTCCTCGTCATGTCTGTGATCTCATCTGGGACTCCGAACAACATTCGGTCACCAAATCATATAACTCATATAACACTATATCGTCAACGAACGTTAAGTGTGCGGACCCTATGGGTTCGAGAACTATGTAGACATGACCGAGACACCTCTCCGGTCAATAACCAATAGCGGAACCTGGATGCCCATATTGGTTTCTACATATTTTACGAAGATTTTTATCGGTCGAACCATTATGACAACATACGTAATTCCCTTTGTTTGTCGGTATGTTACTTGCCCAAGATTTGATCGTCGGTATCTCTATACCTAGTTCAATCTCGTTACCGGCAAGTCTCTTTACTCGTTTCGTAATACATCATCTCGTAACTAACTCATTAGTCGTTTGCTTGCAAGGCTTCTTATGATGTGTATTACCAAGAGGGCCCAGAGATACCTCTCCGATACTCAGAGTGAAAAATCCCAATCTCAATCCATGCCAACTCAACAAACACCTTCGGAGATACCTATAGAGCATATTTATGATCACCCAGTTAGGTTGTGACGTTTGATAGCACACAAGGTATTCCTCCCGTATTCGGGAGTTGCATGATCTCATGGTCGAAGGAACATGTATTTGACATTGTAGAAAGCAGTAGCAATAAACTGAACGGTCATATGCTAAGCTAATGGACGGGTCTTGTCCATCACATCATTCTCCTAATGATGTGATCCCGTTATCAAATGACAACACATGTCTATGGTTAGGAAACCTTAACCATCTTTGATCAACGAGCTAGTCTAGTAGAGGCTCACTAGGGACACGGTATTTGTTTATGTATTCACACATGTATTTAAGTTTCCGACCAATACAACTCTAGCATGAATAATAAACCTTTATCATGAAAGGAAATATAAAAAAACTTTATTATTGCCTCTAGGGCATATTTTCTTCAGTCTCCCACTTGCACTAGAGTCAATAATTTAGATTACATTGTAATGAATCTAACACCCATGGAGTCTTGGTGCTGATCATGTTTTGCTCGTGGAAGAGGCTTAGTCAACGGGTGTGCTGCATTCAGATCCTTATGTATTTTGCAAATCTCTATGTCTCCATCCTTGACCTTTTCATGAATGGAGTTGAAGCGTCTCTTGATGTGCTTGGTTCTCTTGTGAAACCTGGATTCCTTCGCCAAGGCAATTGCTCCAGTGTTGTCACAAAAGATTTTCATTGGACCCGATGCACTAGGTATTACGCCCAAATCAAATATGAACTCCTTCATCCAGACTCCTTCATGTGCTGCTTCTGAAGCAGCTATGTACTCCGCTTCACACGTAGATCCCACCACGACACTCTACTTGGAACTACACCAACTGACAGCTCCACCATTCAATATAAATACGTATCCGGTTTGTGACTTGGAGTCATCCGGATCAGTGTTGAAGCTAGCATCAACGTAACGATTTACGATGAGCTCTTCGTCACCTCCATAAGCGAGAAACATATCCTTGGTCCTTTTCAGGTACTTCAGGATGTTCTTAACCGCTGTCTAGTGATCCACTCCTGGATTACTTTCGTACCTCCCTGCCAAACTTATGGCAAGGCACACATCAGGTCTAGTACACAGCATAGCATACATGATAGAACCTATGGCTAAGGCATAGGGAATGACTTTCATTTTCTATCTAACTTCTGCAGTGGTCGGGCTTTGAGTCTGACTCAATTTCACACCTTGTAACACAGGCAATAACCCTCTCTTTGACTGATCCATTTTGATTTTCAAAACTTTATCAAGGTATGTGCTTTGTGAAAGTCATATTAAGCGTCTTGATCTATCCCTATAGATCTTGATGCCCAATATATAAGCAGCTTCACCGAGGTCTTTCATTGAAAAATTCTTACTCAAGTATCCTTTTATGATATCCAGAAATTCTATATCATTTCCAATCAACAACATGTCATCCACATATAATATCAGAAATACTACAGAGCTCCCACTCACTATCTTGTAAATACAGGCTTCACCGTAAGTCTGTATAAAACCATATGCTTTGATTACCTCATCAAAGCGTATATTCTAATTCCGAGATGCTTGCACCAGTCCATAGATATATCGCTAGAGCTTGCACACTTTGTTAGCACCTTTAGGATCGACAAAACATTCTGGTTGCATCATATACAACTCTTCTTTAAGAAATCCATTAAGGAATGCAGTTTGACGTCCATTTGCCAGATTTCATAATTATAAAAATGCGGCAATTGCTAACATGATTCGGACAGACTTAAGCATCGCTACGAATGAGAAAGTCTCATCGTACTGAACTCCTTGAACTTGTCGAAAACCTTTCGCGACAAGTCGAGCTTTGTAGACAATAACATTACCATTAGCGTCAGTATTCTTCTTGAAGATCCATTTATTCTCTATGGCTTGCTGATCATGGGGCTAGTCCACCAAAGTCCATACTTTGTTCTCCTACATGGATCATATCTCAGATTTCATGGCCTCAAGCCATCTGTCGGAATCTGGGCTCATCATAGCTTCTTCATAGTTCGTAGGTTCGCCTTGGTCTAATAACATGACTTCCAGGAAAGGATTACCATACCACTCTGGTGCGGATCTTGTTCTGGTCGACCTACAAGGTTCAGTAGTAACTTGATCTGAAGCTTCATGATCATTATCATTCGCTTCCTCTCTAGTTGGTGTAGGCATCATGGGAACGGTTTTCTGTGATGTGCTACTCTCCAATTTGAGAGAAGGTACCATTACCTCATCAAGTTCTACTTTCCTCCCACTCACTTCTTTCGAGATAAACTCCTTCTTTAGAAAGGACCCATTCTTAGCAACAAAAATCCTGCCTTCAGATCTGTGCTAGAAGGTGTACCTAATAGTTTCTTTAGGGTATCCTATGAAGATGCACTTCTCCGATTTAGGTTCAAGCTTATCAGGCTGAAGCCTTTTGACATAAGCATCGCATCCCCAAACTTCAAGAAACGACAGTTTAGGTTTCTTGCCAAACCATAGTTCATACGGTGTCGTCTTAACGGATTTAGATGGTGCCCTATTTAATGTAAATGCGGTTGTCTCTAATGCATAACCCCAAAATGATTGTGGTAAATTGGTAAGAGACATCATAGAACGCGCCATATCAAATAAAGTATGGTTACGTCATTCAGACACACCATTACGCTGTGGTGTTCCAGGTGGCGTGAGTTGTGAGACAATTACATATTGTTTTAAATGAAGGCCAAACTCGTAACGCAGATATTCGCCTCCACGATCAGGTCGTAGAAACTTTATTTTCTTGTTACGATGATTCTCCACTTCACTCTGAAATTCTTTGAACTTTTCAAATGTTTCAGACTTGTGTTTCATCAAGTAGATATACCCATACCTACTCAAATCATTTGTGAAGGTCAGAAAACAACGATACCGCGTGCTTTGACACTCATCAGATTGCATACATCGGTATGTATTATTTCCAATAAGTCATTAGCTCGCTCCATTGTTCCGGAGAATGGAGTTTTAGTCATCTTGCCCATGAGGCATGGTTTGCAAGTATCAAATGATTTATAATCAAGTGACTCCAAAAGTCCATCTGCATGAAGTTTCTTCATGCGCTTTACACCAATATGACCTAAACGACAGTGCCACAAGTATGTTGCACTATCATTATCAACTTTGCATCTTTTTGCATCAATATTATGAATATGTGTATCACAACGATCGAGATTCAACAAAAATAGACCATTCATCAAGGGTGCATGACCATAAAAGATATTACTCGTATAAATAGAACAAACATTATTCTCCGATTTAAATGAATAACCGTCTCACAATAAACAAAATCCATATATAATGTTCATGCTCAACGCTGGCACCAAATAACAATTATTGAGGTCTAAAACTAATCCCGAAGGTAGATGTAAAGGTAGCATGCCGACGGTGATCACATCGACCTTGGAACCATTCCAGACGCGCATCATCACCTCGTCCTTAGCCAATCTTCGTTTATTCCGTAGCTCCTATTTCGAGTTACAAATATGAGCAACCAAACCAGTATCAAATACCTAGGCGCTACTATGAGTATTAGTAAGGTACACATCAATAACATGTATATCAAATATATCTTTGCTCACTTTGCATCCTTCTTATCCGCCAAGTATTTGGGGCAGTTCCGCTTCCAGTGACCATTCCCTTTGGAGTAGAAGCACTCAGTTTCAGGCTTGGGTCCATCTTTATGCTTCTTCCCGGGAGTGGCGACTTGCTTGCCATTCTTCTTGAAGTTCCCTTTCTTTCCCTTGCCCTTTTTCTTGAAACTAGTGGTCTTGTTAACCATCAACACTTGATACTCCTTCTTGATTTCTACCTCCGCGGCCTTAAGCATTACGAAGAGCTCAGGAATCGTTTTATTCATTCCTTGCATATTATAGTTCACCACGAAGCCTTTGTAGCTTGGTGGCAGTGATTGAAGAACTCTGTCAATAACACTATCAACTGGAAGATCAACTCCCAGCCGAGGCAAGTGGTTATGATACCCAGACATTTTGAGTATGTGTTCACTGACAGAACTATTCTCCTCGATCTTGCAGCTATAGAACTTGTTGGAGACTTCATATCTCTCAACCCGGGCATTTGCTTGAAATATTAACTTCAACTCTTGAAACATCTCATATGCTCCATGACGTTCAAAACGTCTTTGAAGTCCCGATTCTAAGCTGTAAAGCATGGCACACTGAACTATTGAGTAGTCATCAGATCGAGCCTGCCAGACGTTCATAACATCTGCATCAGCTCCTGCAGCAGGTCCGTCACCTAGCGGTGCATCAAGGACATAATTTTTCTGAGCAACAATGAGGATAATCCTCAAGTTACGGACCCAGTCTGTGTAGTTGCTACCATCATCTTTCAACTTAGCTTTCTCTAGGAACACATTAAAATTCAGGGGAACGGTAGCACGGGCCATTGATCTACAACATAGATATGCAAATACTATCAGGACTAAGTTCATGATAAATTAAGTTCAATTAATCAAATTACTTCCCACTTAAATAAGCATCCCTCAAGTTATCTAAGTGATACATAATCCAAATCAACTAACCCATGTCCGATCATCATGTGAGATGGGGTAGTCATCAATGGTGAACATCTCTATGTTGATAATATCTACTATATGACTCATGTTTGACCTTTCGGTCTCCAGAGTTCCGAGAGCATGTCTGTACATGCTAGGCTCGTCAAGTTTAACCCAAGTATTTTGCATGTGCAAAACTGTTTTACACCCATTGTATGTGAACGTAGAGTCTATCACACCCGATCATCACGAGGTGCTTCGAAACGACGAACTTTGGCAATGGTGCATACTCGGGGAGAACACTTTTATCTTGAAATTTAGTGAAGGGGTCATTTTATAATGCTACCGCTGTTCTAAGCAAAATAAGATGCATAAAGGATAAACATCACATGCAATCAAATATGTGACATGATATGGCCATCATCATCTTGTGCTTTTGATCTCCATCTCCAAAGCATCGTCATGATCTCCATCATCACCGGCTTGACACCTTGATCTCCATAGTTGCGTCGAGGTCGTCTCGCCAACTATTGCTAACGTATAGCGATAAAGTAAAACAATTACATGTCGTTTGCATTTCATACAATAAAGAGACAACCATAAGTCTCCTGCCAGTTGCCGATAAATTACAAAACATGATCATCTCATACAATAACATATATCACATCATGTCTTGACCATATCACATCACAACATGCCCTGCAAAAACAAGTTGGACGTCCTCTACTTTGTTGTTGCAAGTTTTATGTGGCTGCTATGGGCTTCTAGCAAGAACCATTCTTACCTACGCAAAAAACCACAACGGTGATTCATGAAGTTTGCTGTTTTAACCTTCTTCAAGGACCGGCCGTAGTCAAATTCGATTCAACTAAAGTAGGAGAAACATACACCCGCCAACCACCTTTATGCAAAACTAGTTGCATGTCAGTCGGTGGAACCAGTCTCATGTGCGTGGACATGTAAGGTTGGTCCAGGCTGCTTCATCCCACAATACGCAGTATGACTGTGCATATCATCTACACATAGACCTGGCTCAGATGCCACTGTTGGTAAACGTTGCATGGAAAACAAAAAAAATCTACACACATGCAAGATCTATCCATGGAGATGCATAGCAACGAGGGGGAGAGTGTGTCTACGTACCCTCGTAGACTGTAAGCAGAAGCGTTTGACAACGCGGTTGATGTAGTCGAACTTCTTAGCGATCCAACCGATCGAGTACCGAACGTACGACACCTCCGCGTTCAACACACATTCAGCTCAGTGACGCCCACACCTGCTTGATCCAGTAAGACGGCGAGGTAGTGGATGAGTTCCAGCAGCATGACAGTGTGGTGATGGTGATGCTATCTCCCAGGGCATCGCCCAAGCACTACGAAAATATGACCGAGTGTGTAAACGGTAGAGGAGGGCGCCGCACACGGCTAAGAGATTGTCGTGGTTATGTGTGGCACTCCCTCCCACATATATATAGATGGGCGACAGGGGAGAGGCCAGGAGGCGCCCCAAGTAGGACCAAATCCTACTCGGGCTCCTGCTCTGGCCGCGCCCCCTTTCCATATTTGCCGAAGGGGAAGGAAAGGGGGAGAGGAATGGAAGGGGGAGGCCGAATCCCCCTTTCCTTCTCTCCCCAAGGGTTGCGGCCTAGGAGGGGCGCGACAACCCCTTGTGGGCTGGTGCGTTCCCCCTTTGATCCATATGGCCCATTAACCTCTCGGGGGTGTCCGGAACCCCTTCGGGTGACCCGATTTCTACCCGGTACATCCTGAAACTCTTCCGGTATCCAAATATCATCGTCCTATATATATCAAACTTTACCTCCGGACCATTCCGGAGCTCCTCATCATGTCTGTGATCTCTTCCGGGACTCCAAACAACATTCGGTCATCAAATCATATAACACTATATCGTCAACGAACGTTAAGCGTGCGGACCCTACGGGTTCGAGAACTATGTAGACATGACCGAGACACCTCTCCGGTCAATAACCAATAGCGGAACCTGGATGCCCATATTGGTTCCTACATATTCTATGAAGATCTTTATCGGTTGAACCGTTATGACAACATACGTAATTCCCTTTGTCTGTCGGTATGTTACTTGCCCGAGATTCGATCGTCGGTATCTCTATACTGTTGGGGAACGCAGTAATTTCAAAAAAAATCCTACGATCACGCAAGATCTATCTAGGAGATGCATAGCAACGAGAGGGGAGAGTGTGTCCACGTACCCTCGTAGACCAAAAATGGAAGCATTTTATCAACACGGTTGATGCAGTCATACGTCTTCACGACCCGACCGATCCTAGCACCGGACGTACGGCACCTCCATGTCCAGTACACGTTCAGCACGATGACTTCCCTCATACTCTTGATCCAGTTGAGGCTGACGGAGAGTACTCTCCGTCAGCACGACGGCGTGGCGACGGTGATGATGAAGTTACCGGCGCAGGGCTTCACCTAAGCACTACGACGATATGACCGAGGTGTGTAATCATGGAGGGGGGCACCGCACACGGCTAAGAGAAACTTTGATGTGCTCTAGGGTGCCCCCTCCCCACGTATATAAAGGAGGGGGAGGAGGAGGCCGGCCAAGGAGGAGGCGCGCCTTGGGGGGAGTCCTACTAGGACTCCAAACCTAGTAGGATTCGCCCGCCCCCCTTCCTATTCCAAGTGGGAGAAGGGGGGAAGGAGGAGGAGGAGGAGGAGGAGGAGAGAAGGAAGGAGGGGGCGCTGCCCCTCCCCTTGTCCACTTCGGATTGGGGCAAGGGGGCGCGCGCCACCTCCTGGCCGGCCCTCTCTCTTCTCCACTAAGGCCCATGAGGCCCAATAGCTTCCCGGAGGGGGTTCCGGTAACCCCCGGTACTCCGAAACTTATCCGAAATTACCCGAACCATTCCGGTGTCTGAATGTAGCCTTCCAATATATGAATCTTTGTGTCTCGACCATTTTGAGACTCCTCGTCATGTCCGTGATCTCATCCAGGACTTCGAAAAACCTTCGGTACATCAAATCACATAACTCATAATACAAATCGTCATCGAACGTTAAGCGTGTGGACCCTACCGGTTCAAGAACTATGTAGACATGACCGAGACACATCTCCGGTCAATAACCAATAGCGGAACCTGGATGCTCATATTGGCTCCTACATATTCTATGAAGATCTTTATCAGTCAACCGCATAACAACATACGTTGTTCCCTTTGTCATCGGTATGTTACTTGCCCGAGATTCGATCGTCGGTATCTCAATACCTAGTTCAATCTCGTTACTGGCAAGTCTCTTTACTCGTTATGTAATGCATCATTCCGCAACTAACTCATTAGTTACATTGCTTGCAAGGCTTATAGTGATGTGCATTACCGAGAGGGCCCAAAGATACCTCTCCAACAAACGGAGTGACAAATCCTAATCTTGAAATACGCCAACTCAACAAACACCATCGGAGACACCTGTAGAGCATCTTTATAAGCACCCAGTTACGTTGTGACGTTTGATAGCACACTAAGTGTTCCTCCGGTATTCGGGAGTTGCATAATCTCATAGTCATTGGAACATGTATAAGTCATGAAGAAAGCAATAGCAATAAACTAAACGATCATAGTGCTAAGCTAACGGATGGGTCTTGTCCATCACATCATTCTCTAATGATGTGATCCCGTTCATCAAATGACAACTCATGTCTATGGCTAGGAAACTTAACCATCTTTGATTAACGAGATAGTCAAGTAGAAGCATACTAGGGACACTCTGTCTGTCTATGTATTCACACATGTACTAAGTTTACGGTTAATACAATAGCATGAATAATAAACATTTATCATGATATAAGGAAATATAAATAACAACTTTATTATTGCCTCTAGGGCATATTTCCTTCAGTCTCCCACTTGAACTAGAGTCAATAATCTAGTTCACATCGCCATGTGATTTAACACCAATAGTTCACATCACCATGTGATGAACACCCATAGTTCACATCGCCATGTGACCAACACTCAAAGGGTCTACTAGAGTCAATAATCTAGTTCACATCGCTATGTGATTAACACCCAAGAGCACTAAGGTGTGATCATATTTTGCTTGCGAGATAAATTTAGTCAACGGGTCTGCCACATTCAGATCCGTATGTATTATGCAAATTTCTATGTCTACAATGCTCTACACGGAGCTACTCTAGCTAATTGCTCCCACTTTCAATATGTATCCAGATTAAGACTCACAGTCATCTAGATCGGTGTCAAAGCTTGCATCAACGTAAGTCTTTACGATGAACTCTTTATCACCTCCATAACCGAGAAATATTTCCTTATTCTACTAGGGATAATTTTGACCATTGTCCAGTGATACACTCCTGGATCACTATTATACCCTCTTGCCAAATTCATGGTGAGGTATACAAAAGGTCTGGTACACAACATAGCATACTTTATAGAACCTATGACCGAGGCATAGGGAATGACTTTCATTCTCTTTCTACTTTCTGTCGTGGTCGGGTTTTGAGTCTCACTCGACTTCACACCTTGTAACACAGGCAAGAACTCCTTCTTTGGCTGTTCCATTTTGAACTACTTCAAAATCTTGTCAAGGTATGTACTCATGAAAAATCTTATCAAGTGTCTTGATCTATCTATATAGATCTTGATGCTCAATGTGTAAGCAACTTCACCAAGGTCTTTCTTTGAAAAACTCCTTTCAAACACTCCTTTATGCTTTCCAAAAAATTCTACATAATTTTCGATCAACAATATGTCATTCACATATACTTATCAGAAAGGTTGTAGTGCTCCCACTCACATTCTTGTAAATACAGGCTTCACCGCAAGTCTGTCTAAAACTATGTGCTTTGATCAACTCATCAAAGCGTATATTCCAACTCCAAGATGCTTGCACCAGTCCATAGATATATCGCTAGAGCTTGCACACTTTGTTAGCACCTTTAGGATCGACAAAACATTCTGGTTGCATCATATACAACTCTTCTTTAAGAAATCCATTAAGGAATACAGTTTGACGTCCATTTGCCAGATTTCATAATTATAAAAATGCGGCAATTGCTAACATGATTCGGACAGACTTAAGCATCGCTACGAATGAGAAAGTCTCATCGTACTGAACTCCTTGAACTTGTCGAAAACCTTTCGCGACAAGTCGAGCTTTGTAGACAATAACATTACCATTAGCGTAAGTATTCTTCTTGAAGATCCATTTATTCTCTATGGCTTGCTGATCATGGGGCTAGTCCACCAAAGTCCATACTTTGTTCTCCTACATGGATCATATCTCAGATTTCATGGCCTCAAGCCATCTGTCGGAATCTGGGCTCATCATAGCTTCTTCATAGTTCGTAGGTTCGCCTTGGTCTAATAACATGACTTCCAGGAAAGGATTACCGTACCACTCTGGTGCGGATCTTGTTCTGGTCGACCTACAAGGTTCAGTAGTAACTTGATCTGAAGCTTCATGATCATTATCATTCGCTTCCTCTCTAGTTGATGTAGGCATCATGGGAACGGTTTTCTGTGATGTGCTACTCTCCAATTTGAGAGAAGGTACCATTACCTCATCAAGATCTACTTTCCTCCCACTCACTTCTTTCGAGATAAACTCCTTCTTTAGAAAGGACCCATTCTTAGCAACAAAAATCTTGCCTTCGGATCTGTGCTAGAAGGTGTACCTAATAGTTTCTTTAGGGTATCCTATGAAGATGCACTTCTCCGATTTAGGTTCAAGCTTATCAGGCTGAAGCCTTTTGACATAAGCATCGCATCCCCAAACTTCAAGAAACAACAGTTTAGGTTTCTTGGCAAACCATAGTTCATATGGTGTCGTCTTAACGGATTTAGATGGTGCCCTATTTAATGTAAATGCGGTTGTCTCTAATGCATAACCCCAAAATGATTGTGGTAAATTGGTAAGAGACATCATAGAACGCGCCATATCTAATAAAGTATGGTTACGTCATTCAGACACACCATTACGCTGTGGTGTTCGAGGTGGCGTGAGTTGTGAGACAATTACATATTGTTTTAAATGAAGGCCAAACTCGTAACGCAGATATTTGCCTCCACGATCAGGTCGTAGAAACTTTATTTTCTTGTTACGATGATTCTCCACTTCACTCTGAAATTCTTTGAACTTTTCAAATGTTTCAGACTTGTGTTTCATCAAGTAGATATACCCATACCTACTCAAATCATTTGTGAAGGTCAGAAAACAACGATACCGCGTGCTTTGACACTCATCAGATTGCATACATCGGTATGTATTATTTCCAATAAGTCATTAGCTCGCTCCATTAGGATTGCACACTTTGTTAGCACCTTTAGGATTGACAAAACCTTCTTGTTGCATCATATACAACTCTTCTTTAAGAAATCCATTGAGGAATGTAGTTTTGTCATCTGTTTGCCAGATTTTATAAAATGTGGCAATTGCTAACATGATTCAGACAGACTTAAGCATCGCTACGAGTGAGAAAATCTTATCATAGTCAACACCTTGAACTTTGTCGAAAAAAAATTCTGACAATTCGAGCTTTGTAGATAGTAACACTACTATCAGAGTCCGTCTTCCTCTTGAAGATCCATTTATTCTCAATGGCTCGCCGATCATCGGGCAAGTCAAGCAAAGTCCATACTTTGTTCTCATACATGGATCCCATCTCAGATTTCATGGCCTCAAGCCATTTTGCGAAATCTGGGCTCATCATCGCTTCCTCGTAGTTCGTAGGTTCGTCATGGTGTAGTAACATGACTTCCAGAACAGGATTACCGTACCACTCTCATGCAGACCATACTCTGGTTGACCTATGAGGCCTTTTAATTAGTAACTTGGTCTGAAGTTTCATGATCATCATCATTAGCTTCCTCACTAATTGGTGTAGGCATCACTGGAGCTGATTTCTGTGATGAACTACTTTCCAATTCGGGAGAAGGTACAATTACCTCATCAGGTTCTACTTTCCTCCCACTCACTTCTTTCGAGAGAAACTCCTTCTCTAGAAAGTATCCACTCTTAGCAACAAATATCCTGCCTTCGGATCTGTGATAGAAGGTGTACCCAACAGTTTCCTTTGGGTGTCCTATGAAGACGCATTTCTCCAATTTGGGTTCGAGCTTATCAGGTTGAAGCTTTTCACATAAGCATCGCAGCCCCAAACTTTAAGAAACGACAACTTAGGTTTCTAGCCAAACCATAGTTCATACGGTGTCGTCTCAACGGATTTAGATGGTGCCCTATTTAACGTGAATGCAACTGTCTCTAATGCATAACCCCAAAACGATAGTGGTAAATCGGTAAGAGACATCATAGATCGCACCATATCTAATAAAGTACGATTATGATGTTCGGACACACCATTACGCTGGGGTGTTCTAGGTGGCATGAGTTGTGAAACTATTCCACATTCTTTTAAATGAAGGCCAGAACTCGTAACTCAAATATTTGCCTCCGCGATCAGATCGTAGAAACTTTATTTTCTTGTTACGATGATTCTCCACTTTTACTCTAAATTTTTTTGAACCTTTTCAAATGTCTCAGACTTGTGTTTCATTAAGTAGATATACCCATGTCTGCTCAAATCATCCGTGAAGGTCAGAAAATAACGATACCCGCCGCGAGCCTTAACACTCATTGGACCGCATACATCGGTATGTGTTATTTCCAATAAGTCAGTAGCTCGCTCCATTGTTCCGGAGAATGGAGTTTTAGTCATCTTGCCCATGAGGCATGGTTCGCAAGCATCAAATGATTCATAATCAAGTGATTCCAAAAGCCCATCAACATGGAGTTTCTTCATGCGCTTTACACCAATACGACCTAAATGGCAGCGCAACAAATAAGTTGCACTATCATTATTAACTTTGCATTTTTTGGCTTCAATATTATAAATATGTGTATCACTATGATCGAGATCCAACAAACTATTTTCATTGGGTGTATGACCATCGAAGGTTTTATTCATGTAAACAGAACAACAATTATTCTATGACTTTAAATGAATAAATGTATTGCAATAAACATGATCAAATCATATTCATGCTCAACGTAGACACCAAATAACATTTAGTTTCAACACTAATCTCGAAAGTATAGGGAGTGTGTGATGATCATATCAATCTTGGAAACACTTCCAACACACATCGTCACTTCACCCTTAACTAGTCTGTATTCATTCTGCAACCCCCGTTTCGAGTTACTACTCTTAGCAACTGAACCAGTATCAAATACCGAGGGGTTGCTATAAACACTAGTAAAGCACACATCAATAACATGTATATCAAATATAGATTTGTTCACTTTGCCATCCTTCTTATCCACCAAGTATCTAGGGTAGTTCCACTTCTAGAGATCATTTCCTTTGTAGTAGAAGCACTCAGTTTCAGGCTTGGGTCTAGCTTGGGTTTCTTCATGGGAGTGACAAACTTGCTTGCCATTCTTCTTGAAGTTACCTTTCTTTTCCTTTGCCCCTTTACTTGAAACTAGTGGTCTTGTCAACCATCAACACTTGATGATTTTTCTTGATTTCTACCTTTGCCGATTTCAGCATCGTGAAGAGCTCGGGAATTGTTTTCGTCATCCCTTGCATATTATAGTTCATCACGAAGTTCTAGTAGCTTGGTGATAGTGACTAGAGAACACTATCAATCACTATATTGTCTGGAAGATTAACTCCCACTTGATTCAAGCGATTGTAGTACCCACACAATCTGAGCACATGCTCACTGGTTGAGCTATTCTCCTCCATCTTGTAGGCAAAGTACTATCAGAGGTCTCATACCTCTTGACATGGGCATGAGTCTGAAATACTAATTTCAACTCTTGGAACATCTTATATGCTCCATGACGTTCAAAACATTTTTGAAGTCCCGGTTTTAAGCCGTAAAGCATGGTGCACTAAACTATCAAGTAGTCATCATATCAAGCTTGCCAAACGTTCATAACATTTGCATATACTCCTGCAATAGGTCTGTCACCTAGCAGTGCATCAGGGACATAATTCTTCTGTGCAGCAATGAGGAAAATCCTCAGATCATGGACCAAGTCCGCGACATTGCTACTATCATCTTTCAACTTATATTTCTCTAGGAACATATAGAAATAAATGGGGAGCTACATCGCGAGCTATTGATCTACAACATAGATATGCTAATACTACCAGGACTAAGTTCATGATAAATTAAAGTTCAATAAATCATATTACTTAAGAACTCCCACTTAGATAGGCATCCCTCTAGTCATCTAAATGATCGCATGATCCAAATCAACTAAACCATGTCCAATCATCACGTGAGATGGAGTAGTTTTCAATGGTGAACATCACTATGTTGACCATATCTACTATATGATTCACGCTTGACTTTTCAGTCTCAGTGTTCCGAGGCCATATCTGCATATGCTAGGATCGTCAAGTTCAACCCGAGTATTCTGCGTGTACAAAACTGGCTTGCACCCGTTGTATGTGAGCGTAGAGCTTATCACACCCGATCATCACGTGGTGTCTCGGCACGATGAACTGTAGCAACAGTGCATACTCAGGGAGAACACTTCTACCTTGAAATTTAGTAAGGGATCATCTTATAATGCTACCGCCGTACTAAGCAAAATAAGATGCATAAAGGATAAACATCACATGCAATCAATATAAGTGATATGATATGGCCATCATCTTCTTGTGCCTTTGATCTCCATCTCCAAAGCACCGTCATGATCACCATCGTCACCGGCTTGACACCTTGGTCTCCATCGTATCATCATTGTCGTCTCGCCAACTATTGCTTCTACGACTATCGCTACCGCTTAGTGATAAAGTAAAGCAATTACATGGCGATTGCATTTCATAAAATAAAGCGACAACCATATGGCTCCTGCCAGTTGCCGATAACTTCTACAAAACATGATCATCTCATACAACAATTTATATATCATCACGTCTTGACCATATCACATCACAGCAAGCCCTGCAAAAACAAGTTAGACGTCCTCTACTTTGTTGTTGCATGTTTTATGTGGCTGCTACGGGCTTAACAAGAACCATTCTTACCTACGCATCAAAACCACAACGACTTTTCGCCAAGTGTGTTGTTTTAACCTTCAACAAGGACCGGGCGTAGTCACACTCGATTTAACAAAAGCTGGAGAAACAGACACCCACTAGCCACCTGTGTGCGAAGCACGTCGGTAGAACCAGTCTCATGAACACGGTCATGTAATGTCAGTCTAGGCCACTTCATCCAACAATACCGCCGAATCAAAGTATGACATGCTGGTAAGCAGTATGACCATTATCGCCCTTCTACTCGCGCATATAACATCTATGCATAGACCTGGCTCGGATGCCACTGTTGGGGAACGTAGTAATTTCAAAAAAAATCCTATGATCACGCAAGATCTATCTAGGAGATGCATATCAACGAGAGGGGAGAGTGTGTCCATGTACCATCGTAGACCGAAAGCGGAAGCGTTTTATCAACGCGGTTGATGTAGTCGTACGTCTTCACGATCCGACCGATCCTAGTACCGAACATACGGCACCTCCGTGTTCAACACACGTTCAGCATGATGACGTCCCTCGTACTCTTGATCCAGTTGAGGCCGAGGGAGAGTTCCGTCAGCATGACAGCGTGGCGACGGTGATGATGAAGTTACCGGCGCAGGGCTTCACCTAAGCACTACGACGATATGACTGAGGTGTGTAACCGTGGAGGGGGGAACCGCACACAGCTAAGAGAAACTTTGATGTGCTCTAGGGTGCCCCCTCCCCACATATATAAGGGAGGGGGAGGAGGAGGTCGTCCAAGGGGGAGGCGCGCCTTGGGGGGGAGTCCTACTAGGACTCCAAACCTAGTAGGATTCGCCCCCCCCCCCCTTTCCTATTCCAAGTGGGAGAAGGGGGAAGGAGGAGGAGGAGAGAAGGAAGGAGGGGGGCGCTGCCCCTCCCCTTGTCCAGTTCAGATTGGGGCAAGGGGGGCACACGCCACCTCCTGGCCGGCCCTCTCTCTTCTCCACTAAGGCCCATGAGGCCCAATAGCTTCCCGGAGGGGGTTCCGGTAACCCCCGGTACTCCGAAACTTATCCGAAACGACCCGAACCATTCCGGTGTCTGAATGTAGCCTTCCAATATATGAATCTTTATGTCTCGACCATTTCAAGACTCCTCATCATGTCTGTGATCTCATTCGGGACTCCGAACAACCTTCGGTACATCAAATCACATAACTCATAAGACAAATCATCATCGAATGTTAAGCGTGCAGACCCTACGGGTTTGAGAACTATGTAGACATGACCGAGACACATCTCCGGTCAACAACCAATAGCGGAACCTTGATGCTCATATTGGCTCATACATATTCTACGAATATCTTTATCGGTCAAACCGCATAACAACATACGTTGTCCCCTTTGTCATCGGTATGTTACTTGCCCGAGATTCTATCGTCGGTATCATCATACCTAGTTCAATCTCATTACCGGCAAGTCTCTTTACTCGTTCCGTAATGCATCATCCCGTGACTAACTCATTAGTCACATTGCTTGCAAGGCTTATAGTGATGAGCATTAACGAGAGGGCCCAGACATACCTCTCCGATACACGGAGTGACAAATCCTAATCTCGATCTATGCAAACTCAACAAACACAAAGGAGACACCTGTGGAGCATCTTTATAATCACCTAGTTACGTTGTGACGTTTGATAGCACACTAAGTGTTCCTCCGGTATTCGGGAGTTGCATAATCTCATAGTCATAGGAACATGTATAAGTCATGAAGAAAGCAATAGCAATAAACTAAACGATCATAGTGCTAAGCTAACGGATGGGTCTTGTCCATCACATCCTTCTCTAATGATGTGATCCCGTTCATCAAATGACAACTCGTGTCTATGGCTAGGAAACTTAACCATCTTTGATTAACGAGCTAGTCGAGTAGAGGCATAGTAGGGACACTCTGTTTGTCTATGTATTCACACATGTACTAAGTTTCCGGTTAATACAGTTCTAGCATGAATAATAAACATGTACCATGACATAAGGAAATATAAATAACATTTTTATTATTGCCTCTAGGGCATATTTCCTTCATATACCTAGTTCAATCTTGTTACCGGCAAGTCTCTTTACTCGTTCCGTAATACATCATCACGTAACTAACTCATTAGTCATTTGCTTGCAAGGGTTCTTATGATGTGTATTATCGAGAGGGCCCAGAGATACCCTCCGATACTTGGAGTGACAAATCCCAATCTCGATCCATGCCAACTCAACAAACACCTTCGGAGATACCTATAGAGCATCTTTATGATTACCCGGTTACGTTGTGACGTTTGACAGCACACAAGGTATTCCTTTGGTATTCGCGAGTTGCATGATCTCATGGTCGAAGGAACATGTATTTAACATTCAAGAAAGTAGTAGAAATAAACTGAACGATCATATGCTAAGCTAATGGATGGTCTTGTCCATCACATCATTCTCCTAATGATGTGATCCCTTTATCAAATGACAACACATGTCCATGGTTAGGAAACCTTAACCATCTTTGATCAACGAGCTAGTCTAGTAGAGTCTCACTAGGGACACAATATTTGTTTATGTATTGACACATGTATTTAAGTTTTCGATCAATACAATTCTAGCATGAATAATAAACCTTTATCATGAATAAAGAAATATAAAATAACAACTTTATTATTGCCTCTAGGGTATATTTCCTTCACTTTGTGCATCTGTACTTTGGGAGTGGTCTGCATGTAGTATCTCTTGCATCGATTCCCACATAATTTTTAGTAATTAACTAGGTAGTTCTATTATGGTTAATTAATCAATGATGTAAATATTTTACCCGGTTTCAAGAAAAAAGAACAAGAACATTGGTATGCATAGAAGAAGCCCGATATAATTTTTTGAGCTTGAGCTCAGTGTCCTGAAATTTCTCCATACATAAGATAAAGCGACATTGTAGGGCTAGAACAACCACATAAATGTTATATAAATTATTAATCATATCGTTAGAAAGTCATCCATATTGGTTGAACATGGCCCGAGCTACCATCTCACCAGCTGGTTGCGCCTAGAGAACACATACTCCCGTGACTCAACATGTTGCGGTGAACACCACATGTTGATCCAACATGTAGTAGTTTGAATAAACTGTAGAAGAAACTAAAACTCTAATTCTATTATAAACATGACCATTACAACAACTAGCTAATCGCACGTGTGTTGCCGCAGGGGAGAATTTTTTCGTGATTCAACAGAGATGTAACAAGTGTTTTTTTCTATGTCCCATGTCACATCGACGTCCTCGTGTAGCATCGTGTGATGATGATGGAAGGGAATGAGATATTATAGGAGGAGCCCACATAAATGATACTTTCCCTAAGTTAAGGAGATTGTCGCTTGAGGTATTTAACCACACTATGCATGCTATAGTCAAAGGGCGACACTATGCGCGGTCGATAGATAATGTGAAAAGCTAGACCACGTCGAAAGCTGTGGGGTGTAGCGCCGAATAGCCATCCGATCTCTTCCCATGAATGCTAGCTTTTGCAAAAAGGGTCGTGTTGCACTCAACGCTCTGCAACATGAGCTATATTACGCTACCCGCCAAAGTGTTTTCTTCCTTGATTTACCGTTTAGCTAAACTTTTCTTCTTCTTTGAAACAACGCCTATGTTGCAACTGCAATGAAATCCCCTTTTGTTGGTCCATCCATACAAAGTTTCGGCGAGACCAATGGTCGTCCAATCTTCGTCTGTCAACCACAACTTTTTGCAACAACCACGGTGTTGCCCCTTGCAACATGATCCCTTTTGCACTCTGGTTTGAACTTTTTTTGCAAAGAAACACGATGACCCTATTGTTGGGGAACGTTGCAGAAAATTAAAATTTTTCCTACGGCTTCACCAAGATCCATCTATGAGTTCATCTAAGCAACGAGTAACGGGAGAGAGTTTGCATCTACATACCACTTGTAGATCGCGTGCGAAGCTTGCAAGGTGATGATGGAGTCGTACTCGAACGTGATTCAGATCACCGATGTCCAAGTCTTTGAACGGACAGCACCTCCGCGCTCAACACACGTGACGGACGAGCGACGTCTCCTCCTTCTTGATCCAGCAAGGGGAAGGAGAGGTTGAGGAAGACAGCTCCACCGGCAAGACGACGGCGTGGTGATGGTGGAGAAGCAAGATCTCGGCTGTGGCTTCGCCGAGCTCTTACGGAGGAGGAGATGTGTTGGGAGGGAGGGCTGCGCCTTGGGAGTTGGTACAGCAGCCCCTCCCCCTTATATAGGCCCCTGGGGTGGCGCCCCTGGAGATCCAATCTCTGGGGGGCGGCCAAGGGGTGGAGTGCCCCCTGCCGGTGGGCGCCCCACCCCTAGGGTTTCAACCCTAGGCGCGGGGTGGGCCTAGGGGCGCACCAGCCCCTTGTGGGCTGGTTCCTTCCCCTTGGCCCACGGGCCCTCCGGATAGGTGGCCCCACCGGTGGACCTCGGGACCCTTCCGGTGGTCCCAGATTTTACCGGAGACCCCAAACTTTCCCGATGGGTCAAACACCACTTCCTATATATTATTCTTTACCTCCGGACCCTTCCGAACTCCTCGTGACGTCAGGGATCTCATCCGGACTCGAACAACATTCGGTATTCACATACTAGTCTTCCTACTAACCCTAGCATCACCGAACCTTAAGTGTGTAGACCCTACGGGTTCGGGAGACACGCAGACATGACCGAGACGACTCTCGGGCAATAACCAACAGCGGGATCTGGATACCCATGTTGGCTCCTACATGCTCCTCGATGATTTCATCGGTTGAACCACGATGTCGAGGATTCGATCAAACCCTGTATGCAATTCTCTTTGTCAATCGATGCGTTACTTGCCCGAGACTCGATCGTCGGTATCCCAATACCTTGTTCGGCCTCACATCGCAAGTCACTTTACTCGCATCCGTAATGCATGATCCCGTACAACACCTTGGTCACATTGAGCTCATTATGATGATGCATTACCGAGTGGGCCCAGAGATACCTCTCCGTCACACGGAGTGACAAATCCCAGCCTCGATCGTGTCAACCCAACAGATACTTTCGAGATACCGTAATGCACCTTTATAGTCACCCGATTCGTTGTGACGTTTGATACACCCAAGGCACTCCTACGGTAACCGGAGTTACACGATCTCATGGTCGAAGGAATAGATACTTGACATTGGCAAAGCTTCTAGCAAACGAACTATACGATCTTTTATGCTATGCTTATGATTGGGTCTTGTCCATCACATCATTCTCCCAATGATGTGATCCCGTTATCAACGACATCTAATGTCCATAGTCAGAAACCATGACTATCTATTGATCACAACGAGCTAGTCAACTAGAGGCTCACTAGGGACATATTGTGGTCTATGTGTTCACACGTGTATTATGATTTCGGATAACACGCTTATAGCATGAACAAAAGACAATTATCATGAACATTGAAATATAATAATACTTTTATTATTGCCTCTAGGGCATATTTCCAACAGTCTCCCACTTGCACTAGAGTCACTAATCTAGTTACATTGTGATGAATCGAACACCCATAGAGTTCGGTGTTGATCATGTTTTGCACGCGAGAGAGGTTTAGTCAACGGATCTGCGACATTCAGATCCGTGTGCACTTTGCAAATCTCTATGTCTCCATCTTGAACATTTTCACGGATGGAGTTGAAACGACGCTTGATGTGTCTGGTCTTCTTGTGAAACCTGGGCTCCTTGGCAAGGGCAATAGCTCCAGTGTTGTCACAGAAGAGCTTGATCGGCTCCGACGCATTGGGTATGACTCCTAGGTCGGTGATGAACTCCTTCACCCAAATCGCTTCATGTGCTGCCTCCGAGGCTGCCATGTACTCCGCTTCACATGTAGATCCCGCCACGATGCTCGCTTGTACCGCACCACCATCGCTCCACCATTCAACATATACACGATCCGGTTTGTGACTTAGAGTCATCCAGATCTGAGTCGGCTAGCGCCGACGTAACCCTTTACGACGAGCTCTTCGTCTCCTCCATAAACGAAACATGTCCTTTGTCCTTTTCGTGTACTTCAGATATTCTTGACCGCTGTCCGGTGTTCCTTGCGGGATTACTTTGGTATCTTGCAACCAAACTTACGGCAAGGTTTACATCGGTCAGTACACAAGATGGCATACATAATAGATCCTATGGCTGAAGCATAGGGATGACACTCATCTCTTCTTTATCTTTTGCCGTGGTCGGTGATCGAGCTGAGCTCAATTTCACACCTTGTAACATAGGCAAGAACCCTTTCTTGGACTGATCCATTTTGAACCTCTTCAAAATCTTATCAAGGTATGTGCTTTGTGAAAGACCTATGAGGCGCCTCGATCTATCCCTATAGATCTTGATGCCTAATATATAAGCAGCTTCTCCAAGGTCCTTCATTGAAAAACACTTGTTCAAGTAGGCCTTAATGCTGTCGAAGTTTTGTATCATTTCCCATCAAGAGTATGTCATCTACATATAATAGGAGAAATGCTACTGAGCTCCCACTCACTTTCTTGTAAACGCAGCTTCTCCATAAGTCGCAAGATAACCCAAACGCTTTGATCATCTCATCAAAGCTTAATGTTCCAACTCCGAGATGCTTGCACCAGTCCATAAATGGATCATTGGAGCTTGCATACTTTGTTAGCGTTCGAGGATCGACAAAACCTTCCGATTGCATCATATACAGCTCTTCCTTAAGATGTCCGTTAAGGAATGCCGTTTTGACGCCCATCGCCATATCTCATAATCATAGTATGCGGCAATTGCTAACATGATTCGGACGGACTTAAGCTTCGCCACGGAGAGAAAGTCTCGTCCGTAGTCAATCCCTTGAACTTGTCGATAACCCTTAGCGACAAGTCGAGCTTTATAGATGGTAACATTACCATCTGCGTCCGTCTTCTTCTTAAAAATCCATTTGTTTTCTATCGCTCGCCGATCATCGGGCAAGTTTGTCAAAGTCCATACTTTGTTTTCATACATGGATTCTATCTCGAATTTCATGGCTTCAAGCCATTTATTGGAATCCGGGCCCGCCATTGCTTCTTCATAGTTCGAAGGTTCATTGTTGTCTAACAACATGATTTCCATGACAGGGTTGCCGTACCACTGCAGTGCGGAACGTGTCCTTGTGGACCTTGAAGTTCAAGAGTGACTTGATCCAAGTACCTTGATCATCATCATTGTTTTCCTCTTCGGTTGGAGTGGGCATCACAGGAACGGTTTCCTGCGCTGCACCACTTTCCCATTCGAGAGGTAGTACTTCATCGAAGTTCTACTTTCCTCCCACTTACTTCTTTCGAGAGAAACTCTTTCTCCGAAAGCATCCGTTCTTGGCAACAAAGATCTTGCCTTCGGATCTTAAGTAGAAGGTATACCCGACAGTTTCCTTAGGGTATCCTATGAATACGCATTTTCCGACTTGGGTTCGAGCTTTTCAGTTGAAGTTTCTTGACATAAGCATCGCATCCCCAAACTTTTAGAAACGACGACTTAGGTTTCTTCCCAAACCATAATTCATACGGTGTCGCCTCAACGGATTTAGACGGTGCCCTATTTAAAGTGAATGTAGCTGTCTCTAGAGCGATCCCCAAAATGATAGCGTAAATCGGTAAGAGACATCATAGACCGCACCATATCCAATAGAGTGCGACACGACGCTCGGACACACCGTTTATTTGAGGTGTTCCAGCGGCGTGAGTTGTGAAACGATTCCACATTTTCTTAAGTGTGTACCAAATTCGTGACTTAAGTATTCTCCCCACGATCCGATCAGAGGAACTTTATCTTACGGTCACGTTGATTCTCTACCTCACTCTGAAATTCCTTGAACTTTTCAAAGGTCTCAGACTTGTGTTTCATTAAGTAGACATACCCATATCTACTCAAGTCATCGGTGAGAGTGAGAACATAACGATATCCTCCATGAGCCTCAACGCCATTGGACCGCACACATCGGTATGTATGATTTCCAACAAGTTGGTTGCTCGCCCATTGTTCGGAGAACGGAGTCTTGGTCATTTTGCCTAAGAGGCAAGGTTCGCATGTGTCAAACGATTCATAATCAAGAGACTCTAAAAGTCCATCAGCATGGAGCTTCTTCATGCGCTTGACACCAATGTGACCAAGGCGGCGAGTGCCACAAGTATGTGGGACTATCGTTATCAACTTTACATCTTTTGGCATCCACACTATGAACATGTGTAATATTACGCCGAGATTCATCAAGAATAAACCATTGACCATCGGAGCATGACCATAAAACATATCTCTCATATAAATCGAACAACCATTATTCTCAGACTTAAATGAGTAGCCATCTCAGATCAAACGAGATCCAGATACAATGTTCATGCTCAAACTTGGCACTAAATAACAATTATTGAGGTTTAAAACTAATCCCAGAGGTAAATGTAGAGGCAGCGTGCGACGGCGATCACATCGACTCGGAACCATTCCCGACGCCAAGATCGTCACCTCGCCCTTCGCCAGATCTCCGTTTATTCCGTAGCTCTGCTGTGAGTTACAAATATGAGCAACGGCACGGTATCAAATACCTGGGAGTTACTACGAGTAATGGTAAGGTACACATCAATTACATGTATATCAAATATACCTTTGGTGTTGCGGCCTTCTTATCCGCTAAGTATTTGGGGCAGTTCGCTCAAATGACCCTTCCCTTGCAATAAAAGCACTCACCTCGTGCTTGGGTCCACTCTTTGACTTCTTCCGACAACAGACTTACGGCGCGGCAACATCCTTGCCGCCCTTCTTGAAGTTCTTCTTACCCTTGCCCTTCTTGAACTTAGTGGTCTTATTGACCATCAACACTTGATGTTCCTTTTTGATTTCAGCCTCACGACTTCAAAGATCGAGAACACTTCAGAATGGTCTTTACCATCCTCGCATGTTGTAGTTCATCACAAAGCTCTTGTAGCTTGGTGGGAGCAATGGAGGATTCTGTCAATGACCGCCTCATCCGGGAGGTTTATGTTCATTTGGGTCATACGATTGCAACCTGACATCTTGAGGATGTGCTCACTTGTGTAACTGTTTTCCTCCATCTTACAATCTGTAGAACTTGTCGAGACATCATATCTCTCGACCGAGCATGAGCTTGGAAAACTAGTTTCAGCTCTTCAACATCTCATATGCTCCGTGATGCTCAAAACGCTTTTGGAGCCCGGTTCTAAGCTGTAGAGCATGCCGCACCGAACGAGGGAGTAATCATCGAACGAGTCCGCCAGACGCTCAAATCGCCTTGCAAAGTCTTTGGGAGAACAGTGGGTCACCTAACGGTGCTTCTAGGACATATTGTTTCTTGGCAGCTATGAGGATGATCTCGTGTTCGGACCCATCCGTATAGTTGCTGCCATCATCTTTCAGCTTGGTTTTCTAGGAAGCGTTGAAGTTCATGTTGACATTAGCATTGGCCATTGATCTACAAGACATATTTGCAAAGGTTTTAGACTAAGTTCATGATAATAAAGTTCTTAATCAAAATTATGAACTCCCACTTAGATTAGACATCCTCTAGTCATCTAAGTGTTACACGATCCGAGTCGACTAGCCCGTGTCCGATCATCACGTGAGACGGACTAGTCATCATCGGTGAACATCTTCATGTTGATCGATCTTCCATACGACTCGTGTTCGACCTTTCGGTCTCCGTGTTCCGAGGCCATGTCCGCACATGCTAGGCTCGTCAAGTTAACCCTAAGTGTTTTATTTGTGTAAAACTGTCTTACACCCGTTGTATGTGAACGTAAGGATCCATCACACCCGATCATCACGTGGTGCTTAGAAACGATTTAACCGTAGCTACGGTGCACGATTAGGGGGAACACTTCTTGAAATTTTGTAAGGATCATCTTATTTACTACCGTCGTCCTAAGTAAACAAGATGCATAAACATAATAAACATCACATGCAATTATATAGTTGTGACATGATATGGCCAATATCATCAAGCTCCATTGATCTCCATCTTCGGGCTCCATGATCATCTTGTCACCGGCTTGACACCATGATCTCCATCATCATGATCTCCATCATCGTGTCTCCATGAAGTTGTCACGCTAACGACTACTTCTACTTCTATGACTAACGCGTTTAGTAATGAAGTAAAGTAGTTTACATGGCGCTCTTCAATGACACGCAGGTCATACAAAAATAAAGACAACTCCTATGGCTCCTGCCGTTGTCATACTCATCGACATGCAAGTCGTGAATCCTATTACAAAAACATGATCTCATACATCACAATTCATCATTCATCACAACTTCGGCCATATCACATCACATGATCAATCGCTGCAAAAACAAGTTAGACGTCCTCTAGTTGTTGTTGCATCTTTACGTGGTTGCGATTGGGTTCTAGCAAGAACGTTTTCTTACCTACGAATCACCACAACGTGATTTTGTCAACTTCTATTTACCCTTCATAAGGGCCTTGTTCATCGAATCCGCTCCAACTAAAGTGGAGAGACAGACACCCGCCACCACCTTATGCAACTAGTGCATGTCATCGGTGGAACCGGTCTCACGTAAGCGCACGTGTAAGGTTGGTCCGGCCGCTTCATCCCACAATACCGCTGAGCAAGAAAATACTAGTAGAGGCAAGTAAGATGACAAGATCAACGCCCACAACAAATTGTGTTCTACTCGTGCATTAGAGAACTACGATAGACCTAGCTCATGATGCCCTTTGTTGGGGAACGTTGCAGAAAATTAAAATTTTTCCTACGGCTTCACCAAGATCCATCTATGAGTTCATCTAAGCAACGAGTAACGGGAGAGAGTTTGCATCTACATACCACTTGTAGATCGCGTGCGGAAGCTTGCAAGGTGATGATGGAGTCGTACTCGAACGTGATTCAGATCACCGATGTCCAAGTCTTTGAACGGACAGCACCTCCGCGCTCAACACACGACGGGACGAGCGACGTCTCCTCCTTCTTGATCCAGCAAGGGGAAGGAGAGGTTGAGGAAGACAGCTCCACCGGCAAAGACGACGGCGTGGTGATGGTGGAGAAGCAAGACTCGGCAGGCTTCGCCAAGCTCTTACGGAGGAGGAGATGTGTTGGGAGGGAGGGAGGGCTGCGCCTTGGGAGTTGGTACAGCAGCCCCTCCTCCCCCTTTATATAGCCCCCTCAGTGGCGGCCCCGAGATCCAATCTCGGGGGGCGGCCAAGGGGGTGGAGTGCCCCTGCCGGTGGGGCGCCCACCCCTAGGGTTTCAACCCTAGGCTAGGGTGTGGGCCTAGAGGCGCACCAGCCCCTTGTGGGCTGGTTCCTTCCCCTTGGCCCACGGGCCCTCCGGATAGGTGGCCCCACCGGTGGACCCGGGACCCTTCCGGTGGTCCCAGATTTTACCGGAGACCCCAAACTTTCCCGATGGTCAAACACCACTTCCTATATATTATTCTTTACCTCCGACCCTTCCGAACTCCTCGTGACGTCCGGATCTCATCCGGACTCGAACAACATTCGGTATTCACATACTAGTCTTCCTACTAACCCTAGCGCCACCGAACCTTAATGTGTAGACCCTACGGGTTCGGGAGACACGCAGACATGACCGAGACGACTCTCGGGCAATAACCAACAGCGGGATCTGGATACCCATGTTGGCTCCCACATGCTCCTCGATGATTTCATTGGTTGAACCACGATGTCGAGGATTCGATGAAACCCTGTATGCAATTCTCTTTGTCAATCGGTACGTTACTTGCCCGAGACTCGATCGTCGGTATCCCAATACCTTGTTCGGTCTAGTTCATTGGCAAGTCACTTTACTGCATCAGTAATGCATGATCCGTGGCCAACACCTTGGTCACATTGAGCTCATTATGATGATGCATTACGAGTGGGCGAGATACCTCTCCGTCATACGGAGTGACAAATCGATCTCGATCGTGTCAACCGCGAGATACTTTCGGAGATACCTGTAATGCACCTTTATAGTCACCCGATTCACGTTGTGACGTTTGATACACCAAGGCACTCCTACGGTAATCGGGAGTTACACGATCTCATGGTCGAAGGAATAGATACTTGACATTGGCAAAGCTTCTAGCAAGCGAACTATACGATCTTTTATGCTATGCTTATGATTGGGTCTTGTCCATCACATCATTCTCCCAATGATGTGATCCGTTATCAACGACATCTAATGTCCATAGTCAGAAACCATGACTATCTGTTGATCTGTGAGCTAGTCACTAGAGGCTCACTAGGGACATATTGTGGTCTATGTGTTCACACATGTATTATGATTTCCGGATAACACAGTTATAGCATGAACAAAAGACAATTATCATGAACATTGAAATATAATAATACTTTTATTATTGCCTCTAGGGCATATTTCCAACACCTATAGCTCTGCTCATTGCATAGGTCGAAATTGCACGGATTTGCTTGTTTGAAATATGCCTTAAAGGCAATAATAAAACGGTTATTATTATATTTCCTTGTTCATGATAATTGTCTATTGTTCATGCTATAATTGTATTAACTGGAAACCGTAATACATGTGTGAATACATAGACCACAACATGTCCCTAGTGAGCCTCTAGTTGACTAGCTCATTAATCAATAGATGGTTATGGTTTCCTGACCATGGACATTGGATGTCATTGATAACGTGATCACATCATTAGGAGAATGATGTGATGTACAAGACCCAATCCTAAGCATAGCACCGCATCGTAGTTCGCTTGCTAAAAGCTTTTCTAACGCCAAGTATCATTTCCTTAGACCATGAGATTGTGCAACTCCCGGATACCGTAGGAATGCTTTGGTGTGCCAAACGTCACAACGAATCGGGTAGCTATAAAGGTGCACTACGGTATCTCCAAAGTGTCGCTTGGGTTGGCACGAATCGAGATCGATTTGTCATCCGCGTGACGAGAGGTATCTTCGCCCACTCGGTAATGCATCATCATAATGAGCTCAATTTGACTAAGTAGTTAGTCATGGGATCATGCATTACGGAATGAGTAAAGTAACTTGCCGGTACCGAGATTGAACGAGGTATTGGGATACCGACGATCGAATCTCGGGCAAGTAACATACCGATTGACAAAGGGAATTGTATACGAGATTGCTTGAATCCTTGACTGAAGGAAATATGCCCTAGAGGCAATAATAAAGTTATTATTTATTTCCTCATATCATGAGAAATGTTTATTATTCATACTAGAATTGTATTAACCGGAAACATAATACATGTGTGAATACATAGACAAACACAACGTCACTAGTATGCCTCTACTTGACTAGCTTATTAATCAAAGATGGTTATGTTTCCTAACCATAGGCATGTGTTGTCATTTGATTAATGGGATCACATCATTAGGAGAATGATGTGATTGACATGACCCATTCCGTTAGCCTAGCACTTGATCATTTAGTATATTGCTATTGCTTTCTTCATGACTTATACATGTTCCTGTAACTATGAGATTATCCAACTCACGTTTACCGGAGGAACACTTTGGGTACTACCAAATGTCACAACGTAACTGGGTGATTATGAAGGAGTACTATAGGTGTCTCCAAAGGTACATGTTGGGTTGGCATATTTCGAGATTAGGTTTTGTCACTCCGATTGTCGGAGAGATATCTCTGGGCCCTCTCGGTAATGTACATCACTATAAGCCTTGCAGGCAATGTAGCTAATGAGTTAGTTACAGAATGATGCATTACATAACGAGTAAAGAGACTTGCCGGTAACGAGATTGAACTAGGTATTGGATACCGACGATCGAATCTCGGGCAAGTAACATACCGATGACAAAGGGAACAACGATGTTGTTATGCGTTTGACCGATAAAGATCTTCAGAGAATATGTAGGAACCAATATGGGCATCCAGGTTCCGCTATTGGTTATTGACCGAGAATAGTTCTAGGTCATGTCTACATAGTTCTCGAACCCGTAGGGTCCGCACGCTTAACGCTACGATGACAGTTTTATTATGAGTTTATAAGTTTTGATGTATCAAGTTTGTTCGAGTCCCGGATGTGATCACGGACATGACGAGGAGTCTCAAATGGTCGAGACATAAAGATTGATATATTGGAAGCCTATGTTTGACATCGAATAGTTCCGTGAAATCGATTTTATCGAAACACGGGGTTACGGAACCTCCCGGGGTTAATGGGCCTTAGTGGGCCATTAGGGAGAAGAGGAGGTCCGCCAGGCAGGCCGCACGCCCCTCCCCTAGTTCAATAGGACAAGGAAGGGGGCGCCCTTTCCTCTTCCCTCCCCCAAGTCCTAATCCAACTAGGAAGGGGGAGTCCTACTCAGTGGGAGTAGGACTCCTCCGCGCCTTTCTCCTAGGGCCGCCGCACCCTCCCTTGCTCCTTTATATACGGGGCAGGGGGCACCCTAGGACACACAAGTTGATCTACGGATCGTTCCTTAGCCGTGTGCGGTGCCCCCCTCCACCATATTCCACCTCGGTCATATCGTCGCGGAGTTTAGGCGAAGCCCTGCGCCGGTAGAGCATCATCATCGTCGCCGCGCCGTCGTGTTGACGGAACTCATCCCCGACGCTTTGCGGGATCGGAGCCCGGGGAACGTCATCGAGCTGAACGTGTGCTGAACACGGAGGTGCCATATGTTCGGTGCTTGGATCGGTCGGATCATGAAGACGTACGACTACATCAACCGTGTTGTCATAACGCTTCTGCTTACGGTCTACGAGGGTACGTGGACAACACTCTCCCCTCCCGTTACTATGCCATCACCATGATTTTGCGTGTGCGTAGGATTTTTTTTGAAATTACTACGTTCCCTAACAGTGGCATCCGACCCTGGTTTTATGCGTAGATATCATATGCACGAGTAGAACACAAGTGAGTTGTGGGCGATACAAGTCATACTGCTTACCAAAGATGTCATACTTTGGTTCGGGCGGTATTGTGAGATGAAGCGCCCGGACCGACATTACGCAGATGCTTACGCGAGACCTGGTTTCACTGCTACGAGCACTCGTGCTTAAAGGTGGCTGGCGGGTGTCTGTCTCTCTCACTTTAGCTGAATCGAAAAGTGCTACGCCCGGTCCTTGCGAAGGTTAAAACAGCACCGACGAACTATCATTGTGGTTTTGATGCATAGGTAAGAACGGTTCTTGCTAAGCCCGTAGCAGCCACGTAAAACTTGCAACAACAAAGTAGAGGACGCCTAACTTGTTTTTGCAGGGCAGGTTGTGATGTGATATGGTCAAGACGTGATGCTATATTTTATTGTATGAGATGATCATGTTTTGTAATCGGTTATCGCAAATGGCGGAGCCATATGGTTGTCGCTTATTGTATGAAATGCAAACGCCTCGTAATTGCTTTACTTTATCACTAAGCGGTAGCGATAGTCGAGATGCAATAGATGGCGAACGCCAACGATGCTACGATGAAGATCAAGGTGTCGCTACCGATGACGATGGTGATCACGACGGTGCTTTGAGATGGAGATCACAAGCACAAGATGATGATGGCCATATCATATCACTTATATTGATTGCATGTGATGTTTATCCTTTATGCATCTTATCTTGCTTTGATTGACGGTAGCATTTTAAGATGATCTCTCACTAAAAATTATCAAGAAGTGTTCTCCCTGAGTATGCACCGCTGCCAAAGTTCGTCGTGCCCAGACACCACGTGATGATCGGGTGCGATAAGCTCTACGTCCATCTACAACGGGTGCAAGCCAGTTTTGCACACGCAGAATACTCAGGTTAAACTTGACGAGCCTAGCATATGCAGATATGGCCTCGGAACACGGAGACCGAAGGTCGAAGCGTGAATCATATAGTAGATATGATCAACATAGTGATGTTCACCTTTGAAAACTACTCCATCTCACGTGATGATCGGTTATGGTTTAGTTGATTTGGATCACGTGATCACTTAGATTACTAGAGAGATGTCTGTCTAAGTGGGAGTTCTTAAGTAATATGATTAATTGAACTTAAATTTATCATGAACTTAGTACCTTATAGTATTTTGCTTGTCTATGTTTGTTGTAGATAGATGGCTCGTGCTGTTGTTCCGTTGAATTTTAATGCGTTCCTTGAGAAAGCAAAGTTGAAAGATGATGGTAGCAATTACACGGATCGGGTCCAGAAACTCGAGGATTATCCTCATTGTCTGCATGTAAGAATTACGTCCCGAAGCACCGCTGGTGCGAGCTGCGCCGATGCAACCGACGACGTTAATAACGTCCGCAGAGCAAAGTGATGACTACTCGATAGTTTAGTGTGCCATGCTTTACGGCTTAGAACCGGGTCTTCAACGATGTTTTGAACGTCATGGAGCATATGAGATGTTCCAGGAGTTGAAGTTAATATTTCAAGCAAATGCCCGGATTGAGAGATATGAAGTCTCCAATAAGTTCTATAGCTGCAAGATGGATGAGAGTAGTTCTGTCAGTGAACACATACTCAAAATGTCTGGGTATAATAATCACTTGATTCAACTGGGAGTTAATCTTCCCGATGATAGCGTCATTGACAGAATTCTCCAATCACTACCACCAAGCTACAAGAGCTTCGTGATGAACTATAATATGCAAGGGATGAACAAGACAATTCCCGAGCTCTTCGCAATGCTAAAAGCTGCGGAGGTAGAAATCAAGAAGGAGCATCAAGTGTTGATGGTCAACAAGACCACTAGTTTCAAGAAAAAGGGCAAAGGGAAGAAGAAGGGGAACTTCAAGAAGAACAGCAAGCAAGTTGCTGCTCAAGAAAAGAAACCCAAGTCTGGACCTAAGCCTGAAACTGAGTGCTTCTACTGCAAGCAAACTGGTCACTGGAAGCGGAACTGCCCCAAGTATTTGGCGGATAAGAAGGATGGCAAGGTGAACAAAGGTATATGTGATATACATGTTATTGATGTGTACCTTACTAGAGCTCGCAGAGCACTGGTATTTGATATCTGGTTCATTGCTAATATTTGCAACTCAAACAGGACTAGGAATAAGCGAGCCTCGCCAAGGACGAGGTGACGATGCGCGTGGGAAATGGTTCCAAAGTCGATGTGATCGCGGTCGGCACGCTACCTCTACATCTACCTTCGGATTAGTTTTAGACCTGAATAATTGTTATTTGGTGCCGCGTTGAGCATGAACATTATATTTGGATCTTGTTTGATGCGAGACGGTTATTCATTTAAATCGAGAATAATGGTTGTTCTATTTATATGAGTAATATCTTTTATGGTCATGCACCCTTGAAGAGTGGTCTATTTTATTGAATCTCGATAGTAGTGATACATATATTCATAATGTCGAAGCCAAAAGATGCAGAGTTGATAATGATAGTGCAACTTATTTGTGGCATCGCCGCTTAGGTCATATCGGTGTAAAGCGCATGAAGAAACTCCATATCGATGGACTTTTGGAATCACTTGATTATGAATCACTTGGTACTTGCGAACCGTGCCTCATGGGCAAGATGACTAAAACACCGTTCTCCCAACTATGGAGAGAGCAACAGATTTGTTGGAAATCATACATACAGATGTATGTGGTCCGATGAATGTTGAAGCTCGTGGCGGATATCGTTATTTTCTCACCTTCACAGATGATTTGAGCAGATATGGGTATATCTACTTGATGAAACACAAGTCTGAAACATTTGAAAAGTTCAAAGAATTTCAGAGAAAGTGGAAAATCATTGTAACAAGAAAATAAAGTTTCTACGATCTGATCGTGGAGGAGAATATTTGAGTTACGAGTTTGGTTTACATTTGAAACAATGCGGAATAGTTTCACAACTCACGCCACCCGGAACACCACAACGAAGTGGTGTGTCCGAACGTCGTAATCGTACTTTACTAGATATGGTGCGATCTATGATGTCTCTTACTGATTTACCACTATCGTTCTGGGGTTATGCTTTAGAGACGGTTGCATTCACATTGAATAGGGCACCATCAAAATCCGTTGAGACGACGCCTTATGAACTGTGGTTTGGCAAGAAACCAAAGTTGTCGTTTCTTAAAGTTTGGGGCTGTGATGCTTATGTGAAGAAACTTCAACCAGATAAGCTCGAACCCAAATCGGAGAAATGTGTCTTCATAGGATACCCAAAGGAGACATTGGGTACACCTTCTATCACAGATCCAAGGCAAGACATTCGTTGTTAAGAATGGATCCTTTCTAGAGAAAGAGTTTCTCTCGAAAGAAGTGAGTGGGAGAAAAGTAGAACTTGATGAGGTAATTATACCAGCTCCCTTATTAGAAAGTAGTTCATCACGTAAATCAGCCTCGTGACACCTACACCAATTAGTGAGGAAGCTAATGATATTGATCATGAAACTTTAGATCAAGTTTCTCATCGAGCCTCGAGGTCTACTAGAGTAAGATCCGCACTGAGTGGTACGGTAATCCTATTATGGAAGTCATGTTACTTGACCATGATGAACCTACTTAACTATGAGGAAGCGATGATGAGCCCAGATTCGCAAAATGGCTAGAAGCCATGAAATCTGAGATGGGATCCATGTATGAGAACAAAGTATGGACTTTGGTTGACTTGCCCGATGATCGGCAAGCCATTGAGAATAAATGGATCTTTAAGAAGAAGACTGACGCTGATGGTAACGTAACTATCTATAAAGCTCGACTTGTTGCAAAAGGTTTTTGACAAGTTCAAGGGGTTGACTACGATGACACTTTCTCACCCGTAGAGATGCTTAAGTCTGTCCGAATCATGTGAGCAATTGCTGCATTTTATGATTATGAAATTTGGCAAATGGATGTCAAAACTGCATTCTTGAATGGATTTTGGAAGAAGAGTTGTATATGATGCAGCCGTAAGGTTTTGTTGATCCAAAAGGTGCTAATAAAGTGTGCAAGCTCCAATGATCCATTTATGGACTGGTGCAAGCATCTCGAGTTAGAATAAACGCTTTGATAGGTGATCAAAGATATGGTTTTATATGCACTTTTGGAGAAGCTCAGATTTACAAGAAAGTAAGTGGGAGCTCAGAGCATTTCGATATTATATGTAGATGACATATTATTAATTGGAAATGATATAGAATTTCTGGATAGCATAAAGGGATACTTGAATAAAAGTTTTTCAATGAAAGACCTCGGTGAAGCTGCTTACATATTGGGCATCAAGATTTATAGAGATAGATCAAGACGCTTAATAGGACTTTCACAAAGCACATACCTTGATAAAATTTTGAAAAGTTCAAAATGGATCAGAAAAGAAAGGGTTCTTGCCCGTGCTACAAGGTGTGAAGTTGAGTTAGACTCAATGCCCCACCACAAGAGAAGATAGAGAGAAAATGAAAGATGTTCCTATGCTTCACCATAGGCTCTATCATGTATGCAATGATGTGTACTAGACTCGACGATGCTTAGCAATAAGCTTGGTAGGAAGGTACCAAAGTAATCCAGAGTGGATCATCGACAGCGATCAAGAACATCCCGAAATACCGAAAAGGACTAAGGATATGTTTCTCGATATGGAGGTGACAAAGAGCTAGTCGTAAATGGTTACGCCGATGCAAGTTTTGACACCGATCCGGACGATTCTAAATCGCAAACCGGATACGATTTTTATTAAACGGCGGAGCTGTAAGTTGGTGCGTTCTAAACAAAGCATCATGGCGGATCTACATGTGAAGCGGAGTACATAGCTTCTTGAAGCAGAAATGAAGGAGTCTGGATGAAGGAGTTCATTTCGATCTAGGTGTCATACCTAGTGCATCGACCAATAAAGATCTTTTGTGACAATATCGTGCAATTGCCTTGGCAAAGGAATCCAGATTTCACAAGAGGACCAAGCACATCAAGAGACGCTTCAATTCCATCCGGACCAAGTCCAAGTGGGAGACATAGAAATTTGCAAGATACATATGGATCTAAATGTTGCGCAACTGCTGACTAAGCCTCTCTCACGAGCAAAACATGATCAGACCAAGACTCCATGGGTGTTAGAATCATTACTATGTAATCTAGATTATTGACTCTAGTGCAAGTGGGAGACTGAAGGAAATATGCCCTAGAGGCAATAATAAAGTTATTATTTATTTCCTCATATCATGATAAATGTTTATTATTCATACTAGAATTGTATTAACCGGAAACATAATACATGTGTGAATACATAGACAAACACAACGTCACTAGTATGCCTCTACTTGACTAGCTTATTAATGAAAGATGGTTATGTTTCCTAACCATAGGCATGTGTTGTCATTTGATTAATGGGATCACATCATTAGGACAATGATGTGATTGACATGACCCATTCCGTTAGCCTAGCACTTGATCGTTTAGTATATTGCTATTGCTTTCTTCATGACTTATACATGTTCCTCGTAACTATGAGATTATGTAACTCACGCTAACGGAGGAACACTTTGGTACTACCAAACGCCACAACGAATCGGGTGATTATAAAGGAGTACTACAGTGTCTCCAAAGGTACATGTTGGGTTGGCGATTTCGAGATTAGGTTTTGTCACTCCGATTGCTCTGGAGAGGTATCTCTCGGCCCTCTCGGTAATGCACATCACTATAAGCCTTGCAAGCAATGTAGCTAATGAGTTAGTTACGGAATGATGCATTACATAACGAGTAAAGAGACTTGCCGTAACGAGATTGAACTAGGTATTGATACCGACGATCGAATCTCGCAAGTAACATACCGATGACAAAGGGAACAACGATGTTGTTATGCGGTTTCGACCGATAAAGATCTTCAGAGAATATGTAGGAACCGATATGGGCATCCGTGTTCCGCTATTGGTTATTGACCAAGAATAGTTCTAGGTCATGTCTACATAGTTCTCGAACCCGTAGGGTCCGCACGCTTAACGTTACGATGATGCTTTTATTATGAGTTTATAAGTTTTGATGTACGAAGTTTGTTCGAGTCCCGGATGTGATCACGACATGACGAGGAGTCTCAAATGGTCGAGATATAAAGATTGATATATTGAAGCCTATGTTTGGACATCGGAATAGTTCCGTGAAATCGGGATTTTATTAGGAACACCGGGTTACTGAACCTCCCGGGGTTAATGGGCCTTAGTGGGCCATGAGGGAGAAGAGGAGGGCCAGCCAGGCAGGCCACGCGCCTCCCCTAGTCCGAATAGGACAAGGAAGGGGGCGGCGCCCCTTCCCTGCTTTCCTCCCCAAGTCCTAATCCAACTAGGAAAGGGGGAGTCCTACTCCCGGTGGGAGTAGGACTCCTCCGGCGCACCTCCTCCTAGGGCCGGCCGCACCCCCCTTGCTCCTTTATATACGGGGGCAGAGGGGCACCCTAGGACACACAAGTTGATCTACAGATCGTTCCTTAGCCGTGTGCGGTGCCCCCCCTCCACCATATTCCACCTTGGTCATATCGTCGCGGAGTTTAGGCGAAGCCCTGCGCCGATAGAACATCATCATCGCCACCACGCCGTCAGGTGGAACTCATCCCCGACGCTTTGCTGGATCCGAGCCCGGGGAACGTCATCGAGCTGAACGTGTGCTGAACACGGAGGTGCCGTACGTTCGGTGCTTGGATCGGTCGGATCGTGAAGACGTACGACTACATCAACCGTGTTGTCATAACGCTTCTGCTTACGATCTACGAGGGTACGTGGACAACACTCTCCCCTCTCGTTGCTATGCCATCACCATGATCTTGCGTGTGCATAGGATTTTTTTTGAAATTACTACGTTCCCCAACATTGACATCGTGGTTCATCCGATGAGATCATCGTGGAACATGTGGGAGCCAACATGGGTATCCCGATCCCGCTGTTGGTTATTGGCCAGAGAGCTGTCTCGGACATGTCTGCATGATTCCCGAACCTGTAGGGTCTACACACTTAAGGTTCGGTGAAGCTAGAGTTGTTATGGGAAGTAGTGTGTAGTTACCGAATGTTGTTCGGAGTCCCGGACGTCACGAGGAGTTCCGCAATGGTCCGGAGGTAAAGATTTATATATGGGAAGTCTTATTTTGGCCACCGGAAAATGTTCGGGATTTTTCAGTATTGTACCGGGAAGGTTCTAGAAGGTTCCAGAGTGGGGCCACCTGCATGGGGGGACCCACATGAACGTGGGTAGTGGGGGAAAGGACCCAAACCCCTGGTCAAGCGCACCAAGATCCCCCCTTAGAAGGAATAAGATCATATCCCGAAGGGATAAGATCAAGATTCCAAAAAAGGGGGGATAACAATCGGTGGGGAAAGAAATGATGGGATTTCTTTCCTCCCACCTTTGCCAACGCCCCGATGGACTTGGAGGGCAAGAAACCAGCCCCCTCCACCCCTATATATACGGGGGAGGTGCATGGGAGCTTTACCCCTTGCCTCGGGCGCAGCCTCCCCTCTCAACTCCACCTCCTCCTCAAGAGTGCTTGGCGAAGCCCGCCGGAGAACGCAAGCTCCACCACCACTGCCGCAGGTTGCCGGAGATCTCTCAACTTCTCCTCTCCTTGCTGGATCAAGAAGGAGGAGATGTCCCCGGCTGTACGTGTGTTGAACGCGAGGCGCCCATCTGCTCGCATTAGATCGATCTTCCACGATTTGAATCGCCACAGTAGTACGACTCCCTCATCCACGTTCTTGTAATGCTTCCGCATCGCGATCTTCAAGGGTATGAAGATGCAATCCCCTCTCTCTCGTTGCTAGAATCTCCATAGATTGATCTTGGTGATGCGTAGAAAATTTTGAATTATTGCTACTGCCGGTGTCAAACCGCGGATCTCGGTAGGGGGTCCCGAATCGCAAGGCCTAGGCGGATGGTAACAAGAGACGAGGGACACAATGTTTTACCTGTGTTCAGCCCTCTCGATGGAGGTAATACCCTACGCCCCGCTTGATTAATATTGATGATATGGGTAGTACAAGAGTAGATCTACCACGAGATCAAGGAGGCTAAACCCTAGAAGCTAGCCTATGGTATGATTGTTGAGATGTATGTTGTCCCACAGACTAAGGCCCTCCGGTTTATATAGACACCGGAGAGGCTAGGGTTACACAGTAGTCGGTTACAATGGTAGGAGATCTACATATCCAGATTGCCAAGCTTGCCTTCCACGCCAAGGAAAGTACCTTCCAACACGAGCCGAGTCTTCAATCTTCTATCTTCGTAGTCCGGGAGTCCGCGGATATTGATAGTCCGCTGTCCGGACACCCCTAGTCCAGACTCCTCAAGAGTAGCCTCGAACCAGTCTTCAATGACGATAAGTCCGGCGGCATAATGTTCGCATTGCAAGGCAGGTTCCTCCTCGAATAATCCGGAGAAGATAATGAACACCAGGATAGTGTCCGGCTCTGCAAAATAAATTCCACATTCCAATGTAGAGAGAATAAAATACACTTGGCTCAATCTGCTGACGTATTTATGCGGAGTGACATCACACCATAGCCAAGTCTTTGTTTTCAAGTTGTTTTTATTATTCCGCCAAAGACGCTTAGCTAAGCGGTTTCTTGGCACGCCCCGTCAAGCAGTAGATCGTGTTCCCTTTATTCGGGATCCTCATCAATACGCGGCGTGGGTAACCCAACCGCTCCTGCCGCCACGCCTCTATCAAGGGGAATCCCAAACGGTCACGAGACGGCCCTTGGTATTTCTTCCCTTTATAAGAGGACCAAGGCCTGTCCTTGTCTTTTTCCACCTCGCATCGAATCTTCCCATCGCCTCCCGCCCAACACCTAGAGCTTCAGATTCGAGCGCCGGATCCACAACAATGTCCGGCCCGACCTCCGTGGTCGGTGGATGCCCTCCTCCGCCACGGAGGAGGACGATTGAAGTTGCGGAGGCCAAGCACTGCCCACGGTTTCAGACAGGTTGCTCTGCCCTGCAGGCAGGCCGTGCCAGCCTCGAGCCCGGCGAATACGCTGTTAAGATCTCACCTCCGCGGGGATTAGGCTTCCCGACGGATCCTTTCGTGAGGGGGCTCCTATTCTACTACGGGCTGGACTTCCACGACTTGGCTCTGGAGTCCATCCTCCATATCTCCGCATTCATCATTGTATGCGAAGCCTTCCTCCGCGTCATCCCCCACTTCGGCCTGTGGCTGAAAACATTCAAGGTGGAGCCAAAGATGATCGGGGGGCGCCAAGCGGAGTGTGGCGGGGCGACCATAAGCAGGAAGGTCGATGCCCCGTGGATCAAATGTTCCTTCCAAGAGGAACAGAGGTTATGGCAGCAGGAGTGGTTTTACATCACCGTTCCTAGGGGCAGCAAGCAAAAGCCGCCGCCCTCTTTCCGCCCGGGACCTCCACGGCAGCTGATGTCGTGGGTCCACCAAGGGCTCAACTGGGGGCCGTCCAAGGACGTGCCCGCGCTACAGGGCCGGATTCAAGACCTCCAAACAAGGGAGATTGACATGGTCAAGGTGATGCAGGTCATGCTAACTAGGCACCTCCTACCCGCAAACGCCGCCCTCTCCGCTTATGGGAGTTCAATCCGAGGGACCTCAGATCTCCAAAGATTTCATGGGTGCGACACCTCAAGATGTACGAGCTGTTCTTCGGACCGCAGGTGGCGCGTCCGGATTTGGCCGAGGATGCGGGACTAAGCCGTGATCACCCGGATACTCAGGTAAATAGCTCAAAGCCCGGATATTCTATTTGTATGCCTTTCAAAAGATCGCCTCCTGACCCTTTATTCTTTACAGGAATGGGTGGCGCAATCAAGGCCGATAAGGTGTCCGCCCTCCCAGAGACCGCACTCGAGCCCGTGGCTGGTCGAATGTTGAGGTTGCGCCCACGTAAGGGGGCGACGGGGAGATAAAGGAGCTAATACTTCGTCCAAAGAGGCGATCAAGAGGAAGGAACTAAGGATCCTCCTTCAGAGGGAGAAGAGGACCGCCTCAAGATCCGGAGGTCAAAGCCCTAAGCTGGGAAGAAATCCCCGGGTCCGCGTCCGGAGAGAATCCGACGCGCAATCATCGCCAAGGACCAGCCTCCAACGAGCCGTGAGTATGAAAGAGGAAGTTTAATAAGGAAGTACCTTCGCTTATGCTTCAGAGGTAACCGGAATATTTATGTCGCATTCGGATCTGCGCACTGCCTCAGATGAGTTCATCCTCGGGATCTTCTTCCGAGATGATGGAGAGCGACACGCCTCCCTCGACGCGCCGCCAGATGAGGCAAAGCGAGCCCAAAGTGTCGCCACGAGGGCGCCCCGAGTCCGGAGGGGCCAAAGAGTTCAACACCCACTAGAGTCCGCCGAGAATCAAGAGTTTGCTTGAGAGGGCGCCCATTTCGTAAGATCACCGCGTGTTAATGCGCACGGTGGTTGAAGGATTTCGTCCACTGAAAGCGGATTGCGACCGCCGCCCGAGCTTGTCGGGCGGATTTGAGGTATGCGAAGATGATGTACCCTTTGTCTTTGAACAGTTCGCATATAAAAATGCGCTCAGATAGATAGTAGCCCCGAGACTCGTAGGTTGTCAAAGATGACAGCGCGTCGAGGATCGAAAAATCTAAACATCTCGTGTAATGAATACCGCGCTCGATGCGGTGGCGGATAGTCCGGGGCCACCGGATCGATCATTTTGCCGAATCGAGTCAACAAATGGACATGGCGATGCCGACATCGACTTGTCCATCAAATGATTTGACGAAGTCGCAAGGTAAATAAATTTCGTAGCCGTTTATTGAGTGGGTTAACGCCTCCTCGATAAGTTATATGTTGTGTATACGCACAAAGGTTGCTGTGGAGAGTTTTCGGCCGAGCTTGCACAAGCTAAGGAGCAAGCCCAAGGAGTGATGCGGTTGCCGCGAGGGCGGCCAAGAGTTGAAGGTCGAAAGGCCGCAGACCGCCTAAGTAGGCGGAGGTGGCCGAATTGGCCAAGAAATTAAAGGATGCTACCGATCAGAAGCGAGGTTTTGAGAAGGAGCGCCACCGGAGCGGGAAGACCTAAAGAAGGCCACCGCCGGTTAAGGATGCCCGCTCGCGATGCGGGCTATGAAGGAGGAGCTGCGCCAAGCCGAGAAATCGTGGGCGGCAAGCCTTTTCTTATGCGCCGCCGTTTATGGATGCAAGCACGCCAATTTGAGCGGCAAAGGAGTTCGGAGGATCCTTATATGGACTTGGCTGCGAAAAGGGCCGACGCTGTTAAGCACTTCCGGAGCTGGGGATCACGAGGTGGAAGAGTTATATTGACTCAATTCCACAGTCCGGATCGCCTTCTTCCGCTGTCGGACAAGTTGGCCGAATGGGCCGAATCAATAGACCGTCCGGCTGGCTATGATCGACATCGCGGGCCTATGTGTGGCCAGAGAGGTCCAAGGCGACGAGCTACTTCGCCCATCGCAGCAGTTCCTTTGGGCGGTGCCGCATATCAAGGAGATGAAACGGTCGGCCGCATCGAGGGCACGCGGATGGCTTTGGCCCGTAAAGGCGCAGTTGTCCGGAGATGGATGCCACCACCGCTGTCGCCAGGTTCGATGGAAATCGCTTCCGCCGAGCATTATTTCGGGAAGTGATGCGTGGCGCTCGAATAATAGAGTCGCAGTGCTCAAAGAATGTAATGTTCAGTTGAACGCGTTGACTTGTAAATCAATGATTATAGTATGAATGCTTTTTATACTTGTGCTTCCAAGTAGTAAAACTTCTCCTACATGGCCGTTTGCGTATACTTGTGCATAACCTGAAAGATGCAGTCTTCGGTTTCAGCCCCCTTGCACAAAGTGCTGGGGTGTTCGCAAAGTAGCGCTTTTTCACACTTAATCCGACATCTCGGTCCTTTTATAAGGAGGTGGTAGCGTAGCGAACGAGGAAATCCGGACTATGGTGCTTTATTTCTTTCACTTAGCCAATGGAGCTCGAGGGTGGGGCTACGATATAGCCCCTAATGACACCGCACATCTCCGGATTCGGGTGCGATGTGCTCGACCGAAGTGGCCCTTTCACAAAGGGAATTCTAAACATTCCGGTAGTCGATCAAGTGGTCGACCACTCTCGCTATATCATGACAAATCCGCCGCTTTCATCGAGGTGCTCGCCAAATTAACCGGGGCACAATCGCAGAGTTCTCCGGTGCCGTTAGCCGGGTGATACGGAACGTAAGGCAGCAAAACACGGAGCCGCAAACCCAACATTTGACCAAAGACATGATACGGAGCTGATGCATATAATGCCCAACTTGAGACGCCGAACACTCCAAGGTGTTCGGACTTTTATGATAACGGCAGAATTATGCCCTAAGCCCCTTGTGTCCGTGCACGGGCATTGTCTTCGACGCGCCGATGCTAAGGCCAGTTCGCCTTTGGCTATAGGAAGAAGCCAGGAGAGTTAACAACAAAAGACATTGATAAAAAGGTCTCACGAGGGTCTTAATCAAAAGAATCCTTGCGACGGGTCCCTATCGCACGCTCTGCGCTTTGGTTCCGCTATACCGTTATCCTCGACGGGTACGCACGTTGTTCATCTGTAGAAAGAGAGGAACACTTTAGTTTTAGAAACAGTTCGTGCGAAAATAATTGCAAAAGAATAAGTGTAAATAAGTAAAGCTAGGTTTATATGAAACCGCGGTTAGTTGTGCGCGCAACCCCTTGTGAGAGGGTATGCGGCTGGGGGGCCCCTAGCCTACTGAGTCAGGATTCGTCTATCCGAGTCCGGGGTCTTTGAATGACCCTCGCACTGAAATGGTGCCATGTGGACCGGCATCTTATGTAAGAGACGCGAATGCGGTATGGCGTTGAAGCGACAAAAGCCTTTCGTCCCAATAGTGCTTGATATTCACTTTTAAACGGACGATATGGAAAATTAACTTTTCGCCGAAAATTGTTCGCCAATTCAACACGACTTCTAGTAATATCGAGCCTGCACTTGGCGAAGGGCCTGGCGCGAACTCCTTTGAAGGAAGTGCGGCTGTGTTTAATTTTGGTAGGGTCTATCCCCATCCGTCGGATTGTGTTTGAGTATAGCAGGTTTAAGTCACTGCCTCCGTCCATTAGGACGTTTGTGAATTGCAATCTGTCTATTACCGGATTCAATATCAGGGGAGTCCGTCCCGCAGTTCGAACACTTCTGGAGTAGTCCAGGTGGTCGAAAGTGATTGGTTTTGATATCCAATCTCTACGGTCTGCTGGGTTGGACCGTGCGAGGCTCTTTTAGAAAGTGCCGCTTATTTTTTCGTGTCCTCACATAAAGTGAGTTTATCGCTTTGACCCCTTGTGGGAAAGTCTTTTGTTTTCCGGTGTTCTCTCGTCAAGGGGCTTATCTTCTTCGCTGACGCGCCGAGCCCCTTGTGTTCGGGCGCTTAATCGGCGGACTATTTGAAAACCCAACAATCCTTGTGGGTGTGATTTATGGCCTTCCGGGTACTGTGGATTTGACATATCCCACCCGTAATTTTTGTAGGTTAGACACTCGTCATTGCCGTCCTTGAGGGGTTGAGCTTTATTATTCGCCGTGAGCTTTTAAATCCGGCTGACCGCCGTGTTTTGGGCTTTTTTTCTTTATTCCGGCTGCTTTTTTCGCTACCGTGATTTCCCATTTCCATCTCTTATCTCGATGTACTTGGGTCATTGGTGTCAGATCTTGCCAGCCACCTATCCTCTCCGCATGTAAGTTGGTCATGAGGCTTGTTAAGGCGGTCATTGTCCTCGGTTTTCTCGACCGAGGTGTCTGGCGAGCCATTCGTCTCTTGACATTGTGCTTAAAAGCTGCTAAGGCTTCGCGTCCGGACAACCAACTATTTGGTTCTTTTTGATAAGGAACCTGCTCTGCACTTCCGCACGACTCTCCGGCTCTTGAGTTATGTGACTTAGGTCATCTCAGATCCGGAGGCCGGACATAAGTCCCTTGAAACTTTGCTCTAAACGCTTCCTCGAGCTCTTCTCAACTTCCAACAAGTGTTTTCGGGAGGCCTTGAGCCAATGACGGCTGGCCCTTTGAGCTTGAGGGTAGATATTTTATGGCGTGGAGATCGCCTCCTCCGCCATATGTATATGCAATATATAGTCTTCTATCCGCACTCTGTGGTCCGTTGTTCCATCGATGCTTCTATGTTTATGGGTTTAAACCTGCTGGGAATTATGCTCCAAAGACTCGCCGGTGAAGCATAGTGGGTGTGCGGCGCGCCAGATTTGTATCGTCAGTTGTCGCTGCCGGACACTTGATGTGTTCCTTTACTTATTGGGGCTGTCTTTTTGGGTCCAGATGGACTGGCTGGGCCATTGACGGTGGGGCTTCATGGCCTCCTCGTCGACTCGGGAGCAGCTGCCGGGTAGCTCTTCGATCGGTGGCCGTTGCCGTGTTTATCTGGGTCTTGAGTACTTTGCTCCATCTTATTCGGAGCGCGCCTTCCGCTGTGTTGAGCCTGCTTTTCTTTCAGCTTCTTGTCAGAGCGATGAGCCTGCGCTTGAAAAGCTCTTATTCGACGGGCTCTTCGAGTTCGCTGTCGTTGGGGCTTGTTTCGCCTTCGGAGGGAGGTATATAGTTGTGATCCTCGACCTTTTCCTCCGCCGCCTTTCATGAGGGCTTGCTTCAAGGCCCTCCTGCGCTGAGTCTTGCAGGGGATCGCCTTCGCACTCTCCCGAGTGTTATTGTCTCCGTGCGGATTCTCCATTCTTGTTATGGCGGATTTAGAGCGGCGCCACGACGCCGGGCGCTTAGGCTGCTTCTTCAAAGAATCTTCCTCCGCTGCTTTTTCGCCATCCCTTCTTTTGGGGTATCCACTATGTAGACGTCAGATGACGAGGTGGCCTTCCAAAGGTCCCGTGGGCGCTGGTCTCGATCGCTCTCCGCATCATCGCCCATAGCGCCGATGTCCTCGAGTCGTAGTCCGCATGTCGGTTAGATCTCGACGCTGGCTATAAAGTGGGTGGTGGTGGGCTCAATTTCTTCGTCGTCCAATTCCAACCGCCCCGCCATAGTCCAGCCAGATTCTCCCGATAGCGAGAGATGCTTCGAGAATTCAGGATATCGCCAAAAGGTGAGTGTTGAAAGATGTCCGCGCGGTGAATTCCATAACCGCGCCCGGCGTCTCGGATCATGAGTTTCGCAGGGACGAGATTGGTATTCGCCCATCGTCAGAGATGTTGAAGCCCCTGTGCGGCGCGCTTCATCCACCGCCCTTGTCATATGCATCGGCCCGCTAGTAGCCGGAGCGGATTCGAAAAGGGCCTCCAAAGCACCGTCCGGCGCGAGCTAGATCATGCCCATCGACACAAGGCGGGCGGCGGCTGGTCGTGGCTCGAGTCCGTCAAGATCAAGTCTCCGCGGTCATCGGCCGTGAAGTTCAAGCTTCCGAATCGACTCGACGGCCAGGGGCGAAGCTTCGATCTGCTCGGATGGCTAAGAGAATTGCCCGCAGCAAAGCCGCCGAATACGAAGATCTGTCCGGGAGAAAAGTCTCACCGACAGCGTTGATGGTTGAAGATGCCATCGAGCCTATCGGTGACGACACACGCAGGAACTCTCAATGAAAGCACCAATGTCGGTGTCAAACCGCGGATCTCGGTAGGGGGTCCCGAATCTCAAGCGCCTAGGCGGATGGTAACAGGAGACGAGGGACACAATGTTTTTACCTGTGTTCAGCCCTCTCGATGGAGGTAATACCTACATCCCGCTTGATTAATATTGATGATATGGGTAGTACAAGAGTAGATCTACCACGAGATCAAGGAGGCTAAACCCTAGAAGCTAGCCTATGGTATGATTGTTGAGATGTATGTTGTCCTATGGATTCAAGGCCCTCCGGTTTATATAGACACCGGAGAGGCTAGGGTTACACAGTAGTCGGGTTACAATGGTAGGTGATCTACATATCCAGATTGCCAAGCTTGCCTTCCACGCCAAGGAAAGTACCTTGGGACACGAGCCGAGTCTTCAATCTTCTATCTTCGTAGTCCGGGAGTCCGCGGATATTGATAGTCCGCCGTCCGGACACCCCTAGTCCAGACCCTCACCACGCTCCCCAACAAAGGGCATCATGAGCTAGGTCTATTGCGTAGATTCTATGCACGAGTAGAACACAAGTAGTTGTGGGCGTTGGTTTGTTCAATATGCTTACCATTACTAGTCTTATCTTGATTTGGCTGCATCGTGGGATGAAGCGGCCCGGACCGACCTTACACGTACGCTTACGTGAGACAGGTTCCACCGACTGACATGCATTTGTTGCATAAGGTGGCTAGCGGGTGATAGCCTCTCCCACTTTAGTCGGATCGAATTCGATGAAAAGGGTCCTTATGAAGGGTAAATAGCAATTGGCATATCACCGTTGTAGCTTTTGCGTAGGTAAGAAACGTTCTTGCTAGAAACTCATAGCAGCCACGTAAAACAAGCAACAACAATTAGAGGACGGCTAACTTGTTTTTGCAGGGTATGCTATGTGATGTGATATGGCCAAAAGAATGTGATGAATGATATATGTGATGTATGAGATTGATCATGTTCTTGTAATAGGAATCACGACTTGCATGTCGATGAGTATGACAACCGGCAGGAGCCATAGGAGTTGTCTTAATTTATTGTATGACCTGCATGTCATTGAAAACGCCATGTAATTACTTTACTTTATTGCTAACCGTTAGCCATAGTAGTAGAAGTAATAGTTGGCGAGACAACTTCATGAAGACACGATGATGGAGATCATGATGATGGAGATCATGGTGTCATGCCGGTAACGAAGGTGATCATGCCGCGCCTCAAAGATGAAGATCAAAGGCGCGAGATGATATTGGCCATATCATGTCACTCTATGATTTGCATGTGATGTTTTTCATGTCTACATCTTATTTGCTTAGAACGATGGTAGCATAAATAAGATGATCCCTCGCTAAAATTTCAAGAAAGTGGTCCCCCTAACTGTGCACCGTTGCGAAGGTTCGTTGTTTCGAAGCACCACGTGATGATCGGATGTGATAGATTCTAACATTCGAATACAACGGGTGTAAGCCAGATTTACACAAGCAAAACACTTAGGTTGACTTGATGAGCCTAGCATGTACAGACTTGGCCTCGGAACACAAGAGACCGAAAGGTCGAACATGAGTCGTATAGCAGATACGATCAACATGAAGATGTTCACCGATGATGACTAGTCCGTCTCACGTGATGATCGGACACGGCCTAGTTGACTTGGATCATGTATCACTTAGATGACTAGAGGGATGTCCATCTGAGTGGGAGTTCATTAAATTAGATGAACTTAATTATCATGAACATAGTCAAAAAGGTCTTTGCAAATTATGTCGTAACTTGCGCTTTAGTTCTACTGTTTTAGATATGTCCCTAGAGAAAATTTAGTTGAAAGATGATAGTAGCAATTATGCGGACTAGGTCCGTAAACTGAGGATTGTCCTCATTGCTACGCAGAAGGCTTATGTCCTTAATGCACCGCTCGGTGTGTGAACCTCGAACATCGCTCGTGGATGTTGCGTAACATCCGACATACACGTTTTGATGACTACTTGATAGTTCAAGAATGTTAAATGGTTTAGAATTGAGGCGTCAAGACGATTTTGAAACGCCACTAACATATGAGATGTTCAAAGGGCTGAAATTGGAATTTCAGGCTCGTGCCCATGTCAAGAGGTATGAGACCAATGACGAGTTTCTTAAGCCTGCAAACTAAGGGAGAAAAGCTCAATCGTTGAGCATGTGCTCAGATTGTCTGAGTACTACAATCACTTGAATCGAGTGGGAGTTAATCTTCCTTAAGAGATAGTGATGGTTCTCCAAAGTCAATGCCACCAAGCTACTAGAGTTTCGTGATGAACTATAACATATCAGGGATAGATATGATGATCCTTGAGATATTCGCGATGTTTGACACCGCGAAAGTAGAAATCAAGAAGGAGCATCAATTGTTGATGGTTAGTGAAACCACTAGTTTCAAGAAGGGCAAGGGCAAGAAGGATACTTCATGAAACGGCAAAATCGCTTGTCGCCTAGTGAAGAAACCCAAAGTTTGAACCCACACCCGAGACTAAGTGCTTCAGAATGAGGGAACGATCATCAAGCGTAACTACCCTAGATACTTGGTAGATGAGAAGGCCGGCAAGGTCGATGTATATATTGATATACATTATATTAATGTGTACTTTACTAGTACTCCTAGTAGCACCAGGGTAATAGATACTGGCTCGGTTGCTAAGTGTTAGTAACTCAAAATAAAAGGCTACGAAATAAACGGAGACTAGCTGAAGGCGAGGTGACGATATATGTTGGAAGTATTTCCAAGGTTGATGTTATAAAACATCGCACGCTCCCTCTACCATCGGGATTGGTGTTAAACCAAAATAATTGTTATTTGGTGTTTGCGTTGAGCATAGACATGATTGGATTATGTTTATCGCAATACAGTTGTTCATTTAAGGAGAATAATGGTTACTCTATTTATTTGAATAATACCTTCAATGGTCTTGCACCTAAAATGAATGGTTTATTGAATATCGATAGTAGTGATACACATGTTCATGCCAAAAGATATAAGGTAGTAATGATAGTACCACCTACTTGTGGCACTGCTATTTGAGTCATATTGGTATAAAACGCATGAAGAAGCTCCATGTTGATGGATCTTTTGGACTCACTCGTTTTTTGAAAAGTTTGAGACATGCGAACCATGTCTATTAGTATGTACGCATGAAGAAACTCCATGCAGATGGATCATTTGGACTCACTTGATTTTGAATCACTTGAGACATGCAAATCATACAACATGGGCAAGATGACCTAAAAGCCTCGCTTTCAAAGAAGATGGAACAAGAAAGCAACTTGTTGGAAGTAATACATTTTGATGTGTGCAATCCAATGAGTGCCGAGGCACGCAAAGTGGATATCGTTATGTTCTTACTTCACAGATGATTTTAGTAGATGCTGAGTACATTTACTTGATGAAACACAAGTCTGAATTACTGAAAGGTTCAAGTAATTTCAGAGTGAAGTTGAAGATCGTCGTGACAAGAGGATAAAATGTCTATGATATGATTATAGAGATGAGTATCTGAGTTATGAGTTTGGTATACAATTAAGACATTGTGGAAATTGTTTCACAACTAATACCGCCTGGAACACCATAGTGTGATGGTGTCCGAACATCATAGCTGCACTCTATTGGATATGGTGCATACCATGATGTCTCTTATCGAATTACCACTATCGTTTATGGGTTAGGCATTAGAGATAACCGCATTCACTTCAAATAGGGCACCGCGTAATTCCGTTGAGATGGCAGCGTATGAACTATGGTTTAGAGAAACCTAAGCTGCATTTCTTAAAAGTTTGGGGCTGCGAAGCTTATGTGGAAAAGTTTTAGCCTGATAAGCTCAAACCCAAAGCGGATAAATGCATCTTCATAGGACACCCAAAATAGTTGGGTATACCTCCTATTTCAGATCCGGAAGCAAAATTGATTGTTTCTAGAAACGGGTCCTTTCTCGAGGAAAAGTTTCTCTTGAAAGAATTGAGTGGGAGGATGGTGGAGACTTGATGAGGTTATTGAACCATCACTTCAACCAATCTGTAGCAGGGCACATGAAGTTGTTCCTGTGGCGCCTACACCAGTTGAAGTGGAAGTTGATGATAGTGATCATGAAACTTCGGATCAAGTCACTACCAAACCTCGTAGGTCGACAAGGACACGTACTGCTTCGGAGTGGTACGGTAATCCTGTCTTGGAGGTCATGTTGCTAGACAACAATGAACCTATGAGCTGTGCAGAAGCGATGGTGGGCCCGGATTCCGAAAAATGGCTCGAGGCCGTAAAATCCGAGAGAGGATCCATGTATAAAACAAAGTGTAGACTTTGGAAGAACTACTTGATGGTCGTAAGGCTGTTGGGTAGAGATGGATTTTAAAAGGGAAGACGGACAATGATGGTAAGTGTCACCATTAAGAAAGCTCGACTTGTCGCTAAGATGTTTTCCGACAAGTTCAAGGAGTTGACTACGATGAGACTTTCTCACTCGTAGTGATGCTAAGAGTTTGTTGAAATTATATTAGCAGTTCCTGCATTATTTATGAAATCTTGCAGATAGGATGTCAAAACATTGTTTCCTCAATGATTTTCTTGAGGAAATGTTGTATGTGATACAACCAGAATGTTTTGTCAATCCTAAAAGATGCTAACAAGTATGCAAAGCTCTAGCAATCCTTCTAAGGACTGGAGTAAGCATCTCGGAGTTGGGATATACGCTTTGATGAGATGATAAAAGATTTTGGGTTTATACAAATTTTATGAGAAACTTGTATTTCCAAAGAAGTGAGTGGGAGCACTATAGCATTTCTGATGAGTATATGTTGTTGACATATTTTTGATCAGAAATGATGTAGAATTTCTAGAAAGCATATAGGGTTATTTCAAAAGTGTTTTTCAATGGAAAACCTGGATTAAGCCACTTGAACATTGAGCATCAAGATCTATAAGGATAGATCAAAATCGCTTGATAGTACTTTCAAATGAGTACACACCGTGACAAGATTTTGAAGGAGTTCAAAATAGATCGGCAAAGAAGGAGTTCTTGCCTGTGTTATAAGGTGTGAGTATTGAGTAAGACTCAAGACCTGACCACGGCATAAGAGAAAGAAAGGACGAAGGTCGTCCCCTATGCTTTAGACGTAGGCTCCACAGTATGATATGTTGTGTACCGCACCTAAAGTGTGCCTTGCCATGAGTCACTCAAGGGGTACAAGTGTGATCCAGGAATGGATCACAGGACAGCGGCCAAGGTTATCTTTAGTAACTAGTGGACTAAGGAATTTTCTCGATTATGGAGGTGGTAAAAGAGTTTGTCGTAAAGGGTTACGCCGATGCAAACTGACACTACTCGATGACTCGAGTAGTAGACCGGATTCAGATAGTAGAGCGCTTATTTGAATAGTTCCAAATAACGCATACGATCCGAAAGATTCGGACCCGCTGACTAATAACTCTCTCACAAGCTTAGATATGATCAAACCCAATGGGTGTTGATTCATTACAATCACATAGTGATGTGAACTAGATTATTGACTCTAGTGCAAGTGGGAGATCGATGGAAATATGCCCTAGAGGCAATAATAAAATGGTTATTATTATATTTCCTTGTTCATGATAATTGTCTATTATTCATGCTATAATTGTATTAATCGGAAAACGTAATACATGTGTGAATACATAGACCACAACATGTCCCTAGTGAGCCTCTAGTCGACTAGCTCGTTAATCAATAAATGGTTATGGTTTCTAACCATGGACATTGGATGTCATTGATAACGGATCACATCATTAGGAGAATGATGTGATGGACAAGACCCAATCCTAAGCATAGCACAGATCGTAGTTCGCTTGCTAAAAGCTTTTCTAATGTCAAGTATCATTTCCTTAGACCATGAGATTGTGCAACTCCCTGATACCGTAGGAATGCTTTGGGTGTGCCAAATGTCACAACATAACCGGGTGGCTATAAAGGTGCACTAGGTGTATCTCCGAAAGTGTCTCTGGGTTGGCACGAATCGAGATCGGATTTGTCACTCCGTGACGGAGAGGTGTCTCGCCCACTCGGTAATGCATCATCATAATGAGCTCAATGTGACTAAGTAGTTAGTCACGGATCATGCATTACGGAACGAGTAAAGTGATTTTGCCAGAACGAGATTGAACGAGGTATTGGGATACCGACGATCGAATCTCGGGCAAGTAACGTACCGATTGACAAAGGGAATTGTATGCGGGGTTGCTTGAATCCTTGACATCGTGGTTCATCCGATGAGATCATCGTGGAACATGTGGGAGCCAACATGGGTATCCAGATCCTGCTGTTGGTTATTGGCCAGAGAGCTGTCTCGGTCATGTCTGCATGATTCCCGAACCCGTAGGGTCTACACACTTAAAGTTCGGTGAAGCTAGAGTTGTTATGGGAAGTAGTGTGCAGTTACCGACTGTTGTTCGGAGTCCCGTATGAGATCCCGGACGTCACGAGGAGTTCCGGAATGGTCCGGATGTAGGATCGAAAGTATGTCTAGAGGGGGGGTGATTAGACTACTTGTCAATATAAAAATTCTGCCTTTTGACAAAGAACAGTTTTTGGCAGATTCACAATTATGATCAAGTCAAGTATCACCCTACACATGCAATTCTAGAGTATAGGCAGCGGAAAGTAAATTGCACACGTAGTAAAGAGAGGTGGAGAAGAGCAAACGCAATTTTGGAGACGCGGTGATTTTTCTCGTGGTTCCAATAGGTGGTGCTATCGCACTTCCACGTTGATGGAGACTTCAACCCACGGAGGGTAACGGCTGCGAGAGTCCACGGAGGGCTCCACCCACGAAGGGTCCACGAAGAAGCAACCTTGTCTATTCCATCATGGCTCACGCCCACGGAGGGCTAGCCTTACTCGGGTAGATCTTCACGAAGTAGGCGATCTCCTTGCTTCTTACAAACTTCTTGGTTCAACTCCACATCTCGATGACGGAGGCTCCCAAGCGACACCTAACCAATCTAGGAGGCACCACCTCCAAAAGGTAATAGATGTTGTAGATGATGATGAACTCCTTGCTCTTGTGCTTCAAATGATAATCTCCCCAACACTCAATTCTCCTCACCGATTTGGCTGTGGTGGAAGAAAGGATTGAGTGGAAAGCAACTTGGGAAGGCTAGAGATCAAGCTTCATATGGTGGGAGTGGAGCAACTTGATCTCAACACAAGGCTAGGTAGTTCTCTTCTCGTAAATGTAAGGTAGGAGTGGTAGTTCTTTTCGATGGCTCTCCATGAATGAAGAGGGGTGGAGGGGTATTTATAGCCTCCACACAAAATCCAACCGCTACACACATTTGAGCAATCTCGGTGGGACCGAAGGGACAACTCGGTGAGACCGATAGTTCAAATAATGTGAACGTTGGGATTTTCGTGGGACCGAAAATACAATCTTGCTAGTCCGATTCAGGCAATGACAAGAGCATGCCAATTTCGGTGGGACCGACTTCATCATCTCGGTGACACCGATTTGATGATGTAGGTTACGTAAGCTTGGCAACTCAAGTTTCGTGAGACCGAGTTCAATCGTAAAATCCGAGTTTTCTAGGGTTTGGCTTATGGCTGAGGTGGTTCATCTCGGTGTGACTGAAGTTTGGAATATCGGTGGGACCGAGACTACTTATGAGTGTATATGGTAGTGAAAGTTGCCGATAGTTTAGGAGATGTATCACTAAGCACTTGAGCAACCAGATCATCATCATAACCTCATCCCCTTTAATAGTATTGGCTTTTCCTATGGACTCAATGTGATCTTGGATCACTAAACCAAAATGGAGTCTTGAGCTTTTGCCAATGCTTGCCTTAGCATTTTGAGGGGTCCACTTCTTGGGTCCTTGCCATACCCATATCAATCGAACTCTCTCAAATGATTCTCAAGTAACTATTAGTTCAATGATATATATGTTGTTATTAATTACCAAAACCACTCGGGATTAGTTGCACTTTCAATCTCCCCTTTTGGTAATTGATGACAACATATAGATCAAAGCTTCGACAAAGAATATAATCAATGAATAATATCGTCGCTTTGAGAAGTATGTGATAAGCAAGAGCTCCCCTAAATTTTTGCATTATTTGAGATTTATGCTTGAATGCAAATGCACAATCGATTAGGATCATGGGTCACTCTTCCATGTCACATACATCTTGGTGGAGCGCACAAAATGATAAGAATGAACAAAGATGCACCCAATCACCAAGACATGAGTAAATGGTCATACAAGATAGGAATAGCATATGATAAGCATTAAGCACACATTAAAGCATAGTACTACCAAGCACTCATTAAGGTAGAATCAAACGAGTATCAAACACAATCAATGTCTCGAAAACCAAACGTATCTCAAAGAAACCGCAAAAGAACGAAAGAGCAAAAGCGCAAAGATAACAAAGACTCTCTCTCGAAGTCCTATGATCTATACAATTTCTCCCCTTTGGCAACAAGTTACCAAAAGTTCGAAGAGCATAGAGCTAAGCATCACCGTGGACTCACTTTGGCGGCTCCTGGGCCTGGGTTGATGTCGGAGTGGATATGACAAGATCGGGCGAAGACTTGGTGATGTCTCTGGCCGGAGGAGTGGTCACCGAGCTGGAGTTGGAGTAATCGCTGAACTGTGGAGGTGCCAAGTCTGTAGTCCTAGTGTCTGCCATCGAATAGCGGTGATCGGGTCCTTTGGGAACCGGAGCAGTCTGTTGCTGAGAATCCTGGACTAAGTCATCCTGCAACTCACGCATAAGCTCTTTCCTTCTCCTGCTTTGCTTCCTCAATGTCTGCCTTGAGCTTGTTGACGGTGTTGGGGAACGTAGTAATTTCAAAAAATTTCCTACGCACACGCAAGATCATGGTGATGCATAGCAACGAGAGGGGAGAGTGTTGTCTACGCACTCTCGAGACCAAGCGGAAGCAATCACAACATAGAGGAAGTAGTTATACGCTCTCCTCGCGACACGACCGATCCCGACGTTACATCGGCGCCCAGTTCTTGACACACGACAGCTCGATGACGCCCCTCGATCCGATCCAGCCGAGTGTCGAGGGAGAGTTCCACAAGACGACGGCAGGACGATCTTGATGTTTCACGGCAGCAGGCTTCGCCTTAAGCTTCGCGACGGTATGACCGAGGTGGAATATGGTGGAGGGGGCACCGACACGGCTAAGGAACGATCCGTAGATCAAACTTGTGTGTCCTAGGGTGCCCCCTGCCTCGTGATATAAAGGAGGGAGGGGAAGGTGCGGCCGGCCCAGAGGGCGTTGCCGGAGGAGTCCTACTCCCACCGAGTAGGACTCCCCCTTCCTAGTTGGAGAGGATTGGGGAGGGGAAGAGGGAAAGGGGGCCTCCTTGTCCTATTCGACTGGGGGGAGGAGGCGCGCCACCCCCGGCGGCCCCTCCTCTTCTCCCTCGAGGCCCACTAAGGCCCATTTAGTTCCCGGGGTTCCGTAACCTCCTGACTCCATAAATTCCCGCTTTCACCAGAACCATTCAACTCCAAATATAGGCTTCCAATATATCAATCTTTATGTCTCGACCATTTCGAGACTCCTCGTCATGTCCGTGATCACATCCGGACTCAACTTCTTCGTACATCAAAATACATAAACTCATAATAACCGCCATCGAAACCTTAAGCTGCATGGACCCTACGGTTCGAGAACAATGTAGACATGACCGAGACATGTCTCCGGTCAATAACCAATAGCGGACCGGATGCCCATATTGGTTCCTACATATTCTACGAAGATCTTTATCGGTCGATCGCATAACAACATACGTTGTTCCCTTTGTCATCGGTATGTTACTTGCCCGAGATTCGATCGTCGGTATCCAATACCTAGTTCAATCTCGCTACGCAAGTCTCTTTACTCGCTCCGTAATACATCATCTCACAGCTAACTCATTAGTTGTAATGCTTGCAAGGCTTCAGTGATGTGTATTACCGAGAGGGCCCAGAGATACCTCTCCGACAATCGGAGTGACAAAACCTAATCTCAAATACGCCAACCCAACATTTGCCTTTGGAGACACCGTAGTACTCCTTTATAATCACCCAGCATACGTTGGACGCTTGGTAGCACCCAAAGTGTTCCTCCGTAAACGGAGTTGCATAATCTCATAGTTACAGGAACATGTATAAGTCATGAATAAAAGCAGAGCAACATACTAAACGATCGTGTGCTAAGCTAATGGAATGGGTCATGTCAATCGATCATTCTACTAATGATGTGACCTTGTTAATCAAATAACAACTCTTTGTTCATGGTCGAAACATAACCATCTTTGATTAACAAGCTAGTCTAGTAGAGGCATACTAGTGACATAATGTTTTGTCTATGCATTCACACATGTATCATGTTTCCGGTTAATACAATTCTAGCATGAATGATAAACATTTATCATGAAATAAGGAAATAAATAATAACTTTATTATTGCCTCTAGGCATATTTCCTCCTTCAGCCTCCCACTTGCACTAGAGTCAATAATCTAGATTACATAGTAATGATCCTAACACCCATGGAGTCTTGGTGCTGATCATGTTTTGCTCGTGGAAGAGGCTTAGTCAACGGGTCCGCAACATTCAGATCCGTATGTATCTTGCAAATCTCTATGTCTCCCACCGACTAAGTCCCGGATGGAATTGAAGCGCCTCTTGATGTGCTTGGTCCTCTTGTGAAATCTGGATTCCTTTGCTAAGGCAATTGCTCCAAGATTGTCACGAAGATTTTCATTGACCCGATGCACTAGGTATGACACCTAGATCGGATATGAACTCCTTCATCCGCACTCCTTCATTAGCTCGCTCAAGCTGCTATGTACTCCGCTTCACATGTAGATCCCGCCACGACGCTTTGTTTAGAACTCGCACTAACCGACAGCTCCTCCGCTTAGTGTAAATACGATCCGTCCGCGATTTAGAATCATCCGGATCGCTGTCAAAGCTTGCATCAAAGTAACTGCCATTTATGAGCTCTTTGTCACCTCCATATACGAGAAACATATCCTTAGTCCTTTTCGTATTTCAGATGTTCTTGACCGCTGTCAAAGGATCCACTCGATTACTTTGGTACCTCCTCGCTAGGCTTATAGCAAGGCACACATCAGTCTGGTACATAGCATTGCATACATGATAGAGCCTATGGTCAAGCATAGGAACATCTTTTATTTTCTCTATCTTCGCATTGGTCGGGCATTGAGTCTTACTCAACTTCACACCTTGTAACACGTGCAAGAACCCTTTCTTTGCTTGATCCATTTTGAACTTCTTCAAAATTTTGTCAAGGTATGTGCTTTGTGAAAGTCCAATTAAGCGCCTTGATCTATCTCTATAGATCTTAATGCCCAATATGTAAGCAGCTTCACCGAGGTCTTTCATTGAAAAACTCTTATTCAAGTATCCCTTTATGCTATCCAGAATTCTATATCATTTCCGATCAGCAATATGTCATCTACATATAATATCGTAAATGCTACAGAGCTCCCACTCACTTTCTTGTAAATACAAAGCTTCTCCAAAAGTCTCAGATAAACCCAAATGCTTTGATCACACTATCAAAGCGCTTATTCCAACTCCGAGATGCTTGCACCAGTCCATAGATGGATCGCCGGAGCTTGCACACTTTGTTAGCTCCTTTGGATCGATAAAACCTTCTCGTTGCATCATATACAACTCTTCTTCCGTAAATCCATTCAGAATGCGCTTTACATCCATTTGCCAAATTTCATAATCATAAAATGCGCAATTGCTAACATGATTCGACAGACTTAAGCATCGCCACGGGTGAGAAGGTCTCATCGTAGTCAATCCCTTGAACTTGTCGAAACCCTTTGCATAAGTCGAGCTTTGTAGACAAGAATATTACCGTCGGCCGGCCTTCTTCTTGAAGATCCACTTGTTTTCTATTGCTTGCCTACCTCGGCAAGTCAACCAAAGTCCATACTTTGTTTTCATACATGGATCCCATCTCGATTTCATGGCCTCAAGCCATTTTATGAATCTGGGCTCACCATCGCTTCTTCATAGTTCATAGGTTCATCATGATCTAGTAGCATGATTTCCGTAACAGGATTACCGCATCACTCGTGCGGATCTTACTCGTTGATCTACGAGGTTCTGCAGTAACTTGATCTCAAGTTTCATGATCAACATCATCAACTTCCTCACTACTTGGTGTAGATGTCTCGTAAACCGTTTCGTGGCAAACTACTTTCAAGTAAGGGAGAAGGTACAATTACCTCATCAAGTTCTACTTTCCTCCCACTCACTTCTTTCGAGAGAAACTCCTTCTAGAAAGGATCCATTCTTAGCAACGAATGTCTTGCCCTCGGATCTGTGATAGAAGGTGTACCCAACTGCCTCCTTTGGGTATCCTATGAAGACACATTCGATTTGGGTTCGAGCTTATCAGTTGAAGCATTTTCACATAAGCATCGCATCCCCAAACTTTAAGAAACGACAACTTTGGTTTCTTGCCAAACCACAGTTCATAAGGTGTCGCTTCAACGGATTTCGACGGTGTTCTATTCAGGTGAATGCGGCCGCCTCTAGAGCATAACCCCAAAACGATAGCGGTAAATCAGAAGAGACATCATAGATCGCACCATATCTAGTAAAGTGCGACATGACGCTCGACACACCATTACGCTGTGGTGTTCCGGTGGCGGAGTTGCTAAACTATTCCGCATTGTTTCAAATGTAGACCAAACTCAGAACTCAAATATTCACCTCCACGATCGATCGAGAAATTTAATTTTCTTGTTACGATGATTTTCAACTTCACTCAAATTCTTTGAACTTTTCAAATGTTTCAGACTTATGTTTCATTAAGTAGATATACCCATATCTCGCTTAAGTCATCCGTGAAGGTGAGAAAATAACGATATCCGCCACGAGCCTCAACATTCATTGACCACATACATCCGTATGTATGATTTCCAACAAATCTATTGCTCTCTCCATAGTACCGAGAACGGGTTCTAGTCATCTTGCCCATGAGGCACGGTTCATAAGTGCCAAGTGATTCATAATCAAGTGACTCCAAAAGTCCATCAAGATGGAGTTTCTTCATGCGCTTTACATCGATATGACCTAAACGGCAAGCCACAAATAAGTTACACTATCATTATCAACTCTGCATCTTTTGGTTTCAACATTATGAATATGTGTATCACTACTATCGAGATTCATCAAAATAGACCACTCAAGGGTGCATGACCATAAAAGATATTACTCATATAAATAGAACAACCATTATTCTTTGATTTAAATGAATAACCGCCTCGCATCAAACAAGATCCAGATATAATGTTCATGCTCAACGCAGCACCAAATAACAATTATTTAGGTCTAAAACTAATCCCGAAGGTAGATGTAGAGGTAGCGTGTCGACCGCGATCACATCGACTTTGGAACCATTTCCCACGCGCATCGTCACCTCGCCCTTTGCCCGTGTTCGCTAATCCGTAGTCCCTTTGTTCACCTTGCCATCCTTCTTATCCGCCAAATACTTGGGGCAGTTCCGCTTCCAAAGGACTAGTCGCTTGCGAAGAGAAGCACTCGGCCAGCTTAGGTCCAGACTTGGGTTTTTCTCCGAGCAAAGAACTTGCTTGCTGTTCTTCTTGAAGTTCCTTCTTCTTCCCTTTGCCTTTCTTCTTGAAACTAGTGGTCTTATTGACCATCAACACTTGATGCTCCTTCTGATTTCTACCTCCGCAGCCTTTAGCATTGCGAAGAGCTCTGTATAGTCTTTACTAACCCTTGCATATTATAGTTCATCACGAAGCCTTTGTAGCTTGGTGGCGTGATTGAAGAATTCATCAATGACACAATCATCCGGAAGATTAACTCCCAATTGTGTCAAGTGATTGTAATACCCTGACATTTTGAGTATGTGCTCACTAATGTAACTATTCTCCTCCATCTTGCAGCTATAGAACTTATTGAGACTTCATATCTCTCAATCCGCATTCTGTTGAATATCAACTTCAACTCTCGAACATCTCATATGCTCCATGACGCTCAAAACGCCGTTGAAGTCCCGGTTCTAAGCCGTAGCATGGCACATCGAACTATAGAGTAGTCATCGCTTTGCTCGCCAGACGCTCTTAACGCCGTCGCCAGCATCAAGAAGCAGTTCGCACCCAGCGGTGCATCCAGACGAACTCTTCAGGCAAAGAATGAGGATAATCCTCGTTACGGACCCGATTCGTAATTGCTACCATCATCTTTCAACTTTGCTTTCTCAAGGAACGCATTAAAATTCAACGGAACAACAAAGACGAGCCATCTATCTACAATCAAACATAAACAAGCAAGATACTATCAGTACTAAGTTCATGATAAATTTAAGTTCAATTAATCATATTACTTAAGAACTCCCACTTAGAAAAACATCTCTAGTCATCTAAGTGATCACGTGATCCAAATCAACTAAACCATAACCGATCATCACGTGAAATGGAGTAGTTTTCAATGGTGAACATCTTATGTTGATCATATCTACTATATGATTCACGCCGACCTTTCGGTCTCCGTGTTCCGAGGCCATATCTCGCATATGCTAGGCTCGCCAAGTATAACCCGAGTATTCTCGCGGTGCAAAACTGGCTTGCACCCGCTGTAGATGGACGAGAGCTTATCACACCCGATCATCACGTGGTGTCCGGGCACGATTTAACTTTGGCAACGGTGCATACTGGGAGAACACTTCTTGATAATTTAGTGAGAGATCATCTTATAATGCTACCGCCAATCAAAGCAAGATAAGATGCATAAAGGATAAACATCACATGCAAATCAATATAAGTGATATGATATGGTCATCATCATCTTGTGCTTCGTGATCTTCATCTCCGCAGCACCACCATGATCACCATCGCCACCGGTGCGACACCTTGATCTCCATCGTAGCATCGTTGTCGCCTCGCCAATCTTATGCTTCTACGACTATCTCTACCGCTTAGTGATAAAGTAAAGCATTACAGTATGCATTGCATTGCATACAATAAAGCGACAACCATATGGCTCCAATTAGTTGCCGATAACTTCGGTTACAAAACATGATCATCTCATACAATAAAATATAGCATCACGCCTTGACCATATCACATCACAACATGCCCGCAAAAACAAGTTAGACGCCCTCTACTTTGTTGTTGCAAATTTTACGTGGCTGCTACGGGCTTATGCAAGAACCAGTCTCACCCACGCATCAAAACCACAACGATATTTCGTCAAATAGACTCCGTTTAACCTTCTCAAGGACCGGCGAGCCACACTCGGTTCAACTAAAGTGAGAGAGACAGCACCCACCAGTCACCTTTAAGCAACGAGTGCTCAGAGCGGTGAAACCAGTCTCGCAGAAGCGCACGCGTAATGTCGGTCCGGGCCGCTTCATCTCACAATACCGCTGAACCAAAGTATGACATGCTGGTAGGTAGTATGACTTGTATCGCCCACAACTCACTTGTGTTCTACTCTGCAAAACATCAAACCATAAAAACCTAGGCTCGGATGCCATGCTGGGGAACGAGTAATTTCAAAAAATTCCTACGCACACGCAAGATCATGGTGATGCATAGCAACGAGAGGGGAGAGTGTTGTCTACGCACCCTCGAGACCCGGCGAAGCGATCACAACATAGAGGAAGTAGTTGACGCTCTCCTCGCGATCCGACCGATCCCGACGCCCGTTACTCGGCGCCCGAGTTCTTGACACACGACAGCTCGATGACGCCCCTCAGACCGATCCAGCCGAGTGTCGAGGGAGAGTTCCACAAGACGACGGCGCAGGACGATCTTGATGTTTCACGGCGCAGGCTTCGCTTAAGCTTCATGACGATGCACGACCGAGGTGGAATATGGTGGAGGGGGCACCGACACGGCTAAGGAACGATCCGTAGATCAAACTTGTGTGTCCTAGGGTGCCCCCTGCCCTCAGTCAGATATAAAGGAGGGAGGGGGAAGGTGCGGCCGGCCTAGAGGGGCGGCGGAGGAGTCCTACTCCCACCGGAGTAGGACTCCCCTTCCTAGTTGGAGTAGGATTGGGGAGGGAAGAGGAAAGGGGGCGCCGCCTCCTTGTCCTATTCGGACTGGGGGAGAGGCGCGGCCACCTCTGGCCGGCCCCTCCTCTTCTCCCTCGAGGCCCACTAAGGCCCATTTAGTTCCCGGGGTTCCAGAACCTCCCTGATCTCTAGAATTCCCATTTTCACCCGAACCATTCCAACTCCAAATATAGGCTTCCAATATATCAATCTTTATGTCTCGACCATTTCGAGACTCCTCGTCATGTCCGTGATCACATCCGGACCAACTTCTTCGGTACATCAAAATACATAAACTCATAATAACCGCCATCGAAACCTTGCGTGCGGACCCTACGGTTCGAGAACAATGTAGACATGACCGAGACATGTCTCCGGTCAATAACCAATAGCGGACCTCGATGCCCATATTGGTTCCTACATATTCTACGAAGATCTTTATCGGTCAGATCCGCATAACAACATACGTTGTTCCTTTGTCATCGGTATGTTACTTGCCCGAGATTCGATCGTCGGTATCCAATACCTAGTTCAATCTCGTTACGCAAGTCTCTTTACTCGCTCCGTAATACATCATCTCACAGCTAACTCATTAGTTGTAATGCTTGCAAGGCTTCAATGATGTGTATTACCGAGAGGGCCCAAAGATACCTCTCCGACAATCGGAGTGACAAAACCTAATCTCAAATACGCCAACCCAACATTTGCCTTTGGAGACACCTGTAGTACTCCTTTATAATCACCCGATTACGCTGTGACGCTTGGTAGCACCCAAAGTGTTCCTCCGTAAACGGAGTTGCATAATCTCATAGTTACAGAACATGTATAAGTCATGAATAAAAGCAGTAGCAACATACTAAACGATCGTGTGCTAAGCTAATGGAATGGGTCATGTCAATCAGATCATTCTACTAATGATGTGACCTTGTTGATCAAATAACAACTCTTTGTTCATGGTCAGGAAACATAACCATCTTTGATTAACAAGCTAGTCTAGTAGAGGCATACTAGTGACATAATGTTTTTGTCTATGCATTCACACATGTATCATGTTTCCGGTTAATACAATTCTAGCATGAATGATAAACATTTATCATGAAATAAGGAAATAAATAATAACTTTATTATTGCCTCTAGGGCATATTTCCTTCAGACGGTCACTTGTACTTCAGTCAGCTTCACGTCCAGAGCGTGGATCTTGTCCTCAACAATCCTCTCTAAGCTCTCCTGAGACTGTACAATGCTGGCCAGGCGTTGTTCAATCCTTTGAGTAGCTTCAAGTATTTGCTCTCCGAAGCTCTTTGGTTTAGCTGCTGCTTTGCCGCCGCTTCCTTGTCACTTTGGCTTTCTTAGCAGCTTCGATCTTGGCTTGACCTTCAACAGATGTCGGATCCTCCTCATCCATCACAACAACATTGTCTTCATGCTCGGCTGCAACGGTAAATGTTCTCTATCCAACAAGAATGTGCCCGTGCCAAACTTGGCATTGATAAGCATCCGAATCATGGGCAAATCCACATGACCTTTTCTCGTCACCGCAATCCTCTTAATGGTCTCTACCATCAAGTCCATCACCTTGAAAGGTGCCTTTCATCAAGTATGTGCAGCATGTTGATAGAGTATCCTCCGATCATGCGATGATCTCCAGATTTGGGCATCAAGGTATGCCTCAAAATGGTATTAGTGGTAGGTAAGCCTCGCTCGAGATAGTAGATCGAGCCGAGCTTCCGATTCCCAAATCCTTTGCTGGAATCTCTTTGTACATGTTCTTCATGGATTCATGATTCTTCTTTGGAATCCCATATACATCAATATCATCTTCTCGTTGACCGAGCATTCTGAATTTCTGCCCATTCTTCAATGTAAGAAGAAAATCTTTGGCCTTCACCATCCACATAATCTTTCCATCGGGGTAGAAGTGAGCTGTGGCATAGAATTGCATTATCATCTCATCGCTCCAACCGGTCAATTTTCGACCTACAAAGTCTGCAACTCCACATGCAAGTGAAACTTTCATGCACATGTGGAAAGAAATCTCTGTGCTCTTATTTGTCAATGTACTTCCAAATAACATATCGGGTGTCTGCGACTATGGGCTTCTTGTCCATCAAGACGGTCTCATAGAAGTCCCGCTGCTCTCGTGTGAAATCTGGGATCTAAGCAGTTCTTCTCCTCACGGCATATGGGTTAGTTTGTCTCCATAGCCCGAGACCTTTATCTTTCCTTGCCTTCATATCCTCAATTTTGAGGATGAGCATCATTATGTAGTGGCAGTTTTGGATGAGGTTTCGCAGAAATCGGTGCTTCATCGTCTGACTCATTGGTGGCACATCATCCTTGTTCTTTTCAGACGCTGGAATGTTTCGACGGTCTTCTTGGGCTTGGCGGCAGGCTTTCTTTGGAGCTGCCTTAGCTAGAGCAGATTTCTTGGGCTTTGAAGTGGCTCCAACCTTAATGGCATCACCCATGAGCTTCGCTTCGAGGAGTAGGTGGGGTGCTTCCTCATCCTCATCCCTCATCGCTGCATCATGCACTATCCTCTTTCTCTTGGAGGTTTTCTTCACTTTGCTTGCAGCTGCCTCTCCCAAATTCAGCTTCTTAGCAACAGCTTGATCGCTTGACTTTGTTGGTGCCCTTCTTAGTTTGTCGACCTTGTTGCTCTTTGGCAACAACCTTCCTGCTGGGCTTTGAGGTCACCTCTTCCTCAACGACAAAATCTGAGTCCTCATCATCTGAATTCCTCTTCTTTCTAGCTCTGGTGGCTGCAGGAGGCATGCCACTTGGTGTACTCCTCTCACCATCATCGATGAGCTACTAGGATCGGGACTAGTGCCCGCCTCGAATGTCTCGCAATGGGTGTCTCGACTGTTCGACTGCCACCGGCATCCGACATGGCCGACAACCCGTGAATAGATAAGGTGTAGGCAGAGAAGAAGAGTCATCACAAACTGCGAAGTTTTTGCAAAAAAATGAGTTCAAATTCTAGTATTAAGTTTTCACAGAAGACATTTCGGTCGACCGAAGTTTAAGTTTCGTGAATCCAAGTGTTAAACAGAGCTTGGCACACCACTTTCGGTTTGATCAAGTGGGTTTCGTCCCACCGAAAACACTAGGGTTTCACAGAATCCTCATTTCGGTCACACCGATTTTGCACAACTCGGTTGGACCGGGGTGCAAAGGTAATGGCCATAGGCCAAATCGGTCATACCGAAAATGTAAAATCGGTCTCACCGAGATGTGTTCGGCGGAAACCTAACCCTAAAACTTTTACTCGAATCTAGTCCAAACGAACTAATCTGGTGTACAGGAAGATTTCAATCGTGGCAAGATACTAGGCAAACCAAACGTGCATTGAATCGGAGATGGGAGCACGAGTGGGATCAAAACTCACCCTAACTTGGTGGAGTTTTTCTACGGCGGCAACGGCTCGGAGGAGATGTCCGTTGACGGCGACGGAGACCTGCGGCGAGGGCGCAAAGCGCATTTACACGGCGACGATCCGGAGACCAAGGCGACGGCAGCAAAGGGGTGGGGCTAAACGTTTGAAGGAGGAATCAACGCATGCCCTTGGAATATATACCTTCATTGTCGGTGGGACCGAAGTTGTAAAACTCGGTGGCACTGAGATGGATAATCGCTAGGCAGTTATGCACTTCGGTCACGCCGAAAATCACAACTCGGTTTCACCGAGATGAAAACCTAGATCAGTCTAAATGCTTTCGGTTCGACCGAGTTTGAGTGAGTTGGTGAAAGCACATTAGCTCCCTGGGTGGTTTTGGTAATTAATGACAACATACTTTGTGGTTGGACTAATGCTTTTATCAAGCATGTTTCAGGAAAGTCAATCACTCTGGCATGGCAAAAGGACTGGAAAGGTGGACCCCTAAGATGCTAAGGAAAGCATTGGCAAAAGCTCAAGACTCCATTTTTGGTTTAGTGATCCAAGATCACATTGAGTCCATAGGAAAGCCAATACTATTATAAGGGGATGAGGTTATGATGATGATCTGGTTGCCCAAAGTGCTTAGTGATCTATCTCCCAAACTATCAGCAATCTTTCACTCCAACATATACTCATAAGTAATCTCGGTCCCACCGATTCCATAAACTCAGTCACACCGAGATGAACCACCTCAGCCATATAGCCAAACCCTAGTAATTTCGGATTTTCCGATTTCAAACTCGGTCTCACCGAAACTAGTGTTGCCAACCTTCAGAACCTTCAGTAATCAAATCGGTGTCACCGAGATGATAAAGTCGGTCCCACCGAGAATGGCAAACCCTAGTCTTTGGAAGAATCGGACTAACCGAGATTGTATTTTCGGTCCCATCGAAAATCCCAACGCTCACAAGATTTGAACTTTCGGTCTCACCGAGTTGTCAACTTTGGTCCGACCGAGATTGGTCAAATGTGTGTAACGGTTGGATTTTGTGTGGAGGCTATAAATACCCCTCCACCTCCTCTTCATTCGTGGAGAGAGCCATCAGAAAGAACTACCACTCCTACCTTACATTTCTGAGAAGAAAACTACCTACCCTCGTGTTGAGATCAAGTTGCTCCACTCCCACCATATGAAACTTGATTTCTAGTCTTCCCAAGTTGCTTTCCACTCAATCCTTTCTTCCACCACAGCCAAATCAGTGAGGAGAGTTGAGTGTTGGGGAGATTATCATTTGAAGCACAAGAGCAAGGAGTTCATCATCACCAACACCATCTATTACCTTTTGGAGGGTGGTGCCTCCTAGATTGGTTAGGTGTCGCTTGGGAGCCTCCCACAAGATATGGAGTTGAACCAAGAAGTTTGTAAGGGCAAGGAGATCGCCTACTGTGAAGATCTACCCCGAGTAAGGCTAGTCCTCCGTGGGCGTAAGCCATGATGGCATAGACAAGGTTGCTTCTTCGTGGACCCTTCGTGGGTGGAGCCCTCCGTGGACTCTCGCAGCCGTTACCCTCCGTGGGTTGAAGTCTCCATCAACGTGGATTGACGATAGCACCACCTATCGGAACCACGAGAAAAATCTCCGTGTCTCCAAATTGCGTTTGCTCTTCTCCACCTCTCTTTACTTCATGTGCAATTTACTTTCCGCTGCCCATACTCTAGAATTGCATGTGTAGTATGCTACTTGACTTGTATGCATGATGCTTGACTTGATCTCCATTGTGAACTTGCCAAAAATTTGTTCTTGTCAAAAGGCTAAACTTTTATCTTGTCGAGTAGTCTAATCAACCCCCCTCTAGACACTCTTACCTTCAACGATCCTACAGTTGGTCTGACCGAAATCAATTAGAAGGTTTTGGAAGTTAGCCCTTGACGGATCGGTGGCTCCGAGTGCTCCTCACCCGGAGGGTCCGAAAATGACTTGTTCAAAATTTGTGATGTAAGCATGAATAGAATTTGAGACAAGAAAGCATAGATAGCTAGGGGAGGTACTTAGGCATTCTTGTCCATCCATTTGGTCAGAAAAATCAAAACGACCAAAACAACAAATGGATGTCCTCGAATGGATAAAATCATGCATCCAACATGCTCACACAATAAGATAGCAAATGAAATATGTGTCAAACATGCACAACAAAAACTCTAGCAACTAACACACAATTTGTCGATGACTAGGTCATCTTTATATGAGTATATTGACTTAGGAGCCAAATGAGAACATTTGATCATAGGTCATACTCATCGCTTAAGCACAAGTGGGGTTACCACTTTTACATAAAGCATTGATGTGTTCACATCATTTGAAGATGCTTTAGCTCAATTCTTAGAGCAAAGCTCCCCTAGATGTGAGAACCCCTTTAAAGGGTCAAACTAACCTTGGGTTGTCGAGAAGACTTCATGTAGATGTTGAAGATGTGGATGCTCAATGTTGATGGAGATCATCAAGAGTTGGGAGCTATCCTTTGGATTCGGGCACTTTCAATACCTACATGGGTTAGTCCCACAAGGAACAAACAAGGATATCCATGGACATAGATTGAAGTACACAATAGATGATGTCCATGAAAGCAATGATTACCTTGTCCTTGACTTACCAACAAGAGGGTTTGTGACTCCATGAACTAGTGCACGATGTGGAAGTTGATTGCACAAGTTTTTGCCAAAATGAATGTGAGTGAAGTATGTTGGCGGAGTCACCCTCAAGAACTTTCTAGTTCTTCTTCTTCGATCCACATCATCTTGATGGGAATCCTTGGGGTTGTAGTTGAGTTTGACGAAGTAGAACTTGACGCCTCCTTGGGAACCCACTTGACCATGGCTTGAGGTGCTTCAACAAATGCATCAATCTCCTCTTGAAGCTTGTCCTTGCCTTTTAGCTTGTGGTCTTGTGGTGGAAGGTCATCTTGAGCTTGTTCCACATTGGAAGAAGTAGGATCATACTTCTCCTTTTGAGAAACAAACTGTGGAGTAGGATATTGACCTTCTTCCCACTCAACACCTTCGGCGTTGAACTTTCGCCAAAACCAATTCCTTGATTCTTCCGGTGCCTTCCTTGCTTGCGAACAATTTCCTCAAAGTTCTTGCTTCCGCAAGGCTCTTGTAGACACCTTTCTATGATCCCTTTCAATAAACTATTTTCTTGCTCAAGTGTAACTTGGCTTGAAACATTGTTAGTGGAATCAAGAGAACTACTAGAAGCAACAACATTGAATTTAGCATGGTTATTGTTACTACTAGAGGAAGAATTTTTCTTATGTTTGTCATGATTAGTCTTAATGGGTGGCAAGAAATTAGACAAGAGAAGTCGTTTGGCAAGATATGAAGAACTCTTCTTTCGAGGATCGTCATTGATTGCTTTTAGAAACTCATGTTCTTGCTCTAGAGTGAGCTTCTCGAAGCGTAGCTTCTCATGAGATCTTAGGAGCTCTCTATGATCTTCTTGAGTTGTTTCATGAGCTAACTTAAGAGTGTTTAGTTCTTTAGTTAGACGCTCAATCTCCTTCATAGCATTGTCATTCGACTCTTCTCGACTATAAAGACTACTAGCATGTTCATCGTTACTAGGCTCACCGGATTTATCATGCAAGAGTTCATCTTCACCAAGCAAGTCATCCTCATCACTATTGAAGTCAATGAATTCAGGTGTGATACCTTGGGGCCTTTAGCCATGAAGCATCTTCCAATTCCCTCATTTGGTGAATCAAATAAGTCGAGGAGTTGGAGTTGGAGGATACGAGAGCAAGACCGCAACACCTTCATCTTGACCGTAGTCGGAGTTGGAGTGATAGCTTCCTTCGGATTGATTGTCGGAGTTGGAGCCGAGACCCATTCACCTACATGAGCTTGATGTTTTCTTCTTGTGTAGCTCCTTGATGACTTGTCTTTCCTCTCCGAATCCTTGCTTCTCCGAGAGGGTCTTCGCTCATAACGATCATCTCTGCTCCTTCTCTCTTCCGAGGTGACTCATCTCTTGAGCTTCTTCTTCTTGGAGATTCTTCTCTTCTCTTGTGAGGAGCCGACACTCATTTGAGTAGTGTCCGGTCTTCCACAATTGTAGCAGCTTCGATCACGACTAGAAGATCTCTTTTCATCATATGATCTAGACTTTGAGCTTCTCTCTTTGCCTCTATTCTTGTAGAATTTGTTGAAGTTCTTGACCATTAGGCTTATCTCTTCATTGGAAACTAACTTGTCACTTGAGGTTGTGGGAGCATCACTTGTAGCTTTGTAAGCACCACTTGACTTGTTGTGAAGCTCTTCCTTATCCTTAAGTGTCATCTCATGAGCAACAATTCTTCCAATGACTTCGGTTGGCTTGAGATTCTTGTAGTTTGGCATCATTTGGATCAAATGCACACGGTGTCATACTTTCCATCCAAAGCTCTGAGAATCTTCTTGATGATGAATCGGTCGGTCATTTCTTTGCTTCCTAAGCCGGCAATCTCATTTGTGATGAGAGCAAGCCTAGAGTACATTTCAGCGACTCCTTCACCATCCTTCAAATTGAACTTGTCAAGTTGACCTTGAAGAATATCTAGCTTTGATTCCTTCACGGACTCGGTACCTTCGTGCATTTCAACCAAAGTATCCCAAATCTCTTTTGCATTCTCAAGACGGCTGATTTTGTTGAACTCCTCGGGACACAAGGCATTGAAGAGAATGTCACAAGCTTGAGCATTGTTTTGCAACATCCGCAATTCTTCCGCTAGAAGCCGCGATCCGAACTTTTCCTTCCTCGAAGAATTCACCTTGCATACCAACACAAATAATGCCCCATGCGGCTGGGTTATGACCAAGAATATGCATTTTCATTTTATGCTTCCAACTAGCAAAATTTGTACCATCAAAGTAAGGACCTCTACGAAAATTACCCTCACTAGACGCCATACTCTCCTAGGTTGTGAAACCAAGCTTATGGAGTCCAATGCAATGGAAACCAATACAATGGAGACCAAAGCTCTGATACCACTTGTAGGATCAAAAGTATGTCTAGAGGGGGGTGATTAGACTACTTGTCAATATAAAAATTCGCCTTTTGACAAAGAACAGTTTTGGCAGATTCACAATTATGATCAAGTCAAGTATCACCCTACACATGCAATTCTAGAGTATAGGCAGCGGAAAGTAAATTGCACACGTAGTAAAGAGAGGTGGAGAAGAGCAAACGCAATTTTGGAGACGCGGTGATTTTTCTCGTGGTTCCAATAGGTGGTGCTATCGCACTTCCACGTTGATGGAGACTTCAACCCACGGAGGGTAACGGCTGCGAGAGTCCACGGAGGGCTCCACCCACGAAGGGTCCACGAAGAAGCAACCTTGTCTATTCCATCATGGCTCACGCCCACGGAGGGCTAGCCTTACTCGGGTAGATCTTCACGAAGTAGGCGATCTCCTTGCCCTTACAAACTTCTTGGTTCAACTCCACATCTCGATGACGGAGGCTCCCAAGCGACACCTAACCAATCTAGGAGGCACCACCTCCAAAAGGTAATAGATGTTGTAGATGATGATGAACTCCTTGCTCTTGTGCTTCAAATGATAATCTCCCCAACACTCAATTCTCCTCACCGATTTGGATGTGGTGGAAGAAAGGATTGAGTGGAAAGCAACTTGGGAAGGCTAGAGATCAAGCTTCATATGGTGGGAGTGGAGCAACTTGATCTCAACACAAGGGTAGGTAGTTCTCTTCTCGTAAATGTAAGGTAGGAGTGGTAGTTCTTTCGATGGCTCTCTCCACGAATGAAGAGGGGTGGAGGGTATTTATAGCCTCCACACAAAATCCAACCGTTACACACATTTGAGCAATCTCGGTGGGACCGAAGTGGACAACTCGGTGAGACCGATAGTTCAAATAATGTGAACGTTGGGATTTTCGTGGGACCGAAAATACAATCTCTTGTTAGTCCGATTAGTGCAATGACAAGAGCATGCCAATTTCGGTGGGACCGACTTCATCATCTCGGTGACACCGATTTGATGACGAAGGTTCTGAAGCTTGGCAACTCAAGTTTCGTGAGACCGAGTTCGAATCGGAAAATCCGAGTTTTCTAGGGTTTGGCTTATGGTGAGGTGGTTCATCTCGGTGTGGTGAGTTTGGAATATCGGTGGGACCGAGACTACTTATGAGTGTATATGGCGGTGAAAGTTGCTGATAGTTTAGGAGATGTATCACTAAGCACTTGAGCAACCAAATCATCATCATAACCTCATCCCCTTTAATAGTATTGGCTTTTCCTATGGACTCAATGTGATCTTGGATCACTAAACCAAAAATGGAGTCTTGAGCTTTTGCCAATGCTTGCCTTAGCATTTTGAGGGTCCACTTCTTGATCCTTGCCATACCCATATCATTGAACTCTCTCAAATGATTCTCAAGTAACTATTAGTTCAATGATATATATGTTGTTATTAATTACCAAAACCACCCGGGATTAGTTGCACTTTCACCGGAGGTAAAGATTTATATATGGGAAGTCTTATTTTGGCCACGGAAAATGTTCAGATTTTTGGTATTGTCTAGGAAAGGTTCTAGAATGTTAGGAGTGGGGCCCACCTAAATGGGGGACCCACATGAACGTGGGTAGTGGGGAAAGGCCCCACACCCTGGTCAAGCGCACCAAGATCCCCCTTAGAAGGAATAAGATCATATCCCGAAGGGATAAGATCAAGATCTCTAAAAAGGGGGGATAACAATCAGTGGGGAAGGAAATGATGGGATTTCTTTCCTCCCGCCTTTGCCAACGCCCCAATGGACTTGGAGGGCAATAAACCAGCCCCCTCCACCCCTATATATAGTGGGGAGGCGCATGGGAGCTTTACCCCTTTCCCCTGGCGCAGCCCTCCCCCTCTCCAACTCCACCTCCTCCTTAGTAGTGCTTGGCGAAGCCCTGCCGGAGAACTGCAAGCTCCACCACCACGTCGTCGTGCTACCGGAGCTCTCCCTCAACTTCTCCTCTCCCCTTGCTGGATCAAGAAGGAGGACACGTCCCCGGGCTGTACGTGTGTTGAACACGGAGGCGCCGCCCGTTCGGCGTTAGATCGGATCTTCCGCGATCTGAATCGCCGTGAGTACGACTCCCTCATCCGTGTTCTTGTAACGCTTCCGCATCGCGATCTTCAAGGGTATGAAGATGCACTCCCCTCTCTCTCGTTGCTAGAATCTCCATAGATTGATCTTGGTGACGCGTAGAAAGTTTTGAATTATTGTTACGTTCCCCAACATTGCTCGCAGCAGGATGTCAGTTGCCCATTGCAACAAACAACTGCTGGCATGAGTCGACGGTCTTCTACAACAACGCCCCTTGCGGCCTCATCCAATGCCTTGGCAACGAGATGGATTGTATGGGAAAGAAAGAGCAGATGAAGGGGAATGGTTGGGAGAAGACATCGGTGGATACTTCTAGGGATAAGGTGAGGTTGTGAGGGGCACATGGTTGGCTGTAGCAAATGACAAACATGTGCGAATGGTATGAAGAGACCCATGGATCAGTTGCGAATCAGTTGGTTGATCTAAAGCGTTTCCCATGCATAGTCAAGACTGTAAAAGCCTTGTATTTTCTTCATGATTAACGTGATCCTTCCGTCCAACGTTAGATGATACTTTCCATAAATTAATGGTTGTTGTTTTTGTTTTAAGGGAATGAGCAGGACAAGGAAATGAAAATATCGATCTGGTTAAGTTTATCCCAAGTTATTTTATATACATTGGTTTTTGTTTTCTGCAACATCGGTTGAGATTACGAAAAAATTAACAAAAAACCAAGTAGGGACATGGGCATGTGAAAAACGGAGGAGGATGTAAGGCGAACCTGTCAACTCACTTTTAACGATATATACGTTGTTTTTGTTTTAAGGGGAATGCGTAGGACAAGAAAAGGAAAGAATCGATTTGGTTCGGATTATTCCAAGTTACTTTATATACTTTGGTTTTGTTTTGTTTTGTGTGACATTGATGGGGTCGTGGAGAGAAAAAAACTAGAGGGGGAGATGAGGCGAACCTACCAGCTTTTAATAGTACTAATTTCAAATGGACAAAACATACCCCCCCCCCCCAACACACACACATGGTTTCAAATCTTCAACTTTCCATTAACTCCATCCAACCAGTTCCTAGGCATATTTGATGTACTAGTCGACGGAGGTAAATTAAAAGCTACATTCATAACCTACCATAAAATTGACGCATAAAGGTACATGAAAGGGGTAAGTGATGTGTTGCTTCCTCCTCATCGCAATCAACACTTCTTACTTCCATTCAATTCGCGCATGGGCATGCTCTCTTGAGATCACCCCTACACATAAAAACCATACACAAATTGTAATCTATATGAACTCTTCTTTCCAATAAGTGTTGATTAACATTCACCAAGTTGGCACACATTGACTGAGAATGGACCAAAAACATGAAGATCTAGTGAACAACACCCTGCTCCTACACTGAGTTGGTATCCATAAAACGCTATCCATGATATAACAACTCGTCCGTTTATCACATCCAAGGGTCCATCGAAAACTAATATTTAGTAGTGGGTCGATCATAACATATGCCACAAAGGCATGTTCTGGCTACACAATGTTATACACAGATGGGTTTTGTTGACTTAGAGGTGTGTCTAAATCTTCTTACACATATGTATTAGTGTCAGCCCCGTCAACGAATGAACCACTGCTACAGAACTACTCTTTAACCCTCATTGGGCCTTTTCCAAACAGAAAATTTGATGGGTCTTATGTTCATTTGTGATAGGAGTGTTGGAGCAGAGGTAGTTATTTTGTAGCAACTGTTGCCACACTCCATCGCTAATCGCTCGACTGACACACTATTGAAGCACTTAGGATTGGCGGGAATAACCCCCTCCCCCCATCCTACATAATGTCACCATCCGCTTATCGGAGGATGGAAAACCCCATCATCAACCATGTGTAGATTGGTAGCAAAAGTTGGTTCATCCTCCTTGTCCCTTGCAATGAGAATGGCAGGCATATCAACGATGATACCGAAGAGTACCATAGGCGTGAGAGACCCTTGAGTCAAATACTTTATAGTCTAGAAATAATGGCCAATGTTTATCAACAACTTTGATGCTAACACTTCATACTCAAAAAACTTTGCAATCAGTTACACCGTTGTAGTACAAACCTTTCATGCAGATAGTTGTTGAAGAAAGACAATCTCACTTTATGACATGCCTTCTCAAACTGACCTTGAAAAATCACCATGTTTAGCTTCTTGCGAAGCTCATGATATCACTTGTTGTGGTTTCATGCTTTACCAAACCAGATCAATAACTCACCTGTTCTAAAAATATAAATCATTCATGCCATCTCAGTGTTTAAATTTGGTTAAGCGTTCAATCGGTAAAAAAAGGTGAGTTACTTTTCTTTTTACGGATATATCTTATCTACTTACATGTAAACTATCATTAAAAAATACATCAATTTGTATGTTATACAAAATAAAGACAATTTTGTCGCTAAAAAAAGAAGAGGAACATGATACCCTACTTTGATTTTCATATTTGTAATTTTTGTGCACAACAAGTACAAAACGACGTATGGTGAAAACTGGTACAGTCACGCCACACATATAACGCACATGTGCAGATTATTGAATGAGGTCTGAAAATAATGTCTTGAAATTTTTCAACAAAGGCTGCATGTAAACTAGGCTACATTTGACTTTTCAAGCATAGAACAGTGGGCATGTGTAAATAATATCTTGCATGCAGTGATGGAGGCAGGGGCTGGTAGTAGTATGCCCCCCATCACCCCACATTGGTGCATATATGTTTTTGTTTTTCAATTTATCTCTTGGATTTTAGAAAAAATACATGTATTTGATCTATGTTATGAAAAGTTTGACTCATTTGCCCCTCCTCAATGCTTGATTCTCCTAGCTCCGCCATTGCTTGCATTGCAAAGGTACTGCTAGGTAACATATATTTTTCTTTTTAGAAACACATGTATTACCCATATAGCAAGGTTACATTTGGTTTGGCAAAGTGTGATGGCCTTAGCCGGTACCGGCCCTAACCAAGTGGCAATGTGACCTCGAGCCTTCCAATAACTTGCCATTAAAGGCTCACAGAGTTTTGACTTCAACACACATGAGGAGTACAAGTTCTTTCAAAAGATAACGATCAACACATATTTTCTTCATTTAGAGTGTGTGATAGGTTTTCAATAATTATAGCCGCGCTAGGTGTTCTACGAAATCGGATGTGATTTCTGTCACCTCTGGTGTTTCTTTGTACCGTCATGACAATTGATGAATAGATCAAAAGTCGCCCCCAAAATAAAGTTTACGAAGAAATTAAAATGTTTTAGCATTTGAAATCCAAGCGACAAAACAAGCTAGTTTCTCAAATTTCACCAAAAAAACACTTCTCCCATCACCTAGGTTAAACCAAAAAGCGTGGCGTGAAGTATTCAAACTGGTCCCTGTTCGAAGAAAAGCTCACCTCTCGTATCGCCCCTGGTATATAGCTCCGCGAAGCCAACAGCGGCACCCACGGATCCCCACGGCGCTTGTTATCCATCCACCGCGCGGCCTTCTCCTTCCGGGCCTCGCCGTCTTCATCTTCCTCCCCCCATCCCCACCGCCCTCGCCTCAAAAACCCCGCCCCCTAAAAACCCTAGCCCTCGAATTCGCCACCCCCCGCCGGCCCGCTCGGAGCGTACGGGGCCCTTCTCCCCCGCGCATGGCGTCCTCGACGGCCGCCAACCTCTGGGTGCTGCTCGGCCTCGGCATCGCCGGCGTCCTTCTGGCGGCGAAGCGGCTCAAGCGCCCCGCCCGCCCGGACCACGGCGCCTTCGTGTCGCGCCTCGAGCTCCTGCCCCCACCCCAGCCCCCGCCGCCTCAGGCGCGCCACCCCCTCACCGACCTCTGCTTCGCCATCGCCGACGCGTAAGCTCTCGCCCCCCCACCCCTTCGTGTTTGGCTGGTAATACGTTCTTACCCGGATTGGGTCAGGTAGGGGGCGACTCATTAGCATAACGTGGGTGATGATTCGATCGCGCCAGCACTGATTCGGTTTTGTTGTTTACGGGGATTGAATTTACCAGTGGGCCGTGCGGATGGAATTTACTCAGCATGGAGTCATTGTATCTGACGAATTGTTTCTATGTGGTTTGAATGACTGCAATGCCTCTGCCTCGCATGGGGCAGCTTCATGGATGACTTGCCCAACTTCTAATGGCTGACGACAAAAAGGAAAACAGTGCCCTGCAAAAGCACATGGATGTTGGTATTAGACACAACTATTATGGTGTTATTTATCACAGCCACTAAACAATCTACACTAGAAATAGGCAGCTCAGTAGTTTCAGCACGCATCGTGGCTTGTGGTGTGGTTTATACTATAAGATGCTAGATTCCATAGGCAGTTAATAGTACCTTCTCTTCATGAAATTTATCTCGTTAGTTTTTCCATGCCAATTATGAGTTGCTAGAGCTGATCTTGGGAGTTAAGATTGTGGTTAAGTGAAGATCACAAACTATTTATAGGACAGACTAATTTAGGCATTTACTGCTGGTTTCTGAAGCACATTTTTGGTAGGGTGTGAACTTCACCCCTTCAGTTTCCTGCACCGAACATATTGGTTTATGTGCTCGTTGGTGACTGTTGAAGCAATCTTCCCCGTTATTCGTCGATGAGATGCTAATGTGGCAAGCAATGGGAGTTGCGACCGTCAGCTGTTGATGCTAACATGTTGTGTTGCACGCTGATCTTCCACTCTCTTTTTCATAAGCAGACTCTTGTAGAAACATACTTTACCCCCTGTTAGATACTCGCGATTTCTTGCCCGCTAGGTTGATTTATATCTCCTCAAAAAAATTGAGGGTGCTACTCAGGAAAAAAGAACTAGTGGAGATGTTACGGGTAATTTTCTGATCACATTTTGCTTTAAATTTTGTTTACTGGTATGTCAATGACTCTACCCTGAAGTGACATTTCTGGCAGAGGTGGTATTTGAATATCAGTAGATTGCCAGATTATAGCTTATTTTATCATAGGAATTTATGGAAGCAAAACAATTTTCTTGAACTACCTTATTCATCATCTTATACCAAACTAAAGGCGTATTAGTTTTTTCAACCTAAGGCTTGTGGTGACTCATGACTTGTGTTTTAAAATTTAATAAATTCAGTTTGGTGATGCTGTTGTGAAATCATTGCGGCACAGACGTTTGTGTCCTGTTTGATAAAATGAACAGAAACTTAATCATTAAGTTCTTCAACAAACACATGGATTGATTATGTTGATAACACCATAGTTTCATAGTTTCCAGAATATTTTCTCACCTGGACCAACTCAAAGCCTTAAATGCTGACCTTCTTTGTCCTGTTTAAAACGGTTCTAGCATTTCATATTCTACTGTCTATTTGTCAGGCTGCTGACTCCTTCGCCTGAAGTAGTTCATTGGGCCTAAAATCAACCACAGTTATGTATCTCTAAAGTAAAATCCGCATAATTGCACTGCAAATAGGATTTGCTTTCAGTAACTGTAATATGTACAGCTAAACTTTTAAAACGTAGATGTATTTAACTATAGTGCTATAGCAATTCTAAAAATCTATACCGATCTTTTAAATATTGCCCAAAATGAGATTTAGTACTTGAGGTATTCTCTGGAAACTTTGTTGTGGGCTATATCTGTTTCCTAGAGGAAAATCTATTTCGCTGCAACCCTGCCGCCACGGGTGTAAGCTGTTCATCCAAAATTCCGAATAGATGATTGGTACTTCACAGCCATCCTTGAGTGTATTATACAAATAAGCATCAATATATGCTTGTGGCATACTTCCCCTCATCCAAAATTATGTCCTTTAGGACAATGAAAGTGTTCAAGCCTTCGACCATCAGTTTCCGTGCGATGTTGCCTCAAATTAAAGTAATTATACATTATAAAAGTGTATTTCATGATAGATCTTGTAATATCAATTTGCTGTTTGATTTAATATACTTAAGTAAATCTTATCAGGAGGCAGGCCCGGTTAGCAATCATAAATCTTCTCTAATAGATAGTCAAACTAATAAATGTTTGACTAACGAGAAAGAAAATGCTAAAAACACCTACATTTTGGATTGGAGATAGTATTATTTGGTGCTCATTGAGGAAATGCTATCCCATGCACTCCTACGGTCCTACCGGAACCTTTTTGGGTGTAAGCTATTTATCCAAAATTCCAAATAGATGCTTGCTACTTTACAGACATGTCTTGAATTGTATCGTATGAATAAGCATGCAATAAATGTCTGTGGCATATCATTTAGTGCTCAATAGCATCCATGTTACCATGTATATTTCCGTTGTTTCTTTTGCGTTGCTTCTATTCTTCAATGTACACTTCACTGCCCCAAAATTTTTGTGCTTACTGGAACGTGGCAGACCAGTTCATCTACATGGTTACAGTCCTTTCTGCAGGTATTACTTGTCCTTGAGCACTTGTATGATACACTTGCTTTGATGATTGCAGATTCCATGTCAGTGGTTATATAACAAGTTTCGGCAGCCTAGAATGGGCGAAGACACACGATGCAGCAACACAAACATCTCTAGTGGTTTCAACTCTTGTAGACGGTGGTGCTATTTGTGTTGGGAAAACTGTTATTGATGAGATGGCATATAGGTATTTTCATTTTGCTTTCTGTATGTACCTTCGCGGAACTGTATTAAGGCTTAACTTTTTATCTTTATTTCTTTCGTTATTAGTGCCGATATCATAACAGATGATACATGTTCCTTAGATTTGCGGAGTTGTTTTCCAGCTTTCCAATAATCTTGCGTCCGTGCTGACTTAATGTACATTGCTTGTCCAGTATCCATGGCGAGAATAAACATTTTGGTACACCAACAAATCCTGCAGCTTCCGATCGAGTACCTGGAGGATGCTCAAGTGGATCAGCTGTTGCTGTTGCTGGTGGCATGGTAGATTTCGCCTTGGGTGAGTTGCTCTTTGGAGCATTCTTATTTTTAAGCAAAAATTGAAGTTTATTAACATTATTATTTGCTGCTGGTGCTTCATTATCCTTCTGATATCATATCTTTAATATTGAAAGTAGCGAGAACCAGGGGAATTTTTCCCACAAAACTGTAGCATTTGCATGCTATGATACTTGCTGTCTCATTTACTAGTGTTTGCAGCATTTTGTTTTTTACTAGTGGTATTGCTCGCCACTCGCCAGTGTTCAAGATTGTTTTCACGTGGTGAAATGTGAATCCATACCCATAGTTAAACTTGGTTTTCTCTTGATTAACAGATACTTTACTAAGTTGTGCCTGTGCGCTTGATGGATTAACCGGATTTTAGTTACATCTCACAGCTCATTCTGTGACCTTTTTGCAGACAAAGATTTTTTTCTTGCGATAATTCAGCATATTCCCAAAGATAACAAGACAATAGTTACTATCTATCGAGTTTACTCTGGACACCACTAGAAATAATAATATAATGGAGAGGAAGATAACCGGTCAACAAGGATATCGAATTATAACCATTTAATTCATATTCCTGCTCATTGTGGGTCTGCTATTTTTACTGTGTACTCCCTCCGGTCCATTTTTCTCTGCGCCTAAGGTCGAGCACGCATACCAAGGGAACGCTCAGTCTCTCCGCATGCACGCACTGCTCCCTGGCTCGCTGCATGCGCGCATAGTTACGAGGAGATTGAGCAAATTCCGCGTGCAATTAGTTGAAACTGGTGCAATTAATGCGGGGAACAGTTGGAAACCATGGAGATAAAAGAGGAATGTGCAGACTATTGCGGGAAAAAAGAAAAAAGTTATGCGCAGAGAAAACAGGACCAGAGGGAGTAGATGTCAAGCATAAAAGAGACAAACTTATGTTTCCCCCCCCTTTTTGTGACTAAATTTATGTGGGGTTATTCCAATACAGTTTCTTGCTGAGACTTGGACTTTTAAAAGCTTTTGGATCTTGAAATCCGTCACTATTCGTACTGAATCTTTCTTGACTGTTATTTTTTTGTCGAACTGTCTATGCTTCTTATAATGTTATTATCATGTCTCTACATAGATAAGTGTTCGACTGATAATGTGGTGTGGTAGGTATCGATTCCATTGGAGGAGTAAGGGTACCAGGTGGCTATTGTGGCGTACTGGCGTTCCGGCCTTCACATGCTGTTATATCCAACAGTGGTGTTATTCCTGTAGCTCCTAGCCTAGACACTATAGGTACCTCTAAAAAATCTTTATTCATCTAAACAACACGGAATTTATAGGTCTTGACTTCTAAACAGAAAATCATCATGTCTTGTTATTTTCTTGTTTCTGTTGTAGGCTGGTTCGCAAAGGATCCGATTGTATTGCGTCGTGTTGGTCATCTTCTTCTGAAATTATCTTATACTGATATTCGTCTACCCAGACACTTCTACATAGCAGATGATTGTTTTGAAATTTCAAAGATACCTGCAAGAAGGTTAACTCAGGTGGTGACAAAATCTGTGGAAAAGCTGTACGGAAGTAAGTACATCCTCTTTACACCATCCCTTGTCTTTCTTTATTTGCTGGAAGTTAACTCATGCCTTTCCTCAGGACAAGTCTTGAGTCATGTGAATCTTGGAAATTATTTGGCTTCAAAAATACCTAGCCTGCGGAACTATTCAAACGGGCAAAAGAATGGGGACTCAAAGTTTTCTTCATTGCAAGCACTTTCTAGCGCCATGCAGTTGCTTCACAAGTACGGTTCCTGCATTATTACAGATCCTATTGTTCCAAAGAAAAGGAAATAATGGTTCATTGTGAATTATGATTTTTAGATTTCCTCCTGTGGTTTCTATCTGCTGTCTAGCTGCTAGCCATGTACTCCCTAAAGGGCAGCCCGGTGCATGTAGCTCCCGCTTGCGCAGGGTCCGGGGAAGGGTCCGACCACTTTGGGTCTATAGTACGCAGCCTTTCCCTACATTTCTGTAAGAGGCTGTTTCCAGGACTTGAACCCGTGACCTCATGGTCACAAGGCAGCAGCTTTACCACTGCGCCAAGGCTCCCCTTCTAGCCATGTACTCCCTCCGCCCGGAAATACTTGTCATTGAAATGAATGTATCTAGATGTATTTTAATTCTAGATACATCCATTTATGCGACAAGTAATGCCGGACGGAGGGAGTAAAAGCAGGTGCGGTCGTGTTGTAGGTTCATTTTACATTACTGTTAGTTGAACTTCATAGGGTTGCATGATTCTCTTCTTTTTTTATAACTATTCCATGTTTTGGTAGTCACCAACAAAGAATATCAAATGCTGTTTAGTACATATAAAAAAAATCTTGCTGGCATGCTTGTCTTACTTTGGTTTGGCTTTGGTGTAGAAATTTTGGACTTGTTCTAGAATTTAGATCAACGCTATTGTAGTGTTTATGATATATCTGATGATGCATATATGCAAATTTCTCTTTCACTTCGCCATACTTGGACATGTTGTGATGCAATGTAATAGTGCTATTTTGTTATTCAACCCAGGCATGAATTTAGAGATCAGCATAACGAGTGGATAAACTCGGCAAAGTCTGCCGTTGATGCTTCCATAGTTGGTAATTTGTCTGATGATGGTGATTCAACTATTAATATCGTCCAAGATGCAAGAAAGGAAGTGCGCTTAGCTCTCAACGCACTTCTTAAGGTAAATATTGAGTTCCTACTACAATTCCGTGAAATTATTGTATATGTAAACTGTCTACATTATCAGGAAAAACCATTGTTGATCCTGTGATTAGTTTCTTGGCGCATTCATTTGCCATTACCTATAGTTTTGCTTGATATATTTCACTGAAGAAAACCCTATACTGTATCTCTTTGGTTCTGAAAATGTGAGCTGCTCAAAGCTTGTGGTTCCAATTGGTAAAACAAAGCTAGTTTTTTTTAGTGTTTAGAAATATTCTTTTTATATGAAATTTGTGTATTATGTGCCAAGTAGATCAAATCAAGAATCAACTGATTATGAGGGTAAACTTCAATATATATATTTCTGCTGGAAGGCAAGTACACGGTTAACTGCAAAGTTTTTACCCACAAGTTTGGTGAGTTGACTTGGCAAGCTGCTTTGTTTGCCCTAAGCCAGCTTGTTCACAATTATCAGGAATATTAGGTGCTATTGGATGTTCAGATAATTCCTTGGAGTTTATATAGCACCAAGTAGTGCAAATCATGGAAAATGTCCATCTTTACTGGCCAAACAAAGTACAATCACATTTTTTCAACCCCACAATTCTGCCATTATTCTTTGCAATTGACCTGCCTTTTTTAAGGGAACTCAAACTGGTATGTTTCTTCTGTATGTTAAGAAAGTCACAGAAATCTTCATCAGCCATGCTGGGCCTGGGAAATCCTGGGCCCTGAAAGGGCCATATGGACCTATCCTGGCCCTGCAAGACCAGGCCTGGCGTGTGAAAATAGTTCTTTTTTTTCCCAAAGAATTTTTTTTCCTTAAAAATGTACTCCCTCCGTCCCAAATTACATCCGTATCTAGACAAATCTAAGACAAGTAATTTGGGACGGAGGCTGTATTAGATTTATTGTTTTGTTATTTTGTTGGGCTTTGACCCGGCTGATGGGCCAAAACTGTCTGAATCTGAAAAGTAGCAAGTCAGAGTTTTGAATTTGGAGTCAATTCTTCTGGTCTGCCATGGTTGTTTTTGGTTTCTATCTTTAACATCAGAGTCTGGACTTCGGAGCAAATTCAAGCTCTCTTACTTCTCTAAACCTGCGTCTGCTGGAGTGAAGTAAACGTTCATTTGCAGTGTACTTTCACCTAGTAGTGCACAATATCTGAGAGAAAATTCTTATTGGAAAAGGAAGCCCTGCCTACAGTTTGCGTACTGTATCCTTGATGGGAGGAGTTGATTTTCCCATTCTGCTTGTTTGCTGCTTCATGTACTTGTTTTGCAATCTTGCATGCAACTGGATGTGCTTGTGATGAATGATCATCTTTTTATTAAGTGATATTGTAGAAATGCCTTTTCTAATGGTGATGCTATGTTATCCTTAGGATGATGGAATTCTGGTCATCCCAACTGCTCTGGGATGCCCTCCAAAAATTAATGCCAGGGAGCTCTCGTCTACAAGCTACAATTCTGAGACATTATGCCTTCAATCTTTATCTAGTATGTCTGGGTGTTGTCAGGTATATTTTTCAGTGTAATTTTAGATTACTAGCATGCAAACCTTGTTATTATTTCCTCTGATGAGCTTCCTTTGTACTTCTTTTTGCCTTTGAACCTTGTTGTTATTGCATGTGGATGATAGCTAGTGGTATGGATGCATTGACCTGTTGACCTTTCATATGCCAGCAGTGAAGAACTGACAATTGCTTATTTTTGTTTAATTGCTTCAGTTAATTGATGTGTGGGTAGAGAAGCAAATTATCTCTGAGATTTTACTTCTGATTTTTGTGGAGAAGCAAATTATCCTGTCCATGGCTATGAATTTTAGTGGTTATTCCCACGATCTATCCATCATGTGTGAAGGTTGTAGATATATTGATCATATTTGTAAATGTTGGTGAGGGTATGAATTTACCCATGGGTTTAGCTACAATGCATGGATTTTCATTCCTAATAAGCCTTTACTGCCCTTTTATCGATTCAACAATTTTGATGCCCTTTTCAGGTTACTGTTCCCATTGGTACACATGACAAGTGTCCTATTTCGGTTTCCTTCATTGCGAGGCATGGTGGTGATCGCTTTTTGCTGGACACCACTCAAGCCATATATGCCACCATCCAAGAGCAAGTTGAGATCCTAGCAAAATCTAATCCCTCAAGTAAAGAGGCGATGAGTGAAGAAGCTGCTGAAGCTGCTAAAGAGAAAGTCAGTTCCTATCTTATTATTATGGGCATCTACGAGTAGCTTTTGTTTTTCGAACTTTTGCTTAAAGAACCACAACCACTGCTTTTTCCTAGTATGATCTTACAGTAGTACGTACCACACTATGCCAATGCGACAGTAGTTCACTACTTGGAAGAAAGAACTGATAGGTGTTACATCTTAGCGTTTGACAAATTGAGTTGCACTTTATGGGTGTTACATTCTAGTACTTGATAGATTGGAAGTGCTAGTCTCTGCATCTATGGACTTGCTCTGTATATGGACGCACACACACAAATCATTGTTTGTGCACTGAACCTGTTTTTCATGTCCCAGAATTATTATCACTTTTGACTCGGAAGCAAAGCTTCCCATACAGGATTGTGAGTGTTAATTATATTGTCTTTTTTGTTCTTACTTGGGGTTCTTTTCTATCACTTGCTACTTGACAGGGTAACAGTGCATTTAAGGAGAAGCAATGGCAAAAGGCAATAAATTTATATACTGAAGCAATCAAATTAAATGGCAAAGTAGCCACATACTACAGTAACAGGGCTGCGGCTTTTCTAGAACTAGCTAAGTACGATCTTTTCCCCCCTTGTAATTCTGTCTCCAATTTATCGTAGAACTAGCTGGCATGTATGATTGTTTGCCATTTATCTTTGAAGAGCTTGGATGCACGAGTGTTTATTTGGCACTTTGGTTACTCATGATTATTTGTCTTGGACCTTTCAGTTATCGCCAAGCTGAGACAGATTGCACTAGCGCCATCGATATTGATCCAAAGGTTAGTATCTGCTTTCTTAGTTTCAACTTTCAACTTTGAAACATGATATGACATATACCTTCACATTTACATATTATTCTACTTTATAATTGTAAGTGTAGGCAATGAGATAGAAATGTATGTTCTAAATCTGTTGCGATTGTGATGGTTTGTGAGTTTTTGCGTGATTGGTTGAGTTGTTATTTATGTAACGTTTCAGATTGTCAAAGCTTACTTGCGAAGAGGCACGGCAAGAGAGATGCTTGGATACTATAAGGAGGCTGTCGACGGTCTGTCTTTCATTTCCCTTTGCTTGATACTCAAGTTATCTGGATTTAAAACTAATTGTTTACTTGTCGACTGCGTCTTGCAGATTTTAGCCATGCCCTTGTTCTAGAGCCAATGAACAAGACGGCTGGTGTAGCTATTAATAGATTAAAGAAGCTATTCCCGTAAGTGCCAAGCCCATGGAATTATTTCTTTCTGAAAATATGGCTGCTGATTTTGTGCACAAACAACTGTGTCTTGGGGATGGAATGAAAGTGCCTGAGCGCCACGGATCTGTGATGCGACATATGCTCTGTGCGCTTCGCAAGGTACTGAATCGTCATTGCTGGTGGCAACGGGGTTGTCATTCGTGGAGTCATTTTACATGTTCTCCCCCAAGTTTTGATAAAGCAAAGTAAAAAAAGCATAGGTTTGGAGAGTCGATCATAGCAGCAGTGTCCTCATATGTGATCTACCAATGCGCTCCCGTCATGTATAATATCGATTTTGACAATTATTTGTTGAAACAGCTTAATTTTGCCAGTAAAATGCTCTGCAGTGCCACCGTATGCATCCTTTTGCTATTCTTATGCGGCGGCTTTCAGGGGAAACGGCAGCTTCAGGTGAAGTCTCGCCGAGGCTGTTGGGCAACAAACCCTTTTTGCTTACATGTTGCCCTCACTGAATTTAGAAGACATTTCAACCTTCCCTTTAGGTTTGGTTGTTTGCATGTCCCTCTCACTGAATTTTCCTGTATCGGAAAGCGTCCGCGTCAGTGATGTGTGCCTAATACTATGTGGATTGCTCACCACGGGACCGTCCTGTGCATGGACATGAAAGTGGGGTCTTGGGCGTTGCGTTCACTGACGAAGTTAGGCTTAGTCTGTTGGGTTACTTTTGTATCAAGTACAGGAGCACCAGCTGTGCCTTAGGTCATTGACTCGTTCGTTATAGAATAGCAATCAAGCGACCTGGCAGGGAAAGAAAAGCTGGCATCATAGGTGTCTGCCCCCAGATGTCTCAGTGCACGATGATTCCCAGCTTGTTCCGTGGACATTCAGGTGCCGTCACCCGTTAACGAATGGTTGTGTCAGGCCAACTAATATCGATACCAGTTCACACGCGCTCTGAGTAATAATAATAGGCGGTAAAGAGGACAGCTTGATCTTGTGCTTCGACTGGTACGGACATACGCGGGGCGCCGGCGCCAAAGCTATCTACAACTTGCTTGTTTCCGGAAGAGAAATGATTTTATCATTGGAGGACGTTACAAAAGAAAAGGCATCCCCAACTGCATCTATCCACGGAGGAGAGGAGCTCTCCTTTGACTTGGCTTCCACCAGCGTTTGCCGAACGGAAAGTGGGCGATCCCTTTCGCCATCGCAGAGCCAGCGAATGGCATGATCGATCTTTTTTTTTTTGAGGGGTAACGGCATGTGGGCTCTGTGTGGTGGTTTGGTACGGCCCTTTTCCCGACGCGCTACCTTTTTTTATCTGTTCGGCCGATTGATGCTCATGCTCACGATCGGGACCATGCGTTGGAACAGAACCGCGCCGTGACCACAAACACAGTTCAGACCTTATCGGAGCCGGCTACCGAGAGGTTACGAGACGGGGAGAGAATGAGTAGGGCGTGACCACGTACGCGCCGGCACCGCAGACCGCCCAGCGACTTGTGGCGATCATGCGAGACTGATGAACCAACGAATTTAGCCCCCATCCCGCCGTTTTCAAGGAACTAGTACTGCTACTACATGAAATCCGGGTACGTGCAACCACCTTCATCGAGACACTACCCTATCAGGAGTGAAAATATATATTTTCTTTTCAAGGAACCAACAGACTCTCTAATAAACATGCCCATGTGGTACGTGCTGTTTGTATCATTATTCACTAGCAAAATTGCCCGTGCGTTGCAACGGGAGAAACAAATTATCACCCTTAGTGTCCCATCCCTCTTACCACTTATTTTCTTTGTTCTCATTGTCTCTCATGATGTCCACTACACGGGAACGTTCCGCCTAATCTTGGAACCGATAAAGAATTGCATCGTCTACATGTACAGACCAGCGAACGGTCGTGTTTGAGATCCCGGCCACATCTGCACAATCTAATGCTAAAGAAAAATTAATCAGAAAATTACGGCCGACTTGTGGGAAAAAAAAATCCCATTTGATCTTGACCCCCGCACAACAGGCTTATCACTGAACCACGTCAACGCAAAGGGGTATTTGTAACTTTTAAACTAATAATCTAGTCAAGCTAGACCTAAGGGCCGCCCTACATGAGCTACACCCTGCACCTATTCCATACACCATCCGTCATGATCCAACTTTCTTTTAGTTGTATTTTTTTCAGAATGCATTAACTTTTTTGAAACACACGAACATTTTCTTGAATCACATAACCTTTCTAAAATTACAAACCTTGTTAACATGAAAAACATTTTTAGAATTACATGAACATTTCTAAAAAGGGTGATTTTTTTAGAAAATGTGGACAATATTTCAGTACATAAACTCTTTTTAGATTAAAAATAATACAAACATTTAAAAACGCAAGGGCACTTATTGAAAAAATCACGTATTTTTTTTAAAAGTACAAACACATTTTAAATTACTTTTTTAAAGCCTGCTGACACTTTTTAAATTATATAAGCAGATTTCAGGAAAAAAATATGAACCACTAATTCTGCACCATGCACGTATATGGATTCTGTATCCAAGAAATAAAATCTACTGTACCTTTTTTTCTAGCACAAAATAGAAAAATCTGTCTGTACTAATACCTTGGGTGTACCCGTGTATAATGAACTCAGAGATATGCATCGGTCCAAAAAAAAGATATTCATCGGTCCGCTCAACATGCGTGCACACCAGCGCTAACACGTCGGTTGATATCTAGAATAAATCAGATGCCTCGCTGGCGTTGCAGCGTTGTGGTTCCACACGCTATCGACAAAGCAATAATTAAAGAAACATCGATTGCCCAACCCCGACGAGCCCCCCCTTGGAACATGCTTCCTCTTCCGGCTGCGCCCACTGCGGCGCCCATTCTGCATCCATGCCCGCCGCCGGCAACAACCTCACCGGAGCACCATGGCACCACCTCGTGCCTTCTCTCCTTTCCCTCTTATTCTCCATGTTTCATCCCTCTCTCTCTCTGCCCTCACCGGAGCACCACGGCATTGCCCTCTCTCCTTTCCCTCTTATTCTCCCCGTTTCATCTCTCTCTCTCTCTCTCTCTCTCTCTCTCTCTCTCAGACACCCCCACACGAACCGCCATGGCCGCCTCAAGTCGGCGCAGCTAATCGTCGCCGACCTCTACAAAGAGCTCGGGCCACCAGATCTGCGGCTCCTAGTTCGGCAGATCCGGTGGAGTTAAATCGCCATCCGTCCCGCACGCCAAGGCGTTCGCGCACCCTCTCATGCCGCCGCTTTGCCCGCCGTGCATCCCAGTGGGTAACATGGTCTCCTCACCATCACCATGGTGTGTCTCCTGCCGCAAGGCGTTTGCCTACTCACCGCCAGCCATGGCGTGTCTCCTTCGCTCCTTGCCGCAAGGTGTTGCTTGCTCACCAGCGCCATATCCTTTTTCCCATTATCATCCATCCATCTTCTAGCTTTCGATTTCACCTTAGGATCATTTTCTTTCTTAGTTTTACTTTCTTTGCCCACTGTTGCCTATTGATCCCAGCCATGGCTTGGAGTTGGATGGTCAAGAAAGGAGGACATCGGAGCAGCAGCATGCAGACGTCCCCCGGCGACGACGCAGGGTGGCTGCAGCAGCTGGTCCAGCATGGCGCTAAGGCCGTCAGAGACGACCTCGTGGCTCTTGGCGATGCCAAGCCACGCCTAGCTCTCTGCCGTCATATGTTGTAGCCTATCCCACGCTGGCCGCCGGTGCGACGCGGCACGCCAAGGCCAACCGACAAGGTGCACGGGAAGGCCAAGGGCCTCGCCACGCTCGTCTGGCGCAAGCGCGCCCACGAGCTCGCTCCCGTGCCGGCCAAGGCCCTCCTTAGCTTCGTCCTCCGCGCGACGCCTAGGCACGCCAAGGCCAGCGTCGAGCTTGACAAGGTGTGCAAGAAGGCCAAGGGCCTCGCCACGCTCGCCTGGCACAAGCGCGCCCGCGAGCTCGCCCGGCCTTCCTTGGCTTCTGCGGCGTGGACACCGACGACAAGCAGCGGCCCGTGGTCGTGCTCGGCGGTGGTGGGCTGGACTAAAGCAGCCCCAAGTCTGCCATCGTTATACCACGGAGGCAAAAACAAAACTGTTCTGTTAGTACCACATCGGTTAATTCCAAAACGTAATCGTAAAAGCGTATTACGATTGGGCAAAAGCGTATTGTGACGGTGAACCCGGAAACCCAATCCGTGCTTTATTATTAGGGAGAGATATCAAGCTTGGGGTTGGGTCGGGGGTCTACCAGTCTAGCACGGCCTGGGTCGGATCAATTACTACCATGGACCGGTATAATCGACCCACCAGCTCTATCTTGGGCCTACACCAACATGCTCTCCAATCCTCGTCCCCTTGGTGCATCTGGGCCACCACGCTCGTGCATGCAGCAGCACCCGTGGCGAATGATACGGTGGCTGCGCGCGTTGCCGTTGCCGACAACTAACTACGTCGTCCCTTTTACTTACTACTGGTGCTTGGCTGGGCAGATCGACCTCGATGTCGCACGTACGAGAGGACCACCGTCGCCTCCATTCCTTGCCTCATGGCTTCCCGCTGCGAGATCTATCTATCTGACGGGCCTTGTGTAGCATTCATCTTGCCAGCGCCAGCGCCAGCATGTGGCGTCTGTTTTCCTTTTCGTGCATGCAGATGCAGATGCGATGCAGCTCATGTGGTGGATCCCGGCCGGGTCAGTGCATGCATGCAACTTTGTGGGTGATGGGCTGTAATAAACACTGTGCATGCAACACTGGTCTGGTACTGGTGGTATGCTCTGTTTGGCATGCAGACGTTCATACGGCGGTTAACAAACCAGTCATTTACTCTCATCAAAGCTCGAGCGCGATGGGCCCTGCATGCATGGCATGTACTCGTACGTACTTAGCTGCTTGGCTAAAGCACGGGGAACATATATGCCCTACAACTTAATTACATGGTCAATTGAGTGGTTTGATCTATTTTCTGGTATATGTTGAGCACGTCGACGTGCACGGATCCGGGCCGCGTCTACCGGCGGGGCTGCGAGCCTCCCCGCTGCCGCCGCGGCCGGTGCCTGCCGGTGCCGAGCACATGCAACTGTCCCGCGACGCCCCTCCCTGACCCCTGCCGCACCTGCCCACCGCCGCACTCTCTGGTTTCCTGCGCCCACCGGCCGGGCCCGTCCGCTCCGCCTCCGCGCGTGACCCGTCGTCTACCTGGGCTCACCCGCGAGAGCTCGATCTGCCAGCGCCACTGCCCACAGGTGAGGTGCGTGCGTCCTCCACAGCGCGCGCGCGAGACGCGACACATGCATGCACGCGCCCTGGCCTCTCCAGCACGTACGCATCATGCATAGTGCTTGGCCCGTTTCCTTCTCCTTCGTCATCGGCAGGACCGATGCACGTACGTACTTCTACTACATAGTGCACCACGCTGTTTGCGTTTTCACCGGCGAATTCTTTCTTGCTTTCTTTCTTTCTTTCTTTCTTTCTTTCTTTCAGAGTTTCGGGTCGCGGGGCACGGCCGGAAAAGCAAAGATAAAGCCGACGGGACCTGACGGCCGATCGGTCGAGGAGGTGCAGTGCTGGCTATGCATGGCTATGTGCGCAGCCAGCACCGACTCCGACAGGACAAGACGTTCACTTGCCAATGCCATCCCTCCTCTGGTTCTCTCACGGAATGATGTGCTACGCACGTAGCACAGGAGCACTAACAAGCGTACCCGGTACTTAATAATTTTTAACGACAAAAAGTTTCTTCTTCTTCCGACGGACGCAGGTGGCTTTCTCAGGCGCATTCCTCCTCCGGTCTAAACCTGATATCTCACTCACGTTCTGACGTGTACCAGCCTACCAGGAGAGTCCTCGAGAAAAAGTTGACCATAAGAAGAGGGCGACATCTCAATCACCAGGCTGAAGTCATGCATGTGTTTACGGCGGTACATTGTACACGATCTAGTACATGGCATGACACGCACAGTACAGAACAGGATTCGCGGAGCTTTAAGCGGTATGTAACATTGTACGTAACGTCTTTCATTTTTTGTCAAAGATGGTATGGCCCCTAGCCAGTACGAAGATGAAACATGAAAAATAAAAATAAAGATGCGGAGCGCAAAAGCACCACAGAAGCATGAAAGGCAGGGAGAGGCGAGAGCAGCATACAGGCGGGGATCTATTCACGTTTGGCTACAAGCACTGCACCGCGGAGGACCACGATTTCTTCTATGCCTCCACTACTATCATCATGGGCAATGAAGCCAAAACGTCTTTTTGGGATTCGTCATGGTTGCTTGGTCGCAAGGCCAAAAAAATTGCACCATTCATTTTTGAGGCCTCGAGGAGAAAGATCTGAAAGGTGCGGGAGGCTTTCAAGGGGAGTGCTTGGATGCTCAAGATCAGACAAGACACCGTCATCACCGGCCACCACGCCGCGTATTTTTTATCCTCTGGATGCTCACTCACGATTTCCGGCTCAACGAACACTTCGAGGACGACATTATATGGAAACACTTTACAGATGGTTTATACTCGGCGTCAACCGCGTACAAGACGCAGTTCCTTGGTTTGACTCTATCCCCATGACCATGAACTTCATGGTGTGGAAGGTGTGGCGCCCCCGAAAGTCAAAATTTTCGCTTGGCTGGCCTTGCAAGATCTGATTTGTACCGCCGACCGGCTTGAGCGGCGTGGTTGGCCTAACTGTGGCCTTTTGCCCCCTCTGCAAGCGAGAGCAGGAGACGAGCATCCATCTCTTCGTCAAGTGCCACTTCACTACTAGGCTCTGGCGTTTTGATCATTGATAAATATGGCCTTGTGCACATGGACACTAATGACTGGCACCTTGCGGGATCCCTCTTGGAGTGGTGGGATAGGCGAACCAATTTGAGCAACCCGGATCGACGCGCCATGGCCTCTCTTACCATGCTTGTGTCGTAGACAATATGGAATGAGAGGAACGCTAGGGTGTTCCGTCACGAGAATGCACCACCACCAATCCTCCTAAAGCTTATTGTGGATGAGGCCAACCTTTGGGTTACTGTAGGGCCGAAGAAATTAGGAAAACTTGTATTACGCGAGTAATTGTCATTGCCGTTCTCTCGGCTTTTTGTAACACTATGTAACTCTATATTCTTATTTAATTGATGAGGCAAATTTTTTACCTCCGTTCCGAAAAAAACAAGCACCATAGAACCAAACAACATTCTTCCTCCACGTCTACATTTCACAAGGCATCCAGTTAAAAAAAAAACATTTCGCAAGGCAAAACAAGAAAATGAGAAGATGTTTCACGTCTTCGCGGCAATCTCCCCCGTAGACGTATCCGATTTTGACGTGTAATATGTGTGTGTGTGTGTGTGTTTGCGAATCGACGTGTGATATATCTGTTAATTGGCAAACGATTCAATCTTTTCAAACATAAAATAAAATTGAGAAGGCAGACGCTTCAACTTGCGTTATTCCTAATCAACTGGGACACATCCCATCACCGGGACTGATGATGTTTTGGTGATAAGATAATTAGATAGAGCGGGGTGTCAACCTCAGAGCAACCAAACATTAAGTGGGGCAAATGTATGTGACGGAACGACTGATCGATTAGGGCATCTCGATCTCATTGAGATTTACGTGGTGTACTACTGTAGGAGTATATCTTAAGGCGTATGCATGGTTTGTGCTCGGATTCGGATAGGAAGCAGGCCGCGGAGAGACGTGGATTGGCGAACCGACCGGACCAACCCTGTCGCGGTCGAACAGGAATTATTCGGCCATCCGAGTGAGCCCCTCAACCGCTCGTCGCCACCGGTGCAAGCCCATTTGCTCGAAAATGACCCGGTGGAATTTCTGGCGATCTTGGACCGGACAGTATGGGTCTACTCTCACAGTTGCATGACTGACATCGTCCGTTGGGGATAGTTCAAATATGCCGGCGATGGTGTATGTCACATCTTCAAATAACCATGCAATGGTTGGACTAATGGACCAGCACGTACGAAAATATTTTTTTTTTGAAACGGAGGCAAAAGATTTGCCTCATATATTAAATGAGAAGAAAGAGTTTGTTACAACACAGTGCCAAGAAACGGCATGACAATTACTCTCCCAATAAGAAAGACCCTAAATTTTTCGCCCCGGCTTTAACCCAAAGGTTGGACTCTTCCATCACATTGTTTAGCAAGACATGCGGAGGGGCACTCTTGTGTCTAAACACCCTTGCATTACGCTCATTCCAGATCACCCATGAAACCAACATGGTTATCGAAGCCTTCGCTTTTCGGTTGGCGGTGCCCTCGGTGCTCAAACTCGCCCACCATTCCTTGATGGAGTCGTAGAAGTGCCATGTGGACGTGTCCACGTCGTGGATGCGGAGCTTCTGAATCACCATGTTCCAGAGCCTGAGGGTGAAGCGGCATCGAAGAATAGATGGGGACGCATTCCTCGCACCCTCTGCACAAGGGACAAGGGCCACAGTTTGGCCAGCCTCGCCTCTGCAATCTGTCTGCAGTCCAGATCCTATCTTGAAGCGCGAGCCAAGCAAAGAACTTGACTTTCGGAGGGGCCCAAACCTTCCAAACCATTTGGTCCATGGGGGAGAGGACCAAGCCCAAAAACTGCGCCCTGTACGCGGAGGCGGCGGAGTAGTTCCCGGAAGCCGTGTGCTTCCAAAGGATGTCATCATCGGCAAGCTCATCAAGGTGGACCTCTTGGAGCAGCGTCCATAGGGTGAAGAATTGTGAAACATGCTCAATGGAGGCCGGTGTAGGCGGCCTGATTTTGAGAATCCACGCGCTCTCCTTGAGGGCCTCCCGCACCTTCCAGCGCTTCCGTGAGGAAGCCTCATAAATGAGCGGAGCGATGTCTCTCGGCTTGCGACCCAGAAGCCAAGGAGAGTCCCAAAAAGGTGTCCGCGCACCATTGCCGACCGTGATGGTGGTACATGCGTAGAAAAAATTCAGGTCATCCTCATCACATGGGTTCCCACCTCCAACCCACAGCTTTGTGGGCTCCTTCCACTCATACCAAGGCCACCGCAGACGCAAGGCCCGCGCGAACTTGAAGGTGTTTAGGACCCCAAGCCCACCATAGTCAAGCGGCCTACTGACAGTGTCCCAATTGACCTTGCACTTTGCCCCAGTTGTCTTATCCGATCCCGACCAAAGGAATGCCCGCTCGAGTTTGTCAATGTTTTGCAGGATGGTGGTTTGTATGACAAGCGGCGTGATGAAGTAGATGACTTGGGAAGCGAGAACCGACTTGACGAGCGTCGCGCGTCCAATGGTGGTGATGTTTTGGCCCTCATATGTTGTCAATCTACTCGCCACTTTATCCACTAAGAATTGAAGATCAGCAAGCTTCAGCCTCCAAATCGACAGCGGTAGCCCCAAATAACGGAGCGGAAAGGCAGCCCTAACAGCCGGCAGCCCATGGGTTATACGTACGAAAATATGATGAGCGGATCGAGCAGAAGGGCATGGGCGTTTGCGTACTCGTGTCGCTGGAACAGGTGCATTTGAAAAGGATGGATCAGCGAGACTCACAATTGAGGATTTTTGGGATTCAGAAGGACCTGAGGCCCTGAGCAGTCTGTTGCCTTGTTGGTGTGCCCAGGAGGATCTTTTTTGCTGTGCCCTAGAAAATGTGTTGTACGTCGTCTGCCAACCACACTCTTATAATCCTTTCCCAGTTAAAAATCAGCGTATTTTCCAAAGAAAATAGCGCACAGCTTTCGGAGAGAGATAGATAGTGTCCAAGATCGCCAAGTTGGTGAAGAATCTCGCAGCACTCACCTGAACCAAAGCCGTCTGAAAACTCTCGGTTTCTGAGGACGGGCAGAGCCATCCCCTGTGCTGTGCAACATTTCGAACCTTTCAAAGTAAGGGCCAGCCAGGCAAATCTGACGGCAAACGGCATGCATGGTCCATCCCAACCAACAGCGCAGGCATGTCTTTTCTTTTCTCGTTGGAATTCTGCGGCGCCGCTCGGCTGAAGACGCGGGTTTCATTCGTTCGTTCGTTGGTTCACGTGAGGAGAGGCCAGGAACGGCAGGCATATATCGGGGGCGGGGAGGTCAGGTGGGGGAACGCGATCACAGCGCCGTAAACCGTGAAGCCGACTGATTAACACGATTATCTGACGCGGGTTTCGATCCGCGCCCGCCCGCGAATCGATACATCAGATCGCGAAAACGGATCAGGGATCACAAACAATCCTACTACTGCAGTGTTACCAGAAACAGATACAGGGAAAGTGCTTCGACCGAGACATCCGCAAATGTGACCACTCACCACCGCCGCTGGACACAGTAAGCAGTCCCCAGCGGAGCAGAGCCGCGGACAAGGACGCCCGGACAAGCCATCACCTTTAGGCTGGCTTATAAACTACTGCCAAGCACCAGCTAATCGCGCTTGCTTAGTTTAAGCGTCCCAAGAGATAGAGAGGTGGCCAGGCCGACCGATCGATCAGGGAATCAACCAACACATTTGAATAGCTATTGTGCCGGGCTGGGCTCAGATTGCTGCACAGCGAGCAGTGGTGGCAATTATAGTAAGCAGTGCGCAATCGATTCCTTGAGTTCTGTGTCAAACCACGTAGAGTACTCTGTTTGCACATCTGCCTGCGGTGAATCGGACGGACCACATGCAAGTGGCGGGTGTTTTGCTGCTAGGATCTCCGGATGTGGCCCTCGATACGCACCGCCGCTCGGTCGTGAGGGGGTTCAATCACGCATATGGGGTCAAGTCGACGATCTACTCACAGTAGTAAGTGACGAGCTGTTAATTAGTTGCATTTCGATGAAAATTCAGCATTCGATTGAAACGGCAGAAACTATGTATCGAATTGCCCAACAACCGTTGACCACTCACCTGAAATCTGCTTGCCGGCAGCGGCTGGCTCGACCACGTTCCCGTGTCCAAATTCGACACCCTCCGTCGTTAACGTTGAAACTCCACCGCTGCCTCGATAACACTATTAATTCTTCACTAGCAAAAATATCCATGCGTTGTAACAAAAGAATAACATGCTAATAGATGTGACAGTGCCTTGCTATCGGTTGATTTTTATTTTATTTTTAGACCATAGAGAATTTTGATATGTCTAGTTGTTATTTGTGGCCGTTAGCACATTTAGAATGTCATTGTCCTGACCATGGAGTGTAGAGATCAAGAAGTCTACTCACTTTCTCTGACGTTGCCACGATAGGGTCAAGGATGGGGTGACTCACGTATGTCAGAACGAAGGAACAAATTTATGATCCTCCTGCATATCAAGCAGGTAATCGAGACCTTTTTATGCTAAATCACTCCTTACCACCCGGCAATTGTGGTAAAAGCAATCTAAAATAGACAAACAAAAACCATTCCATTTCTTTCCTTCTATACGAAAAATTAAAAGAGCGAATGGGCTACCAGCAGAAAAAAACATTGCACACAGTCATTTTAAGTTTTAATATTTACAAATTCAAAGGTGTAATATTATAAATGAAACCAACCATTTAAATACACCGACTGCCACATGCGTTCTCTAAACATTCCAAATGGTGTGAAACTGGTAATTCAAGAATATCAAAGAACAACCTATTATGTGCCTTTTTTATCCTCTTAGGAGCTTGACCTTCTTTCTTTAAAAAAAATACTCAGTCTATCTATTTCCGTTCACAATTCAGTAGAACACAACTCAATAGAAAGATGCATGTGACAGAGCACTGTAGGAAAACTAGCAAAGCAAACAGCAAGGCGGAAGGGGGAGCTGTTGGGGAACGCGGTAATTTCAAAAAAAAAAATCTACGATCACGCAAGATTTATTAGGAGATGCATAGCAACGAGAGGGGAGAGTGTGCCCATGTACCCTCGTAGACCGAAAGCGGAAGCGTTATGACAACACGGTTGATGTAGTCGTACGTCTTCATGATCCGACCGATCCTAGCACCGAAGATATGGCACCTCCGCGATCTGCACACGTTCAGCTAGGTGACGTCCCACGAACTCTAGATCCAGCTGAGGTCGAGGGAGAGTTTCGTCAGCACGACGGCGTGGTGACGGTGATGATGAAGTTACCGGCGCAGGGCTTCGCCTATGCACTACGACAATATGACCGAGGTGGAAATCTGTGAAGGGGGGCACCACACACGGCTAAACAATCAACTTGTGTGTCTTTGGGGTGCCCCCTACCCCGTATATAAAGAAGGGAGGGAGGAGGAGGCCGGACAGGGGAGGAGGCGCGCCAAGGGGGGGCAATCCTACTCCAAGTAGGTTTGCCCCCCTTCCTATTCCAACAAGGAGAAGGGTGGAAGGAGGAGGTGGAGAGAAGGAAGGAGAGGGGGGTGACGATGCCATAGACCTAGGGTAGGGTCATAGGCCTGACTTATACGCCCCATCCAAGGTCACTACCCTAAGAAGCAAAGACATTCAAGGCACAACAAGAAGTATCAACTAAAGCCATCGAGTGCAATCCACTCGACCAGTCACCTCATTCAAATACCCCCCCATTTCACTCGACCTGGATGGAGTCATTCGACCATTCAGGAAACCACTCGGAGTACAGAAGAGCTAAGGTCACTCAGGAGGACAACGGTCAGGCGTTCACTCCGTAATCTTAATGATCATTGATAACACTTTATAGCTGACGTTACCAGTAACACCCTATCTTAATGTACATTGAACCCCTGTAACGGAGGGCGGCTGGGGTCCTGGCGCACTCTATATAAGCCACCCCCTCCTCTGGGACAAGGGTTCGCACCCCTTGTAACACACACCCATATTCCAGTCGACCGCCTCAGGGCACCAAGACGTAGGGCTTTTACCTCATCCGAGAGGGGCCTGAACTCGTAAACTCGTGTGTACAACCTCGCCGTAGCTAGGGCCTCGCCTCCTCATACGTACCCCCTATTCTTACTGTCAGACTTAGTACCACGACAGTTAGCGCCCATCGCGGGGCAAAGCGTCTTAGCAACTTCCGGCGAGGTTGTGTTTTCTCCGATCTTCATCAACATGGTTTCCGGCGGCGGTTTGGTCATGGGCCGCGAGTTCCGACTCGGCACGCTCACTTTCGTCGCCGACGACTCCGCCTAGCTTCAGGAAGCCCCCCTTGATACCGAGGCTCTCCCGATCCGTGGCTCATCGCACTTCCGCGCAAGTGTCTGCGGCGTCCTCCTTCGGTAGCCGTCGACCCCGTATTGGTCAGTCCTCGCGTCGCCTTCTCGCTTCGCTGGATGCTGCCGCAAGCAATCTGGTCGGTCGTGGCTCTAGCGGTGGGTGAAGCATGTGGTGACCCGTCAGACGATCACTGTCGGTGTCAGCCTAAGGCTAATGGTAACAGGAGGCGGGGGACACGATGTTTACCCAGGTTCGGGCCCTCTCTATGGAGGTAATACCCTACTTCCTCCTTGATTGATCTTGATGATACTAGTATTACAAGAGTTGATCTACCACGAGATCGTAAAGGCTAAACCCTAGAAGCTAGTCTATGATTATGATTGTTGTTGTCCTACGGACTAAACCCTCCGGTTTATATAGACACGAAGGGGCTAGGGTTACAGAGTCGATTCTGAGAGAAGGAATCTACATATCCGAATCGCCAAGCTTGCCTTCCACGCAAAGGAGGGTCCCACCCAGACACGGGACGAAGTCTTCAATCTTGTATCTTCATAGTCCAATAGTCCGGCATAAGCATATAGTCCGGCTATCCGAGGACCCCCTAATCCAGGACTCCCTCAGTAGCACCTGAACCAGGCTTCAATGACAATGAGTCCGGCGTGCAGATTGTCTTCGGCATTGCAAGGCAGGTTCTTTCTCCGAATACTCCAAGGTAGATTTTGAACACATGAATCGTGTCCGGTTCTGCAAAACAAATTCGACGTACCACCGTAGAGAGCACAATATTCCAAGAGTCTAATCTGCTGACATCTTTTACCTAGTGTGACATCACATCGTGGCCCGGTTATTATTCAAACCGTTTTCCCCAACCTGGCGCTACACGTCTTGCGAGGCGGTTTTATCGGCACGTCCTGTCGAAGCAGAGATCGTGTCCCCTTATCACGGGATTCTCATCAATACGGGCGTGGGTAACCCAACCGCTCCATTAGTATGACTCCTTGGTTTAGGCAAGTTCCAAACGGCCGCGCGGAGGACGCTTGACATTCTTACTCTATATAAAGAGGTCAAGACCTGTCCTTTTCTTTCCACGCCTGATCCTTCGCTTCCCCTACCTCAAGTTCCAACACCCAAGGTTCAGTGCACACGCTCCGGACCTTCAATCATGTCCGGATCTAACCTTCAAGGCCGGTGGATGGCCTCTTCCCTCAGAGAGGAGGACATCAAGAAGCTTAGGGAGGATAGGTATTTGACCGCCAAAATTCTTCACAGGCTTCCTGCTCAAGGACAGGTTATTCCTACTCCCTAACCCAACGAGAGCGTCGTATTCATCCCCCACTTCCTCCGAGGGCTAGGCTTCGGTCTTCATCCCTTTGTTAGAGGGCTTATGTTCTATTACGGGCTAGATTTTCACGATCTAGCTCCGGATTCCTTCCTTCACATCTCGACGTTCATCGTTGTGTGCGAGGCCATCCTCCGCATCACCCCACACTTTGGCTTATGGCTCAAGACCTTCAATGTGAAGCCTAAGATGATCAATGGACGACATATGGAGTGCGGATGTGCTATAATAAGCAAAGGTGTTGATGCTTTATGGCCAAAGGGTTCCTTCCCGGAAGTTTCCGACCTATGGCAACAGGAGTGGTTTTATATCACAGCACCCCGAGGTAGAAAGTGGGCGGCCGCCCCAGCCTTCCGCTCCGCTCCTCCGCCACATATTGCATCATGGGTCAACAAGGGGCTGGACTGGGGGGCGGTTGATGACGTGTGGATATTGCAAAGCCGCATTCAGGATCTCCTTAAGAAGGATATTAGTCTTGTCAAAGTAATCCAAGTAATGCTGGTTCGTCGGGTCGTGCCATGCCAACGTCGACCTCTCCGTATGTGGGAGTTCAACCCGGAAGGACCGCAAACTGTTCAGCACTTCTTTGGCATGACGCTCGAAGGGATGTATCAATTATTCTCGGGTCACAAATAAAGTGTCCGGACATAACAGAGGATGCAGGCCTCAACTGCAACCGTCCAGATACCCAGGTAAGTAATCCCGCGACCGAACATGCTGTAATTATATTTGTCACAACATTATTCCGAGAAACCACCCTCGACCAGGACTAGATAAGAAAGGCGGAGAGGATCAGATGTTCGGCCCCTCTTACCGAAGATTCACCGGATCCTGTACTAACCAGGATGCTGGCCCGCGCACCTTATCAAGCACCATCAGGGGAGGACAAGGAGAGGAATGTGGAAGCCAAAAGCGTACTTCATGCTGGAGGTACGTTACACATCCTAAGTGGGGAAATTAGTATCCCCGTGTCGGAGGATGAATGGGGAGGAGAACCTAAAATCCCCTCTCCCCACGAGAAGAAAAGGACTGGTCCCAAAGACTTGGAAGCCGAGGTCTCCAAATGAGGGAAGAAATCTTCACCAGGGGGCCCTGCCCCGGAGGGAACATTGCCGCACAGCGCCCACAGGGGGGCCAGTCGTTAATCGAGCCGTAAGCGAATAGAGGTGCTTAGTAAGCATACCATGTCCTTTTCCTGAGAATAATGACCGAGACATATGTTTTGCAGTTCGGCTCATAGCCTCCCTCCACAATGTTCGTCCTCGGGGGATCTTCTTCTCGAGATGATGGAGAGCGAAACGCCTCCTCATGCTTCTCCGCCTCATAATGCGGACGATCCTGAGCTGTCGTCCCGGAGGATCTCTCCCGATCCGCAAAGGCCGGAAGGTAACTCTTCGGCCGTCCAAAGTCTAGGGTTTTCGACTCCTAGAGAGACCAACAGATTTCATCACCCCCTCCCCCGCAAAAATATGTGGTAGTGAGGATGCTGGAAAAAATTCTAGTGAACTCTGGTATTTGGTTTGGAAAATAGGAGGGGCAAGCACCCCAGGAGTAGGCCTTTATTATGAATGCCTTATTCTGGAATGTTAGGGGGATTGCTGCCCCTGGTAGGAAAAATCTAATCCTGGAAACCTTGGCCAAAACTCATGCATCTATTGTTGGATCCAAGGAAACTAAAAAAGAGGAATTTACTGACTCCTTTTTGAAGTCATTAGTAGGAAATATGAACTTCTCTTGGCACCATCTACCTGCCCAAGGCTCTGCTGGAGGCATCCTGATGGGAGTAGATTTAGATCTTTTTGATGTTATCTCTTGGACTGAATTAGATTCTTCTGTTAGTTGTGTAATGAAGATGAAGAATAATGACACTATCTTTAGAGTAATTACTGTGTATGGATCCCCCTATAATGAAGGAAAAGAGAGCTTCATCTCTGAACTCCATTCTTTATTCCTAAAGGATCCTTTCCCCACCCTGATAGGTTTTTTTTAAAAATTTGGTTAGATATGCCAAAGACAAGAGTAATGGTAACATCAACCAAAGATGGAGTGATAGCTTTAATGCATGGATTGAAATCTGGAGCCTACTATAGATCAAGCTATCTAGCAGGAAATTCACCTGGGCTAACAATTAAGTAGACCTGATCATGTCCACTATAGATAGGCTTTTTTGCAATACTGAATTGGACATGATCTTCCCCCTAACATCCTGCAGGGCTTTGCCTACGTGTGGAAGTGACCATGTTCCCATTATCTGGGAGTCTGGTCTAAACCAAATCCCTAAAAGTAGCAGCTATAAAATGGAGAAGTGGTGGCTCTTGAGAGAGGACTTCTCCAACTTAGTTACTAATGAAAGATCGAGGATGTCGCCTAGAGGGGGGGTGAATAGGCGCTTTAAAATAATTACGGTTTAGGCTTGAACAAATGCGGAATAAACCTAACGGTTAATTTGTCAAGCACAAAACCTAAAACAACTAGGCTCACCTATGTGCACCAACAACTTATGCTAAGCAAGATAAGCAACTATGTGATAGCAAGATATATGACAAAGAACAATATGGCTATCACAAAGTAAAGTGCATAAGTAAAGGGCTCGGATAAGAGATAACCGAGGCACGCGGAGACGACGATGTATCCCGAAGTTCACACCCTTGCGGATGCTAATATCCGTTTGGAGCGGTGTGGAGGCACAATGCTCCCCAAGAAGCCACTAGGGCCACCGTAATCTCCTCACGCCCTCGCACAATGCAAGATGCCGTGATTCCACTAAGGGACCCTTGAGGGCGGTCACCGAACCTGTACAAATGGCAACCCTTGGGGGCGGTCACCGAACCCGTACACTTTGGCAACCCTTGGGGGCGGTCACCGGAACCCGTCAAGATGCTCGGGGTGATCTCCACAACCTAATTGGAGACCCCGACGCTTGCCCGGAGCTTTACACCATAATGATTGAGCTCCGAATACCACCAACCATCTAGGGCGCCCAAGCACCCAAGAGGAACAAGCTCAAGGGCACCAAGCACCCAAGAGTAATAAGCTTCTCAAACTTCACTTCCATGTATCACCATGGAGAACTCAAACTGATGCACCAAATGCAATGGCAAGGGCACACGGAGTGCCCAAGTCCTTCTCTCTCAAATCCCACAGAAGCAAATAATGCTAGGGAGGAAAATGAGAGGAAGAACAAGAAGGAGAACACCAAGAACTCCAAGATCAAGATCCAAGGGGTTCCCCTCACATAGAGGAGAAAGTGATTGGTGGAAATGTGGATCTCAGATCTCTCTCTTTTCCTCAAAACTAGCAAGAATCCATGGAGGATTGAGAGTTAGCAAGCTCGAAGAAGGTCAACAATGGGGGAAGAACACGAGCTCAAAAGGATTAGGTTCATTTGGGAAGGAGACCCCCTTTTATAGGTGGGAAAAAAATCCAACCATTATGCTCACAACCCGCACAGAGCGGTACTACCGCTCGTCCTCACGGTACTACCGCTAGGGATCGCGGTAGTACTGCTTGCGGTACAAAAAATATACTTCCGTACCTACCTCCGCAGGACTTGGGACGAGTTTTTGGTCCGGGCGGTACTACCGCTCTAGGAGCCGCAGTAGTACCGCTCTCAACAGTAGTAAAAATTACATCCGCTCCAATTTGCGGTACTACCGCTGCAGCCTTTTCAGAACACCAAAACTGCCACAACTTTTGCAAACGGACTCCGAATTCGATGAAACCAAGTTTGTTGGAAAGCTAGCGACAAGGGCTAACACAATCTTGAAAGAAATACCAATAATAAGTAAATTAGAAAAGGCCCAAAAGAAAATGGTGAGAACCCTTCCTCGGAGAAGACAGGTAAAACCTCCAACACCGAAAACATCATAGAAGACGCATGCAAACTCCGTTTTCGATGAACTCAAGCTTGTCATCAAGATGACCATAAGCTCTAAAACTCACAAAGAGATTCAAACAAGAACCAAGAAACATGATGCAAGGATGCAATGGTTTGAGCTCTCTACGAACGATACGATCAAGCAACTCATCGAGAGCCCCCCTTGATAGTACGGCAATCGATCCTATAACCCGGTCTCCCACAACTACCATGAGACCGGTAAAATAGAAAATCTATCAAGGGCAAACCTTTGCCTTGCACATGGTCCACTTGAGCTAGATGATGACGATCTTCACTCTCTCAAGTTGGACCACCTTTCTTGATTGCGATGGCTTGATGAAGACTAGATGATTGCTCCCCCATAGTCCACTATGGGTGAGCCACTCTTCGGCTCATCTTCACAAGTCCATTGACACCACAATGGATGGAAAGATTCAAGCACTTGATCTCTTCGTGATGCTCCACTTGAACTTGCACATGTAGCCCAAGTCAAGCTGCCGCGTGTGTTTGAAATCTGACCGTTGTGACACGTGTCAGTTCCTTAGTGACCCAGGGTCATTTCGGACAAATCAGGTCGGGTTGCCCAGTGGCTATAAATAGCCCCCTCCCTACACCATAAATTGGTGGCTGCTTAGAGTTAGTACACGGCTTTTGTCGTTTTGAGAGCAACCCACCTCCGAAGCCTTTGAGAGAGAATCCTTGCCAGCACAAAGCCCAAACCACCCAGAGCCCAAAGAGAGTTTGACGTCTTTCTGTCCGCGTGATCTGAAGAATTGTCACACTTGAGGACTTTGAATCCTCCAGCCGGTTAGGCGTCATGTTCTGAGCATCCAAGAGCCATTGTGGATTGCCGGTGAACGAAGTCTGTAAAGGTTTGGAAGTCTATCTTGAAGACTTCCCAGAGTGATTGGGCGGGGACTAGGTGTCCTTAGCTCAAGGGGAATAAGGTGAAGACGCGGTCTTGTGAGTTGAATCTCAGCCTCCCTAACCAGACGTAAAGTTGTCACAGCAACTGGAACTCGTCGAACAAATCCGTGTCCTCCTGAAGCTACTAGTTCTATCTCTCAGTTCTCTCTACTTACAGTTTGTCTTCGTGAAGTCATTGCCTGCTTGCGTTATCTGTTTGACATCACTGTATGACTACCTAATCTGATTGGCTTCATACTATCTTCCATCCCGATCCTTACTACCTAGATGCTAATAGTCTTCGTGCTTTCACTTCATTGAATACTTGACTAAGGCTTGTCTAGTGTAGTCTACCTTCCGCTGCATTCGAATAGTGTTGTGTCTATTGTTTGTCTTTGAAACTCCCATGTTTTGAAGACTTTCATAAAAATCGCCTATTCACCCCCCTCTAGTCGATAACTAGCCCTTTCAATTGGTACCAGAGCAAGGTACTCCCTTGTTCTGTTTGATTCAGTTTAACCACCTGGAGTTTTAGTTATGTCGACTGCGGGGATAATCAAAGTCTCCTCTGCATGCCCCATCTTTGATGGCACCGAGTATCCCTACTGGAAGAATAGGATGCGCATGCATCTTGAAGCCATTGATGTCGATATATGGTATGTCGTCAAGAACGGCGTTCCCAAGACTGGTGAAGGTATCACCCCTGCTGATGTCAACAAGTTCATTCAACTGGACTCTACAGCCAAGAACATCATCTGTGGTCATCTGACCAAAGGACAATATGATCATGTGAGTGCTCTGGAAACATCGAAGCTAGTCTGGGGCTAGCTCTCCAAGGTCAATGAAGGCGTCTCCACTCAGCGAGATCAACGTATCAGTACTCTCCGCAACCTTTTCAACCGCTTCAAGAGACACGACAACGAGAATGTCCAGCTCACGTTTGATCGCCTCACTGATATCACAAATGAGCTCCAAACACTCGGCACCACTGAAATCAGGAAACATGAGATAGTGAAGACACCACTGAGATTTCTTGACAGCTCATTTGACACCTTAGTCCTGATGATACAAGAACGCCCTGATTTCAAGTCTCTCGATCCATCTGACATACTTGAGAGGCTCAACACACTTGAGTACCAGCTATCTGAAAAACGAGATATCTATGGCCCCAACTATGGCCGAACTCGCGCTTTGAAGGCAAAGGCTGCTGCTTCCTCATCTAAAGAAGAATCTGACTGCAGTTCTAGTGATCCTGAAGACATTGGAAAGGAGCTTGCTATGCTTGTAAAGAAGTTCCAGAAATTCACCAAGAAGAAAGGATTCCGAAAGTCTTCACGATCCAGCTCAAGGAATGATGAAGCTTCCGCCTATGAGCACAAGAAGAGAACCTGTCACAAGTGCAATAAACCTAGTCACTACATCTCTGAGTGTCCACAGTGGGACAATGAGAAGAAGAAGAAGAAGAGCAAAGAATATGATTCTGATGACAAGAAGAAGAAGAAATCCTCAAAGTCTTCTTCCAAGTCTTCTTCCAAGTCTTCTTCCAAGTCTTCATCACACAAGAAGAGCTCATCTAGCAAGGCATGTGCTTTTGTTGGCAAGGAAATGGATTCAGAGGAGGTGTCAGCTTCTGAGGAGGCGGAGGTGGAGTTTGAGGAGGAGTCTGACTCTGGTTTTGCGAGTCTGGCTATCGCTACAGCTTACGTCGCCAAGTCCATCTTCAACACCGAAGACAATGGCTCCGTCACCAACGCTGATGATAATGACAAGGACGACTTGCCTCCCACCTACTGCTTCATGGCACGTGGTGCCAAGGTGTTGACACCAGATTTTGGCACAGTCAATAACTTATTTAAGATGGCCTCAAATGGAGAAGTGTTCTACATGAAAGAGTTCTATATTGTTGATATGAACATCTTTGAAGTTTGGGTGATTGCCATCCGATTTCATCTCAAAGGCCGAAACTATGATCAATGTACTAAGATCTTATATTCAGAGTATAGTATGGCCAATTAAGCCCTGGAGATCGATTTTGATATATAAATCGTTCCAATCTGAGGTCGTATGCAAAAATTAGTGCCATCAGAATACAGCCCTGTCAAGAGGCAAAAACTGGCGCCCCCCACCAGACACCCTGTCTGATGGGTAGCGCGAATAATAGCCTGCTTTGCGCGACCGATTTGGCCCTCAAGATTACCTCTGATCAAAAAACGTTTAACATGAAACTTTTTCGTCTCGTGGAAACAGTCAAGATTGCTTTTAGGCTCGTTTCCATCCGAGATAGTTTACCACCGCAAAAATTACTCGCAAGGTGCAGCCAATTTAAATCGAACAGTTTTGGAAAGTTCGGGCAAAACCAATCCGAATTTGACTAGGGTTTTGGACGTGAATCCAAGCCTTTTGCTTGCATGGAAAGTACAGCCGCCTCTTATATACCAAAGGGGTGACGGCCGATTGAACAACACACAATCGATTTAATCATCTACGAATTTTTACCTTTTATCTTTTCTCCTTAACCCTAGTTCTTCTTCTTCCCCGTTCTTTGTCTATTCTTCTTGTTGCAGGGCGGCAAAACTCGAGGCCCTAGGGGCGATCATATCGATCTAGGGCAGCCCATAGCGGCCGCGCGCCCAGACGGGGTCCCACCCGGGCGTGTAGGGTTTCGGGTCCTCAAAAGCACCCGCCGGATTGCCTGCGTACCGCGCTTCCGGCCGGTTCTCCTTCAACGTGAGCTGCGGTGCATCACCCTCGGCGTTGGAGGTACACGGTGGCGTGTTCGTGTGCGAACACACTTTTTGGTGACTCCGCTAGGGACGAAGTTTTGAACGGTCTCCAGACCGTTCTTGCTATGAAGAGATCGTCATCAAGTTGCTGCAATCTACAAAGGTAATATGAATACCCAATTCCCCTTTGTAGATGCAAATAATCCATATGTTGTTGCTGGATCACCTAATGAGCAGTATCAGCTAGCCCTAGTTTTATCAATCACGCATCTAATTATGCGCAAGGGCCGATGCAAAACAATCTTCATGCTTCAAATTCTTAAGATTTTAGCAACATACAACATATGTATCCAAACTCTCATGCATCGGCAACCCCAGAAATCCATATGCCGATGAACAACATGGTTAGTCAATTTGAAACACCTCATGTTAAAATTTCCAATAGCATACAAGAAAGTGTTTCACCTTTTTATTCATCGGCAACTAATTTGCAATATGTGAATCCAACCTTGCCGCATAGGAGAATTGGCCATGCTGCTACTAGCTATTCGGCTAGTTACTCTCAACCATCATATGGTACACCTCATGTTAGTAAGTTTTCAGCACCGTATGCAACTATAGATGTTCATAATTCGGCCCCGCATCTTCATGGTCATAGCCGAATAAGTGAAAAATTTATAGGAACACATGTGCCGTCATCAAATACTGTAGCATATAATGCATACTCTACGAAGTTCAAGAATTTCGGCAACACTCATGAATCATTGCCGAAAGAATCTGAAAGTATTGCGGAGCAATCTCTTCCAGAAGCGATTGTGGCTGCATTAAAAAAGAGCTTGCCACAAAACAAGAGAATTAATGCTCTTTGCCTTGAACAATATGAAAAGGGGTTGTTTCCTGATTATGCTACAATAAAGGCTAGATTTTTGCACGAAGATGAAACTTCATCAATTGGTAGTGTTTTTGAGAGAGCATATAGTTATATAGAAGTGCATACACCTCCACCTAGTACCGCAGCATATTATACACCCCCTACACAATTGCAAAATTTTCGTAACACTAACACTTCATTGCCGAAAGATCCTAAAAGCATTGGGGGCAAACTAATCTAGAGCGGGCTGAAATTGAGAGGGGAGTTAAAGCTTTGCATGATAGGGTGCAAGTACTTCGCCAAGAGAGAATTGATAGGGAATTAGCTCAAAGAAAAGAAGCCCTGCCAAGTGATATAACCGGTGAAAAGAATGATGATTCGGAAACTAAAAGTGCTTCGGTTAAAAAAGCCGAATCAAGTAGTATATATTCCGAATCCATCAAATCCAAAGAGGCAAACATTGTTGTGAAAGGGCATGGAAAGTATAGCAAGACAACCATACTTGATTTTTCTGAAGTTAATGGAACCTACTTCCTTCCCTACGAGGTTCGTGCCATAGAATTGACAAGCTTCACAAACAAGAACAAGTAGCCGAAGAAAGTTTGGTGGACAAATATCTTCAAACTAAAGATGCACGAAATCAAGAAAAAGATGATGACAAGGCGTTGGGGAGCTATCCGAAGGCGGAGCAAGATATTCTTCAAATCGCACCACCATCACGCTCTCCCAACATATTTGAAGAGGTATGTTTAGCAATTAATTTACCTATTTTCAGATTTGGTCATGACTTAGTTGTTGATGTATATATTAGAAAAAAATTCATAAGAAATATTGAGATACCAATGAAGAAGGATAACTTATTTGTTAGCAATCAGATTGTCACAAAGCATACCAGTCAACACATTGCACCATTCAGAAAGACCGATAGAGAAAGATTGTTGCAGCCAAGGCTTTCCCCATTGCTTTGTCTAAAGTTCATATCTAATTGGGTAGCTTTGCTTATTTTCTTACTTGGCTTACACTTGGTCCCAATTGAGACATGTATGTTCTAACTATTTTCATTTAAGAAATTTAAAGCCAAGGTTAAAATCGCCTGAGCAAACCGATGCAAGTATAGTTTCTTATACAATGACATTGGTAAGAGAATGCAAAATAAAATTCATAGCCGAATGGGGTGATACAAAATGTGAACCATTCGTTTGCTTGACTCCAAAGCTGTTCTCACAGCAAGATCGGCTAGAAAGTAAAAAGTTTGCCTTCAGTTCAAGCATGTGTGATCAAATATTTGATTTCTTGCTGAAAAATAATTACATAAGAATTCTTGATCACCATGTCAAGCCATCAATTCAACGACGAATGTATTGTAGGTTGCATCATTCGTTCAAACATAATTTTGAGGATTGCAATATGTTTCGTGAAATAGTTAAATCGGCCAATGATAAAGGACGATTAAAATTTGTTGAGACACCAAGAGATGACCAGTCTATTCCGATTGGTCCCAATGGCAATAAGTTTTTGCATCGGCTGCTTCAAGCCGATCCATTCAAAGAGAATGTAAAAGCTGCAGGTGATGGGATCAAGCTTTCATGTAAAGAAGTTGTTGAAGAGCATAACGAACATAATCTTGAGGGCGAAAATTCCATCGAAGCTACAATGGAGAAGCCAAGAACTGGGGGGCATCAAGCAAATCCAATGATCGATCAAAGCAAACCAAAAGAAAACAAAGGCCGAAATAAGCGCAAGTGTAAGAGATCGAAAATCACCTTCGCTGAACTATTCAATAAATATCAAAAGAAGAGTGAAGAGACGAATGCTTATTGTCCAAATCATGCAAAGAAACCAAGATCACCCCAAGGCGCAAATATGAGGATCGGTATTGGCAAAGTGAGAATTTTAATGCAACATATTCATATCCTTAATTTGGGCCGCCAATGCCAATGCCGTGGATGCCTCCCTATGCTCATATAGATCCATATCCATCATGGGACAGGTATGATACAAGGGCACATTCTCCATCTTATTTTAGACCATCTCACCAATATTATGTAGCTCCAAGAAGATCAACATTTGAACAATCACGCACCAAAGGCCGTTTCAATCATAAGTTATCGGTCCAGAGCTCAAGGAAGAAGAAAGAGGTGGTAAAGCAAGTTTACCACGTGAAAAGGGATGGTCGTAAGTGTGCTGCTTCAGATTTGATCTCAAATAACAAAGAGCCAATTAAAGTGTTGACATTAGCTACAAAAGGCAAAGAAGTGAAACAATCAATTTATAAAAATCAGAGTGCCAAATCTAAAGAAAAGAAGTTGTGGGTGCACAAGGCCCAAAAAGAGTTTCCATTGGTTGAAACAAAATCACAGTCAAGGTGCTCACTCGGCTTATCATATTGGCAAAAGAAGGAATTACAAAATGTTAGTGCACAAGAGCCGAGAAAGAAGAACATGGCATGGGTTCCCAAGAAGATCAATCAAAACAAAAATGGTGTGCATCCTTCTATTGCAACAAGTACAATAAAAGTGAAGAAGGAAAAGAATGAAAGCAACAAACAATTAATCCGAAGGTGCGCATCACAACATCAAAATCTTCGGTCAGCACATCATCCATTTTCTTCAACCATGTCGTTGATGCCTTTGCCATGGAATTCATCCCTAGGTATGATCAATTACCCTCCATGGATTTATTTTGATCCATGGATGCAACATAATTTTCTATATCACGAGAGGGTATTACCAAATCACTATACATTTGGTTAGTTACATTTTTGTTGCTAAGACAAAGGGGCCAAAATATTTTATTACTATTTCATTTGTTTATTTCGGCTATACATACTTTAGTGGGTGAATTCTACACAGACCTCATGGTAATGGCCGATATTTATCTATCGCCTTAAGAATATGTCAAAGCATGGCCGGTGTAGTATCCTAACATCGTCCTTAGTTCAATTGGAGATCAAAATAAGGTGCATGTTCATTGATATTAACCTTGTCTTTCTATTACTATGGAGATTATTCCCGATGGTTAAATTCATAACAATGAACACAGTGTAAGTGTTGTTCATATATCTCCATATGGTGTTATTTTGTGAAGCCTCATGCCACTTAAAATATTTTTGCACAATAAAGAAAGACGAATATGAAATTTATTCGGTTTGGAGCTTTTGGTTGCTATAGGTGCTACATAGATTGAGGCTTTCAGTGATTCGTTATAAGTAGTGCAACAAATATCCAAGGGTTATCAATGTTTTGACGAATCACTTATACTTTATCTTAAGGTATGTCTAGATGCAAAATTTACCTTGGGTTGCTATAAAATTGTTCATATTTCTAGACGTGACAATTTAAAAGAGTTGTCACAGGAAGCATCCGGCTACTAAGTTAATCATGGTGTGTTGCATTTCTATCAATAGCTGATGCTTAGTCTCGTCAGAATAGGTAAGGTCGAACCGAAGTCCACCGCTTTGGCCACTAATGAATTTTTCTTATGCAATCGAAAATAAGGATTGGAGAAATTTTATTGTTGATTATCTGCAAAATCCTAGCAAAAGGGTGAATAATATGGTTCTGAGGATGACCTTGAGATACATATCTATGGGACTTTATCATCGGATTGTTAAATAAGTTGAGAAAGTTTCACCCAAGCAAAGCCTCTCGTTTCACCCAAGCAATGGCCGATATGAACTTATCGTCCTAAGAACATGCCAAAATGGATGATGGAGTGTTGACATCGTCCTTAGAGCAAGCTATGTGCAAGTTATTTTTTCGGCACAGAGGCTTTGCCGAAAAACAGGGGGGCATGTGTTGACACCAGAGTTTTAGACAGTCAAGAACTTATTTAAGATGGCCTCAAATGGAGAAGTGTTCTACATGAAAGAGTTCCATATTATTGATATGAACATCTTTGAAGTTTGGGTCATTGCCATCCGATTTCATCTCGAAGTCTGAAAATATGATCAAATTACTAGGATCTTATATTCAGAGTACAGTTTGGCCGATTAAGCCCTGAAGATGACCTCAAATGGAAAAATAATCTACACGGATTGTCTTCATCTCATCGAAATGATCAATTTGGATATAAATATTGTTCCAATGCAAGTTCGTAGGCCATCGGAATACAGCCCTGTCAGGGGGCAAAAACTGGCGCGCCCCACCAGACGCCCTGGCTGATGGGTAGCGCGAATAATAGCCTGTTTTACGCGACCGATTTGTCCTTCAAGATTATCTCTGATAGAATAATGTTCAACAGGAAAGTTGTTATTCTCGTTGAAACGGTCAAGATTGCTTTTAGGCTCGTTTCCATCCGAGATTGTTTACCACCTTAAAAATTACTCGCAAGGTGCAGCCAGTTTAAACCGCACAGTTTTGGAAAGTTCGGACAAAACCAATCCGAATTTAACTAGGGTTTTGGATGTGAATCCAAGCCTTTTGCTTGCACGAAAAGTCCAGATGCCTCTTATATACCTAAGGGGTGATGGCCGATTGAACAACACACAATCGATTAAATCATCTACCACTTTTTACCTTTTATCTTTTCTCCTTAACCCTAGTTCTTCTTCTTCCTCGTTCTTCGTCTGTTCTTCTTGTTGCAGGGCGGCGAAACTCAAGGCCCTAGGGGCGATCAGGTCGACCTAGGGCAGCCCATAATCGCCGCGTGCCCAGACGGGGTCCCTCCCGGGTGTGTAGGGTTTCGGGTCCTCAAAAGCACCCGCCGGATTGCCTGCGTACCGCGCTTCCGGCCGGGTCTCCTTCAACGTGAGCTGCGGTGCATCACCCTCGGTGTTGGAGGTAGACGGTGGCGTGTTTGTGTGCAAGCACAAGGTAAAATCACGCGATGCTTACTTTCAAACATCAAGTGAAGATGACTCTGATTGTGAATCCAAACCTAGTTACAAAACACTTGCTAAAATTGCAAGTGAACAATAGAAAGCCATGGAACATACTCAAAAACTATTAGACAAAAGCGATGACCTGTTGGATGCGGAAATGACCGAGTCTCAGTCCTTAATTGAAGACATCAAAAATCTTCATGTTATGTACCAGGAACTTGAAGGTCGACATGAATCACTCTCAACTTCTCATGAAGATCTTCAAAACGAGAATGAGTGACTTCACGCTCAACAGATCAGTCCCGCTCAGGAAGGATTTGAACCACCATGTTTAAAATGCATTGAGCATGATAACGCTACCTCTGTAGCTGAAAGCTCTACTGCTACTGCTATTGCAATATCTTCAACTGCTGGATTGGTAACTAACCCCTCTACTGAGGATACCACTACTATTGCTGATGAGAATGCCAGGTTGAAGACACTGCTTGAGAGAGGGATGTACAAAAGTCTCAAAGGACATCAGACATTATGTGATGTCCTCAAAAAGCAGATTCTGAACTGAAAACCTAGAAAAGAGGGTGTTGGGTTCGAGAGGAAAATGAATGTTGAAGGGTCGTACTGGAAGCCTGAGCAGTACCCCAAAACCACATGGGTTGCTGCAAAGGAACCTTCAGTAGATCCATCCACCTTATCTGGTTTCACTTGTGCTATCCCCATTATCATTGATGAATCCTTTGAGGCAAACTATAAACTGTTTAAGAATTAGAATGGTGAAGTGTTTGCCTGGTATATTGGTACTAACTGCAAGAATGGACCACCTATGAAGAAGATATGGGTACCTAAAAGTGTTCTTGAGAATCTTCCAATGAATGTCATCATGACACCACCTGTGAAGAAGACAAACCCCATACCATAGGCTTCATATGGTCCTAAAGCTTCATACAGACAGTGGACTCATCTGAGTCACCCTAACGTCAATGTTTTGCAGGGAAATCATACTCAGACCCATGAATATGAGTGTGTTTCCTCAAACCACTATGTTCATAGAACTAAGAACATTTCTACCTATTCATATGAGTATTATTCACCCCCTGCAAGGCTATTTACTAGGGCTACAAAGCTGAAGTTCTCAGATGCTGCACTTAGACCCATTGCTTCTAAGACACCCCTGAAAATGTCGATGGTTAAGAAAACTTAACTCTCTTTTGCAGGGAAAGGTCTCCATCCGGAAAACTAAGGCGTCCAAAACAAATGTTGGGGACCTTAAACATCTTGTGGGGCGCAAGATAAAATGCCCAAATGGTCTTACTATGTACTTTGTTCCGGGATTCCTTGACACTCATCCTATCTATCCTAATCAAGATCTAAATTTCCATGTTCCACTTGTTCGTCAAATGTTTTTGCTTCATAACTCTCTTAGTGAAGCCGATCCCCCAAACTGCACTGTAGGATATGACACCTCGTACTTCAGAATGGATTATGGATAGTGGATGCACTAATCACATGACTGGCGATCAAAGTCTTCTGATGGATTCAACGCTACGTCCATCAGAAAAAAGTCACATCACATTTGCTGACACTAGTAAAAGCAAGGTATTGGGTCTAGGTACAGTTGCAATATCAAGGGATCATCACATGGATAAAGTGATGCTTGTTGAATCCCTTGGTTTCAACTTAATGTCTGTCTCAATGCTTTGTGACTTAAACATGATTGTGCTATTTGGAAAATATCGATGCCTTGTGCTAATGGAATCTGACAAGTCTCTAGTCTTTGAATGATATCGGAAACATGATCTGTATATGGTAGATTTCTCAGCAGGACCACAGATGGCCGTATGTCTTCTAGCAAAAGCTTCAGAGTGCTGGCTTTGGCGTCGAAGGCTAGGGCATGCTGGCATGAGGAACTTGCACGCTCTCGCGAAGAAGAAGCATGTCGTGGGTATCGAAGGTGTCAAGTTCAAGAAGGATCATCTATGTGGTGCTTACGAAGCTGGAAAGATGACCAGGGCGAAGCATCCCTCGAAGACAATCATGCATGACTACATCTCAACCTTTCGAGCTGCTTCACATGGACCTATTCGGCCCTACCCACTACTCTACTCTCAATGCTACTGCTTGTCTTTATGGCTTCGTCATTGTTGATGATTACTCTCGATATACTTGGGTGCATATAATCCTATACAAGACCGAAGTGCAGGATATCTTCAGACGCTTCGCCAATCGTGCCATGACAAACTATGGCATCAAGATCAAGCACATCAGAAGCGACAATGGCACTGAGTTCAAGAACACCGGCCTCGACCTGTATCTGGATACCCTGGGTATCACTCATGAGTTCTCTACTCCCTATACACCTCAGCAGAATGGCATCGCAGAGTGCAAGAATATAACTCTCATTGAGATGGCCCGAATGATGCTCGATGAGTACAAGACTCCACGGAAGTTCTGGCCTGAAGCCATTGATACTGCATGCCACGTCATCAACCGTGTTTATCTTCACAAGCTTCTGAAGAAAACATCCTATGAGCTCCTAACTGGTAAGAAGCCAAATGTTAACTACTTCAGAGTATTTGGTGCTAAGTGCTGGATCAAGGATCCACATCACACTTCAAAATTTGCATCGAAAGCACATGAAGGTTTTACTGTAAAGTGGTTGAAACTGTAGATGTGCGGTTCGATGAGACTAACGGCTCGCAAAGAGAGCACCTGCCAAATGTGCTAGATGAAGTACCTCCAAGTGAATCTATCAAGCAGATGGGAATTGGAGATACCATACCTTCTGAGAATCAAACTGAAGAGGAGCTTATCATTTCTGCACCTAATCAAACTGAAAACAATGCTCAGCCTGAAGACATTTCCCCAAATGATGACATTGATCTGCAAGAGCAAAATCTTCGTCCTGTTCATCCTCGTGTTGCAAATGAAGTTCAGATTGAGAAGATAATTGACAGCTTGAATGCATCAGGTCCACTCGCTCGTTCAAAAGCAACTCAAAGAGCAACTCAGCTAACCAATTTCTGTGGGCATTTTGCATTCGTCTCAATCTCTGAACCCAAGAAAGTTGACGAAGCCTTCATGGAACCTGAATAGACTCAAGCTATGCAAGAAGAGATTCAACAGTTCGAGCTGAATAATGTGTGGGAATTGGTCAAGCGTCCTGATCCTCGGAAGCACAATATCATTGGCACCAAATGGATATATCGCAACAAGCAATATGAGCATGGTCAAGTGGTCAGAAACAAAGCTCGTCTCGTTGCACAAGGTTACACTCAAGTGGAAGGAATTGACTTCGATGAAACATTTGCTCCGGTGGCAAGGCTTGAAGCCATTCGCATACTGCTAGCCTATGCAAATAATCACAACATCCTTCTGTATCAAATGGACGTGAAGAGTGCTTTTCTCAATGGAAAGATAGAAGAAGAACTATATGTCGCACAACCTCCTCGCTTTGAAGATCCAAAACATCCTGATATGGTATACAAGCCCAACAAGGCACTGTATGGCCTCAAACAAGCCCCTCGTGCCTGGTATGATACGCTCAAAGACTTACTGAAGAGCAAAGGCTTCAAACCTGGTTCACTAGATCCTACACTCTTCACGAAGACATATGATGGTGAACTGTTTGTTGCCAAATCTATGTGGATGACATTATCTCCGGCTGCACCAACAAGAAATACAGTGATGAGTTTGGTCACATGATCCAAGAGCAATATCAGATGTCCATGATGGGCGAGCTGAAGTTCTTTCTGGGTCTCCAAATCCTTCAGCAATGCAACGTCATCTTCATATCTCAAGAAAAATACCTCAAGGATTGCCTGAAGAACTTTGGTATGCAAGACTGTAAAGGATACACGACGCCAATGCAAACCAAAAGTCATCTGGGTCCCGACGACAATGGTAAAGAGTTCTATCAAAAGGTATATCGCTCCATGATTGGTTCTTTGCTTTACTTATGTGCATCTAGGCAAGATATAAAGCTTAGTGTTTGCATGTGTGCCCGATTCCAAGCGGCACCAAAGGAATTGCATCACTTAGCTATGAAGCGAATTCTTCAATATGTGGCTTACACCCCAACACTAGGATTATGGTATCCAAAGGGCTCAGAGTTTGATATAGTTGGATTCTCAGATGCTGATTATGATGATGACAAGGTTGATCACAAGTCCACATTAGGCACATGTCACTTTCTGGGACGATCACTTGTCTGTTGGTCTTCAAAGAAGCAGAACTGTGTATCTCTCTCCACTGCTGAATCCGAATACATTGCTGCGGGATCTTGTTGTGCTCGGCTTCTCTGGATGAAGCAAACTCTCAAGGACTATGGTATACACCTGAAGAATGTGCCACTCTACTGCGACAATGATAGTGCCATCAAGATTGCCAACAACCCAGATCAGCACTCGAAGACAAAGCACATTGAGATTCGTCATCACATCCTCCGAGATCATGTCATGAAGGAAGATATTGATATCATTCACGTCAACACTGAAGAGCAATTGGCTGATATCTTCACAAAGCCAATGGATGCGAAAAGGTTTTGCAAGTTGCGATGTGAGCTAAATATCTTAGAATCCTCAAATGTCAAGTGAACTGGACACACATCCTAACACTTACGCATTTTGATGACTTAGATGTGCAACACACAAAGTAACATATATCTTCAATCAATGAAGACATACACTCTAAGTGTGAATACATTAATGTGGAATTTGACTTCGGAGCGCCACGATAATCGTGCGCCGTGTCTGGGTCCAATACTTCCTATACGGTGGGTAACGCCACCACCAAACTTTTGTTTGAAGTGTTTCCCTTGGCATCATAATTGCGAAGCTTTCATCTTGACTTATCTTCATCGTGTTGATTTGGTTTTATGCTAGGTATATACATAATTGTGTCCTTGCTACCTCTTGAGCACTGCGTTGGATTTCCCCGAAGAGGAGAGGATGATGCAGTAAAGTAGCGTAAGTATTTCCCTCAGTTTTTGAGAACTAAGGTATCAATCCAGTAGGAGGCCACACACAAGTCCCTCGTACCTACACAAAACGATAGCAACTCGCAACCAACGCTTAGGGGTTGTCAATCCCTTCACAGTCACTTACGAGAGTGAGATCTGGTAGAAATAATATTTTTGGTATTTTTGATAGATAGATGCAAAGTGAAAAGTAAAGGCAAAGTAAAAACAAAGCAAGTAAACAAAGTGATATAGATTGATATGATGAGAATAGACCCGGGGGCCATAGGTTTCACTAGTGGCTTCTCTAAAGAGCATAAGTATTCTACGGTGGGTGAACAAATTACTGTTGAGCAATTGATAGAATTGAGCATAGTTATGAGTATATCTAGGCAATGATCATGTATATAGGCATCACGTCCAAAACAAGTAGATCGAATCGATTCTGTATCTATTACTATTACTCCACTCATCGACCGCTATCCAACATGCATCTAGAGTATTAAGTAAAAACATAGCAACGCCATAAGCAAGATTACATGATGTAGAGGGATAAATTCATGCATTATGATAAAAAACCCATCTTGTTATCCTCGATGACAACAATACAATATGTGCCTTGCAACTCTTTTTGTCACTGAGTAAGGACACCGCAAGATTGAACCCAAAGCTAAGCATTTCTCCCATTGCAAGAATTACCAATCTAGTTGGCCAAACAAAAAAAGTTAATTCGAAGAGACTTGCAAAGATAACTCAATCATACATAAAAGAATTCATAAAAGAATCAAATATTTTCCATAGATAATACTGGATCATAAACCCACAATTCATCGATCTCAACAAACACACCGCAAAAAGAAGATTACATCGAATAGATCTCCACGAGAGAGGGGGAGAATATTGTATTGAGATCCAAAAAGAGAGAAGAAGCCATCTAGCTACTAGCTATGGACACGAAGGTCTGAAGTAAACTACGCACACTTCATCGGAGGGGCTACGGTGATGATGTAGAAGCGCTCCATGGTGGATGCCCCCTCCGGCGGAGCTCCGAAACAGGCCCCAAGATGGGATCTCATGGATACAGAAGGTTGCGGTGGTGGAATTAGGTTTTTGGCTCCTGTTCTGATCGTTCGGGGATACGTATGTATATATAGGAGGAAGGATGCGTCGGTGGAGCTCGAGGGGCCCACGAGGTAGAGGCGCGCCCGGGGCGCCTCCACCTCATGACCTCCTCGGAGACTTTGGAGTAGGGTCCAAGTCTCCTGGATCACGTTCGGTTGGAAAATCACGATCCCGAAGGTTTCATTCCGTTTGGACTCCGTTTGATATTCTGTTTCTTCAAAATACTGAAAAAGGCAAAAAAATTCAATTCTGGGCTGGGCCTCCGGTTAATAGGTTAGTCCCAAAAGTAATATAAAAGTGGAAAATAAAGCCCAATATAGTCCAAAACAGTAGATAAAGTAGCATGGAGCAATCAAAAATTATAGATACGTTGGAGACGTATCAAGCATCCCAAGCTTAATTCCTGCTCGTCCTCGAGTATGTAAATGAGAAAAAAGAATTATTGATGCGGAGTGATACTTTGGCATAATTTCAATGTAAATCTTCTTAATTGTGATATGAATATTCAGATCCGAAAGATTCAAGACAAAAGTTCATATTGACACAAAATAATAATACTTCAAGCATACTAATCAAAGCAATCATGTCTTCTCAAAATAAGATGGCAAAAGAAAGATCATCCCTACAAAATCATATAGTTAGGCTATGCTTCATTTTCGTCACACAAAGATGTTCCCAACTTCTATACCCCGATGACAAGCCAAGCAATTGGTTTCGTACTTAAATAATCTCAAACTTTTTCAACCTTCACGCAATACATGAGCGTGAGCCATGGATATAGCACTATGGGTGGAATAGAATATGATGATGGGGATTGTGTGGAGAATACAAAAAAGGAGAAATTCTCACATCAACTAGGCGTATCAACGGGCTATGGAGATGCCCATCAATAGATATCGATGTGAGTGAGTAGGGATTGCCATGCAACGGATGAACTAGAGCTATGAATGCTCAACAAAAGAAAACTAGTGGGTGTGCATCCAACTTGGATGCTCACGAAGACCTAGGGCATTCGAGGATGCCCATCGTAGGAATATACAAGCCAAGTTCTATAATGAAAAATTCCCACTAGTATAAAAGACAACTTATGAGACTCACTACATGAGGAACAAGGTGCTACTTTGAAGCACAATATATGAGACTCACTACATGAAGAACAAGGTGCTACTTTGAAGCACAAGTGTGGAAAAAAAGATAGTAGCATTGCCCTTTTTATATTATTTTTATATTTTTTTGGGCCTTTCTTTTTTTTCTTTTTGGCCTTCCTCTCTTTTTTTATTTGGGCAATGCTCTAATAATGATGATCATCACACTTCTATTGATTACAACACAAGGATTACAACTCGAAACTTAGAACAAGATATGACTCTATATGAATGCCTCCGGCGGTGTACAGGGATGGTGCAATGAATCAAGAGTGACATGTATGGAAAATAATGCATGGTGGCTTTGCCACAAATACGATGTCAACTACAAGATCATGCAATGGCATTATGACAAAAGTAATGCATGTCATGATGATGATGGTGGAAGTTGCATGGCAATATATCTCGGAATGGCTATGGAAATGCCATGATAGGTAGGTATGGTGGCTGTTTTGAGGAAGATATAAGGAGGTTTATGTGTGATAGAGTGTATCGTATCACGGGGTTCGGATGCACCGGCGAAGTTTGCGCCAACTCTCAAGGTGAGAAAGGGCAATGCACGGTACCAAAGAGGCTAGCACAGGCGGAAAGGTGAGAGTGCGTATAATCCATGGACTCAACATTAGTCAAAAGAACTCATATACTTATTGCAAAAATTTAGAAGTCATCAAAAATTCAAGTACTACGTGCATGCTCCTAGGGGGATATATTGGTAGGAAAAGACCATCGCTCGTCCCCGACCGCCACTCATAAGGATGCACAAGCCAGGTACACTTCATGTTTCAAATTTGTTACACAACTTTAACCATACGTGCATGCTACGGGACTTGCAATCTTCAACACAAGTATTTCTCAAATTCATAATCACCCAACTAGCACGACTCTGATATTATCACCTCCATATCCCAAAACAATTATCTAGCATCAAACTTATCTTAGTATTCAATTCACTCAAAAGAAAGTTTCACATATCTTGAACACCAAGTATATTAACATTAAGCGAATTACCATGCTATTAAAGACTCTCAAAATAATCTAAGTGAAGCATGAGAGATCAAATAGATTCTTTAAAACAAATCCACCACCGTGCTCTAAAAGATCTAAGTGAAATACTAGAGCAAAAATTATCACGCTCAAAAGATATAAGTGAAGTACTATGAGCAAAACTATCAAGCTCAAAAGATATAAGTGAAGCACATAGAGTATTCTAACAAATTCCAATTCATGTATGGCTCTCTCAAAAGATGTGTACAGCAAGGATGATTGTGGTAGACTAACAAGCAAAGACACAAATAATACAAGACGCTCCAACCAAAACACATATCATGTTGGTGAATAAAAATATAGCTCCAAGTAAATTACCGATGGAAGTGGACGAAAGAGGGGATGCCTTCCGAGGCATCCCCAAGCTTTGACTTTTTCTTGTCCTTGGATTATCTTGGGGGTGCCATGGTAATCCCCAAGATCAGGCTTTTGCCAGTCCTTTTTCCATAATCCATCAAAAGAATTCATCCAAAACTTGAAAACTTCACAACACAAAACTCAACAGAAATCTCGTGAGCTCCGTTAGAGAAAGAAAACAAAAGACTACTTCAAGGTACTGTAATGAACTCATTGTTTATTTATATTGGTGTTAAACCTACTATATTCCAACTTCTCTATGGTTTATAAACTAATTTACTAGCCATAGATTCATCAAAATAAGCAAACAACATACGAAAAACAGAATCTGTCAAAAACAGAACAGTCTGTAGAAATATGTAACTAACGCAAATTTCTGGAAATCTAAAAGTTCTACCAAAATAGGAAGTCCTGGAAAATTTGTTTATTGATCAGCAGCAAAAAGAATCAACACAAAATCACGATCCTGTAATTAATCATAACTAAATTCGTGCGCGCAAAGTTTCTTTTTTTCAGCAGAATCAAATCAACTATCATCGTATGTTATCCTATAGGTCCTACTTCGCACAAACACTAATAAAAACATAAAACACATCCAAACAGAAAGTAGATGGATTATTTATTCCTAAACAGAAGCACAAACAAAAAACACAAAATAAAATTGGGTTGCCTCCCAACAAGCGCTATCGTTTAACGCACCTAGCTAGGCATAAAAGCAAGGATAGATCTAGGTATTGCCATCTATGATTTTCATTTTTTTAGCAGAGTCATGCTCGAATCTGGGAGGTTCTTTCCGCTTCCCTTCATATTCGGAAATTTTTAGATTCAAAGAACCCAACCGCTTATTACAAAGAGTAATCAACATATTCATGCGGTGAAGATTCCTGCTAACACTTTTAAGAGGCTCAAGAAATTTTTTTAAAAGTTTTGTTACTTCGCAAATTTTCTCAAACACTTTTGTTTCTTCCTAGGTAGGATGCAATCCTCCCTTTTGTGGTAGTGTTCCCACTATTCCCTATATAATTTCATGCACAATACTGGGATCAATCTCAATGAAATTTCCCTTGGCAATGCAATCCAAGAGTTGTCTATGTGTCATATTTAACCCAACATAAAAATTGCGAAGAAGAATTATAAAGTTCACCTCTAGGGTGCACTTACGATAAGATTCCATCATCCTATACCAAGCGTCTTTAAATTTTCTCCTTGCCTTTGCCTGAAGTGAAGAACTTCAAACTCGGGAGACATAGGAGCGGATAAGGAATTAGACATGACGACAAGCAAGCAAAATGAGCAAATAGAAAGGCAACGGGAAAAAGGCAAACGGGAAAGAGAGGAGGAGATTGGGAAAGAGAGGGCAAATAAAACGGCAAGGGTTAAGTGGGGGAGAGGAAAACGAGATGCAAATGGCAAATCATGTAATGCGAGAGATAGGGATTGCGATGGGTACTTGGTATGGTTGACTTGCTTGCGTGAGCCTCCCCGGCAACGGCGCCAGAAATTCTTCTTGCTACCTCTTGAGCACTGCGTTGGATTTCCTCGAAGAGGAGAGGATGATGCAGTAAAGTAGTGTAAGTATTTCCCTCAGTTTTTGAGAACCAAGGTATCAATCCAGTAGGAGACCATGCACAAGTCCCTTGTACCTACACAAAACGATAGCAACTCGCAACCAACGCTTAAGGGTTGTCAATCCCTTCATGGTCACTTCCGAGAGTGATATCTGATAAAGATAATATTTTTGGAATTTTCGTTAGATAGATGCAAAGTGAAAAGTAAAGGCAAAGTAAAAACAAAGCAAGTAAATAAAGTGATGTAGATAGATATGATGAGAATAGACACGGGGGCCATAGGTTTCACTAGTGGCTTCTCTCAAGAGCATAAGTATTCTACGGTGGGTGAACAAATTACTGTTGAGCAATTGACAGAATTGAGCATAGTTATGAGTATATCTAGGAAATTATCATGTATATAGGCATCCTATCCAAAACAAGTAGATCGAAACGATTCTGCATCTACTACTATTACTCCACTCATCGACCGCTATCCAGCAGTCATCTAGAGTATTAAGTAAAAACAGAGTAACGCTGTAAGCAAGATGACATGATGTAGAGGGATAAATTCATGCAATATGATAAAAACCCCATCTTGTTATCCTCAATGGCAACAATACAATACGTGCCTTGCAACTCTTTGTCACTAAGTAAGGACACCCCAAGATTGAACCCAAAGCTAGGCACTTCTCCCATTGCAAGAACTACCAATCTAGTTGTCCAAACCAAAAAAGATAATTCGAAGAGACTTGCAAAGATAACTCAATCATACATAAAAGAATTCAGAGAAGAATCAAATATTTTCCATAGATAATACTGGATCATAAACCCACAATTCATCGGTCTGAACAAACACACCGCAAAAAGAAGATTACATCGAATAGATCTCCACGAGAGAGGGGGAGAACATTGTATTGAGATCCAAAAAGAGAGAAGAAGCCATCTAGCTACTAGCATGGACCCAAAGGTCTGAAGTAAACTACTCACACTTCATCGGAGGGGCTATGGTGATGATGTAGAAACCCTGCATGGTGGATGCCCCCTCCGGCGGAGCTCCGGAACAGGCCCCAAGATGGGATCTCGTGGATGCAGATGGTTCGGGGATACGAAGGTATATATAGGAGGAAGGAGTACGGCGGTGGAGCTCCGAGGGGCCCACGAGGTAGGGGGGCACGCCCAGGGGGGCGCCCTCCACCCTCGTGACCTCCTCGGAGACTTCTTGGAGTAGGGTCCAAGTCTCATGGATCACGTTCGGTTGGAAAATCACGATCCTGAAGGTTTCATTCCATTTGGACTCCGTTTGATATTTTGTTTCTTCGAAATACTGAAAAAGGCAAAAAACAGCAATTCTGGGCTGGGCCTCCGGTTAATAGGTTAGTCCCACAAGTAATATAAAAGTGGAAAATAAAGCCCAATATAGTCCAAAACAGTAGATAAAGTTGCATGGAGCAATCAAAAATTATAGATATGTTGGAGACGTATCAGTCCTCCACAGCATTCACTTATAGCTATGGTTTTGTGTTGAATCTTTTGATCTAAGTGAATGTGATCGGACCCTAACCAATCTATGCTTCTACCTCAACTCTATCTGTCCAAATCATATGCATTCTGTTGAAAACTATTGATTGTCTTCACTGAACCTTGTCAGCCGAAGTCAATCTGACAAATATTTATATCAGTTTTCAATGCCATATCCTTCTTGCCTGAAAGCCGGAGAATTCGGAACGACCACCGCAACAATCCAGGCATGCGTGGGAACATGGAACAACTTCCAAGGTGTTGCATGCTTGCCACATACCCTTCAGATGTGAACCTCCAGGGGCACATACGTAATTGCATTTTGTCATCTCTTCCTTTATAAATACCCGTCACATCTCGGTCAAAAATTCTTATTCCACCTCGCCACCTCTTGAAAACCCTAGCGCCTCTGCGAGCTCTCAACAACGCCGGTGACAAAGCGCTTAGCTGCCGCAACTTCTCCGACGTCGTCATCACGCCGGTCGCGGACCTCATCTTCTTCGCTGCCGCCATAGCTGTCCTTCGTCGCCAAGTTAGGGCACGGAAGATCGAACTGCTCGGCCTCCAACTTCGCTCCGTCTAGCAGTTCATCGTGTGGTAATTAAAATTCACTTTTTACCGTCTTTTCGATCTGATAGATTCATCCTTCTTTACCAAAAGTGGTTTCTAGATCTCCAAAGTTGAATCTATCTCGTTCTGCATCTCATACTCTCCCTAGTCTATTCACTTATGCTTCTTTACAAGTTAGATTCCTCACTTGTACTTATTCTTGGATTCGTACAAATCTGGAACCAACTAACATCAAATAAGTGATTGTCTTCGCATTATGAGGTCAATGTCTTCAAACTGATTTATCTTCAAAATCTTCTGAGAATGCATATGACCTCTTCCCCTTCCCTTGCACCTCTAATGCTGTCACAGGTACATGTCCATGGGAGAATCCCTTGGTTCTCATAGTCTGCATTCCTTTGCAGAATTCTTACAGAATCACATCAATTCTCCTGAAGCCAGCTCTTGTCTGACCAGCCGTTGGAATACTTTGCAAGTACTGAAGCCTTTCAGATTAAACTTCATGGCCACTGAAAAGTCAACAAGAAAGGGTGGCAGACAACACCGTGGGAACACCTCCAAGGATTTGCCTCCAGAATTGCATGACCTGTACAAGACAGACCCAGAGGAAACCTATACAGGTCGCAAGAATCAAATCCAATGGATTCGAAGATATTGGGCAGAATAATGGTTCAAGTACCGTTTCGTCACAGAAGAGTATGCAGAGAAGAATGCCATCAAAGGACCCTGGGGAGATATTTTATACAAAAATCTACAACCCTAGTCCCGTTCTGAAGCCATTCAACGAGAATTCTATCCATGCATGATTCGCGGACCGCAGCCAGAGATCACCGACCCTTCTTCTCTGCTGTGGTGCCGTGAAGACCATTTGTTCAAACGCAACTACCAGTTCGCCAAAGACTCTGCTGCGAAGAACAAGAAGGCATTAGGACTTGACTTCAACACTGGTCCGTCTTCACCTCGGGATGATGGCACCCATGAAGCTAATGAGAACCGGATGGCCCCTTCTACAACCTTGTTGGCCTCATCACACACATTGCTGTCCAAGGTGCAAATGTGGATCATTCTGATGATGATGCTGATTCTGATGCACCAGCTCCTCCTCAGCCACTGAAGCAAAAGAAAGCTAAGGCTTCAAAACCAACTGCTGCACCAAAAGCTTCTCGAGTGAAGCCATTGGCAACTGCCCCTCCTGCTCACAGTAACACATCTGAAGATCTCTCTCGCATCTCCAAGAAGCGCGAGATGCCTCAGAAGAGAACTGCTCAGAAATCTAGTCAAGCACTGACACGAGCTGCCGTTCTAAGGAACGAATCTGAAGCTATTGATGTGTTGTCAGATGACGAGTTTGGTGAGGATGCTCTTGAGCAGCTGATAAAGAGCAAGCAAGACACGGAGATCTTCAATGATCTGCCCCTCTTCGATGTGAACATTTTGGACAATTTCATTGATGAATGGTTTGACAATTAAGATCTCAGTTTTGATGATCTTCAGCTCCCCATTGGTATCAGCGTCGCTTTCCAAGGTGCAATTGCTCCTCAGCTGGCTCTGGCTCAGCGAATTGTTGAATTGAAGAACAAGATTGACTTTGAGAAAGAGCAGTTCAAGAAGCACGTGGCCAAGCTTAGTGTGGCTGATGTTCAGAAATTCAAGCTGATGCTGATGACCTCAAGGAAGTGTTTCACAAGAAGCGAGAAGAAGCCAAAGGTTCAAAGAGCGCATGAAGAATCTTGCTGCCATGTGTGTTCAAGCTTACAATGAAGCTGAAAAGTGCAAGGCTCTTGGGCGTCCAGGCATTGACCCCAAGATGGCTACCAAGAAGAAGTCTGTTGTGGCCCTAACTGAAGCTCCATGGCGGGAAGAACCTCGCATTGTCTTCCCTAACAGCATGACAGGCTCGAAGCCTAAGGTCCCCAGAGCAGCTTCAGAAGAGAAGAAAACTAGGGTAGCTGAAGACGAAGCCAGAAAGCATAAAACCCAAGAACACCACTGATGATGCACCAGCCCCCAAGAAGAGGAAAACCAAGAAGAGAGATTGGGCTGCTCCCAGAGAGCCCCTTGTTGTTGAGCCCATTGGTTTTGCTCCCCCTCCATATGAAAATCAAGAGCGTCAGCTGATTGTTCATGAGCCTGCTTTCATGCTCAAGAAGTTCCAGTCGTTGACCCCATTGCGACTGAAGACATTGGTCCCCAAGACAATGTAGAAGATGATGAAGTCCTTCCTCAGATCCAGCGCCCCATGGTATCATCGCCTGCTCGCTCAAACAGCGAACCCATCAGTATTGGTCATCCTTTGACACCAATCTCTCAAGATGCCTCATGGGCTGATCGTCCCCAACCAGCATCCCCAGTTCAAGACTCATCAAGTACACCCCGTCCTTCACCAACGCAAGGTCCAAGTCCAATTGTCAATGATGACAATTACATGGAGACCACAACATCACCGAAAGCGTCGCCCGTGTTTGAATGGCTTCGCAAAGGCTAGAGGCCATCGGTTTCCATGACAACCATCACAGAAGAGGATTCACATTAGACCAGCTCAGTGGCACGTCAAGTTTTCCCTAAAGACAATCCTTCTGTGACGGTCCTGGTGTCCGACGCTAATGCTTCTGAAGAGATTCCGGCAGCAGCAGCCAATGAAAGACAAGAACAAAGTCGTGTTGCTACAACCCCCACCTAACCAAGAAGATATTCTCGAGGAGAATGTGTCTGTACCCGACCCTCTAGCTACTCAAGTGGAGGTTGAGAATACTGAGGCGGCCACCAAGAACACCACCGAAGCCAATGATGTTGTCATGACTGAAGCTAATGTGGCGCCTCAAGTCAACGCTGTGAATGAAGCCAATGTTGCACCTGCGACCAATGTGCAGCATGACGCCTCTGCTAATGCCTCTGCTCATGTACCGCCACCAAGGCCACACGCTATTGAGCATGCATTCTATCAAGGCGAACTTCTTCCTGTCAGATGGCCTATTCTGATTCCTCTGCCTGCTCCCGGTCCCCAGTTTGATTATCATGTGGAGAACAGGCCTCAGGTTCAGAAGCCAAACCAAGGTTGCCAAGGTTTCCAGGTAATGCATCTACACCAGGATCATTCAATGTAAATGGCTTCATTGCACACAACACCTTCTTTGACAGTGCCAAGAACCCATATTCCAAGCCAAGAATATCATGATCGTTTCTGGAGCTATCAACAACGAAGCTATTACTCCTGCATTCTATACAACCAAGAGCGCATATTCCCTCATATGCGTCTGGATTCCGAAGTCATTGCTGGCCTACCCTGCTTAGAAGAAGCACTTGACTGTTTTTGAGATTCAGGCCTACTACAGTTTGTCACTGATAAGAAGCATTGGAATGAAGAGCTTCTACTCCAGTTTTATGCCACTCTCCACATTCGCGGCTACAACAGTGATCTGAAGACATGGGTCCTTGAGTGGATGACAGGCAATCTCCATCATGAAGCCAAAGCCTTTGACCTCATTGAGCTTACCGGCCTGTCCACTCTAGGTGAACTCTATGAACCTGGTTGCCAGCTTCACCGCAATGCATTGGAAAGCATCTTTCAGAAGCCTGAGCCCAACATGATCCAAATGTTGAGCATGATGAAGCCACTACCACATGACGCTGAATATCCAAAGGAATTCTTTGTTGAAGACCTAGAGTATATTCCCAGAGCCATCTATCATATTGAAAGTGCTAGTTATCGACTAGAGGGGGGTGAATAGGTGATTTTTATGAAAGTCTTCAAAACGTGGATGTTTCGAAGACAAACAATAGAAATGACCTAATTGATATGCAGCGGAAGATAAACTACAACAAGCAAACCATAGTCAAGTATGAAGTAATGTGAAAGTACAAAGACTAATAGCGGCTTAGTAGTAAGGATCAGGATGGAAGATAGTATCAAGCCAACCAATGATAGTAGTCAAGAAATGAAGTCAAACAAGTACGACAAATAGGCAATGACTTCACGAAGACAAACTCTAAGTAAAGGAAGGGAGAGGATAGAACCAGTCACATGTTGAAGACACAGGATTTGTTGGACCAGTTCGATTCTTTGTGACAAGCTATGCGTCAGTTAGGGAGGCTGAGATTCAACTCGAGAAGACCGCGTCTTCACCTTATTCCCCTTGAGCTAAGGACACACAGTCCTCGCCCAATCACTCTGGTAAGTCTTCAAGGTAGAAATCTGAACCTTCACAGACTTTGTTCACCGGCGATCCACAATGACTCTTGGATGCTCAGAACGCGACGCCTAACTGGCTGGAGGATTCACAGACCTCAAGTGTAATAAGTCTTCAGGTCACGCAGACAAAAAGACTTCAGTGATGCCTAACACTCTTTGGCTCTGGGTGTTTGGGCTTTGTCCTCGCAAGGATTTCTCTCTCTCAAAGGCTTCGAGGTGGGTTGCTCTCAAACGACAAAAACCGTGCACTAACTCTGAGCAGCCACCAATTTATGGTGTAGGGGGTGGGCTACTTATAGCCACTAGGCACCCCGACCTGATATGTCCGAAATGACCTTGGGTCACTAAGGAACTGACACGTGTTCCAATGGTCAGATTTCAAACACACACGGCAACTTTATTTGGGCTACAAGTAAAGCTGACTCATCCAACTCTGGATAAGATTTGGTCCCATTGTCTTCGCTCGAAGACATAGGATTTTGGTTGAGCATCACTTCAGTTATTCTGACTTTGTTCACTTGGACCCCACTTAACAGTACGGTGGTTCCTATGGTTTATAAACTAATTTACTAGCCATAGATTCATCAAAATAAGCAAACAACATACGAAAAACAGAATCTGTCAAAAACAGAACAGTCTGTAGAAATATGTAACTAACGCAAACTTCTGAAAATCTGAAAGTTCTACGAAAATAGGAAGTCCTGGAAAATTTGTTTATTGATCAGCAGAAAAAAGAATCAACACAAAATCACGTTCCTGTGATTAATCATAACTAAATTCGTGCGTGCAAAGTTTATGTTTTTCAGCAGAATCAAATCAACTATCATCGTAGGTTATCCTATAGGTCCTACTTGGCACAAACACTAATAAAAACATAAAACACATCCAAAAAGAAGGTAGATGGATTATTTATTTCTAAACATAAGCACAAACAAAAAACACAAAATAAAATTGGGTTGCCTCCCAACAAGCGCTATCGTTTAACGCCCCTAGCTAGGCATAAAAGCAAGGATAGATCTAGGTATTGCCATCTATGATTTTCATTTTTTTAGCGGAGTCATGCTCGAATCTGGGAGGTTCTTTCCGCTTCCCTTCATATTTGGAAATTTTTAGATTCAAAGAATCCAACAGCTTATTACAAAGAGTAATCAACGTATTCATGCGGTGAAGATTCCCGCTAACACTTTTAAGATGCTCAAGAGATTTTTGTAAAAATTTTGTTACTTCGCAAATTTTCTCAAACACTTTTGTTTCTTCCTAGGTAGGATGCAATCCTCCCTTTTGTGGTAGTGTTCCCACTATTCCCTCTATAATTTCATGCACAATACTGGGATCAATCTCAATGAAATTTCCCTTGGCAATGCAATCCAAGAGTTGTCTATGTGTCATATTTAACCCAACATAAAAATTGCGAAGAAGAATTCTAAAGTTCACCTCTAGGGTGCACTTACGATAAGATTCCATCATCCTATACCAAGCGTCTTTAAATTTTCTCCTTGCCTTTGCCTGAAGTGAAGAACTTCAAACTCGGGAGACATAGGAGCGGATAAGGAATTAGACATGACGACAAGCAAGCAAATGAGCAAATAGAAAGGCAACGGGAAAAAGGCAAACGGGAAAGAGAGGAGGAGATTGGGAAAGAGAGGGCAAATAAAACGGCAAGGGTTAAGTGGGGGAGAGGAAAACGAGATGCAAATGGCAAATCATGTAATGCGAGAGATAGGGATTGCGATGGGTACTTGGTATGGTTGACTTGCTTGCGTGAGCCTCCCCGGCAACGGCGCCAGAAATTCTTCTTGCTACCTCTTGAGCACTGCGTTGGATTTCCTCGAAGAGGAGAGGATGATGCAGTAAAGTAGCGTAAGTATTTCCCTCAGTTTTTGAGAACCAAGGTATCAATCCAGTAGGAGACCACGCACAAGTCCCTTGTACCTACACAAAACGATAGCAACTCGCAACCAACGCTTAGGGGTTGTCAATCCCTTCACGGTCACTTACGGGAGTGATATCTGATAGAGATAATATTTTTGGAATTTTTGTTAGATAGATGCAAAGTGAAAAGTAAAGGCAAAGTAAAAACAAAGCATGTAAATAAAGTGATGTAGATTGATATGATGAGAATAGACTCGGGGGCCATAGGTTTCACTAGTGGCTTCTCTCAAGAGCATAAGTATTCTACGGTGGGTGAACAAATTACTGTTGAACAATTGACAGAATTGAGCATAGTGATGAGTATATCTAGGCAATGATCATGTATATAGGCATCACGTCCAAAACAAGTAGATCGAAACGATTCTGCATCTACTACTATTACTCCACTCATCGACCGCTATCCAGCAGTCATCTAGAGTATTAAGTAAAAACAGAGTAACGCTGTAAGCAAGATGACATGATGTAGAGGGATAAATTCATGCAATATGATAAAAACCCCATCTTGTTATCCTCGATGGCAACAATACAATACGTGCCTTACAACTCTTTCTGTCACTAAGTAAGGATACCGCAAAATTCAACCCAAAGCTAGGCACTTCTCCCATTGCAAGAACTACCAATCTAGTTGGCCAAACCAAAAAAGATAATTCGAAGAGACTTGGAAAGATAACTCAATCATACACGAAAGAATTCAGAGAAGAATCAAATATTTTCCATAGATAATACTGGATCATAAACCCACAATTCATCGGTCTGAACAAACACACCGCAAAAAGAAGATTACATCGAATGGATCTCCACGAGAGAGGGGGAGAACATTGTATTGAGATCCAAAAAGAGAGAAGAAGCCATCTAGCTACTAGCTATGGACCCAAATGTCTGATGTAAACTACTCACACTTCATCGGAGGGGCTATGGTGATGATGTAGAAGCCCTGCATGGTGGATGCCCCCTCCGGCGGAGCTCCGGGACAGGCCCCAAGATGGGATCTCGTGGATGCAGAAGGTTCGGGGATACGTAGGTATATATAGGAGGAAGGAGTACGTCGGTGGAGCTCCGAGGGGCCCACGAGGTAGGGGGCACGCCCAGGGGGGCGCCCTCCACCCTCGTGACCTCCTCTGATACTTCTTGGAGTAGGGTCCAAGTCTCATGGATCACGTTCGGTTGGAAAATCACGATCCTGAAGGTTTCATTCCGTTTGGACTCCGTTTGATATTTTGTTTCTTCGAAATACTGAAAAAGGCAAAAAACAGCAATTCTGGGCTGGGCCTCCGGTTAATAGGTTAGTCCCAAAAGTAATATAAAAGTGGAAAATAAAGCCCAATATAGTCCAAAACAGTGGATAAAGTTGCATGGAGCAATCAAAAATTATAGATACGTTGGAGACGTATCAGTCCTCCAAAGCATTCACTTATAGCTATGGTTTTGTGTTGAATCTTTTGATCTAAGTGAATGTGATCGGACCCTAACCAATCTATGCTTCTACCTCAACTCTATCTGTCCAAATCATATGCATTCTGTTGAAAACTATTGATTGTGTTCACTGAACCTTGTCAGCTGAAGTCAATCTGACAAATATTTATATCAGTTTTCAATGCTATGTCCTTCTTGCCTGAAAGCCGAAGAATTCGGAATGACCACCGCAACAATCCAGGCGTGCGTGGGAACATGGAACAACTTCCAAGGTGTTGCATGCTTGCCACATACCCTTCAGATGTGAACCGCCAGGGGCACAGACGTAATTGCACTTTGTCATCTCTTCCCTTATAAATACCCGTCACATCTCGGTCAAAAATTCTTCTTCCACCTCGCCACCTCTTGAAAACCCTAGCGCCTCTGCGAACTCTCGACAACGCCGGTGACAAAGCGCTTAGCTGCCGCGACTTCTCCGACATCGTCATCACACCGGTCGCGGACCTTATCTTCTTCGCCGCCGCCATAGCTGTCCTTCGTCGCCAAGTTAGGGCACGGAAGATCGAACTGCTCGCCTCCAACTTCGCTCCATCTAGCAGTTCATCGTGTGGTAATTAAAATTCACTTTTTACCGTCTTTTCGATCTGATAGATTGATCCTTCTTTATCAAAAGTGGTTTCTAGATCTCCAAAGTTGAATCTATCTCGTTCTGCATCTCATACTCTCCCTAGTCTATTCACTTATGCTTCTTTACAAGTTAGATTCCTCACTTGTACTTATTCTTGGATTCGTACAAATCTGGAACCAACTGACATCAAATAAGTGATTGTCTTCGCATTATGAGGTCAATGTCTTCAAACTGATTCATCTTCAAAATCTTCTGAGAATGCATATGACCTCTTCCCCTTCCCTTGCACCTCTAATCTTTATCACGGTACATGTCCATGGGAGAATCCTTGGTTCTCATAGTCTGCATTCGTTTGCGAATTCTTACGAATCACATCAATTCTCTGAAGCCAGCTCTTGTCGACCAGCATTTGGAATACTTTGCAAGTACTGAAGCCTTTCAGATTAAACTTCATGGCCACTGAAAAGTCAACAAGAAAGGGTGGCAGACAGCACCGTGGGAACACCTCCAAGGATTTGCCTCCAGAATTGCATGAGCTGTACAAGACAGACCCAGAGGAAACCTATACATGTCGCAAGAATCGAATCCAGTGGATTCGAAGATATTGGGCAGAATAATGGTTCAAGTACCGTTTCGTCACAAAAGAGTATGCAGAGAAGAATGCCATCAAAGGACCCTGGGGAGATATTGTATACAAAAATCTACAACCCTAGTCCCGTTCTGAAGCCATTCAATGAGAATTCTATCCATGCATGATTTGTGGACCGCAGCCAGAGAACACCGACCTTCTTCTCTGCTGTGGTGCCCTGATGAAGACCATCTGTTCAAACGCAACTACCAGTTCGCCAAAGACTCTGCTGCGAAGAACAAGAAGGCATTAGGACTTGACTTCAACACTGGTCCTTCTTCACCTCGGGATGATGGCACCCATGAAGCCAATGAGAACCGGATGGCCCCTTCTACAACCTTGTTGGCCTCATCACACACATTGCTGTCCAAGGTGCAAATGTGGATCATTCTGATGATGATGCTGATTCTGATGCACCAGCTCCTTCTCAGCCACTGAAGCAAAAGAAAGCTAAGGCTTCAAAACCAACTGCTGCACCAAAAGCTTCTCGAGTGAAGCCATTGGCAACTGCCCCTCCTGCTCCCAGTAACACATCTGAAGATCTCTCTCGCGTCTCCAAGAAGCGCGAGATGCGTCAGAAGAGAACTGCTCAGAAATCTAGTCAAGCACTGACACCAGCTGCCGTTCTAAGGAACGAATCTGAAGCTATTGATGTGTTGTCAGATGACGAGTTTGGTGAGGATGCTCTTGAGCAGCTGATAAAGAGCAAGCAAGACACGGAGATCTTCAATGATCTGCCCCTCTTCGATGTGAACATTTTGGACAATTTCATTGATGAATGGTTTGACAATAAAGATCTCAGTTTTGATGATCTTCAGCTCCCCATTGGTATCATCGTCGCTTTCCAAGGTGCAATTGCTCCTCGGCTGGCTCTGGCTCAGCGAATTGTTGAATTGAAGAACAAGATTGACTTTGAGAAAGAGGAGTTCAAGAAGCACGTGGCCAAGCTTAGTGTGGCTGATGTTCAGAAATTCAAGCTGATGCTGATGACCTCAAGGAAGTGTTTCACAAGAAGGGAGAAGAAGCCAAAGGTTCAAAGAGCGCATGAAGAATCTTGCTGCCATGTGTGTTCAAGCTTACAATGAAGCTGAAAAGTGCAAGGCTCTTGGGCGTCCAGGCATTGACCCCAAGATGGCTACCAAGAAGAAGTCTGCTGTGGCCCTAACTGAAGCTCCATGGCGGGAAGAACCTCGCATTGTCTTCCCTAATAGCATGACAGGCTCGAAGCCTAAGGTCCCCAGAGCAGCTTCAGAAGAGAAGAAAACTAGGGTAGCTAAAGCCAAAGCCAGAAAGCATAAAACCCAAGAACACCACTGATGATGCACCAGCCCCCAAGAAGAGGAAAACCAAGAAGAGAGATTGGGCTGCTCCCAGAGAGCCCCTTGTTGTTGAGCCCATTGGTTTTGCTCCCCCTCCATATGAAAATCAAGAGCGTCAGCTGATTGTTCATGAGCCTGCTTCCATAGAGGCTCATGAAGCTCAAGAAGTTCCAGTCGTTGACCCCATCGCGACTGAAGACATTGGTCCCCAAGACAATGTAGAAGACGATGAAGTCCTTCCTCAGATCCAGCGCCCCATGGTATCATCGCCTGCTCGCTCAAACAGCGAACCCATCAGTATTGGTCGTCCTTTGACACCAATCTCTCAAGATGCCTCATGGGCTGATCGCCCCCAACCAGCATCCCCAGTTCAAGACTCATCAAGTACACCCCGTCCTTCACCAACGCAAGGTCCAAGTCCAATTGTCAATGATGACAATTACATGGAGACCACAACATCACCGAAAATGTCGCCCATGTTTGAATGGCTTCGCAAAGGCCAGAGGCCATCGGTCTCCATGACAACCATCACAGAAGAGGATTCACATCAGTCCAGCTCAGTGGCACGTCAAGTTTTCCCTAAATACAATTCATTGTGTGACGGTTCCGGTGTCCGAAGCTAATGCTTCTGAAGAGATTCCGGCACCAGCAACCAATGAAAGACAAGAACAAAATCGTGTTGCTACAACCCCCACCAACCAAGAAGAAGATATTCTCGAGGAGAATGTGTCTGTACCCGGCCCTCCAGCTACTCAAGTGGAGGTTGAGAATACTGAGGCGGCCACCAAGAACACCACCGAAGCCAATGGCGTTGTCATAACTGAAGCTAATGTGGCGCCTCAAGTCAACACTGTGAATGAAGCCAATGTTGCACCTGCGACCAATGTGCAGCATGACGCCTCTGCTAATGCCTCTGCTCATGTACCGCCACCAAGCCCACACGCTATTGAGCATGCATTCTATCAAGGCGAACTTCTTCCTGTCAGATGGCCTATTCTGATTCCTCCGCCTGCTCCCGGTCCCCAGTTTGATTATCATGTGGAGAACAGGCCTCAGGTTCAGAAGCCAAACCAAGGTTGCCAAGGTTTCCAGGTACTGCATCTGCACCAGGATCATTCAATGTAAATGGCTTCATTGCACACAACACCTTCTTTGACAGTGCCAAGAACCCATATTCCAAGCCAAGAATATCATGATCGTTTCTAGAGCTATCAACAACAAAGCTATTACTCCTGCATTCTATACAACCAAGAGCGCATATTCCCTCATATGCGTCTGGATTCCGAAGCCATTGCTGGCCTACCCTGCTTAGAAGAAGCACTTGACTGTTTTCGAGATTCAGGCCTACTACAGTTTGTCACTGATAAGAAGCATTGGAATGAAGAGCTTCTGCTCCAGTTTTATGCCACTCTCCACATTCGCGGCTACAACAGTGATCCGAAGACATGGGTCCTTGAGTGGATGACAGGCAATCTCCATCATGAAGCCAAAGCCTTTGACCTCATTGAGCTTACTGGCCTGTCCACTCTAGGTGAACTCTATGAACCTGGTTGCCAGCTTCACCGCAATGCATTAGAAAGCATCTTTCAGAAGCCTGAGCCCAACATGATCCAAATGTTGAGCATGATGAAGCCACTACCACATGACGCTGAATATCCAAAGGAATTCTTTGTTGAAGACCTAGAGTATATTCCCCGAGCCATCTATCATATTGAAAGTGCTAGTTATCGACTAGAGGGGGGGGGGGTGAATAGGTGATTTTTACGAAAGTCTTCAAAACGTGGAAGTTTCAAAGACAAACAATAGAAATGACCTAATTGATATGCAGCGGAAGATAAACTACAACAAGCAAACCATAGTATAGTATGCTGTAATGTGAAAGTACAAAGACTAATAGCAGCTTAGTAGTAAGGATCAGGATGGAAGATAGTATCAAGCCAACCAATGATAGTAGTCAAGAAATGAAGTCAAAAAAGTACGACAAATAGGCAATGACTTCACGAATACAATCTCTAAGAAAAGGAAGGGAGAGGATAGAACCAGTCACATGTTGAAGACACAGGATTTGTTGGACCAGTTCGATTCTTTGTGACAAGCTGTGACGTCAGTTAGGGAGGCTAAGATTCAACTCAGAAGACCGCGTCTTCACCTTATTCCCCTTGAGCTAAGGACACACAGTCCTCGCCCAATCACTCTGGTAAGTCTTCAATGTAGAAATCCGAACCTTCACAGACTTCGGTCACCGGCGATCCACAATGACTCTTGGATGCTCAGAACGCGACGCCTAACCGGCTGGAGGATTCATAGTTTTCAAGTGTAATAAGTCTTGAGTCACGCAGTGAGCAGAGAAAGACTTGATGATGCCTAATACTCTTTGGCTCTGGGTGTTTGGGCTTTGTCCTCGCAAGGATTTCTCTCTCTCAAAGGCTTCGAGGTGGGTTGCTCTCAAACGACAAAAGCCGTGCACTCACTCTGAGCAGCCACCAATTTATGGTGTAGGGGTGGGCTATTCATAGCCACTAGGCAACCCGACTGATATGTCGAAATGACCACGGGTCACTAAGGAACCGACACGTGTTCCAATGGTCAGATTTCAAACACACACTGCAACTTTATTTGGGCTACAAGCAAAGCTGACTCATCCAGCTCTGGATAAGATTTGGTCTCATTGTCTTCGCTCGAAGACATAGGATTTTGGTTGAGCATCACTTCAGTTATTTTGACTTTGTTCACTTGGACCCCACTTAACAGTATGGTGGTTCCTATGACTCAACAAAGAAGAAAAAGGAAACAACGGAACCACACAGTCTTCGCGCTCCATAGTCTTCACTCAATGTCTTCTCATGTCATAGTCTTCAATATGAATATCTTCGCATACCACCATTGTCGTCAATGTCTTCATACATTTTTAGGGGTCATCTTCGGTAGGTAAACCGAATAAATGAGGGACACTACCTGCGTTATCCTGTAATTCTCACAAACGCATTAGTCCCTCAACCAAATTTGTCGTCAATACTCCAAAACCAACTAGGGGTGGCAGTAGATGCACTTACACATATCATAAAGCAAACTCTATGGCCCATCAAAGGGCATTCCTCTTCAGCAAAACTTGAAGGTGCAATGAAGACATTGGTCTTCCACATTCTTAATGGCAAAAGCTTCAATGCTCAGGATTTCTTCATTTGCCAGTTTGCTGCATCTGGCTCTGACATATTTGGTCTGAAGTTTTATGCTCCTTGGGTTATGCGTCTGATCAAGCTTCACTCTGCCAGTGACTATCAGCCCTCTGCACACAACCATCTCATATTTCTACCAGAGGTTGATATGTCCATTGAAGCCATTTACCTTGAGCCTGCCAAGGAAGCACTATATCTTCACAATGCAGATCGTCAAAGCTTTTCCCAGCATGTTGAAGGTGTCCAAGTTGCTTCTCGTGTTTATCCACTGGCAGGCAACACTCGCCGTGCACGCACTGAAGCCACAGAAATCACCATTGCTCCAAGGCCCCGGAAGCGATCTCGTGTGCTCAATGACCGAGAGCTTCTCGTGGCCTTGCATCAGAAACATGAAAAGCATCATTATTGGTTCAAACGACAAATGCAAAGCCTCTTGGTGGATGTCAATTGTATTTCCAATCTTGCCACCAAGAATGCCTTTGTCACTCATGAAACCTATCGGAGGTCTGGGAAGAGTCTGACATAGCTAAGTGCTGAAGCTGATCTTCAAGACGATGGCTTCACCGAAAGATTCAAGTTCGACTCCACTCCTCCCAGGAATGTTGTCTTGCGTCGAACCCCGTCTCTTCAAGATTCAGAGTACTCCTCCTCCGCAGCTACCGTAAATGCCAGAGTCCTTGATGACGACAATGATGCTACTTCACCACTGCCACCGTCGGCGCGTATCGACAGCGCACCAAGTTCTTCTGCACCACCAAACCTCAATGACGACCCTGCTGTCTCACCTACTCCTCATGGGAACTAGTAGCGACTATTTCTTCAATCCTTTTTGGTCTTTACTGACAAAAGGGGGAGAAGCATATGTTGATAGTCTTCAAGCGGGTCCATATGGCTGGTTTGTATACTTTTTGCCTAGTGTTTAAAACTCTCGTTTCTTGTTACATTTGGTTCTTTGAGTTGTAACACTTAAACTTGATGGTCGTCTGCTACTTTTGCTACTATTCTATGATGAGACGATAAATTCTGCATGTGCGATGATAAATCCCGCATGAAGTCATTTCGCAGATGTCCATTTTTCATTATGCATGTCATAAGTCTTGTATATATGTTCATGCATGATGTATTGTCTTCATATGGTGAACAGGATCTCCAGAAGTACAACCTGCTGCTACCTCTTGAGCACTGCGTTGGATTTCCCCCGAAGAGGAGAGGATGATGCAGCAAAGTAGCGTAAGTATTTCCCTTAGTTTATGAGAACCAAGGTATCAATCCAGTAGGAGACCACGCACAAGTCCCTCGTACGTACACAAAACGATAGCTCCTCGCAACCAACGCGATTAGGGGTTGTCAATCCCTTCACGATCACTTACGAGAGTGAGATCTAATAGAGATAATAAATAATATTTTTGGTATATAGATGCAAAGTGAAAAGTAAAAGGCCAAGTAAAAACAAAGCAAGTAATAAAGTAAATGAGATTGATATGATGAGAATAGACCCGGGGGCCATAGGTTTCACTAGTGGCTTCTCTCAAGAGCATAGATATTCTACGGTGGGTGAACAAATAACTGTTGAGCAATTAATAGAATTGAGCATAATATGAGTATATCTAGGTATGATCATATATATAGGCATCACATCCAAGACAAGTAGATCGAAACGATTCTGCATCTACTACTATTACTCCACTCATCGACCGCTATCCAGCATGCATCTAGAGTATTAAGTGAAAAACAGAGTAACGCCTTAAGCAAGATGACATGATGTAGAGGGATAAATTCATGCAATATGATAAAACCCCATCTTGTTATCCTCGATGGCAACAATACAATCGTGCCTTGCTGCTTATACATCCTTTGGGAAAGGACACCGCAAGATTGAACCCAAAGCTAAGCACTTCTCCCATTTTAAGAACGACCAATCTAGTTGGCTAAACCAAAAGGATAATTCGAAGAGACTTGCAAAGATAACTCAATCATACATAAAAGAATTCAGAGAAGATTCAAATATTATTCATAGATAAGCTGGATCATAAACCCACAATTCATCGATCTCAACAAACACACCGCAAAAACAAGATTACATCGAATAGATCGGCACAAGAGAGGTGGAGAACATTGTATTGAGATCCAAAAAGAGAGAAGAAGCCATCTAGCTACTAGCTATGGACCAGAAGGTCTGAAGTAAACTACTCGCTCTTCATCGGAAGGGCTATGGTGTTGATGTAGAAGCCCTCTGTGGTGGATGCCCCCTCCGGCGGAGCTCCGGAACAAGCCCCAAGATGGGATCTCGTGGATACAGAAGGTTGCGGCGGCGGAATTAGGTTTTTGGCTCCCCTTCTGATCGTTTGGGGATACGTAGGTATATATAGGAGGAAGGAATAAGTCGGTGTAGCAACAGGGGGCCCACGAGGCAGGGGGGCACACCCAAGGGGGGGGGGCGCCCCCCACCCTCGCGACCGCCTCTTTTGTTCCTTGGAGCAGTGTCCAAGTCTCCTGGATCACGTTCGGTGAGAAAATCACGTTCCCGAAGGTTTCATTCCGTTTGGACCCCGTTTGATATTCCGTTTCTTCGAAACACTGAAATAGGCAAAAATACAACAATTCTGGGCTGGGCCTCCGGTTAATAGGTTAGTGCCAAAAATAATATAAAAGTGGAAAATAAAGCCCAATATAGTCCAAAACAGTAGATAAACTAGCATGGAGCAATAAAAAATTATAGATACGTTGGAGCGTATCGAGGCATCTAAGCTTAATTCCTGCTCGTCCTCGAGTAGGTAAATGATAAAAAGAGAATTTTTATGCGGAGTGATACTTTGGCATAATTTCAATGTAAATCTTCTTAATTGTGACATGAATATTCAGATCCGAAAGATTCAAGACTAAAGTTCATATTGACATAAAAATAATAATACTTCAAGCATACTAATCAAAGCAATCATGTCTTCTCAAAATAGCATGGCAAAAGAAAGTTCATCCCTACAAAATCATATAGTTAGGCTATGTTTCATTTTCGTCACACAAAGATGTTCCCAACTTCTATACCCCCGATGACAAGCCAAGCAATTGTTTCATACTTAAATAATCTCAAACTTTTTCAACGTTCACGCAATACATGAGCGTGAGCCATGGATATAGCACTATGGGTGGAATAGAATATGATGATGGGGATTGTGTTGAGAAGACACAAAGGAAAAAGTCTCACATTGACGAGGATAATCAACGGGCTATGGAGATGCCCATCAATTGATGTCAACATGAGGAGTAGGGATTGCCATGCAACGGATGCACTAGAGCTATGAATGCTCAACAAAAGAAAACTAGTGGGTGTGCATCCAACTTGCTTGCTCATGAAGACCTAGGGCATTTGAGGAAGCCCATCGTAGGAATATTCAAGCCAAGTTATATAATGAGAAATTTTCACTAGTATAAAAAGACAACTTAAGAGACTCACTACATGAAGAACAAGGTGCTACTTTGAAGCACAATGTATGAGACTCACTACATGAAGAACAAGGTGCTACTTTGAAGCACAAGTGTGGAAAAAGAGATAGTAGCATTGCCCTTTTTATTTATTTTCACTTTTTTTCTTTTTTTTTCTTTTTTTGGGCCTTTCTTTTTTTTGGCCTTTCTTCTTTTTTTTCTTTTTTTTCTTTTTGGGCAATTATCTAATAATGATGATCATCACACTTCTATTGATTACAACATAAGGATTACAACTCGAAACTTAGAACTAGATATGACTCTATATGAATGCCTCCGTGATGTCAGGATGGTGCAATGAATCAAGAGTGACATGTATGAAAAATAATGCATGGTGGCTTTGCCACAAATACGATGTCAACTACATGATCATGCAATGGCAATATTACAAAAGTAATGTATGTCATGAATATGATGATGGAAGTTGCATGGCAATATATCTCGGAATGGCTATGGAAATGCCATGATAGGTAGGTATGGTGGCTGTTTTGAGGAAGATATAAGGAGGTTTATGTGTGATAGAGCGTATCGTATCACGGGCTTTGGATGCACCGGCGAAGCTTGCACCAACTCTCAAGGTGAGAAAGGGCAATGCACGGTACCGAAGAGGCTAGCAAAGGCGGAAAGGTAAAAGTGCGTATAATCCATGGACTCAACATTAGTAAAAAGAACTCATATACTTATTGCAAAAATTTAGAATTCATCAAAAATCAAGTACTATGCGCATGCTCCTAGGGGGATAGATTGGTAGGAAAAGACCATCGCTCGTCCCCGACCGCCACTCATAAGGATGCACAAGCCAGGTACACTTCATGTTTCAAATTTGTTACACAACTTTAACCATACGTGCAAGCTACGGGACTTGCAAACTTCAACACAAGCATTTCTCAAATTCACAATTACTCAACGAGCACGACTTTGATATTATCACCTCCATATGTCAAAACAATTATCAAGCATCAAACTTATCTTAGTATTCAACGCACTCAAAAGAAAGTTTCACATATCTTGAATACCAAGTATATTAGTATTAAGCAAATTACCATGCTATTAACGACTCTCAAAATAATCTAAGTGAAGCATGAGATATCAATAGTTTCTTTAAAACAAATCCACCTCCGTGCTCTAAAAGATTTAAGTGAAGCACTAGAGCAAAAATTATCACACTCAAAAGATATAAGTGAAGCACTATGAGCAAAACTATCAAGCTCAAAAGATATAAGTGAAGCACATAGAGTATTCTAGCAAATTCCAATTTATGTATGGCTCTCTCAAAAGGTGTCTACAGCAAGGATGATTGTGGTAGACTAACAAGCAAAGACGCAAATAATACAAGACGCTCCAAGCAAAACACATATCATGTGGTGAATAAAAATATAGCTCCAAGTAAATTACCGATGGAAGTAGACGAAAGAGGGGATGCCTTCTGGGGCATCCCAAGCTTTGACTTTTTGGTGTCCTTGTTCTATCTTGGGGGTGCCATGGGCATCCCCAAGCTTAGGCTCTTGCCACTCCTTGTTCCATAATCCATCAAAAGAATTCGCTCAAAACTTGAAAACTTCACAACACAAAACTCAATAGAAATCTCGTGAGCTCCGTTAGAGAAAGAAAACAAAAGACTACTTAAAGGTACTGTAATGAACTCATTCTTTATTTATATTGGTGTTAAACCTACTGTTTTCCAACTTCTCTATGGATTATAAACTATTTTACTAGCCATAGATTCATCAAAATAAGCAAACAACACACGAAAAAGAGAATGTGTCAAGAACAGAAAAGTCTGTAGCAATCTGTAACTAACGCAAACTTCTGGAACTCTAAAAATCCTACAAATATAGGAAGTGCTGGAACATTTGTTTATTGAACACCAGCAAAAATAATCAAGTCAAAAGCACGTTTCTGTGATTTAACAAAATTATATTCGTGCGCGCAAAGCTTCTGTTTTTCAGCAGAATCAAATCAACTATCATCGTAGGTTATCCTATAGGTTCTACTTGGCACAAACACTAATTAAAATATAAAACCACATCCAAACAGATGCTAGATGGATTATTTATTCCTAAACAGAAGTAAAAACAAAAAAACAAAAAATAAAATTTGGTTGCCTCCCAACAAGCGCTATCGTTTAACGCCCCTAGCTAGGCATAAAAGCAAGGATAGATCTAGGTGTTGCCATCTTTGGTAGGCAATCCATAAGTGGCTCTCATGATAGATTCATATGGTAATTTTATTTTCTTTCTAGGAAGTGTTCCATGCCCTTCTTTAAGGGAAATTGGAATCTAATATTCCTTTCCTTCATATCAATAATTGCACCAATCGTTCGGTCTACCAAGAATAATAGGACATGAAGGATTGCAATCTATATCAAGAACGATAAAATCTACGGGCACATAATTCCTATTTGCAACAATAAGAACATCTTTAATTCTTCCCATAGGCTTTTTAATAGTGGAATCCACAAGATGCAAGTTTGGAGAGCATCATCAAAGTCACGGAAATCTAGCAAAATCACACAAAGTTTTGGGGATAGTACAAACACTAGCTAGCACCCAAATCACACAAGGCATGAAACTCATAGATTTTATTTTAATTTTAATAGTAGGTCCCCACTCATCATATAGTTTTCTAGTGATAGAAAATTTCAACTCAAGTTTTTCTTCATGAGATTGCGTCTAGGCATCAACAATGTGTTCGGTAAAGGCCTTATGTTGACTATAAGCAGGAGAATCTAGCACGGATTGCAGCAAGGAAATACAATCAATTAAAGAGCAAGTTTCATAATTAAATTCCTTGAGATCCAAAATAGTGGGTTTAGCAACATCTAGGTTTTTATTTCTTTCAATCCCACATTTATCAATTTCATCATCAAGATCTAGAAACTCTGAATTCTTAAAACGCCTTCTAGGTAAAGGAAGATCATCTTCAGTTTCATCAAGATTCACATTGCAAAACAAAGATTTAATGGGGGACACATCAATAACTTTTAGATCTTCATCTTGATTCTCATAGGAATTGGAAGAACATGCTTTAATAGAGGCATCTTTGGAAGCACGCATCCTAGCGGTTCTTTCTTTGCACTCATCAATGGAAATTATCATGGCTTTGTGAGACTCATTGATATCATGCTTAGGAGGAATAGATCTAAGCTTTAAAGAATCAATTTCAATAGAAATCTATCAACATTCCTAGCCAAATCATCAACTTTAAGAAATTTCTCTTCAAGCAAAGCATTAAAACTCTTTTGTGAATTCATAAAATCTTTAACACTAATCTCAAATTCAGAGGGCATCTTATTAAAATTTCCATAAGAGTTGTTGTATGAATTTCCATAATTATTAGAAGGATTACTTTGATAAGACCTAGGATTAAAATTCCCTCTACACGCGTTGTTTCCAAAACTATTCCTACCAACAAAATTCACATCCATAGATTCATTATTATTCTCAATCAAAGCATATCATTGGGATCAAGAGAAGTATTTTTGGTAGCAAACATCTTCATAAGTTCATCCATCTTTTCACTCAAAACATTGATTTCTTCTATAGCATGCACTTTTTTACTAGAAGATCTTTCGGTGTGCCATTGAGAACAATTAGCCATAATATTATCAAGCAATTTTGTAGCATCTCCTAACGTAATTTCCATAAACGCGCCTCCCGCGGCCGAATCTAAAATAATTCTAGAAGCAAAATTCAATCCGGGATAATATATTTGTATGATCATCCATAAATTCAAACCATGAGTAGGGCAATTGCGAAGCATCAATTTCATTCTTTCCCAAGATTGGGCAACATGCTCGTGATCAAGTTGTTTAAAATTCATAATATCGTTCCTAAGAGTGATGATCTTAGCAGGAGGAAAATACTTGGAGATAAAAGCATCTTTGCACTTGTTCCAAGAATCAATACTATTTTTGGGCAAATACGAAAACCAAACTTTACCACGATCTCTAAGTGAAAAAGAAAATAACTTCAATTTGACAATATTGTTATCCGTACATTTTTTCTTTTGCGTATCACACAAATAAACAAAATTGTTTAGATGAGTAGCGGCATCTTCACTAGGAAGGCCGGCGAATTGATCTTTCATAACGAGATTCAACAAAGCGGTATTGATTTCACAAGACTCATCATTATTAAGAGGAGCAATCGGAGTACTAAGGAAATCATTATTATTGGTATTCGAGAAGTCACACAATTTGGTATTATCTTACGCCATGGTAACAAGTAATCCAACACACAAGCAAATAGAAAGGCAACGGGAAAGGCAAACGGAAAAAGGAGGAGGAGATTGGGAAAGAGAGGGCAAATAAAACGACAAGGGTGAAGTGGGGGAGAGGAAAACGAGAGGCAAATGGCAAATAATGTAATGCGAGAGGGATTGTGATGGGTACTTGGTATGGTTGACTTTCTCTTGCGTGAGCCTTCCCGGCAACGGTGCCAGAAATTCTTCCTGCTACCTCTTGAGCACTGCGTTGGATTTCCCCGAAGATGAGAGGATGATGCAGCAAAGTAGCATAATTACTTCCCTCAGTTTTTGAGAACCTAGGTATCAATCCAGTAGGAGACCACGCACAAGTCCCTCGTACCTACACAAAACGATAGCTCCTTGCAACCAACGCGATTAGGGGTTGTCAATCCCTTCACGGTCACTTACGAGAGTGAGATCTGATAGAGATGATAAATAATATTTTTGGTATTTTTGGTATATAGATGCAAAGTGAAAAGTAAAAGGCAAAGTAAAAACAAAGCAAGTAATAAAGTAAATGAGATTGATATGATGAGAGTAGACCCTGGGGCCATAGGTTTCACTAGTGGCTTCTCTCAAGAGCATAGATATTCTACGATGGGTGAACAAATTACTGTTGAGCAATTGATAAAATTGAGCATAATTATGAGTATATCTAGGTATGATCATGTATATAGGCATCACGTCCAAGACAAGTAGATCGAAACGATTCTGCATCTACTACTATTACTCCACTCATCGACCGCTATCCAGCATGCATCTTGAGTATTAAGTTAAAAACAAAATAACACATTAAGCAAGATGACGTGATGTAGAGGGATAAATTCATGCAATATGATAAAACCCCCATCTTTTTATCCTTGATGGCAACAATACAATACGTGCCTTGCTGCCTCTTCTGTCACTGGGAAAGGACACCGCAAGATTGAACCCAAAGCTAAGCACTTCTCCCATTGCAAGAATTACCAATCTAGTTGGCCAAACCAAAAGGATAATTCGAAGAGACTTGCAAAGATAACTCAATCATACATACAAGAATTCAGAGAAGATTCAAATATTATTCATAGATAAGTTGGATCATAAACCCACAATTCATCGGTCTCAAGAAACACACCGCAAAAAGAAGATTACATCGAATAGATCTCCACGAGAGAGGGGGAAAACATTGTACTGAGATCCAAAAAGAGAGAAGAAGACATCTAGCTACTAGCTATGGACCCGAAGGTCTGAAGTAAACTACTCACACTTCATCGGAAGGGCTATGGTGTTGATGTAGAAGCCCTCCATGGTGGATGCCCCCACCGACGGAGCTCCGGAACAGGTCCCAAGATGGGATCTCGTGGAAACAGAAGGTTGCGACGGTGGAATTAGGTTTTTGGCTCCACTTCTGATCGTTTGGGGATACGCAGGTATATATAGGAGGAAGGAGTACGTCGGTGGAGCAACAGGGGGCCCACGAGGCAGGGGGGCGCACCCTAGGGGGGGCGCCCCCCACCCTCGTGACCGCCTCTTTTGTTCCTTGGAGCAGGGTCCAAGTCTCCTGGGTCACGTTCGGTGAGAAAATCACGTTCCCAAAGGATTCATTCCGTTTGGACTCCGTTTGATATTTTGTTTCTTCGAAACACTGAAATAGGCAAAAAACAGCAATTCTGGGTTGGGCCTCCGGTTAATAGGTTAGTCCCAAAATTAATATAAAAGTGGAAAATAAAGCCCAATATAGTCCAAGACAGTAGATAAATTAGCATGGAACAATCAAAAATTATAGATACGTTGGAGACGTATCACCTACCATGTGCATTTGCATTCCAACGCAAAACAGTTATATGCACATCTTCAGGGGAAGCCTGTTTGCCACTAATGAACACAATGTCTTAATCCTTTACAATTTCACATACTTTTATCCCCGTTGAAAACTTCAACCAGTTTGTCATCAATCACCAAAAAGGGGGAGATTGTAAGTGCATCTAGTGCCACCGATAGTTGGTTTTGGAGTATTGACGACAAACCTGGTTGAGGGACTAATGTGTTTGTGAGAATTGCAGGATAACATAGGTAGTACTCCCTCATTGATTCAGTTTACCTACCGGAGATGACCCCTCAAAATGTGTGAAGACATTGAAGACAGTGGTAGTCTGTGAAGCTAATCACGTTGAAGACTCTGACATGAGAAGACAATGTCTGAAGACTATGGAGCGCGAAGACTTAGCTGTTTCGTTGTTTCTTTTCTTCTTTGTTGAGTCATAGGAACCACCGCACTATTAAGTGGGGTCCAAGTGAAGAAAGTCAGAGTGACTGAAGTGATGCTCAAACAAATCCCATGTCTTCGAGCGAAGACAATGAGTACAAATCTTATCCAGAGTCGGATAAGTCAGCCTTACTTGTAGCTCAAGTCAAGCTGTCGCGTGTGTTTGAAATCTGACCGTTGTGACACGTGTCAGTTCCTTAGTGACCCAAGGTCATTCCGGACAAATCAGGTAGGGTTGCCCAGTGCCTATAAATAGCCCACCCCCTACACCATAAATAGGTGACTGCTCAGAGTTAGTACACGGCTCACTACTAGGAAAAGGGCTATAGATAGGATTGATTCTAATGGCGCACCGTGGTAGCAGTGCGGCACTACTATATACTAATGGCGCACCAGTTTGTGATACGCCATTAGTGTGGAAGACACTAATGGCGCACCGTAAACAGGGTGCGCCACTAGTATGAATTATCTTTTTTTTCCATTTTCCCATACACACTAATGGCGCATCTGGTCCATAATGCGCCATTACTATCTATATCTACTAATGGCGCACCAAGCAGGCAGTGCGCCAATATTGTAAATTTTGTTTTATTCTTTTTTTTTGCAAAACTACTAATGGCGCATCGCCGCAAAGTGCGCCATTACTAGTTTAAACTAGTAATGGCGCACCCGGAGGAGATGCGCCATTAGTATATATAGTTATAATTTTTACTTTTTTGCAAAACTACTAATGGGCACTTTAAATCGTAGTCTTCATTTCTCGATTTTATTTCATGGGCACTTTTGATATCATGAATATTTTTAAATTTCATGGGCACTTTTTAATTCATGAGGACACTTGATCTCGATTCCCCTCCATCTCGATCGCACCGCACCCTCCCGCTAGCTCCACCCATCGTAACCCTCCCCGCTCCACCGCCGAGCACCCGGCCCCCAAGACCCGCACTTTTTGAACATATTTTTAATTTTTTTACTATTTTTATAAAAAATATTACTGTTATAATTTAAACAAGTTTGAACATATTTAAACACAAATAAATATAAAAACAGCATTTAAAATGCATAAAAATATTCTGATATGATTTAAACAAGTTTGAACATATTTAAACACAAATAAATATAAAACACCATTCCCACTCCACTTGACCCTGCCTGCACCTCCCCCACTCCACCTTGCCTTGTGACCCCCGCACCTCCCCACTCCACCTTGACGTCCCACCACCCTCCCCGCTCCACGGCCGCCTTGACCCGCCCGCCACCGTCCCCCACTCCACCGCCTTGCCGGCGACCACCCGCACCTCTCCCCCGTACCATCCCCGGCCCGCTCCACCGTCACAAATGAATGCAACTAAAATTGCAAATAAAAAAACAAATTTGATTATATTTTCAAATAACAAATTTGATGATATTTTCAAATAATAAATTTGATGATATTTTTTCATATTCATAAATATCAAACAACATTTTAAATGCATAAATACAAAAATGGGGAGCCTGGGAATCGAACCCAGGACCTCCTAGTGTATGTGCTGCGTGGTGACCAGTCGAGCTAGTGGGCTTGTTCTGATGGAGTGGGGGTTATGTGGAATATAACCTGACCACAGTTGGGCTAGTAAATTCTAATGGCGCAGCGGGGCGGGGTGCGCCATTAGATCCCTCCCCCCAGTTCACCTGTTCCCCTTTCACTGTTGCCTCCCTCCCTCCCTCGCCAGATCCACTCGACCCAACCGTACGCCGCCGACCCCTTGCTCCGTCCCCTCCATACGCCGCGCCTACACGCCGTCGGCGCCGCCGCCGCCGCTGTGGTCTTGCGCTGCCCCGACGCCGCCGCCCCGACCCCCGCGGGACTCCACCCCCCCGCCCCGCGCCCAGGCAGGAGCGGCCCGCCAGCGCGCCGCTCCTCTCCTCTCCTCCCTCCGATGGCGAGGCCTCCTCCGGCCCTGCAGCAGCCGGCAGCGGCCTTGGCCCAGCCGCGCCCACCCGCCTGCCCTGCCGTCCCTCGCCACGGGCCCCTGCTCTCCTTCGACCACGGCGGCGAGGACCGGACGAGCTCGGACCCGACCCGACCCCTTCGCCGACCCCAACCCGACCCCTCCGTGACCGGTACCTCTCCTCCTTCCTCCTTCCTCCTCTCTCCACCATTCCCCATTCCTTCCAACCGATGCTCTAAAAGGAATTTCAAGGCAGAAATCACATGCTCCAAAAGTTAGGGTTCATGATTCAAATTGCAATAGATTATCTGCGATAGATCAAACTGCCTTTGGATTACTCAATATTCTTGCCATTTGTTGATAGGTTATAAATATTGACCATAAATAAGAATGAATATTGACCATTTGTTGCTGCTAGCACATGTTGAAGTGTACTGATGATGTACATAGAAAATTCAATCTTCCTCCTCGGGCATGTGTTGTGTGACCTGAAAAAATATAAATGTGTTGTGTGCCTTGTGTTGGTAATTCAGTAAAGCCAAACAAGCACTGGATTTAGGCATATTGCTTGCTGAATTTTTTCACTGCATTTTTGTAACTAGGGTTTATCTTGGGTAGGACCAGGAGATGTCTAGGGACAATATTTTGGCCATATGGTTAACACACTGAATTTTTGTTTTTGTCTTCTGAGATAGCTAACGGTTCATTCCAATTTTTTGAGATAGCTAACAAAAAGAAGAATACAACAGTGAGGCAAAACCTACTTACACCAAAACTATCTTTGGAGTAGTATTTCTTAATGATACAAGTTGATGAATAATGTAGCAATGTGAGTGTATGATGTATTGCCATCCATTCACTGAATTTTTTGGACAGTGTGTTAACTGAAATTTTTGTGAGTGTGTTAACTGAATTTTTTGACAGTGTGTTAGCGGCCACTTATCTTCATTTCAAAGCCCAAGTTGCAGCCCTTTAGATTGACAGCTGGGATGAAGGTATCTTTTAGTACATTTTGAGTATGGTTACGGCTCACCTTGTAGTTGTAATTCTCTTGTAAATTTGCACTATAAATCTATTGAAATTATCTTTGTTAATACACTGCAATTACATGTCTCTGTATTTACCTCCTCTTCTATACCTTGTACTAGAAGTCAGCAAAAGAATATCAGTTCTACTTTGCCCCCTAGTAGATCTGGTAGAGTAAGAAACTCCCCCTATAATGATGCTTTTCTCTAGAAAAAATGATCCTGGATTTTTTATGTAATTCGTTGTGGTATTAAGATGGAAACCTGGGATACTATTTCTGTTAGGAGATGGTGTTATATTAAGATGCATATATTGTTATGTTACGCAAATTGTATCATCTTGCCACTTAAGTCAGCCTTCCCTTTAAGCAGAAAATACAGTTAGGATCTACTGTTAGGAGCTACTATCAAAAAATTCAGTTATGGCATCTACAATTATGTCAGTTTTGTTTTGTAACTAGAAGACCAAAGTGTTAGGAATTCTGTCCAAACTGTAGTTTTCAGTATTCTGTCCAAACTGAAAACTGTTAAAAAGCATGATGTTTCTTGGATTTCTGTAATGATGATGATGATGGAACACATGGTCTTGGATTTCTGTAATGATGATGGAACATTATAAAGCATTGTACTCCAGTGTTGTATGAAGGATACAAAAAATTTAGCAACTTCTTTGATTTTATAAAGTTGTTCTTATATGGGTGAAACTTCACTTGTTTTTAGGCTAGTGCAGGGTGTTGCTTTATTGTGATGCATCTGAATTACTTGTGATCACATTGAGAAAGACTTGCTAGTTTGTTGGGTTTTGTCTCCGACCATTGTGTCGTGATGAATTTGCAGGTACCCCGAGAGGCCCTTGAGTTTGCCGGAATGTCGATTAACTTCCGTTCCGGCAAATTCGGGCACTCCATATGTCCTATTTTCAGCAAAAGGTCATGCTGAAATTTTCCGTGAATTTTAGCATGACTTTGCTAAAAATAGGACATATGGGGTACTTGCGACTAATGCATGTTTTATGATCTGTTGTAAGGGTACTAATTGGTCTCTTCTGCTGCTTATCGGAGATGGCGGGAAGCAGCCACCGCCGATCTGCGACACCGCAGTACGAGTTGGATGCTTCCGAGTTCTTCACTATCATACTTGAGGCTTCAGTATCATCCATGACGCTGGTATATAAAACGAGAGATCTCCCTTCACCCATCTCATTATGATATCATTGTTTGCTACATCACTCATTTTCCCAAACTGCAGAGGCTGCTGACAGTTTATGAACATCTTGATGGGTGAAGATCCGCCAAATAATGTGAAGCTGCGACAGGCGGCGGCGGGTTTATGACGATGGGATGTCAGTTGGCGATCAAGAAGGGCCACATGTACTTGTCTCGTGGGTGGGAGAAGTTCTGCCGTGCCTACGACCTGCAGCTGGGGTACTTCCTTGTCTTCAGGTACGACGGCGACGCCAACATGCTCATCGTGACGGTGTATAACAAGACTATGTGTCGCATGCGCTACGCTGCCGATGATGATGCCGGTACGTTCTGCATCTTCTTATTCCTCTACATTTGGCTTTGTCTCACATCGATTGTTAACGGTCATTGTTGCATCTTGGACAGGTAGGAGCAGAAGCGGCGACTGGCTACAGCCAAAGCAGCGGCGACTATGGCTGTAGCGAAGCAAAGCAGCGATCTGGCACCGGCATAGACAACAAGAAGGATGATCCGGATGGAGTGCGGGAGAAGAGGAGCAGAGTGAGGATGAGGAGCTGCATGACGATGGGCATCGGTGAGGATGACCTAGCGCTGGTGGTGGCTGACCAAGGGCAAGAGATGGTGGTGGCTGACCATGGGCAAGAGATGGAGGTGGTGAGGATGACCTAGCGATGGTCGTGCTGAAGGTGGCCTCGTGATGGTGGTGGTGCTGACAATGACCACGCACCGATGGTGGCGCCGGCGATCCACAGGTGGGCGACATGACCACGCCAATTGTGGTAGAAGACTACATCCCACTACCTCCTTTGCCTCGCCGCTCTAGGCGATCGAGAGATGAAGGAGAAGAAGGAGAAGAACGCCTACTTTGTCGGTGTGTCGGATCTCCTATAGGTTAGCTATCCAAAATGATATATATATATATATATATATATATACTTAGTTACCTATGTTATCTCTAATATGCTTAGTTTCCTATAGGTTACCTTCATTTTACCTAAGTTGGCTCTAATATACTAACATAGAGCTTATATGCTTAGTTTCCTATAGGTTAGCTCCAAAATAACTTATGTTAGCACAAAATGATCAAGTTTACATAATAAGCTTATAATCTTTTTCTTAATCTTCTTCTTTTCCAAAATGACATAGGTTAGCTTCATTTTACCTAAGTTGGCTCTAATATACTAACTTAGACCTTATATGCTTAGTTTCCTATAGGTTAGCTCCAAAATAACTTATGTTAGCACAAAATGATCAAGTTTACATAATAAGCTTATAGTCTTCTTCTTATTCTTCTTCTTTTCCAAAACTCTTCTTATTCTTCTTCTAGTGTTCTTCCTCTTCTAGTATTCTTCTAGTCTTCTTCTTTTCTTCTTCTAACTTCTTGTTTATCATTTTGCAGATTTGATTTAATTGGCGGAAGCTTGCGTGGATGGAGTGCTTCTTTTCCATTTGTGTTTTTATTTTGTATCAATGTGAAACTTTTGTGAATTGATGGATAACGGTGTTGGATGAACAATGTGAAACTTTTGTAACGACGGAACTATGTGTTGGCTATGTATGTATATATGATGAAACTTGTGTGTTGGATATGATTGCTATATGGATGCTTGTTGTATATATATATGTGTTGAATATCTCATATGTGAAATAGTGACCTGAGATTAAGAAGAAAAGAATTAAAAAAGTTGTTACTAATGGCGCACTACCATGTGTTGCGCTATAAGTATAGCAGATAATAGTGGCGCCTTGTAGGCGTACTAATGGCGCCTTGCACAGTGCGCCATTAGAATACCAGATTCTAATGGCGCACATGTGGTGCGCCATTAGAAAAAAATTCTAATGGCGTGAGTCTAGTGGCGCACCAGCCATGTGCCATTAGAAGGCAAAACTGGTGCGCCACTAGCATGCCTTTTCCTAGTAGTGGATTTTGTCGTTTTGAGAGCAACCCACCTCCGAAGCCTTTGAGAGAGAATCCTTGCAAGGACAAAGCCCAAACCACCAAGAGCCCAAAGAGAGTTTGGCATCACTGAAGTCTTTCTGTCCGCGTGATCTGAAGACTTGTTACACTTGAGGACTGTGAATCCTCCAGCCAGTTAGGCGTCACGTTCTGAGCATCCAAGAGCCATTGTGGATTGCTGGTGAACAAAGTTTGTGAAGGTTTGGAAGTCTACCTTGAAGACTTACCAGAGTGATTGGGCGGGGACTAGGTGTCGTTAGCTCAAGGGGAATAAGGTGAAGACGCGGTCTTCTGAGTTGAATCTCAGCCTCCCTAACCAGCCGTACAGTTGTCACAACAAATGGAACTAGTCGAACAAATCCCTGTCCTCCTTAAGCTACTTGATCTATCTCTCACTTCTCTCTACTTACAGTTTGTCTTCGTGAAGTCATTGCCTTCTTGCATTATCTGTTTGACTTCAATGTATGACGACCTGATCTGATGCCTTCGTACTATCTTCCATCCTGATCCTTACTACCTAGATGCTAATAGTCTTCGTGCTTTCACTTCATTGAATACTTGACTATGGCTTGTCTAGTGTAGTCTACCTTCCGCTGCATTCGAATAGTGTTGTTTCTATTGTTTGTCTTTGAAACTCCCATGTTTTGAAGACTTTCATAAAAATCGCCTATTCACCCCCCTCTAGTCCATAACTAGCCCTTTCATAAACAGTACTTTTAGGGCCATCCCATCACAGTGGTCAGTTCCACTCCTTTGGGGGATATAATCCAGAATAGGGAGGCAACTGGTCGGGTTTCTAAGTGGGCTATTGAGCTTGGACCACACGGCTTGTAATATATGCCTCGAAAAACGATCAAGTCCCAGGCTCTTGTGGATTTCATCAATGATTGGACAGAGTTGCAGGCACCAGAAGACAAACTAGATTGCACATACTAGACTATTCACTTCGATGCGTCCAGACAATTGGAGGGCTCGGGGGCTGGAGTTGTCCTTACTTACCCTCGAGGTGATAAAATTCGTTATGTTCTCCGCTTAATGTTTCCTTGTACTAAAAATGCAGCTGAATACGAGGCCTTACTCCACGGTCTTCGAGTGGCTAAGGAAATGAACTTAAGCCGGGTACGATGCTTTGGGGACTCCGATCTGGTGGCTGACCAAGTTTCAGGTACTTACCGACGAGAGGTGGATATTGTTGCTGGTCATTTCAAGGGTTATCAGGTTGAGCACATTGATCGGCGCAAAAATGAAGCGGCAGATGCTTTAAGCCGGCTGGGATCTCAACGTAAACCGGTGCCACCCAATACCTTTCTGGATGTCTTGCATAACCCGTCAGTGAAGTTGCCTACTAAGGAGGACCTGGCTATTCCTGATCCAGAGGCATAATTGGTGGCCGCTTTACATATTATTCCGGATTGGACAGTTCCATATTTGGTGTATATGAACCAGGGCTAGTTGCCAGAAGATGCAGTTTTGGCTAGGCAGATAATCTGGCGATCTAAGTCCATGGTTATTCACAACAGCGAGTTGCACCACTGCAGTGTCTCCGGTGTGTTCCAGCGCTGTGTTTCTCCTGAAGAAGGTTGTGAGATTCTACGTGAGATCCATGAAGGAGACTGTGTTCACCATGCCGGTTCAAAATCCTTGGTTGCTAAAGCTTTTCGTCATGGCTTCTATTGGCTGATGGCTCATGCTGATGCTGAGGACTTAGTGAGGCGGTGCGACGGTTGTCAGAAGTTCTCACGATGAGCTCATGTTCTGACTCAGGAGCTAAGTATGATTCCAATCACTTCGCCGTTTGCTACTTGGGGGATTGATATGGTAGGGCCTTTTAAGCGCTCCAAAGATAATAAGACCCACCTATTGGTGGCAGTTGACATGTTACTAAATGGGTGGAAGAGGAGCGAGTAAGCAAGTGTGACGCAGCCACGACTGTTCAGTTCATCAAGCAGGTGATCTTCCGCTTTGGTTTTCCACACAACATCATCACAGATAATGGCACGAACCTCTCCAAATGCGAGATGGAGGACTTTTGTCAACGAGAGCACATCCGGCTTGATGTGTCGTCCGTGGCTCACCCCCAGTCTAATGGTCAAGCTGAGAGAGCTAATCAGGAAATCTTGAAGGGTATCAAGCCCTGGCTTATGGTTCCTTTGAAGCGAACGCCGGGTTGTTGGGTGGAGGAATTACCATCTGTGTTGTGGAGCATAAACACCACCCCAAATCAATCCATGGGTTATACACCTTTCTTTATGGTTTACAGGGCAGAGGTGGTACTCCCAAGTGATATTCGTCATGACTCGCCCCGGGTTGCCAATTATGTTGAAGCAGACAATGAGCAAGCACGTCAAGAAGCACTAGGCTTGTTAGATGAAAAACGGGACATGGCGTTGGCTCGTTCGGCAGTTTATCAGCAAGACCTGTGGCGTTATCATGGTCGCCGGGTTAAAACAAGAACCTTTCAAGAAGGCGACTTAGTGCTCCGGCTCATCCAGGATCAGACCGATATGCACAAGTTATCCACACCTTGGGAAGGGCCCTTTGTGGTCAGCAAGAATTTGCACAACGGATCATACTACCTCATCGACGTTCGAGAGCACAAAGAGTCACGCAAATCGGAGGAGGAGACCCGTCGGCCGTGGAATATCGCTCATCTTCGGCCTTACTACACCTGAGCTATAGGCTCCCATTATGTACATATTTTGACAATGTATATATTATGATCAATATAATAAACCGACATCCTTGCTACAAGCAGGGCCTCTGCCGTTCTTCCAATATTTCTTGGTTACAAGGGGGCTTCTATTTATAAAGCAATGCCCTATTTGTTCATTAAACCAGCTCTCATGCCACAGCAAATCTTGGGAGCATCACACCCAAGGGGACAAAGAGAGTTTTGTTGCTAAGCACAGCTCAGACATAGGCACCCATTGAGCACAGCTCACAAATGGGGGCTCTTTGTGCAAAGCAACAAAGAGTTTGAAAGGACCCTTGTAATAGGCTATGAAGCCACGGCTTGGAAGCCAGGTGTATTCACCTAAAACCCCGGGTTAACCTGCCTTCATCAAGTAAGCCACTCCTGTCCAGGTAATCTTGGTATGCCCGCCGAACATTTGACAAGTCAACCTTATACAGACCCTGAACTTGTCAAAGTTAAAATGATGATTGGTTAACTATAGACCCATCTTAAAAGGCTTTGTCAAATGGTTTAACTCAGCGGCCTGGCAGCCCATCAAAAGCCTCGAATTTGGGCCTGGCAGCCCTTGAAAAGCCTCGCCTACAAGTTTTTAGTTGATTTTTTTTTGCAATGTTTTCTCTCCTTTGATAAGATTTTGTGTTAAACCGGCGTCTATTGACCCGGCCTGACTATAAGTCATTACTTCAACCCGGTGTTTCTTAACCCGGCGTAGCTTTCAACTATCAGTTGTTAGCACATAATCAATTATGAACCGACGTTTCTTAGCCCGATCTAGCATTGACTATAAGTCGCCAGGATGATGATCCGGTGTTTATCATAACCCGGCATGGCTTATTATGCACCAGTACAGCATGGTGGGAGTTATCAACACTCAATATTAGGGTTACCACCCTTACTACGCAAGTTGGTCAGCTAGTGATGTGATTCAATATTACAGGTATGATATATTTCATATTTGATTGCTTTACATCCTTAGTTATAAAAACTCTGGTTCTGTATTGGGTATTATAACCTGTTCGGCGGTAAATTGCCAGGGCACATTTAAGTTTCTCAAATGCAGAAAGCAGGATTTTATGAATGCATTAAGGCACATGAGCAAGCATAGCAACAATCATGACGGATTACACAGTGTCATGTAGCAGTGCACGATTGTCGGGGGAAACTGACCCACGGACACCTATGGGACCGGCGGACCGAGCCCCTTTCGGTTCGGCGGGGGGTGGAGATCGCACGAAGAGCGGATTGAGGCGAAGCACACGAGCGGTTTACCCAGCTTCGGAGCTCTCCGGAGAGATAATACTCCTACTGCTGCATGTCTGAATGTATTGAGTTCTTGCTCGGGAGCGCTGAGTGCTACAGTACACACTAGATGCTAAAGAGACCGAGCGTGAGTGTTTTTCTGCCTTCCCACCCCCCTCTACGTTGCGCATGGGCCTCCTTTTATATGCTCAAGGGGTCACCGACAGGTGGCAACGTACACAAGGGTAAAAATGGAAAAGTGTTGCAGTTGGTACAACTACTCGTATAGTGTATCATACCTAACCCTGACAGCAAGGGACAAAGGCATTAAATGCCCGTCTGCGTCGCCCAAACAGTGCAAAAAAGAACCGTCAGGGACGCCACCGCTTGCCACGATGGCAATCTTGTCAGCGTCGCTTGCCACCTCGCACCGCTGGCTGCACAGCCTCTTGCCACGCGCACCTCGAAAGGTCCTAGGGCAACACGTTGGTGGATGTGCTGGAGCGCGGGTACAGAGTGGTAGCTAGCCGCGGCAAGCGTCTTGCCGCGGTCGTTGTCTTGTCGCGTCCGGAAGCTTGTCCCAAACCAGGCCTTGCCGGGACGCGTGGCGCGTCGCGGCAAGTTCCTTGAGATGCCTTGGTTGGCCTTCCCGGGGCAAGCTCCTCTTGCCGGGGCCTTGTCTCCTTGGCTTGAATACTTTGTTCTTGAATGGCTCCAAAGGTTCGTCCTCGATGATATGGAAGGATGGAACTTCTAGTGATTTATGGTGCCGATGATGATGATATGTGTCGGTTGAACTTGTATACTTTTTGTAGCGATGAAACTTTGTGATGTCCACGGTCCCTGCCGAACTTGCGTAACGCTACTTTGTTAGTTTGCGTACGATTACCTGCGTACCTCTAGTTAATTAATTTGCATACTATATATGTTGCATCTAGTTGCTAACATTTCTTTTTTGGTGTTGCTCTAGTATATTTTGTTGCATATATATGATTGTAGATCCTCTTCATGAACATGCATCTCTAACAGGTACCTAGTTTCTTGATGGCGAGATGGAAATGCTATGTCGTGTACAAAGGGAAGGTTCCGGGGGTGTACAACGAGTGGCATGAGTGTGAGGCGCAAGTGAATGGGTTCACGGGCGCCAGCCATAAAGGCTTCAAAAGCAGACAAGAAGGAGAAGCTAGTTACTTGAGGTTCACGCTAGCCCGAGAGAGGACTCGTAACCGCCACCTCATGTACTGCATGGGTCCGCTCTCACTCATAGTGATAGCACTTCTTGCGTATACCTTTGTTTATATGGATGACGTTGTTGTAGTTGCAAGTATTCGAGACTTGCATATATTGCTATTTTCAAGATGATAACAAGATATCACTTTGTGTTGGATGATGATTATGAAGAGACTATTTGTATGTACATGATATGATTACATTTGTGGTCTCACAGGCATTTGTATGTGTATCATGATGACATTTCTATGTTCTAAAGATTCTTCTACAAAGCCGGTTCAAATACAAAACAAATATGCCAAAAAAACTACTTAAATTAGCAGTAGCGAGTGTACAAAAGTTAGCAGCAGCGCCTCAATAGCAGTAGCGCGTCCTGCCAAAGAGCGCTAGCGCTACTAGCGGTAGCGAGCTTCCCATAACCGCGCTGCTGCTATGAGTTAGCTGTAGCGCCGTATTAGTAGCGCGGGTACCCGCGCTACTGATACATATAAAACCCGCGCTGCTGCTAGCCTTTTCCCTAGTAGTGTCAATTTCACACCGTTGAGTTTTCTCCTGTACAGTGTGCTGTCAACAAACTGGTACATACTTGGTGTCGGGCTACTCTTTCCGCTTCTTCTTGCTCTTGAGAAGTTCTCTGTCTGAAGAAGCGGACAATCTCTGTGCCCATCTTTGGAGCTTGCAGCTCGACAACAAGGACTAAAGGCACATCTGCTGCTGCGGGAACATCCGCTTCTCTGGCGAGAACTCGCAGCTCGGCCGGAGCTTAGCGTTCCCGGCAAGCTTGCGGAACAAAACTTGTCGGGGGCGTCGCTTCAGCGGAACAAACCCTAGGGCTTGCGGAGCAGACTACTCCTTGGCACCCTTGGTGTTGATCTTGGGGACCTTCTTGCGGCGGCCGGGGAGCTCTGCGGAAAATAGTCACCGAAATCAACTTCCTCTTCTTGCTCTGTCCGATTGATGGCGTTACAGACGGTTGAGTCGGTTTGAGCACAAAGATCCTGGTTCCACAGGTAACTTAAGTCTGGCGCACTTGACGAGCCATCGGCAATGTCGTTCTGAGCTCTTGGAACATGTTCCATTTGTAGGCCGTCAAAGTGCTCTTCTAACTTTCTCACTTCATCAATGTAAGCTTCCATCAACGGACTCTGATAATTCTTGTTTACTTGGCGGACGACAAGCTGCGAGTCACCCCTGACAATGAGCTTCTTGATCCCAAGGTCTGCTGCGATCCTGAGACCGGCAAGCAAACCTTCATACTCTGCTGTATTGTTCATTGCTTGCTCCTTGGGAAAGTGCATCTGGACTACGTACTTGAGGTGCTCTCCGGTGGGCGCAACAAGTAGCATGCCCGCACCGGCGCCTTGCAGCGAGAAGGCACCATCAAAGTACATCAGCCACTCTTTGCTTGCTTCCTTGACGGGGATGCTTGTTTCTGGGATTTCTTCATCTGGTGTTGGCGTCCATTCTGCTATGAATTCTGCCAATGCTCTGCTTTGGATAGTTGAAGTGCTCTCAAACTTGAGGCCAAAGCTTGATAGTTCTAGTGCCCACTCGACAATCCTGGCTGTTGCTTCTGGATTCTGCAGTATCCTCTTCAGCGGAAAATGAGTGACAACTATGATCTCATGTGCTTGGAAGTAATGGCGCAGTTTTCTCGAGGCCATGAGAAGGCCGAAAAGCAATTTCTACACACGAGAATACCTTGATCTAGCCCCCTACCGAAGGGAACTGACAAAGTAAACTGGGCGCTGCACCATTTTCTTCTGTATCTCCTCACGCGCCTGCGCAGATCCCTCTTTGTCTGGACCAGAGCTTGTCGGTGAAGTCCCCTGCTCGTCGCTGGATGCATCTGCCGTGGTTGCTGGCTCAACATCCGCCTCCCTCTCCGCTACTAACGTAGCACCAACCACTTGATTGGTTGCCGCTATATACAGCAGCAACTTCTCTTGTGGCTTAGGTGCGACAAGTGTTGGAGTGGAGGATAGGTATCTCTTTTTCCGGAGTCCATTTCATTGGACCCGCCTTTTTCAATATTTTTAAAAACGGCAGGGCACGCTCAGCAGACCTAGAGATAAACCTGCTGAGAGCAGCCACGCAACCGGCAAGTCTTCATACATCCTTGACGCGTATTGGTGCTTCAATCTTCTCAATGGCCTTGATCTTGTCGGGACACGAAGAACCCGAGAAGCTTGCCAGAGGGGACTCCAAACACACACTTCTTGGGGTTAAGCTTGAGGTTGATCTTGCGCAGATTTGCAAAGGTTTCATCTAAATCCTGAATCAGAGTTGCCTTGTCCTTGCTCTTGACCACTATGTCATCCATGTAGGCTTCCACACTTCTGTGCATTTGTGGCTCAAAAGCGTCATGGACTACCCTTGCAAATGTTGAACCAACATTCTTTAAACCGAAAGGCATCCGTACGAAACAGTATGTGCCACATAGAGTGATGAATGCGGTCTTCTCCTCATCCTCTTCTGCCATGAAGATCTGATGGTATCCTGAGTATGCGTCAAGAAATGAAAGCAAGTCACATCCGACCGTGGAGTCAACAATCTGGTCAATCGCGGCAAGGAAATGGGTCTTTGGGACAAGCTTTATTAACATCGGTAAAGTCGATACAAAGCCTCCATTTCCGTTTGCCTTCTTATACGACTACTGAGATTGGCCAACCACGTAGGATGAAGCACTCCTCGACAAGGCCTGCTGCTTCCAACTTTTGATTTCTTCTGCGATGAATTCTTGGCGCTCCACTACTTGTTTCGACCTTACGCTTGCGGGCGCACATGAGGACAGGCGACAAGGTGGTGCTCGATTTCTTTCACAGGAACACGGGGATGTCGGGGCGGTTGCCGAGCAAACCGTCGGCGTTTGCCCGAGGAAAGCAGCGAGCGCGCTTTCCTATTTAGGGTCGAGAGTGGCACTGATGGTGAAGGTACCACCAGTGTCGTCCTCCTTGGCGGACACCTTCTTGGTCTCTGCCGGAGCTGCCATTGTCTTCTTACACTTGCCGGTGGAGCTCGACGGTGCGTCCTCGACGGTAGCGTAGCACTACGAAGAGGTGCGCTTGCCGGAGTGGGCATCAGAACTCTTGCCGGACTTGGTCTTCTTCTCCCCCCCCGGGAGCTTCAACGGCAAGTGACTTGCGATCTGCTATGGCCGCTGCTTCCCGGTAGATCTTGTCGGCGCAGATAAGAGCATCCTTCTTGTCGCCAGGGACAGAGATGACACTTATTGGGCCTGGCATCTTCAACATGTTGTATGCATAGTGAGAGGCTGCCATGAATTTGGCGAGTGCTGGACGACCGAGTATCCCATTGTAAGGCAATGGAAAGTCAGCAACGTCAAAAGAGACCCTCTCAGTCCAGAAGTTCAACTCGCTGCCAAATGTCACCGGCAAGGTGATCTTTCCCTTTGGCTTGCTCCTTCCCAGATTGATTCCTTGGAACGTGCCGGTCTCTTCGAGCTCGCTATCAGGGATCTGGAGTTTTTGGAGTACCGCGGAGGAGATCAGGTTCAAGCCGGCCCCGCCATCAACTAGCATCTTAGTGACTTTGAGGTTGCGGATAGTTGGTGAAACCAACATCGGCAAGCACCCGACCGCAGTTATGCGATCAGGGTGGTCCTCAATATCAAAGATGATAAGCGTCTTGGACCATTCGAGGCTTGCGTGACTCGGCGGGTGGTTACGCGCATTGACTTCCGCACCTTTGCTTGAGCTGGCGGTGTGAAGTATGCGAGAAGCACCACCGTCAGCGCCGCAGAACCTCTCGTGGCTTTCTGGAACTCCTGCTCACCGGTCTCGTCATCATCCATATCTTCATCGTCGTCGTCGTCTTCATCCTTGTCGCGGCCGCGGGGAGGTCTGTCTCCTTGCCACTGTTTCGCCTTGCCGTGGCGTCCTCCTCGGCCGGGGCGTTTCTTGCCGGATCCTCCAGTGCCTTCTTGGGCCTTCTCCTTGTCGCGTCGCTCGTATTCAGCCTTTTGCTGCTCGACAAGCTGCTCAACCTTCTTGCAGCTCTGGAGGTCATGGCCCTTGGTGCGGTGGATCTTGTAGTACTGCTTGTCGGCGACCGCCACAGCCTGGCAGTTGGTAGCTCCGGCTTTCTTGGCGTCACCTCCGTTGCCGGACTGCTCAATGACTAGCACATCTTTGCCTTTCTTCTTCCTGTTGTTCCGCCGCCGGTTTTTCTTTGCCGGGGCAGCATCCTCGCTGTCAGATCCTCCTACTCCTGTTTTCTCTCCCGGGAGTTTCCTCCCTTCCTCAGCACGTGCACACTTGTCGTCTAGGGCATATAGCTCACTGATGTCTCTGATCTTGCACATCGCCATCTCCTTCCGCATCCTGCGGTTTCGCACGTTCTGATGGAACGCGCTGATGACCGCGGCAGGGTGGACATCTGGGATGTTGTCTTTGTACTGCAGCTAAATCTCTGAATGTGCTTGCGAGGCTCTCCTTCATACAGGCGAGTAGATGAAGGTTGCTCTATTGGCCATGAGGCTTGTGGCCGGCTGTAAAGGCGCCGACAAACTGATGGCATAGATCTGCCCAGGAGGATATGGAGTTGCCCGGCAAGTGCATGAGCCAGGACGACATTGGGCTTGAGCACCCGGAAGTAGTTAGCAAGGATCTTGTCGTCCGCCCCGGCAGCCTGCACCGCGATGGTGTAGATCTTGAGGAACTCCGACGGATCGACTTGCCGCCGTACTTCTCGAATGCGTCGGCAGAAATTCTTCGTCTTTGAGCCCTTTGGACTTGCCGCTGCTCACGAGTGAGCGCAGGGCAACCTACCGCGTCTGACAAGTTGCTGGTTCCCCTGGCGCATGCATGTCGACAGAGGGCCCAGCGCGCTGGTCTGATTGACGCCGCGCTTCTGTTCGATGCTCGATGCAAGTACGAGCGTCTTCTTGCTGTCGTTCATGAAGAACTTGGCGCTAATCGCGACGAGCTCGTGGATCTGATGATGCGGTGGAGTCGCTGTCGAGGTGGATCCGGCGAGTCGGCGATCTTGGCCTTCGGGGTGGAGAGTGGACGGTGGTTGCACCCCCACCGGTTTTGTCGCCATCGGCTCGTGCCTGGAAATCTTGCCGCGGCTGCGATGTACTCGGCTGCCGTGGGGTGTCGCCGTTGGCGAAGCCGATGAGACTCTGAATGGTGGCCCTCCATTCGTCGATCTTGTCTTCCGTTGGAGGGTAATCCAGGAGCTGTTGAGCTTGCGCTAAAGCTTCTGCTGGAGTGGTGGGTGGCAGTGGCGAACGGTGCGAGGAGCGGGATATGCTCGGACTTCTAACTATGTTAGCAGGAGCAGTATCCCGACCAGGCGACCATGTCTTGCTCGTGCCAGCATGTTGGCGTGCATGCTAGTCTTGAGCATCCCGAGATCCACCAGCTCGATCTTGGTCCAACGAACGTATGGTACCGCGAGTACCATGACGCTGTCGGTCCCGCGCCTCCTGAGATGGGCGCGGTGCATGTCTGGATCTTGAGGTCTGCGCAGCCTTGTCCTTGGACCTGGCAGCACCGTGAGCTCCCTCGTCGGCGCCCGTTCTTCGCGGCGTCTACCCCACCACTCGTTTGCTCTGTGGTGGTGGGATCGGCAGCAGACGGGCGGCCACCTCAAGCCTTCTTCTTCGGTGGCATGTCGATGAAGAAGATGAAGATCTAGATCGTGTGAGCGCGGATCAGGTTCACACAACCTCGGCGCCCTACTGGCGCGCCAAAGATGTCGAAGCCCGACCCACGGACACCTATGGGACGGCGGACCGAGCCCCTTCGGTTCGGACGGGGCGGAGATCGCGAAGAGTGGATCGGCGAAGCACCTGGCGGTTTACCCAGCGGAGCTCTCCGGAGATAATACTCCCTCTGCTGCATGTCCGAATGTATTGAGTTCTTGCTCGGGGGCGCTGAGTGCTCTGATACACACTAGCTGCTAACGAGACCGGCGTGAGTGTTTTTCTGCCTTCCGGCCCCCTCTCGTTGCGCATGGGCCTCCTTTTATATGCTCAAGGGGTCACCGACAGGTGGCAAGCGTGAACGAGGTAAAAATGGAAAAGTGTTGCGGTTGGTATAACTACTGCATGCGATGTATCATACCTAACCACGGCGGCGGGGACAAAGGCAATAAATGCCGTCTGCGTCGCCCAAGCAGTGAAAAAAAGGACCGTCGGGGCGCCACGCTGCCACGATGGCAATCTTGTCGGCGTCGCTGCCACCTCGCACCGCTGGCTGCACACCTCTTGCCGCGCACTTTGGAAAGGTCGGGGTGACACGTTGGTGGATGTCTTTGGAAGCGCGGTCTGAGTGGTAGCTTGCGCTGCAAGCGTCTTGCCTTGATCGTTGTCTTGTCGCGTCCGGAAGCTTGTCGCTCACGGGCCTTGCGGGGACGCGTGGCGCGTCCCGGCAAGTTCCTTGAGATGCCTTGGTTGGCCTTCCCGGCAAGCTCCTCTTTCCGGGGCCTTGTCTCCTTGGCTTGAATACTTTGTTATTGAATGGCTCCAAAGGAACCACGGAGGACCTTGGCAGTCACCCAGCAAGCCTTGCCGCGGGGTGCTGCGACTGCCCATGCACAAGTTCGGGATACTAGGGTACCCCTACTCTAGTACACCGACAATGATGGCAGAAGATCAAAGTATTTCAACTAGCCTATTACAAGGCGCTTTGATGCCCAAAAGAATAATTGTTTGTTCCCTAGAACGCAACCTGTGGAAATAAAGCCGGGTGTTAGATTATGATTCATCACCAGGTTGACGTGAAGTTGATGGATCGTCTCGCGTCGGTTCAACCTCCTCCTCCCCACCTAGAGGCTAGAAATCCATGGTGGCCCAGTCAATCCCGGTTAAAGCTTGGAAGACAACTTCGTTGCTTATAAGATTGGATGGTTCAACATCAGGGGCATAAGTGTGCTAACGAATTGGCGGGATAAGATTCTGCACTTCATTCACAGATGCCTCAATCTGCTTGTTGTCTGCATCATAGTTGGACCGGTAGACGGACAAGTCAACTTCGTCTGCCAATTTGCTGGCAAGCGGTGCATCTCCTTTGTCAAGGCTTTGAGGGCTTCATTGTCAAATTCTGACCCATCTTCTTGTTGGCTCGGATAGCCATCCCCAATGTCTACTGGGTCAAGATTAGCTATCCAAGCCTTGGCCCGAGTCAGTGTAGATAAAGCGCCAACCCTTGCAGCAGATCTCTTCATCTCTTCTAGCTAAGCAGGAGTCATCGATAACTTGGCCAACGTATCTTTGATTAAAGTTGGCGGCGGTGTAGGAGGCTGCGCAGATGACTTGTTGAGTGTCGGTATACAATTGTTCTATCAAGGTATAGGCTGCTTTCAACTTCAAGCGCATATCCGAGCCCAGATGAGCAACACGACTACCTGCAACGGTTTAAGAAATTGCTGTTAAACCGGTAGTGTCAAAAATGTTTACTAAAAAGATGAAGAAGAGTACTTACCAAATATAGCAGAAGTCATCGCGTTGATTTGCCACTTCAAGCCACTCAGCTCTTCGGCTACCGGTTTAACTACCACTTCAGCATCTTCTGCGCGTTTCAGCAAAGCGGCCTTTTCAACTTCCCAGCCTGCCCGCTCGTTCTTAAAGCCATCCTTCAATTGCTCCATGGCTGTTAAAGCGCCTTTCAGTTCCTCCTTCGCCTTGGATGCTTCGACTTGCTGGGACTTGATGTTTTCTTGGAGATCGGAGATTTGAGATATTTTGCTGGTTAAATCAGCCTGCAACACAAAGAACAAGTAAATTGGCAATATTTTTTCAAAGTCCCAAGCACATAACAAGTTATACACTTGGTATTTCGGGGCTAATGCAGATTGCTTCTTCATAGTTGCTATTTGAAGTCCCAAGGCTCAATACAAGTATTCATCTTGGCACTTGGGGGCTAATGCCTAATTGACCAGATCAATCGGATGTGCAGAAATTAAACAAAGTTAAACTTTACAACAGAAAGTCCCGGTCCTTCTTGAAGAGATAAACCGGCCCTTAGGGGCTACACAGTTGCAGTTTTTCTTATCAAAGTCCCGGTCCATCTTGAAGAGATAAACCGGCCCTTGGGGGCTACACAGTTGTAGTTTTTCTTATCAAAGTCTAGGTCCATCTTGAAAAGATAAACCGGCCCTAGGGGCTACACTTGAGTTGATATAAAGCGAAAGGAAGGAAGATTTATGAAACGTTCAAACAAGAATTACCTCATAGCGCTCTTTCATCAAGTTGACTGAACTGGCCTCATAATCATGACTTGTGTATAGGCGGTTTAGGTATCCAGAGTGGAGATCTTGAGCATTGAGGTGGGCATAGCTGGATAGATCCGTCTTCCACTTGCCTTTATCCATGGCAGAGAACTCTTCTTTGGCACTGTGCTTTGATAAGGCGACAGGGTTGCCTGGAGTAGTGTGACCAAAACTAGTGATCACAATGTCGTCCGTCATGTAAACAGTTTTCGGTGGGCTTGAAGGTTTATCAGAAGCTCTGGCCCGACATGGCGGATCAACAGCTGGGCTTGGCGGATCAGCATGATGGATGGTTGGATTACTTTCTAGCAGATCAACAAAAGTGTCCTCACACTGCGGAACCGAGTCATCCAGAGCAATATCAGCATTCTCATCAGCAGCTTCTGAGGTCCATTCCTGTTCAGCAACAGTCGGATTATCATCAGTTGGAATAGTCAGCTTAGCTTTCTTGCTAAGTCTCGCTTTGGCACTAAAAAGAACAAGATACAGAGATCAGTACAGTAAACTGGAACAAGATATAAAAATAAAGTCTACTATGCTTACCCAGGAACGGTCTTGAGTGGAGGCATCTGTGTGGTTGATGAATCGCCAGAAGATGAATTGGAAGTTCCCTGATAATTCGAATCAGACGGATTAAGAGGGTATCGGAAGTAACCCGCCAAGGTATAAGATGTATTAGAAGTACAAGGGACCTTTGGATGGTGTTTTCGAACTGGGGTGTCTGGTAAACCGGAGGAAGTAACACTACTAGGGAAAACCTTATACACAGAACTTTAGCAGTAGCATGTGTCAAAGAAGCACGGTGGTGCTAAATAGCAGCAGCGAGCCTGCCAAAACCTTGCTGCAGATAGTTTCGTAGCAGTAGCGCGTCTCGCAGAAACACGTTACTACTAAAATTCTCACGGCTTAGCCGATATGGTACACATAGTACTAGCGATCTACATTGAACCGCGCTACTGCTACTTTCTTTGTAGCAGCGCATTTTGCTATAAACTCGCTACTACTAAATGATATAAAATTAAATGAAAAGCAAATAGAAAGGTAATTGAGAATGAAAGAAATCGAAGAAGGTGAAAGGAAAACAATAAAATGTGAAGAAAAATAAGTGGAAGAGGGAAAAAGGAGAAAGTTGTAGCAGTAGCGCGTATCGCAGAACGCGCTGTAGCTAATGTAGCAGCAGTGTGTTTTCGGGGCAGCGCTCATCGCTACTCTCGACTACTCGCGTTCGTCCTTCCCCACGGCCACTTCCCCAAATCTCACTACTCCTCTCGCCCTTGCCGTCGCCGTCGATCGCCAGGCTCTCCGCACACCCTCAACGCCTCCCGCCCCGGATTCAACGCCGCCCCGCCCCGACCACAACGCCGCCCGGGACGCCACCCAGACGCCGCCCCGACCTCACGCCGCCCGGGACGCCGCCCCAAGCCCGACCTCGGCGCGCCTGCCCCTCTCTCGCCCCAGAGCACCAGTCGAGTGAGCATGCCTGCTCCTCCCCTCCCCTACCTCTGCCTAGACAGAGTTCTTCAAATTTTAGTTGCATCAAATAGTTAGGGTTCATCTATGGGTGGAAATGAATTGGATCTGAGATCGGCTGGGATTTTTTCTTAGGTGGCGTTTTCTTAGATGATGAATAAACACTAGTGTAATGCATAATAAAGCGAGTAAAATTTGACCTTCTTCTATTTAGTTAGTAAGAACTAGTTAGTATGAACTAGGTACTAATTTGATGATTTTTAGTTAAAGCAATTTTTCCCGCCTCGGCGTGGGCGATGCCTATCCGCATCCTCGTCGTCGAGTCGGCGGAGGACGACACCTGCTTGACCAGATCGGCCATGTCCGGGACCTGGCTCCGCGAGGTGGTCTTGGGGCGCTACCACCGGGGCGCTGGTTGGTGAGGAGCCACTGTCATTGACCGAACCTTCTTTGGTGGCGGTCGCGTGGGCGATGGCGATCCGAGGCTCGAGGACTCGCGGAGGTGGTGCGTCACCGTGCCGTGAGGAGGGCAGCGACGTCGTCGCTACTTGTTTGCGTTGGAGCAGGCAGTTCTCCAATACATGGCAGGTTCTCCGGGATCTCACTGGAGCTATGATCCCGTGATGGTGCCTTCTCTGTGGGTGTCCACCGCCCGCGCCGCCGATACCGTCGTGTGCTAGAGTTTTAGTTGTATTAGTGATGTTATATGTATGACACTATTCGTGATGTATTAGTGATAATATTCGACGATGTCTTGGCGCATGAGATGATCTACTTTTGCTTATTGAATGCATGCTAATGTGAGTCCTATAAGATATTTTGAAATGTATATCTTGTGTTGCTCAATATCCAAGTGGCGGTCATGTTTGCAGGTTACACCTTGAGTGGCCTATGTTTTGCGGAGTGTTGATTCATTTCCGTTCGGCAAATTTCAGGCTTCGACATGTCCTATTTTAGCAAAGGTCATGCGGATTTTTTCGTGAATTTTGGCATGACTTGTGCTAGAATATGTAGGAAATATCGAGTGCCCCGGATTTGTGTGTTGAGTATCTTGGTAGTTGTCTTGATCGATTTTCAATTAATGTTCTAACTATGAACATAGGAAATGTCTGACGACGAGAAGGATTTGGTATTTGCAAATCTGCGAAGACAAAAGCGGCTGTGTCTTGACGGAATCTTGCTAGATGATGATAGGCGCTTCAGCATCAAGCTAGACGAGAACTTTGAAGTGGATACAGTAAGTCACAATGACAAGTCTTTTATCATAATTAAGCATGACATCTGCTTCATTTGCTTCAACTTATTTTTTTTTTACTATTCTACTAGTGTATCCCCTGCCATGCAAGAGTTTTTGTATTGGATAAGATAGTTTTCAGTCATAGTATGGAGGAAAAGAAAGTTTACTTGAAGACCGAGCATGGTTATATTTTCCATGCGATGTTATACAATTCAGACGACTACACCTATTTTGGATGCAAAACATGGCGAGCACTATGCAAGACTTATGCATTTGAGCCTGATATGGTTATCACCTTTGATATTCGTCCGGAAGATGATATTGAAGGTAATACCGACATCTGGGTCAATGTGCAAATGCCTCCAGTTATACCATTATGTAAGTTTCTCAACCATATTAATGTCTTTGATATTGTTTATTCAAAAATAGTTGACAACTAATTTGTATTGTCAGCTTATTTCCATGCAAGCAAACATGTCCAGCACTTGGTAGACAGGACCGTATACTGTCCTGGGGCTGAACTCAACTGCGAGGAGCTCAGTCATTATGTTTCATGCCTTGAGGATCTTGATATTGTCAAGACAAATTTTCTTCCTGCATTTAGAAATGTTAGTACTGAAAATGTGCGACCAATAGTGTTCGTAATGAACTACGGTCGCATCCATTTGGGAAGGATGGTAAGATTTTTACTTTTTGTCCTCATTGCATCTTTTCCATACATTATTTTTGAAGTTAAACTTCATTGCTAAGTATGTTACCATACGATGTTCTTCAACAGGGACTCCCGATGAATGTTGTGCCTTATGGGATCGAGACTAAAGGTATCATGAGTATTATCAACTTACGGCCAAGATATCCTACAGCTTACTTTAGTACATTCAAGATTAGCGACGGATGCTTAATAGTGCAAGACTGGACCAAATATGTGTTGGGGGAGCGCAGAGAAGTACTGGGGAGCAGCAACGAGAGGCGCCTTCCATGGTTAGGAGACAGATTCATCTGCATGCTCCAACTTGATCAAGGAGGAGAGCTACACATGTTTTATGTTCTTTTACCTAAGAGAGAGCAGCAGGAGTGAGTAGCTGGCTAGAAATGAGTTTCAGGATGATGATGTGCTACACTATTACTATGATGATAAAATAGCTAGTGTTGGTGGTAATGACTATGATGATTATTATTAGCTAGTGTTAGTGGTGATTAAATAAATACTGTTGGTGGTAATGACCATGGTGATGATTAAATATCTTGTGCTGGCGGATTAGATTCAAGTGGAGTCAACATGTGGTGCACATCGAAAGTACTACTAATCCAAACTAGATCAAGTTTGGATTAGTAGTATACTTTTGACATGCACCACATATTGCCTCCACTTGAACCTAATCCACCTTCATTTAATACACTGTTATGGACATAATGATGTAAACGTCATAACAGCTGGTATTGTACCAATATTTGTATGATGGCGCATAAATACACTAAAAATAAAAAAATAAAAAAATACTAGTAGCGATGGAAAGAAAACACGCTGCAAGTAGATACCTTAGCGAGAGCGCGGTAGTGAACAAACACTGCAGCTATTTGTCCTAGCGATAGCGGCGTGATGGCAGCGTTCTTCGCTAAGCAATAACTGTGGCGCCTTATTAGTAGCGCGGCCACCCGCGCTACTAGTGGGCACAAAACACGCGCTACTGCTAGGGTTTTCCCTAGTAGTATAACCTAATGGACACTATGTCGGGTTGTGCGACGAGCTTCATGTTGCTGTGTCTTCAAACATAAGTGTGGATCCAAATGAGCAAGATGATGTGAATATTTTACTTTCCGGACTGTGCGGTGAAGTTTTTGTATCCGCACATGATCTGAAGCGGAGGAAAGGGAGATTATCTCTACGTGGTCAGCGCGGCTGGCTTCCGCATCATCCTGATGATGATCATTGTCAATAAGATGCATGAAAAATGAGCCAAGGGAGTCAAGTTCTACCTCTGGTTCCAAGTCATCAACATCTTCGGGTGGATCATAGGACTCGGCGGTTTTCTTCTTTGTTGGCCTCTTTTGTGACCTTGGTTTTGTTACGAGGTGCTGTCACCGGTTTGTCTTGTGGTTTTGCCGGCTTGTCTTGAGTTTTTCTCTTCCAGAATGGATCTTTGTCCAGCAAGTGTAAATAGAAGGCTATCAGAAAGTGTTAAAAGGGAGATGGATTAATGCAGAAAGATAAATTCTTACAGCTGGCGGTTTGTTGGAGGCATAAAAGGGACGCAGCCTAGTCTTGCTGCACTCAGATATCGGTTAACCTAACATCTTTTTGATAGACACAGTGATCTCATCATCAGTTAGCTGTATTTCAGTCTGCCATTGAGGATCCTTAGCATCCCGAGAATATTCACACATTAATCCGGTGCGACGGCTTCAGGGCAAGATACTCCATGAAACCCAACAACGGACAAGGGCAATACCGGTTAAGCCGTTTGCCATACGAGCCCGGAGCCTAGAAAGTCGTGGTGCATATGTTGATCATTCTCTGGCAGTAAGCCGTTGAGGCAGTGGATGTTCATTGCTGAGCCGGTAAGCACGATAACCCGGTACAGGATTTTCATCATCACGAGCAGTATTTTGGTAGTAGAACCATATCTAATTCCAATCCTTGGGGTGGCTGTGATGTTTGGCATGAGGAAAATTGACTTCTTTCCTTTTTTGAAATGACACCCTGCCAAGCTCTGTATTGGGGCCATCGGTGAACACAGTACGGCGGTTTAAGTGAAAGAAGTCTCTGAACAATTCAACAGTTGGTTCTTCTTGTAGGTAAACTTCACAAAACACTTGGAAATTACAAATGTTTGACACAGAGTTCGGTCCAATATCTTGACGAAGGAGTTGGAAGCTGGCAAGCACATCACGGGAATTTTTTGATCCGGGAGGGCTAAACCCTCGGTCCAGATGCTGCATAAACACAACCACTTCTCCATCCTGGGGTTCAGGAGGATTCTCAGTACCCGGGACTCGCCAATGAATGATCTCTTTCTTTGATAAAGCGCCAGTCACAACATACCCAGTAAGTTGCTCTTCTGTAATCCGGGAGGGAACCCAATTGCAAGAGGAGAACTGTTTGGCCATTTTTGATGACAAACTATAAAAGAAATTCAAATGTCGGTTCACGGTTCAAGATTGATATGCATAAAGCGGTGTCAAACCGGGGGATTTAGTCAGAGCATGTGTGCACGTTAAACCGGATGCTGATGTTCAAGTAAAGATGGCGGTTTACGTGAGGGCTAATGGTACCTGGCGGATTATCATTTTGTAAAGGTTAAACCGCCTACAGTGGTATGAAAGAAAACAGATCTGAAAATTGCTAAGTGCTATGCAAACAGGTTTCACAAGCTAAGGCCAGATCTAGCGCACTTCAGGAAAGGAAAAATATAAAAGCCCTAAAAATGGCGACAGCAGAACAGAAGGGATCCTGATGGGATCTGTTCATAGCCGAAAGGATACTATGACAACGCAAAATAAACTACAGCTTCGGCCGCAAAGGAAAGAAGTCAAGATTATCTAGATTCGATGAGACAGTGAGGTCGAAGCAACGAACGCGGACGAACACTGATGAACACGGATGAACATGGAAACCCAAATGCAGATCTAGGGTTGAAGGAAGGAGGCTTACCAGATTTAGAGGAATGGTGAAGAACTGCCGTGGTTCTCTGGTACATTCAGGTCGATGCAGCAGCCAAGGGTGACGCAGCACATGAAGGTCGAGGGCGGGCGGCGGAGCTTTAGGGTTTGAGCCCCGCGAGGAAGAAGAAGAGGCACGGAAGGGGAAAAGAAAAAGACCCCTGGGCCTCTTTATAAGGCGAATGGATATGTAAGGCAAGCGCGTGAATCGAGGAGCCTGAGAAAGAGAATGGGGCATGACTGTCGCCTCGATCTACGGAGATCAATTAATAAAAGGGGAATATATCTGAGTTCTTTATGCAGAAGATGTCACGGCGGTTTACGACGATTTCATAAGATGACGTCACGGCGGTTTACAAGATCAACATGAAGATGTTCAAATCAGAATTTCTTTAAGTTGAAGATTGATATGAACATGTTCAAACCAATCTGGGGCCTAATGTTGGGGATATGACTACTGAGTATAAACCACCCAGGAGGGGCCGGATTACACTCACAAGGAGTCCTGCATAAGAGCCCATGAAGGTGAAGTATATGGGGCTTTAACTATGGAGGCTTAGAGGCCCAGAGCCCAATGGCGGATTATAGGCCCATAGTAGTAAACTGCCATACATGTGTAACTTGTATTGTAAGTTAGGGAAAAGAAGAAACCGAGCCGGACACTTGTATGAGCCGGCCTCGGGATTCTGTAGACCGGCCGGGCATTAACCTGTGTATACATAAGGACGACCCGGCGATGGTTCAGGAACAAGAAACAACAGCTCGAGAGATAGGTAAAGCGGATTCGCTCCCTGCTCATCGAGATCAATCAATCCCACAACAACTGGATCGTAGGCTTTTACCTTCACCGCAAGGTGCCGAACCAGTATAAACTCCCCATGTCCTTTTTTCCGGTTTAACCCCTTCAAGATGGCTCCACGACTAAGTCCTTTCGCTATGACATCTGACGTGATAATTCCACGACAGTACCACCGGGATTAATTGAGTATGGTGCTTCATGCGCTTCTGCCAATATCTTCTTCTTCAGACTTTCTTGGTTGGGTACGCAGAGTCTTCCTCGGAACCTTAGCGAACCTTGATGATCTATAGAGAAGTCTGGTGCACGTTCTTGGTGCATCTTCTGAATTAACATCTTATTATTCCCTTGAGCACTGCGGATTTCTTCTTCGAGAGTAGGGGCAACTTCCAATATATTGGCAAGACGGGCGTTGGTGATTACCAAATTGAGCTGCATGATTTCTTCATAAAGCTTAGGAGGCAAGGAATCCATTAGAGCATTAAGGTTGGCTGGTTTGCGGCTGAGGGCGTCAGCCACCACATTAGCTTTGCCCGGGTGATAATTTATCCCGAGGTCGTAGTCCTTAACCAATTCGAGCCATCTTCGTTGTTGAAGGTTCAAATCGGGCTGACTGAATATATACTTGAGACTCTTATGATCGGTGAATATCTGGCACTTCTTTCCAATCAGATAGTGTCTCCAGATCTTCAAAGCGTGCACCACCGCGGCCAATTCCAAATCATGAGTAAGGTAGTTTCCTTCGTGTTGCCGCAGTTGTCGAAATGCATATGCCACCACTTTGCCATCTTGCATGAGTAAACACCCCAGTCCTCTTCTGGATGCGTCGGAGTAGACATAAAAAATGCGGTAGATGTCTGGAAGAGTCAATACTGGTGCCGATGTCAGCCCGATTTTTAACTCATTGAAACTCCGCTCGCATTCCTTAGTCCATACGAACTTCTTATCCTTCTTCAGAAGATCAGTCATAGGCTTGACGATCTTCAAGAAGCCTTATATAAAACGGCGATAATATCCAGCTAGTCCAAGGAAACTCCAGATTTCTTGGGTCCACTGAGATTCCTTCTGAGATTCCTTCTGCTTGGGTCCACTGAGATTCCTTCAAGTACATCCTTCACCTTGCTTGGGTCCACTGAGATTCCTTCTGCCGAGAGGACATGCCCGAGGAATCCCACTTGTTGGAGCCAGAACTCACATTTGCTGAATTTCGCATAAAGCTTATGGTCGCGAAGCCTTTGCAAAACTGCTCGAAGATGCTCCTTGTGTTCGTCCTTGCTCTTGGAATAAATGAGGATGTCATCAATGAATACCACCACAAATTTATCCAAGAAGTCCATAAACACCTTTTTCATCATATGCATAATGAATGCAGGAGTGTTGGTGAGGCCGAAGGACATAACAGTGTACTCATAAAGACCGTATCGAGTGGTGAACGCGGTCTTAGGAATATCTTCCTTCTTTATCTTGAGTTGATGATATCCGGTCCTCAAATCAATTTTTGAGAATACTTTGGCCCCACTAAGTTGATCAAACAGATCGTCGATCCTCGGCAGTGAATACTTGTTTTTGATGATGACGTCATTCAATTGTCGGTAGTCTACACACATTCGTGTAGTGCCATCGTTTTTGTCCACGAAGATTGCTGGGGATCCCCATGGAGAAGAGCTTGGACGAATGTATCCTTTCTGCAGCATCCCATCCAGTTGTTTCTTTAATTCCACCAATTCCGAGGAAGGCATTCGATCATATTTCTTATGTATCGGAGTGGTTCTAGGCACCAAGTCAATTGCGAACTCCAATTCTCGGTCTGGTAGCATGCCTGGTAACTCTTCAGGAAAGACGCCTGGATACTCACTGACCACACGTATTAATGTCAAATGTTATATGAATTAGATGGATTAGCTAGATATTAATTAATGTTAATTAAATGAGTTAGTTTTTAGTACTTTTAGTTATACATGAATTAGATATATTAATGTTAAATGAATTAGTAAGTGCTTAATTGAATTAGAAAGAAAATTAATAAGTGCTTAGTTGAATTATTAAGAAAAATATTTATTTTTATTTATAGTAAGTGCTTAGTTGAACTAGTTGAATTAATAGAACTAGTTTATTTTGAAAATTTAGGTATATGAGATTTGATGATCTAATTAAAATTTTACTATATAGAACTAGCTACTTTATTTTTAATAAGAAAATTAATAGAACTAGTTTATTTTCTAAGTGCTTTGTTGAATTAGTTGAATTAATGGAACTGGTTGAATTAATAGAACTAATAAGTGTTTATCAATTAATGTTTCAACTATGAACATAGGAAATGTCTGACGGCGAAAAGGATTTCGGTATGTGCGAATACTGCAAAGACGAGCGCGGCCTGTGTGATAGAAATTTCCTAGTTGATGGTAGGCGCTTCAGCATCAAGCTGGATGACACATTTGAAGTGGATACGGTAACTCACAACGACAAGTCTTTTTTCGTAATTAAGCATGACTTATGCTTCATTTGCTTCAACTTATAATTTTAATTTTTTACTATTCTACTAGCGCATCCCCTGCCGTGCAATAATTTTTTTCTTGGATAAGATAGGTTTCAGTCCTATGAAAACTATGGAGGTAAAGAGAGTTTACTTGAAGACTGAGCATGGTCATACTTTCGACGCAAAATTATACAATGTAGACACCTACACCTATTTTGAATGCAAAACTTCGCAAGCACTTTGCAAGGCTTATGCATTTGTGCCTGATATGGTTATCTCCTTTGATATTTGTCCCGGAGATGATATTGAAGGTAATATCGACATCTGGGTCGATGTGCAGACGCATCCAGTTCTACCATTATGTGAGTTTATCAACCCTATTTATGTCTTTGATATTGTTTATTAAAAATTAGTTGACAACTAATTTCTATTGACAGCTTATTTCCATTCAAGCAAACATGTCCAGTGCTTGGTAGATAGGACCGTCCACTGTTCCAGGGCTGAACTAAACTGCGAGGAGATAAGTCATTATGTTTTATGGCTTTAGGATCTTGATGCTGTCAAGAGAAATTATTTTCCTGGACTTGAAAATCTTAGTACTCAAAACATGCGACCAATAGTGTTCGTATTCAACTATGGTCACATATATTTAGGAAAGATGGTAAGATTTTTACTATTTATCCTCGGTGCATATTTTGCATACATTATTTTTAAGCTAAACTTCATTGCAATCAGAAGGTCGCATATTTTGCATACATGTTAGATTAGATGTGTAATTTATTTTTTTGTTCATAGTATTTAGAAAAAGGAAAAAAAGAAGAAGTAGTTTATATATAGTTGAACTAGCTAGCTAATAAACTAATTTATTTTACTATATAATGAAGTAGTTTGTTTTTAGTAAGTGTTTAGTAGTTGAACTAGATAGTTGATTTAATTAATAAGACTACTATTATTTAACTATATATAGAAGTAGTTCCCGCGTCGACGTCGGCGATGCCTATCCCGCATCCTCGTAAATAAATCGACTCGGGCGGTGGAGGCCTGCTTGATCAGGGTCATGTTCGGGACTGGGCTCCGCCGGGTTGGTATTGGGAGGTGCTACCTTTCGGGGGACGTAGGTTGGTGAGGAGGCAGCCCGTTGTTGACCCGATCCTTGTTTGGTGGCGATCGCGTGGGCCAGTGACGGTGGTGAGGCATCCGGACACCGCGGAGGTGGTACGTCACCGTGTCAGCGAGGAGGACGAGCACGTCCGTCGCTACATGGTTGCATTGGAGGAGGTTCGACAATACCGGCAGGTTCTTGAGGATCTCACTAGAGCTATGATCCTGTGATGGTTCCTTATCTTTGGGTGTCCACCGCCCGCGTCGATACCCATCGGGCGCTACGGTTCTAGTTTTATTAGTGATAATATTCGATGATGTACGGACACCAAGAGATGATGTACTTTTGCTTATAATTATTGAATTCATGCTAATTTGAATACTATACTTTATTTTGTGATTTGGTTTTGCTTATTGAATGCTCATATTGGATAAGTTCTCCTTCATTCCCGTGTGCTAGACAATTTGGTATAATAATGCATTCGGGAATGAAAGAGAAGCTACGTACGTACATCGATCATCGATAGTCAACCCGTGATTTATAATAATGATCTAGTTTAATATTTGAATTATGAGCGTGGGCGGAAATGTCGTCGTCATCGGCGACGAAAATCGCCCGGGAGTGCGATTGGTGCCACGACGACCGAGGTATGTGCGATGATTCATTGAGCTGGAGGAAGATCGGCGCTTCAACATTAAGCTCGAGGAGACTTGCGATGTTCATACGGATGCATAGCAGCGATAATAGTTTTTTTTCATAATTAAGCACGACTTCAACTATTTTAACGTGTATTTTTCATCTTTTCCAATTCGACTAGCTTATCCCATGCTTTGCAAGACGCTATGTCTTGGAGAGGATGGATTTTGAAGACCATGAAAATTTTGAAACCAAAAAAATTATCCTAAGTACCGAACATGGTGTGGATTTTCAAGTAAAGCTGTACAATGCTCAGAGTGTAACCCATTTTGGTTGCAAAAATTGGGATGCATTTTGTAAGATGTATGGTCTTCATGAGGGTATGATTGTCACCATGGATCTTGGTGATCCTACAATCGAGCAAGAGACACCTTCGATTTGGGTCTTTGTGGATACACCTCCAGTTCTTCCCTCATGTGAGCTAAACATAGTTATTAAGTAATTTATATTGTTTATTTCAAAATATATAGTTGACAACTTATCTCCATTGACAGCTTATTTTCATTCTTCAAAGAATGTGCGGAAGATGGTAGACAGAACATACTACACCGAAGGCTCCGAATTAACTTATCAGGAGAAACGACATCTGGTCGGATTTTGTACTGATCTTGAGAATTACAATATCTTCAATCAAACTCCTCAACATTATGGTCAATACGTGCCACTAGTGCACGTGTTGAACTACGGTAACTACCATGGAGATACCTTGGTAAGATTATTTTTTACTATTACAACATCGGTGCATCTTTTTGCACACTTCTAAAACTAGTACATCATTGCTAACTACGAAGTTATTATTATGTTTTTCAACAGATAATCCTGAATGATTGTGTGCCTCATCTGATGTATACGCGTGGTAGCCTTCATGTTTTTAACATACTAACAGGTCGTCCTACGAATCTGAACTGTCCATACCGGGTTTCTAAAAGAAGTGGAGACATAACAATCAAAGAATGAAAAAAATGTATGGACAGTCGTAAGGAGCTTCTTGGAAGCAATAAGCAGCGAAAGGCAAGAATTGGAGACAGGATGATCGCCATTCTTCATAATGGAGAGTCAGGGTCTATATTGTTTTATGCTATTTTACCTTAAGGGTGTTTATTAGGTCCTATACCTGGTACTGATGATCATGTGCTAAGAACAATTATGTAGGGTTGGGTTCGATGACTATATATGAGGATGATGATCGTATGACTTATTATTAATAACGAGTAGAAATAGTATGATGATGCATGATTAGTAGGACTTTATTATATACATATATATGATGATGTATGATGCAAAGCATGCATGAGCCATGTCATATCTGCGGGTGCAATGAACATAGCAGCAGCGTTGATAAACCAAGGACGAAGATAAGAGAGGACACTTCTCTCTATTAGCTAGCTATAATAACAACCTAAAAATAAACCCCAAAACCCCTAAAGCAGCCACTTTTTAAAAAAAAATTACTTTTGGTTCCGGTTGGAGCCACCAACCGGGACCAAAGACCCTCTGACTGGGCTCGGTGCACAGGGCCACGTGGAGCCACATTGGTCCCGGTTCGTGTTTGAACCGGGACTAATGGCTGGCGGCATTACTAACGATCCATTAGTCCCGGTTCGTGAACCGGCACTAAAGGCCCTTACGAACGGGGACTAATGGGTGGTTTTCTACTAATGCGCAAGGTGGAGATGCAAATCTCTTACTATTGCCTCCTTCTCGATCTGTTTCGGAGGAGAATTCTATCATATGGCACCTTCATCTTTCGGCCATACAGGAGCAGCGACATTGGCGTCAGGCGCCCAACAGCGTGGACGTGAGTTGAGGATCGTGCGGCTCTCCCGGAACACATCCCGCCATGTGAAGTTCGCCTGATGGTGCCTATGACATGTTCTTCTCCTGCTGAAACCTATTCTCTTTCCTTGGCGGCAATTGCGAACAGAGACAAGACATAAACGGCTGCACGTACATGGCAGGAGATGCAGTACTTCGCACAGGTGTAGAGAGGAGCCGTAGCGACACAGTCGATGGCCAAACCCAGCCAGCAGAAGGCGTGTTGTATGCCCATGAGGTATGGAGCTTGCCTGCGTGCATGTATGGCAACACTTTTATGAGTCTAGGAAGATGCCACCCAGTGCCATGCGTCATCTTTCCTGTCGTGCAGGCTCTTTTCTTTGTCCCCCGGCAGTCTGCACCATGTCGTTCCCCGTCTGTGAGATAAGATTGCGTAAGTGCTTCGCAGCATCGAATCAGCAGTACTATTTCATGTTCTCAGGTTCAATGGTGTGGCTTGGTTTACGTACGTGTACTGCTTTCATGATGATGACTACAACCAATGAAAAAAAGGCATGAGAGGAGTCCATGAAATTGAAGAAAACATCAAATAGGAATTAGAGGAAAAGCATAAGTAAGTTATTCCCATATCTGCTCTTCTGCGCTCCCCTTTTCTCAAAGAAAAATAGTACTTTTTTCACTCTGTCCATGAAATTTCCGTGGGCATGATGTGGTGTGTTTGTACAACAATGAACAATTTGGTTTCGCTGCATGTCTCATAGATTCGCTATTTTTCTATTGAATTAACAATGTTTTAGATGACATGTAGATTAGTTATTTTTCTGGCCTCTTTGTACAACAACGATCACATGGATGTTAGATTTGGATTCATTACTAATGCTCTAAGTTTTAAAGGATTTGAATTTACGAGTATTCGCGATGCCTTGCAAAGGTTCAGTGATTAGCATAATATAGCAAGCCCAGGTGTTGCTTCATATTTATATGTCCATCAGGGGATGTGTCACGGGACAATGACGCAACAATCACCCTTAGTCAGATGTGATCATATATTTATAAGCTATCACTAGTAGAAAACAGGGCTAACGTTCGGGCCTGGCCAGCCCATTAGTCCCAGTTCTTCAAGAGCCGGGACCCATGGGGGAGTATTAGACACGGTTCGTGACCCCAGGGGGCCGGCCGGGGCCTCGTGGGCATTGGTCCCGGTTCGTTCGGAACCATTTGTCCCAGTTCAAGCCACGAGCCGGGACCAATGGTCCTCGCTCCTGGCCCACAACCATTGGTCCCGGTTTGTTGCTTGAACCGGGACAGAAGGGGGAGCTTTAGTCCCGGTTCATGCCACGAACCGGGACAAATAACTTTCCTATATATACCTACCGCCGCCGGCAGAGCACTCCAGGGCTCTGTTTTTTCAATCCGGCAAGGAGAGGGCATTTGGGTGCTCTAGTTCACCTCCTATGCACATGAGTGTTCGATGAAATGCCCGAGCCACACTAGATAAGATTTCTCCTCTCGAAACTCGACCTCGGAGCTCCATTTTTTTAAGATTTGTCTAGATTTAGCGGTCCGTCACGCCCCGTCTCCGTTTTCACCACTGTTGATCGCCCGCGCTGATCTCGTCGCCGGCACCACCGTGGTGAGCCTCTTGTTCTTATCTTCTTTCTGATACTTGTCTGATTTTCTTACTTTAGGTAGATATTTGTCTGATTTTTTTACTTTTGACACACATAATTATATGTAATGCACGCAGATGAACCGGCAATGGATGTATGGTGACAGACACACCTCCGAGTACATTAAGGGCTTGCATATTTTTCTCGAAGTGGCTGAGGCAAACAAGCAGAATGGTTTTATGTGTTGTCCATGCACTAAATGTGGGAATACGAAGTCTTACTCTAACCGGAAAATCCTTCACACCCACCTGCTTCACAAGGGTTTCATGCCACACTATAATGTTTGGACGAGGCACGGAGAAATAGGGGTTATGATGGAAGACAGTGAAGAAGAAGAGGACGATGACAACTATGTGCCCCCTGAATACGGTGATGCTGCAACGTGGGAGCTGCTCAAGATCAAGAGGAACCAGACGATGTGCCCGGTGATGCTGCAACGGGGGAAGCTGCTGAAGATCAAGAGGAACCGGACGATGTGCCCGATGATGATCTCCGCCGAGTCATTGTCGATGCAAGGACGCAATGCGAAAGTCAAAAGGAGAAGCTGAGGTTCGATCGCATGTTAGAGGACCCCAATTGTGAAGATGGCAAAATAAAGCTGGGTACCGTACTGGAATTGCTGCCGTGGAAGGCAGAGAATACTGTGCTTGACAAAGGATTTTAGAAGCTACTGAAAATATTGAAGAAGAAGCTTCCAAAGGATAATGAATTGCCCAACAGTACGTATGCAGTAAAGAAGGTCGTATGCCCTCTAGGATTGGAGGTGCAGAAGATACATGCATGCCCTAACGACTGCATACTCTACCGCGGTGCGTACGAGGATTTCAATGCATGCCCGGTATGCGGTGCATTGCGGTATAAGATCAGACGAGATGACCCTGGTGATGTTGACGGTGAGCCCCGCGGAAGAGAGTTCCTGCGAAGGTGATGTGTTATGCTCCTATAATACCACGGTTAAACGACTGTTCAGAAACAAAGAGCAAGCCAAGTTGATGCGATGACACAGTGAGGACCGTAAGAAAGATGGGAAGTTGAGAGCACCCACTGACGGGTCGCAGTGGAGAAAAATCGAGAGAGAGTACAGGGCTGAGTTTGCACGTGACCCAAGGAACGTATGGTTTGGTTTAAGCGCGGATGGCATTAATCCTTTCGGGGAGAAGAGCAGCAATCACAGCACCTGGCCCGTGACTCTATGTATGTATAACCTTCCTCCTTGGATGTGCATTAAGCGGAAGTTCATTATGATGCCAGTTCTCATCCAAGGCCCTAAGCAACCCGGCAACGACATTGATGTGTACCTAAGGCCATTAGTTGAAGAACTTTTACAGCTGTGGAATGGAAATGGTGTATGTGCGTGGGATGAACTGTTTGTAACCATCAATGATTGGCCAGCTCTTAGTAACCTTTCAGGACAGACAAACAAGGGATACCACGCATGCATGCACTGTTTAGCTGACACCGAAAGTATATACCTGGGAAGCTGCAGGAAGAATGTGTACCTGGGTCATCGTCGATTTCTTCCGACTAACCATCAATGTTGAAAGAAAGGCAAGCATTTCAAAGGCGAGGCAGATCACCGGAAGAAGCCCGCCATGCATATCGGTGATCACGTACTTGCTATGGTCAATGATTTACACGTAATCTTTGGAAAGGGTCCTGGCAGACTAGCTGTTCCGAGTGACACTGGGGGACACGCACCCATGTGGAAGAAGAAATCTATATTTTGGGACCTACCCTACTGGAAAGACCTAGAGGTCCGCTCTTCGATCGACGTGATGCATGTGACGAAGAACCTTTGCGTGAACCTGCTAGGCTTCTTGGGTGTGAATGGGAAGACAAAAGATACAGCTGAGGCACGGGAGGACCTGCAACGTTTGCACGAAAAAGACGGCATGCCTCCAAAGCAAGATGAAGGTCCTGCCAGCTACGCTCTTACCAAAGAAGAGAAGGAAATCTTCTTTGAATGCCTGCTTAGTATGAAGGTCTCGACTGGCTTCTCGTCGAATATAAATGGAATAATAAATATGGCAGAGAAAAAGTTTCAGAACCTAAAGTCTCATGACTATTACGTGATTATGACACAACTGCTTCCGGTTGCATTGAGGGGGCTTCTACCGGAAAACGTCCAATTAGCCATTGTGAAGCTATGTGCATTCCTCAAGGCAATCTCTCAGAAGGTGATCGGTCCAGAAATCATACCAACGCTAAGGAGTGATGTGGTGCAAAGTCTTGTCGGTTTCGAGCTGGTGTTCCCACCATCCTTCTTCACTATCATGACGCGTGTCCTAGTGCATCTAGTTGACAAGATTTCATTCTGGGCCCCGTATTTCTACACAGTATGTACCCCTTTGAGAGGTTCATGGGAGTTCTAAAGAAATATGTCTGTAATCGCGCTAGGCCAGAAGGATGCTTCTCCATGGGCCATCAAACAAAGGATGTCATTGGGTTTTGTGTTGACTTCATTCCTGACCTTAAGAAGATAGGTCTCCCTAAATCGCGGTATGAGGGGAGACTGACTAGAAAAGGCACGCTTGGAGGGCAGACAATAATATGCAGGGACGTATATTCTTGGTCTCAAGCACCCGCATGCTTCTACGTAACTCTACCTTGGTGACCCCTTATGTCGATGAACACAAGAACAGTCTGCGCTCCAAACACCGGGAGCAGTGCGACGACTGGATTACATGTGAACACATCAGGACTTTCAGCAGTGGGTTGGAAACATGTCTCAGAGATGAAAACACTATTTGTGATGAGCTGTACTCGTTGTCCAGGGGACCATCTTCGACTGTTACGATTTGGAAAGGATACATGATAAATGGGAATACATTTTACACGATCGCCCAAGATCAAAAGAGCACCAACCAAACAGCGGTGTCCGCTTTGATGCAGCCACCGAGAGGGGAAAGGACACATATTATGGTTACATAGTGGACATATGGGAACTTGACTACGGAGTAGATTTTAAGGTCCCTTTGTTTAAATGCAAATGGGACGATCTGTCAGGAGGCGGGGTACAGGTAGACCCATAGTACGGAATGACAACAGTGGATCTGAACAATCTTGGGTACACTGACGAACCGTTCGTCCTAGCCAATGATGTGGCACAGGTTATCTATGTGAAGGACATGTCTACCAAACCGAGAAAAAGAAAAAATAAGGAAGCGAATACATCATACGATGAGCCAAAGCGCCACATAGTTCTTTTAGGAAAAATGGACATCGTGGGAGTGGAGGGCAAGTCAGACATGTCCGAAGATTATGAAAAGTTTCATGAAATTCCTCCCTTCAAAGTCAAGGCTGACCCAAGCATCCTGATAAATGATGAAGATTATCCATGGTTACGGCGCAATAAGGAAAGGACACAAGCGAAGAAAAAGTGAAGACTTTGTCCACGACTATTATGATGATACCATGCCAACTTTCAACCTTTTCGTATTTCATTTGAAATGCCTGTTGTAACATACTAGTTTCCATATGAAATCCTGATACTTCGAAAAAGATTGTCCGTTTTGTACATGAAGTGCATCCAGTTTTTGCTGTAACCCACTCAACTTTCTTGCACATGCTATGTGGATGAAATGATGATACCATGCCAGGTTCCATCCTTTTCAGAGTTCATTTGAAATGCTTTTCAATTTCAGGGTCTTATAGATCAAAATAATCAGTAAATACATGAAAAATAACCCTCTCAACTTTTTAGCACATGCTATGTGGGTGAAAGGGTTGAAAATTGATGATGTAAGTAGAAAACAAATAAAATAAAATAAACTCTAATAAAATATATAAGTAGAAACATAATAAACTTTTATAAATAAGTAGAAAGAATTATCAAAGTATTTTCTGTGAAAAACATTAAAAGCAAAAAGAATTTTCATAAAATAAGTACGAACAGGAAAAAAGAAAATAAAATAAATAAGTACAAACAAAAAAAACTTTTATAAATAAGTAGAGAAAAATAAAATAAATAAGTGGAAACAAAATAAAATAAAATAAAATAAACTTTTATAAAATAAATATGTAGAAACAAAAATAAAACAAAATAAAACATACTATTACAAAATAAAAAAAATAAAGCAACAAAGGACACAAAAAAACTTGAAAAAATAAAAAAATGCCACCTACTAGGCCACCACGGCCTGAATACGACTAGAAACCCAGCTAGTTGGGCCAGGATTCAGGCCCGCAGAAGGCCCAGCAGGCCCACAGGCAAAAACAGTTTGTTTAGGCCCGAAAGCCTGCATTTGAGAGGAGCTCGAGAGGGCAGCGGGAGTGAGGCTTATAAACAACTCTGGAGCTCCCTCAGCTAGCGAGGTGGGACTAAACTTTCGTGCCGCGACGTGGGCAGCACAAGGCCGTTAGTCCTAGTTGGTGGCACCAACCGGGACTAAAGGGGTGCATTGGTACTGGTTCGTGGCACAAACCGGTACCAATGCCACCCCTTTAGTCCCGGTTGGTGCCTCCAACTGGGACCAAAGGCCCAACCGGTACCAATGCCACCCCTTTAGTCCCGGTTAGTGCCTCCAACCGGGACAAAAGGCCTATGCTTCCCGCCCTTTGGGCTGCTGAAAAGAGGCCTTTGGTCCCGGTTGGAGGCACCAACCGGGACTAAAGGGGGGCATTGGTCCCGGTTGGTGCCACGAACCCGGACCAATGCTCTGCCTATATAAGGAGCACTCGTGAAAATTTGGTTCAGTTCGTTCTTCCCCGCCGCCCGACGCCGCCAGGCTGCCCGTCCGTCTCCGCCTCGCCGTCATCGCCACCCGACGCGCCGTCGCGCCGCCTGACGCTGTCGCCACCCCACGCCCCCCATGCCCATGCGTCCGCATGACGCCTCGCCGCCCGCCCGCCCAAGACCGCACCTCACCGTCGACCGCTGCCCTGCCCCTCACACACCGTCGTCGTCGCCGTCCCCGACACCGTCGTCGTGAGCAAAATTTTTGCTAATTTAATTTGATGTTAGTAGTAGTTAATTTAGATGTGTAGTTAATTGAGTTAGATTTTTTTTAGATATTTTTTCAGATTTTTTTGTTAGATTTTTCTGTTAGATGTGTAGTAATTTAGATGTGTATATATTTCATTGATTTTTCTGTTAGATTTTTTTTCATATTGTGTAATTAATTTGTTTATATTGTGTTAGATTTTTTTTGATAATAGATTGTTTTGGTGATATTATTGTTGAATATGCATATTTGTATGTTCATATATATGCAAAGATCGAATATGTCAAATTTTTATGATTTTTTCTATGCATTGAATTTTTATGTTTTTTCTGTTGTAATTTTGTTCATAGAATTTTAATGATTTTTTTGTTCATAGTATTTTCTTTCTCAATTTATGTATATGTTCATATTGTGTATGTATAGGAAAATTATGCATGATCAAAGTCATTTATGAATATGTTCATATTAAAATAGAGGAAAAAGGAAAAATAAAAGAGAAAGTGTTTAATATAATTATTTAGAAAAATAATATAACTATAGTTAAACTAGTTTATTTTTAGTAAATACTACTTTATTTTATTTATAGTAAGTGATTCATATATAGTTGAACTAGCTAGTTGATTTAATAAACTACTTTATTTTACTATATATAGAAGTATTTTGTTTTTAGTAAGTAATACTTTATTTATTTATAGTAAGTGTTTAGTAGTTGAACTAGTTGATTTAATTAATAAAACTACTTTATTTAACTATATATAGACAAAGTTCCCGCATCGACGTCGACGGTGCATATCCCGCATCCTCGTCGTCCTCGACTCGACAGTGGAGGCCTGCTTGATCAGGGCCATGTTCGGGACTGGGCTCCGCCGGGCTGGTATTGGGAGGTGCTACCTTTCGGGAGACGTACGTAGGTTGGTGAGGAGGCAGCCCGTTGTTGACCCGATCCTTTTTTGGTGGCGGTCGCGTGGGCCAGTGACGATGTCGAGGCTTCCGGACACCGTGGAGGTGGTACGTCACCGTGTCAGCGAGGAGGATGAGCACGTCGGTCGCTACATGGTTGCATTGGAGGGCAGGTTCGACAATACCTAACAGGTTCTTCAGGGATCTCACTGGAGCTATGATCCTGTGATGGTTCCTTATCTTTGGGTGTCCACCGCCCGCGACGATACCCATCGGACGCTACGGTTCTAGCTGTATTACAGATGCTATATGTATGGTAGTATTCGAGGAGTATTAGTGATAATATTCGACGATGTACGGACACAAGAGATGATGTATTTTTGGTTATAATTGAATGCATGCTAATTTGAATACTACTTTATTTTACGATTTGGTTTTGCTTATTGAATGCTTATATTAGAAAAGTACTCCTACTTTGAATGCTAAAATTGAAGAGCACTCTATGCAGAAATCTAGGAGCCCCCTCCATCATCCACGCCGTCGTGGGGGTAGCTTCTCCTTCATTCCCGTGTGCTAGACAATTTGGTGTAATAATGTACTCGGGAATGAACGGAGGAGCTACCATCACCGATAATCAACCTGTGATTAATAATAATACACGGCAATCTTGATGACGATCACCACTTGATGCCATCCTTTCCATGGGTTGTATGATATCTTCCTCTTGATGCAAGCCCATGGAAACGTACCTAACCCCACATAGAACTCTCACATAGACCATGGGTTAGTACACAAAGTGCAATGGACAATGCTTACCATACCATGGGATCACTTGATCCCTCTCGGTACATCTTCTATGCTTTGTGAGTTAATCAACTTGAGTCACTATTGACTTAGTCTTGATCAACCTTGAATCTTTGAAACTCTCTTCATTTGGATGATGTATTGAAGGTAAACATGAATGATCACACAACCTTCTTCTTCAAGACATGCTTGTAATAAGCTCAACACTCGCATGACCAATCTTTGGATAATTCCTTAATAGCACCTTGGTCAACTCATAAACTCCTTGAAACCAACACATGGACTTCAAGAAAAGCCTATGGACAAATCCTTCAAATATAACTCAAGACAACCATTAGTCCATAGAGATTGTCATCAATTACCAAAACCAAACATGGGGGCACCACATGTTCTTTCAATCTCCCCCATTTTGGTAGTTGATGACAATCACTTTCAAGAGAGTTTATACAAGGAATTATGCATCACCATGCAATGCAACAACCAATGATGCATTAGAATGAGATGCAAATGCTTAGGAACCAAAACCAAAGCAAGGAGAAAACTCAGAAGACTTCTCCACAAAACTCTCTGAAACTCCTCCCCCATTGGCATCGATTGCCAAAATGGGTGAAAAGCTAAGAAGGCCAAAATAAAAGGTGTTCCTCCATAAATTGTGTATTTCTCAACAAGAGAGTGGAATGCAATACACATATCCAACTGCTAATACTTGGAGGAAGACAAACTATATTGAGGCCCAAAGATTGCAACAAAAAGATATGACACAAAGCATAACAAAGAGAGACACAAGCAATAAGAAGATACCAATTGAAGCAAGCAATCAACGGATATAAATTGAACCAACTAGACCAATGATCCTACATGCCACAAGAATAAAGATATTATGATAAGCGCAAAGGAGTGTTCTAAAGAAACTAGAGAAGCTCCCCATGATTTGTGCACACATAAGAATTTTTGTATTTGAATACAAAGTGCACAAAATAGGATCATAGCTCCCCCAAAATCAATAGAAACTCACATCCAGTGCAAGTGAGCACATGGGAAACAAAGCCTAGCACTTGCAACAAGCACATGGTTGAGCAACATGTAAAAGAGGCAACTTAAGAATAGGCTCAACCAAAATGATGTGTGTGAGTCGTGGCGAAGCACTTGAGAAGACTAAAATTAGGATGAGCATTAAGCATCAACATAGTCTTGAAAGAATGAGGCACACGGTGCAAGGCCTATCATTCCCACACACAACTAGCAAATGGGTTCACAAGCTTACTAATAAGCATATAAAGAACTTATGCTTGTGACAACCCATGGTGAAGATAGAAGATGAAAGCCTCATCAAGACGAGGGATGCCAATTAATATGGCAAGCCTCTTAAAGATAAGCATGAGGAAAATAATCTTCACCACACAATAGTGCATCAAGATGCAACGATAGAGGACACACACTCAAGGCAAAAGCTTTCACGGAGCCACCAAAGAAATAACGTAAGAAAGACAAGGTGGACGTGAAAGAAAGGATATCAACTAGAGATGTAATTTCTCTCAAGTGTATAAGGTTCTATGTAGACGAAATCTTGATGATATATATATCTACAAAGAAGGATGTACACGCGAAATAGTTACAACACGAAGGAACAAGATATCCACAAGGAAGTCATAAATATACCAATAAGATATTTGCTTGGAAGCATAGCACTTGGCTAGATATGGTCTTATTGTATATAAATGAAGTCCAATCACACAACCATCAAAGACATCACAACTAGCAAATAGAGATCATCGTTGGGATGCTTTGAGAAAGGAAACAAGTATCACAAGATATGAAATGAATATCATGCCAAGATGCAACCTACACAAGGTTGAATGCAAGAAGGGAAAGCATGAATAGGTACTTGTTACCGAGATATCATTGGAAGGAAGTAGTAGATACCAATTGAAGGTAGATAGTAGTTAATTGATCATCCTAGCTTGACTCCAATATGCACATGGTGACAACACCTTCCTTGAGAGTGAGCCGAGCATCCAATGCATCTCCAAAAGTTCCTAGAAGAACAACACAAACTAAACGGTACCCAAACTCATCGGGACCAAATAGTTAGAAACACCAATACATAGGACAAACTCCACATAAATATGTGCATATAGATATGAAAATGAATTTCATGCACATCTCATCCAAATTGAGACTAGGTGGAGTTTCCGCCATATATTGAGTCAAAGAAAGAAAGCATGCCAAATGAAATACATGAAGTAAACATGCATGCTCAAGACTTTCAAAACCCGAAACCAAAAGACAAAGAAATGCCAAGTGAAAAGGATACCAAATGGAGAAATCATCACTTGGAAGATATCATTAAAGATACATCAAGGAATGAGATATCCATTGATACACACTAAACTAAAGATGTCAAACTCCCAAAGATAGGATGGTTCCAAACAAACCAAGCTCTCGACAAAGTTTCATGATGGCACAAAGTACCAAAAAGAAATGGCTTGCCTTCCACCAAAACACACTTGATAAGGATCACAAGAAGAGTGTTCTAAAGAAAATAGAATAGCTCCCCCACGAGTTGTGCATTATATAGGATTTGTATTTGAATACAAAATGCACAAGGTGGGATCACCGCTTTCACTATATCTATAAAACACTAGACAAGAACAAGAAATAAACAAGATCCACAAGTGGTATGGAAGACACGGGAGTTGACACAAACCTTGGCAAGAGAAAAGGCAAGTAAAACAAAAGCCAATGTAAAGATGATCAACAAATTCTACCACACATAAGACTACCAATTGTCGAAGACAAGAAGTATTTGGAAATAATTCCTGGTGGTAGATAACAAGGATATCTGACATCATCTTCACACCAAACACAAGCAAATTGCAACTTGTAGAGCTAACATGCCACCTAGGAACAAGATAATCTACAATATCAATTCTAGGTGACAATATCTCAAATGTACACATTTTCTAGGCTTGTAATATGCACTTAGCATATTACTCCCCCATAATGTGATACCAATAAGAACTTAACAAGAGGCAATAAGAGGAACAAACAAGAGATAATTAATGGACTATTTAGAATTTGAATTTCTCATAAGAGATATACCACCAAGCGACTAGATAATCTTGTAATATCAATACTAGATGGTATTCCTCATGTACACACATTTATAGGTTTGTGAGGTGCACAAAGCACATCACTCCCCCAAAATGGGATGTTCCATTAATCTCTCACATGAGCCAACTAGGATACAAACAAGAAGCAAAAAGGCTCAACGCACAACACACATGTACATGGTGTGCAAACCAACACACACATACTTGATTGCTCAAGATAAGCAAGTTGGAAGCACAACATATACAAACACATGCAAGGAACAAAACCAAACACATGCAAGGGGGGCAAGTAACTTTCAAAGTAAACAATTTAAGTACAAGTTACCGCAAGGAGGCACATTGGATATAAGATAGAAACTTGATAATCCAATTGACTTGGCTTGAGACAATAAGAATGATGAAGTCCCCTTAATTCTTCGTAATGTAGCCAAGTCTCCAATGCCCTCCAACCAACACCTATTGATAAAGTTTGAGCTTGGTGGTCCCCAACCGAGTTGGGTCCTAAGAGGTTAGTCACAATAGGCTTGGCTACCCAAATGGTTCTTTTCTTGACACCACTTTGAGTACCAACAAACTTGGCAAACACATTGCCAACCTTATCCTTCCCAAAAGAATAGACATCATCAATAATAATTGGGTTGGATAAGTTACCAGTAGTGCATGAAGAAGCGAGGTGACCTTTCTCACGGCATAGGTAGCAACGTCTACTCTTCACTTTCTTCTCACTTGATTTCTCAACTTGAGAAGCATTAACTTGAGTCTTCTTGGGAAGAGGCCTTTCTTCAACTTGAGGTTGAGCATGTGATTGAACTTGTGCCCTCTTCCCTTGTTGCTTGACACTAATGGCCTTCTTCTTCAATGGGCAAGATCTAACATGATGCCCTTCTACTTTGCACTTGAAGCAAACAATCTTGGCGAATTCTTGACTTGTTCTTGGCCCTTCTTTTTGTTCATCTTGGACTTCTTCTTCTTATTGGAGTTGAATCCAAGTCCACCTTTGTCATTGGGGGATTTTTGCACACTCAAGATATTGTTGAGTGTGGATTTCCCGTGATGACTCTTTTCCAAGTCTTTCTTCAAAGAAGTGACTTGGGCCTTGAGCTCTTTGATTTCCTCTACATGGTTAGTCTCAACACAAGTACTAGAGGAAGTATAAGCTTCATCGTTAGAGCAACAAGGCAAGGAAAGCAATTCATCACAAGATGTACCAACATTGTGAGTAGATGAATTACAAGGACTAGCACATGACAATATACTATTTTGACTAGAAGTAGTGCTAGTATCCACATGAGGCTCACTAGATGTTACCTTGGCAATCATGGACTCATGAGCTATCTTTAGCACACTATGGGATACTAGAAGATCATCATGAGAGCTTGAGAGCTTTTCATGACGTTCTTCCAATTTCCCATAATTGCTAGATAGCACCTCAAGTTGAGCCCGTAGGTCAACATTCTCCTTCAAAATGGATGCTTCACAAGTAATAGAGTTAGTAGCACAAGCATCATCATTTACAACAATAGGAGAGGACAACTTGGCAAGCTCTTTTAAATAAGAAGCTTCAAGTTGGGCATGAGACTCGATGAGTTTGATGAGCTCACCCTTGATGACCCTTGAGCCATTTTCAAGGTGCTCAAAATCCTCAAGGAGTCTAGCATGAGAAACTTCAAGCTTAGCATTTTTAGTTTTGAAATCATTGGCAACCTCAAGAGCTTTATCATGAGATTCCCTCACTCTAGATAATTCTAGAGCAAAAGTCTCCTCAAGAGATTCGGAGGTGGTTTGTTCATGTTCAAGAGCTTGAGATAGCTCCGCGATCTCATTTGCGTAATCACGCCCATGAGCTTCCATTTTCTCAATGGTGACCTCATGCTCCTCGAGATGAGATTCCATCTCCTCAATATATTTCTTGCCCTCAATGGCAATGGACATAATTTCCATGAAGTTGGAACGAGCAATTTTATTTTTATGAAGAGCTTTAAAAACCATTTCCCCCTTAATTTTTAAGGAGGCAACATTATCATTCTCTTCATCATAATCAACACCATCATCATTCTTGCCATTATCAATATCATCACAAGATATATTGGGATTCAAATTGGGAGATACCTTTGAGGCCTTGGCCATAAGGCAAAATTCAATATATGATGATGTAGGATCCCTTGAAGCACCATAAAACACCACATCTTGTTCCATGGAGTGTTGGCTTTCCTCTACATTGTTAGCACAACAATTCGAGGAAATAGATGCATTTTTATCATGGCAACAAGACATAGCAAGCATATCATCATGAGATTTAGTCAAGCAATTTCTACATGATATGCAAGGACTATCAACACAAGCATGTGAAACATTTGGAGTGCTAGAAGTGTTAAAGTCCAAAGATGAAGCATTGCAATAAGAAAGTGATGAAGGATTATCAACAATAAGCACACTATCATCATTGCAATGAACACCACTACTCACCATGTCATTACCTTGTGGCGAACCACATGTAGGTGAAGTAGAAGAAGTTGAGAACACAACACGTCCGGAGGTGGGGGGAGAACAATCATGCTTACAAAACTTGGACACGCCATATTTATCTTGAAGCTTTGTCCACAACTCATGAGCATCCCGGAACGGCATGAGTTGAAATATAACTACATTGCTCAAAGCATCGAAAAGCACATTAGAAGCTTGAGCATTGAGATAAGAGTTTTTCTCATCCTCTAAAGATAATCTTTGGGGATCCTTTGGACCAGAAAAACCCATATCTACAATTCGCTCTAAATTTGGGTCCATGATCCTAAAGAGATTAAGCATGCGAATTACCCAAACATGAAAATTTGTGCCATCAAAACCTAGAGTGTCAGAGAATCCTAATCCCCTAGTCGACATCTTTACTCTCTAGGCGGTTAAGCCCAACAAAGAGAGACGAGGCTCTGATACCAATTGAAAGATCGAGGATGTCGCCTAGAGGGGGGGTGAATAGGCGCTTTAAAATAATTACGGTTTAGGCTTGAACAAATGCGGAATAAACCTAACGGTTAATTTGTCAAGCACAAAACCTAAAACAACCAGGCTCACCTATGTGCACCAACAACTTATGCTAAGCAAGATAAGCAACTATGTGATAGCAAGATATATGACAAAGAACAATATGGCTATCACAAAGTAAAGTGCATAAGTAAAGGGCTCAGATAAGAGATAACCGAGGCACGCGAAGACGACGATGTATCCCGAAGTTCACACCCTTGCGGATGCTAATATCCGTTTGGAGCGGTGAGGAGGCACAATGCTCCCCAAGAAGCCACTAGGGCCACCGTAATCTCCTCACGCCCTCGCACAATGCAAGATGCCGTGATTCCACTAAGGGACCCTTGAGGGCGGTCACCGAACCTGTACAAATGGCAACCCTTGGGGGCGGTCACCGAACCCGTACACTTTGGCAACCCTTGGGGGCGGTCACCGGAACCCGTCAAGATGCTCGGGGTGATCTCCACAACCTAATTGGAGACCCCGATGCTTGCCCGGAGCTTTACACCACAATGATTGAGCTCCGAACACCACCAACCATCTAGGGCGCCCAAGCACCCAAGAGGAACAAGCTCAAGGGCATCAAGCACCCAAGAGTAATAAGCTTCTCAAACTTCACTTCCACGTATCACCATGGAGAACTCAAACTGATGCACCAAATGCAATGGCAAGGGCACACGGAGTGCCCAAGTCCTTCTCTCTCAAATCCCACCGAAGCAAATAATGCTAGGGAGGAAAATGAGAGGAAGAACAAGAAGGATAACACCAAGAACTCCAAGATCAAGATCCAAGGGGTTCCCCTCACATAGAGGAGAAAGTGATTGGTGGAAATGTGGATCTAGATCTCCTCTCTCTTTTCCCTCAGAAACTAGCAAGAATCCATGGAGGGATTGAGAGTTAGCAAGCTCGAAGAAGGTCAACAATGGGGGAAGAACACGAGCTCAAAAGGATTAGGTTCATTTGGGAAGGAGACCCCCTTTTATAGGTGGGAAAAAAATCCAACCGTTATGCTCACAACCCGCACAGAGCGGTACTACCGCTCGTCCTCACGGTACTACCGCTAGGGATCGCGGTAGTACTGCTTGCGGTGCAAAAAATATACTTCCGTACCTACCTCCGCAGGAATTGGGACGAGTTTTTTGGTCCGGAGCGGTAGTAAAAAATTACATCCGCTCCAATTTGCGGTACTACCGCTGCAGCCTTTTCAGAACACCAAAACTGCCACAACTTTTGCAAACGGACTCCGAATTCGATGAAACCAAGTTTGTTGGAAAGCTAGTGACAAGGGCTAACACAATCTTGAAAGAAATACCAATAATAAGCAAATGAGAAAAGGCCCAAAAGAAAATGGTGAGAACCCTTCCTCGGAGAAGACCGGTAAAACCTCCAACACCAAAAACATCATAGAAGACGCATGCAAACTCCGTTTTCGATGAACTCAAGCTTGTCATCAAGATGACCATAAGCTCTAAAACTCAAAAAGAGATTAAAACAAGAAGCAAGAAACATGATGCAAGGATGCAATGGTTTGAGCTCTCTACGAATGATACGATCAAGCAACTCATCGAGAGCCCCCCTTGATAGTACGGCAATCGATCCTATAACCCGGTCTCCCACAACTACCATGAGACCGGTAAAATAGAAAATCTATCAAGGGCAAACCTTTGCCTTGCACATGGTCCACTTGAGCTAGATGATGACGATCTTCACTCCCTCAAGTTGGACCACCTTTCTTGATTGCGATGGCTCGATGAAGACTAGATGATTGCTCCCCCATAGTCCACTATGGGTGAGCCACTCTTCGGCTCATCTTCACAAGTCCATTGACACCACAATGGATGGCAAGATTCAAGCACTTGATCTCTTCGTGATGCTCCACTTGAACTTGCACACGGCAATCTTGATGACGATCACCACTTGATGCCATCCTTTCCATGGGTTGTATGATATCTTCCTCTTGATGCAAGCCCATGGAAACGTACCTAACCCCACATAGAACTCTCACATAGACCATGGGTTAGTACACAAAGTGCAATGGACAATGCTTACCATACCATGGGATCACTTGATCCCTCTCGGTACATCTTCTACGCTTTGTGAGTTAATCAACTTGATTCACTATAGACTTAGTCTTGATCAACCTTGAATCTTTGCAACTCTCTTCATTTGGATGATGTATTGAAGGTAAACATGAATGATCACACAACCTTCTTCTTCAAGACATGCTTGTAATAAGCTCAACACTCGCATGACCAATCTTTGGAGAATTCCTTAATAGCACCTTGGTCAACTCATAAACTCCTTGAAACCAACACATGGACTTCAAGAAAAGCCTATGGACAAATCCTTCAAATATAACTCAAGATAACCATTAGTCCATAGAGATTGTCATCAATTACCAACACCAAACATGGGGGCACCACATGTTCTTTCAACTAAGATCTGGAATGAACCTACATATGCCTCCTCCCATATAGAGAGCTGGCAGGTTAAAATTAGGAAGCTCAAGAAAATCACCAAAGGGTGGAGTTCCAATGAGGAAGCTCAGATTAGAAGATATAAGAAAATTCTCCTAGAAGAGTATGATAAGATTGACATTAAGTCAGAAACTACTAACCTCTCTGAAGCTAAATTCTCTAGGCTCAGATTCATTCACTCTGAGCTTCAGAAAATTTGGCTGCAAGAAGAGATTAAAGCAAAGCAGAGATCTAGGGATAGAGAGATTAAAGAAGGTGACATGAATACTGCATATTTTAATGCAGTAGCCAACCAGAGAAGAAGGAAAACTGTTATCCACTCCCTGGATGGCCCTAAGGGACCTACCACAGATAATGCTGAGATGCTTAAGATTGCTAGTGACTTTTACAAAGATCTGTTCAAAAAGGAAGACAAGAAGGGTTTTAAGATGAACCCAAACTTTTCTCTGATGGGGAAAAAGTAACTCCTGAAGAAAGTAGTATTTTAGAAGCCTCTTTTTCAGAGGAGGAAATTAAAAAGGCTGTTTTTGACTCCTATTCTGATGGAGCTCCAGGGCCTAATGGGATCCCTTTCTTCTTCTACCAGCACTTCTGGGACCTGGTGAAAAAAGACCTAATGGATATGTTTTCAGACTTCCATCAAGGGGGTTTTGACATACATAGGATTAACTTTGCCATGCTTACTTTGATCCCCAAAGAAGCAGATGCCTCTTCTATGAAGAAATTTAGGCCAATCAGCCTCTTGAACTGTAGTTTTAAGATTTTCACCAAAGTTCTTACCAATAGGTTGTCAAAAATCTTACTTAGGCTGGTAGCTAGCAACCAGTCTGCCTTCCTAAACGGTAGATATATCTTGGAGAGTGTGGTGACAGCACATGAGGTGCTGCACTCAATACATTCTAATAAGAGAGAAGGCTTAGTGCTTAAACTAGACTATGAGAAAGCCTTTGATAAAGTTAATCTTGAATTCCTTAAGGCTAGGATTTTTAATATGCTTTGACTGCAGATGGTGCTGCCGCCGTGGAGACCCTTTGGGTAGAGCTTGCACGGGCCAAGGAGCAATCCAGGAGAAGCAATGCGCCCGCCGTGAAGGCAGCTGATAAATTAAAAGCCGAACAGGCTGCTCATCACCTAAGTGGGGATAAAATAGCCAACATGGCTCTTGAGCTACAAAATGCCGCCAGCCGATATGAGCTTCTCGAAAGGGAAGACCAAACAAAAACGGCTGACCTAAAGAAGGCCTTACAAGCAGCAAAGGAAACTTGATCTGAGATCAGAGCGGCACGAGAGAAGCTTCGGCAAGCCGGTGATATCGCAGCTGGGAAGCCCTTTTTATTGCGAACGAAATTCGGCGATCCGAAGTATGCCCATCTTGATCAATTGTGGAGTTCTTCAGACGCGTACTTGGATTTGGCAAAGAGTGCTGCTGATGTGACGCAACATTTCAAAGATCGAGAAGATCATGTGGTGGAAAGATTGTTCTCGTCGCAGTTCAGGACTCCAAGGCGTCCGCTGCTGTTGAATGAGCAAATGGCCGGATGGGCTGAGCTCCATAGGTTATCCGGGCTTGCCATGAAGGCCGTCGTGGATCACCTGTGGCCAAAGGAACTAAGTCCAGATAGTTATTTTGCTTTGGTGCAACGATTTATTCGTGCTGTGCCGCATATCGACGCTGTCAAGAGGTCGGCGTGCATAAAGGGTGCGCGGATGGCCCTTGCTCGTGTTAAGACATATTGGGCGAAGATGGAGGCCATCGATATTGCAACCAGGGGTCCGCCCGGGGGCCAGGACTCGCCCGAGCACTATTTTGAAGAAGTCTTAGAAGGTGCCCGTTTAATAGAGGCTCAGCGCTCAAAGAATACCATGTTCGAATGACATGTATCTTGATTGTAAAAACAATACTTTTGATGATAAAGGCTATATTTATACTTTTGCCCTTAAAGTATTGTAGTGCCTCCTGTGCGACCGCTTATGTATATATATGTATATAACCCGAAAGTTCGCAGTCGTCGACTTCAGCCCCCTCACATATAATGTGGGGGTGTTCGGCAAAGCGCATAATCACACTTGATCCAATGTCTTGGTCCGTTAAGGTGGTGGTAGCGCGGCGAACGAGGCAATTAGACTATATAGCTTTAACACTTTCACTTAGCCATAGTAGTTTGACGGTGGGGCTATATAGCAGCCCCTGGTATGTCCGCTTTCATCCGATTACGGTGCGAGTACATACGTGACCGGGAAACCGGTCCTTCGTTAATGCGGAGGAATCGCGAAGATTCCGCTGAGTCATCGAGTGGTTGACCAGTCTCTCGCTTTATCATAACAGTCAGTTTTCGGCTTTCTCTACTGAGGTGCTCATCCAGATGAACCAGGGCACAATCGCAGTAGTTTTCCCGGTGCCGCCTTAGCCGATAGAGTGGAACGTAAGGTAGCAAAACACGGGAGCCGGGCAAACCCAACTATTTACCAAAGACATGATTCGGAGCTGATGCATATAAGGCCAAACTCGCGACGCCGAACACTCCGAAGGTATTCGGACTTTACAACATATACTGGGCTGAGTACCGCCCTCAATAATGAGCCCTGAATTTCTAGGTACGTGCATTAATCCGGTATGTCGAAAGAGCGGCTGTGGTGAGAGCATAGATCCCCAAAACACATTGGTTGCTGCCCCTGTAACGTCTATTTTTGATCGGCGAATCATAAGCTTTGCCAATAATGCCGGTATCCCTCTTGGTCATTTTAAGTACCAGGAGGGTGTGGGCCAACAAGAGACAATAAAAAAGGTTTACACAGGGTCTTAATCTAAAAAGAAACCTTTGAACGGGGCCCTGCTGCACGTCTGCGCCTTTGTCTCTGTTGTGCCGTATCCTGGAAGGGTATAGCATGATGGTCATCTATAAAAAGAAAGAAAAACCCAGGTGAAAGAATCTGGTGTGACCGTGCATAAAGTCAGTTAATCTTAATGTGCATGTTTCAGAAGTGTCTACTCACTCAAACCAGTCGGAGTGTGGAAGCATACATGGATGGCATAGTGGTTAAGTCACGCAAAGGTTCCGACCTACTGACTGACCTTGCTGAAACCTTTGCCAACTTAGGAAGATATGATATCAAGCTCAATCCGTCAAAGTGCACATTCGGAGTCCCAGGCGAAAAGTTACTCGGTTTCATCGTTTCCAAATGAGGGATCGACGCAAATCCAGAGAAGATTGGCACAATCCTCCAAATGAAGCGCCCCGTGCGTGTACACGATGTTCAGAAGCTTACTGGTTGTTTGGCTGCATTGAGCCGATTCATCTCATGCCTCGGTGAAAAGGCACTGCCTCTTTACCGACTGATGAAGAAGTCTGACAATTTCGAGTGGAATGACGAAGCTGAAGCAGCATTTGAAGAGCTCAAAGCCCTGCTTCCCTCCTAGCCGGTGCTTGCTACTCTAGTCAGCAAGGAGCCTTTACTGCTTTACATCACAGCCACTGGATAGCTTGTCAGCACTATGCTCACGGTCGAGCAGGAAGAAGAAGGCAAAGCCTTCAAAGTCCAGCGCCCTATGTATTACATTTCAGAAGTCTTGACCCCGTCCAAGCAGAGATATCCTCATTATCAGAAGTTTGTTTATGGGATTTACCTGACCACGAAGAAAGTTGCACACTACTTTTCTGACCATTCAGTTTCAGTCGTCAGTGACGCTCCATTGTCAGAAATTCTGAATAATAGGGATACAACTAGTCAAGTGGCAAAATGGGCGATTGAACTCCTTCCTTTAGATATCAATTTTGAGGCAAAGAACGCCATCAAGTCCCAAGCTATAGCAGACTTCCTCGCAGAGTGGATGGAACAGCAGTAGCCGACTCAGATTCAGTCGGAACATTGGACTATGTTCTTTGATGGGTCCAAAATGTTGAATGGTTCTGGCGCAGGAGTGGTTGTAGTGTCCCCGAGAGGAGACAAGCTCAGTTATGTCCTCCAGATTCACTTTGATTCTTCAAACAATGAAGCTGAGTATGAGGCGCTATTGTATGGGTTGTGTATGGCCATTTCACTCGGTGTCCGGTGCTTGATGGTCTACGGCGACTCAGACTTAGTGGTTAATCAAGTAATGAAGGAATGGGACGTCAGGAGTCTAGCAATGACTGATTATTGCAATGCAGTGAGAAAGCTAGAGAAGAAGTTTGAGGGGTTAGAGCTCCACCACATACCCCGGGTCAAGAATCAAGTTGCTGACGATTTGGCGAAAATAGGTTCCACTCGGAAGCCTATCCCCAGCAACGTGTTCTTGGAGCATCTCCATACCCCTTCAGTACAAGAAGATCCCTTCAAGGAGGAGCCCCCGCAACCGATAAGTTCAACCAATCCCACTAAGATCGAACTTCCAGCTGTGGTCGACTTGATCATGGAAGTCCTGGTAATCACGCCTTATTGGACGGTGTCGTATACTGCGTACCTACTCAGGCAGGAACTCCCAAAGGATGAGGATGAGGCTCGCCAGATAGTCCGTCGATCAAAAGCTTCCACCATGATAAAGGGACAGCTTTACAGAGAAAGTGTCACAAGAGTGGCTCAGCGCTGCATCACCCCAGAAGAAGGTCGAATTATCCTAAACGATATCCACTCGGGGACCTGTGGTCACCAGGCGTCCTCTCGGACCATCGTAGCCAAAGCATACCGAGCGGGATTCTATTGGCCTCGTGCAAATGAGATGGCAAAGGATATAGTCGACAAGTGCGCAGGTTGCCAGTTCTACTCCAACATATCTCACAAGCCCGCGTCTGCCTTGGGGACTATTCCACTCGTCTGGCCATTTTCAGTATGGGGGTTGGATATGGTTGGACCCTTCAAGACCGGGAGAAGTGGTTTCACTCATTTGCTCATAGCAGTCGACAAGTTCACTAAGTGGATCGAAGCCAAGCCCATCAAAAACCTTGACTCAGGCACTGCCGTCAGTTTCATCAAGGAGTTGATATTCAGATATGGAGTTCCTCACAGCATTATCACAGACAACGGCTCCAAATTTGATTCTGACGAGTTCAAGGCGTTCTGTGCTTCCCAAGGCACTCGAGTCGACTATGCGTCTGTTGCACACCCGTAGTCGAATGGGCAAGCAGAAAGGGCGAATGGTTTGATCCTTCAAGGGTTAAAACCACGACTAATGCGCGACCTCAAGCACGCTGCTGGAGTTTGGGTGACTGAGTTACCATCCGTCCTATGGGGGCTGAGAACGACGCCGAACCGGTCGACTAACCGAACTCCTTTCTTCCTGTTGTACTGCGCCGAGGCTGTGCTTCCGAGTGATTTGCCGCACAACGCTCCCCGGGTGGAACTCTTCTCAGAAGCTGAAGCAGAGCAGCCACGCGTAGACGCTGTTGATCTCCTGGAAGAGGAATGTGAGATGGCTCTGGTTCGGTCGACCATCTATCAGCAAGATCTGCGTCGATTCCATGCCGGTAATGTCAGAGATCGAGCATTCCAGGAATGAGACCTTGTGCTCCGTGTGGATCAGAAACGGCCTCACAAGCTTGCTCCGACCTGGGAAGGTCCCTTCATCATCACCAAGGTGCTTCACAATGAAGCATACCACATCTACAACGTAGCCAAGAATATGGACGATCCTCATGCATGGAACGCAAAGCTGCTTCGCCCTTTCTATACCTGAAATCACTCGGATCGACGAGTTGTAATAAGAAGTCCTTCAGTTTGCTTACCAAAGACAAGATTTTTGCATTATCTTAACGATTGATTTCCTGTAATCATTTGTGTCCGAAACCCCCAGTGGGTGGCTTAGCCGCGAACCTGATTCGCCTAAGTTAAAAAACATTCCGAGTGGAGAGCAATCCTCCCACTCGGAGGCTTAGCTGCGACCCCGTACTCGCCTAAGTTAAAAACATTCTGAGTGGAGAGCAATACTCCCACTCGGAGGCTTAGCTGCGACCCCGTACTCGCCTAAGCTAAAAACATTCCGAGTGGAGAGCAATCCTCCCACTCGGAGGCTTAGCTGTGACCCCGTACTCGCCTAAGTTAAAAACATTGCGACTGGAGAGCAATCCTCCCACTCGGAGGCTTAGCTGCGAACCCGTACTCGCCTAAGTTAAAAACATTCCGAGTGGAGAGCAATCCTCCCACTTGGGGGCATAGCTACGACCCCATACTCGCCTAAGTTAAAAACACTCCAAGTGGAGAGCAGTCCTCCCACTCAGGGCTTAGCCGCGACCCCGTACTCGCCTAAGTTAAAAACGTTCCGAGTGGAGAGCAATCCTCCCACTCAGGGGCTTAGCTGTGACCCCCGTACTCGCCTAAGTTAAAAACACTACAAGTGGAGAGTAGTCCTCCCACTCGGGGGCTTAGCCGCGACCCCGTACTCGCCTAAGTTAAATACATTCCGAGTGGAGAGCAGTCCTCCCACTTGGGGGCTTAGCTGCGACCCCGTACTCGCCTAAGTTAAAAACACTCCGAGTGGATAGCAGACCTCCCACTCGGGGGCTTAGCTGCGACCGCGTACTCGCCTAAGTTAAAAACATTCCGAGTAGAGAGCGATCCTCCCACTCGGGGGCGTAGCTGTGACCCTTTACTCGCCTAAGTTAAAAACACTCCGAGTGGAGAGCGATCCTCCCACTCGGAGGCTTAGCTGCGACCCCATACTCACCTAAGTCACAAAGATCCTCTGATCTGCATCACAAGTACAATGTATGCGCCATCTCGATCCGCAAGGACGATGAGGTGTCGACTGAACACAACGTCAGAGCTGCGTCACAAGTACAACGCACGCTCCATCTTGATCCGCAAGGACGACGAGGTGTTGACTGAACACAACGTTAGAGCTACGTAACAAGTACAATGTACGCTCCATCCTGATCCGCAAGGACGATGACATGTAGACTGAACACATCATTAGAGCCACTCGACAAAAGGTGAAAAGGTCAAGTTTCACTCGGACTCGAAAGAACATTCAAAAGCAATAAAGGCAAAGCCATCGTATTCAAGGAAAACCAAGTTCAGATAAATCCCGCAAAAGTTCAGAACCGCAACGAGCAGAAGTACTCAGGCATCAGGCCTGAAAGAGTTTAATGGTTACAAAATCACTCGGCATTCCGAGGCCAATAAGGGTGGAGCATAATGTTTGTTCACTCGGTAGGAGGAGGACTTGCTGGCTCGACGAAGCTGTCAAGGTTGATGCTGTCAGCGATACGAGTGGCGGCGTCAAGGAAGGTGTCCATGAAACACTAGAAGCTAAGCTTCTTAGTGTTGGCAACCTTGAGAGCCGCCAGCTTGTCTTCTCTGACATCCTTGCAGTGGACTCGGACCAACGACAGAGCAACCTCGGTGCCACAATGAGCAGATGACTTCTTCCACTCCTACACTTGACCAAGGATTTCATTCAGCCGAGTCATCAGAGACTCGCGATCTTTTGGGAGATCCGCTTGAGGCCAGAGTTCAGCATCGACCCGCGACATTGCCACCTTCAGATGAGCGAGATAATCCACATCACTGTCCAGACGAGACTCGAATCGCAGCACGCTCATCGCAACGTCATCTTTGACAAGAGAGTTTATGGGATCAAGACCTGTGTCGACCCGCCCAGTCTCTGCTTTGAAGTCTTGACAAAGTTCTGCACAGTCAGAAAAGTGGTGAGTCGACAGTTTAATAAGATATATCAGTCGACATCAACAAATCAGTCGGACAAAAGGAAATACCTTCAAGCTTCAAAACCAGCTTCTCAGCGAGCTGTCCCACATAAGCCTCCAGTTCACCTTTCTTGGCCTTGAGACTTCCAACTTCGTGAGTCAAGTTTTCCTTGTCCTTCTTCAACCTCACAACCTCCTGGTTGGCTTCAGTAACGGCAATCTTCAACTTGGAGTTCTCCTCTTCCAACTTGTTGAAGGAGGCCAACTTCTTATCGACAAGTGCCGTTTTCTTCTCTCGCGCCTCCTTGTGTGCTGTGGCAAGGTCTTGATCCTTCTTATCCAGAGCCTGCTTCATTTTCTCTAAAGAAATATCATTCTTCAGACGAACTTGTAGTTGGCAGTTTTCACTATGCACATCTGTTCGAGTGGAGTCACTCGGTTAAAAAGACTAAAATAAAATAAAAATTCATAAGGTGGACAGTCGACGAATTATTACCTCCCATGGTAGCTACTTCTTCCTGGGCCTTCTGGAGATTCTTCTTGGCTAGCTCCAAGTCGAAGTTGGGGCTGATCTGCTTCTTCTCCAGTTCAGCAAATTGGGCTCCAAGATCACAAGATTTCTGCGGTCAGCAAATAAGATATGTTAGTCGACAGAAACAAAGGTCAATCACAGAAAAAATTGCTCTAAGACTACCGCCGAATCAAACATTCAATAGTAGTCTCGGGGACTACACCCAGTGGGTGCACTTGGTGTGCCCCCACTGGTCCGGTTTTCCACTCTGTATGGTCTGCCTAGCACGAGTATGCAAAAAAAGAAGAGGAGATTCTCAAACCCCAGCCGACTACCAGCAGTCGACCGCGGTCTCAGGGACTACACCTAGTGGGTGCACTCGGCATGCCCCCACTGGTTCGGATTCCAGTCAGATCGAGTTATTCGACCGAGTGAAAGAACAATGAAGTAACATTCGATGAAGACCCCCGCCGCGTCATACACCCGACGGTGGCCTCGGGGACTACACCCAGCGGGTGCACTCTGCGTGCCCCCACTGGTTCAGAAAAACACTCGACTCAACCTGGTCGAGTCAAGTGGAAGACTATTCAACACTAAGTCAGAACACCCAGTGGGTGATTGGATGCGAAATGCAGACCCATGATAGATGTGAAGGAAATATGCCCTAGAGGCAATAATAAAGTTATTATTTATTTCCTTATATTATGAAAAATGTTTATTATTCATGCTAGAATTGTATTAACCGGAAACATAATACATGCGTGAATACATAGACAAACATAATGTCACTAGTATGCCTCTACTTGACTAGCTCATTAATCAAAGATGGTTATGTTTCCTAACCATAGACATCAGTTGTCATTTGATTAACGGGATCACATCATTAGGAGAATGACGTGATTGACTTGACCCATTCTGTTAGCTTAGCACTTGATCGTTTAGTATGTTGCTATTGCTTTCTTCATGACTTATACATGTTCCTACAACTATGAGATTATGCAACCCCCGTTTATCGGAGGAACTCTTTGTGTGCTACCAAACGTCACAATGTAACTGGGTGATTATAAAGGAGTTCTACAGGTGTCTCCAAAGGTACATGTTGATTTGGCGTATTTCGAGATTAGGTTTTGTCACTCCGATTGTTGGAGAGGTATCTCTGGGCCCTCTCGGTAATGCACATCACAATAAGCCTTGCAAGCAATGTAGCTAATGAGTTAGTTACGGAATGATGCATTACATAACGAGTAAAGAGACTTGCCGATAACGAGATTGAACTAGGTATTGGGATACCGACGATCGAATCTCGGGCAAGTAACATACCGATGACAAAGGGAACAACGTATATTGTTATGCGGTTTGATCGATAAAGATCTTCGTAGAATATGTAGGAGCCAATATGAGCATCCAGGTTCCGCTATTGGTTATTGACCGGAGACGTGTCTCGGTCATGTCTACATAGTTCTAGAACCCATAGGGCCCGCACGCTTAAAGTTTCAATGACGATTATATTATGAGTTTATGAGTTTTGATGTACCAAAGGTTGTTCAGAGTCTCAGATGTGATCACGGACATGAGGAGGAGTCTCGAAATGGTCGAGACATGAAGATTGATATATTGGAAGCCTATATTTGGATGTCGGAAGTGTTCCGGGTGAAATCGGGATTTTACCGGAGTACCGAGGGGTTATCGGAACCCCCCGGGGGCTAAATGGGCCATAGTGGGCCTTAGTGGAGAAGAGGAGAGGAGGCCAGGGCAGGGCCACATGCCCCTCCCCCCTAGTCCGAATAGGACAAGGAGAGGGGGGCGACGCCCCCCCTTTCCTTCCTCTCTCTCCCTCCTCTTTCTCCCCTTCTCCTAATCCAACAAGGAAGGGAGGGAGTCCTACTCCAGGTGGGAGTAGGACTCTCCTTGGCGGGCCTCCTCCCTGGCCGGCCGCCCCTCCCCCCTTGCTCCTTTAAATACGGGGGCAGAGGGGCACCTCTAGACACAACAATAGATCATTGATCTCTTAGCCGTGTGCGGTGCCCCCCTCCACCATAGTCCTCCTCGATAATATTGTAGCGGTGCTTAGGCGAAGCCCTGCGACGGTAGAACATCATCATCGTCACCACGCCATCATGCTGACGGAACACTCGATCGACACTCGGCTGGATCGGAGTTCGTGGGACGTCATCGAGCTGAACGTGTGCTAGAACTCAGAGGTGCCGTGCTTTCGGTGCTTGATCGGTCGGACCGTGAAGACGTACGACTACATCAACCGCGTTGTTCTAACGCTTCCACTTTCGGTCTATGAGGGTACATGGACAACACTCTCCCCCATCGTTGCTATGCATCACCATGATCTTGCGTGTGCGTAGGATTTTTTTTGAAATTACTACTTTCCCCAACAGTGGTATCAGAGCCTGGTTTTATGCGTAGATGTTATATGCACGTGTAGAACACAAGTGAGTTGTGGGTGATACAAGTCATACTGCTTACCAGCATGTCATACTTTGGTTCGGCGGTATTGTTAGATGAAGCGGCCCGGACCGACATTACGCGTACGCTTACGTGAGACTGGTTCTACCGACGTGCTTTGCACACAGGTGGCTGGCGAGTGGCAGTTTCTCCAACTTTAGTTGAACCGAGTGTGGCTACGCCCGGTCCTTGAGAAGGTTAAAACAACACTAACTTGACGAACTATCGTTGTGGTTTTGATGCGTAGGTAAGAACGATTCTTGCTCAGCCCGTGGCTGCCACGTAAAACTTGCAACAACAAAGTAGAGGACGTCTAACTTGTTTTTGCAGGGCATGTTATGATGTGATATGGTCAAGACGTGATGCTATATTTTATTGTATGAGATGATCATGTTTTGTAACCGAGTTATCGGCAAATGGCAGGAGCCATATGGTTGTAGCTTTATTGTATGCAATGCAATCGCCCTGTAATTGCTTTACTTTAATCACTAAGCGGTAGCGATAGTCGTAGAAGCAATAGGCGAGGAAACGACAATGATGCTACGATGAAGATCAAGGTGTCGCGCCGGTGATGATGGTGATCATGACGGTGCTTCGGAGATGGAGATCACAAGCACAAGATGATGATGTCCATATCATATCACTTATATTGATTGCATGTGATGTTTATCCTTTATGCATCTTATTTTGCTTTGATTGACGGTAGCATTATAAGATGATCTCTCACTAAATTTCAAGGTATAAGTGTTCTCCCTGAGTATGCACCATTGCGAAAGTTCTTCATGCTGAGACACCACGTGATGATCGGGTGTGATAGGCTCTACATTCAAATACAACGGGTGCAAGACAGTTGCACACGCGGAATACTCAGGTTAAACTTGACGAGCCTAGCATATACAGATATGGCCTCGGAACACTGATACCGAAAGGTCGAGCGTGAATCATTTAGTAGATATGATCAACATAGTGATGTTCACCATTGAAAACTACTCCATCCCACGTGATGATCGGGCATGGTTTAGTTGATTTGGATCACGTGATCACTTAGATGATTGGAGGGATATCTGTCTAAGTGGGAGTTCATTAGTACTATAATTAATTGAACTTAAATTTATCATGAACTTAGTACCTGATAGTATTTTGCTTGTCTATGTTTGTTGTAGATAGATGGCTCGTGTTGTTGTTCTGTTGAATTTTAATGCATTCCTTGAGAAAGCTAAGTTAAAAGATGATGGTAGCAATTACATGGACTGGGTCCGTAACTTGAGGATTATCCTCATTGCTGCATAGAAGAATTACGTCCTGGAAGCACCACTGGGTGCCAGGCCTGCTGCAGATGCAACTGACGACGTTAAGAACGTCTAGCAGAGCAAAGCTGATGACTACTCGATAGTTCAGTGGGCCATGCTTTACGGCTTAGAACCGGGACTTCAATGATGGTTTGAACGTCATGGAGCATATGAGATGTTCCAAGAGTTGAAGTTAATATTTCAAGCAAATGCCCGGATTGAGAGATATGAAGTATCCAATAAGTTCTATAGCTACAAGATGGAAGAGAATAGTTCTATCAGTGAACATATACTCAAAATGTCTGGGTATAATAATCACTTGATTCAACTGGGAGTTAATATTCCTGATGATAGTGTCATTGACAGAATTCTTCAATCACTGCCACCAAGCTACAAGAGATTTGTGATGATCTATAATATGCAAGGGATGGACAAGACTATTCCCGAGCTCTTTGCAATGCTAAAGGCTGCGGAGGCACGCTACCTCTACATCTACCTTCGGGATTAATTTTAGACCTGAATAATTGTTATTTGGTGCCAGCAATGAGCATGGACATTATATCTGGATCTTGTTTGATGCGAGACGGTTATTCGTTTAAATTGGAGAATAATGGTTGTTCTATTTATATGAGTAATATCTTTTATGGTCATGCACCCTTTAAGAGTGGTCTATTTTTATTAAATCTCGATAGTAGTGATACACATATTCATAATGTTGAAGCCAAAAGATGCAGAGTTGATAATGATAGTGCAACTTATTTGTGGCACTGCTGTTTTGGTCATATTGGTGTAAAGCGCATGACGAAACTCCATACTGATGGACTTCTAGAATCACTTGATTATGAATCACTTGGTACTTGCGAACCGTGCCTCATGGGCAAGATGACTAAAACGCCGTTCTCCGGAACTATGGAGCGAGCAACTAATTTGTTGGAAATCATACATACTGATGTGTGTGGTCCAATGAATATTGAGGCTCGCGGCTGGTATCTTTATTTTCTCACCTTCACTGATGATTTGAGCAGATATGGGTATATCTACTTAATGATACACAAGTGTGAAACATTTGAAAAGTTCAAAGAATTTCAGAGTGAAGTGGAAAATCATCGTAATAAGAAAATAAAGTTTCTACTCTCTGATCGTGGAGGAGAATATTTGAGTTACGAGTTTGGTTTACATTTGAAACAATGCGGAATAGTTTCGCAACTCACGCACCCGGAACACCACAACATAATGGTCCGTCCGAACGTTGTAATCGTACTTTACTAGATATGGTGCGATCTATGATGTCTCTTACTGATTTACCGCTATCGTTTTGGGTTATGCTTTAGAGACGGTCGCATTCACGTTAAATAGGGCCCAATCAAAATCCATTGAGACGACGCCTTATGAAATGTGGTTTGGCAAGAAACCAAGGTTGTCATTTCTTAAAGTTTGGGGCTATGATGCTTATCTGAAGAAACTTCAACCAGATAAGCTCGAACCCAAATCGGAGAAATTTGTCTTCATAGGATACCCAAAAAAGACTATTGGGTACACCTTCTATCATAGATTTGAAGGCAAGACTTTTGTTGCTAAATTCAGATCCTTTCGCTCTTGAAAGAAGTGAGTGGGAGGAAAGTAGAACTTGATGAGGTAACTGTACCTGCTCCCTTATTGGAAAATAGTTCATCACAGAAACCGGTTCCTGTGAAGACTACACCAATCGATGTGAAGCTAATGATATTGATCATGAAACTTCGAACAAGTTACTCTGAGAACCTCGTGAGGTCAACCGAGTAAGATCCGCCCGAGTGGTGCGGTAATCCTATTCTGGAAGTCGTGTTACTTGACCATGGCGAACCTACGAACTATGAGGAAGCGATGATGAGCCCAGATTCTGCAAAATGGCTTGAGGCCATGAAATCTGAGATGGGATCCATGTATGAGAACAAAGTATGGACTTTGGTTGACTTGCCCGATGATCGGCAAGCCATCGATAATAAATGGATCTTCAAGAAGAAGACTGACGCTGATGGTAATGTAACTGTCTACAAAGCTCTACTTGTTGCAAAAGGTTTTCGACAAGTTCAAGGAGTTGACTACGATGAGAATTTCTCACCCGTAGCGATGCTTAAGTCTGTCCAAATCATGTTAGCAATTGCCGCATTTTATGATTATGAAATATGGCAAATGGATGTCAAAACTGCATTCCTGAATGGATTTCTGGAAGAAGAGTTGTATATGATGCAACCAGAAGATTTTGTCGATCCAAAAGGTGCTAACAAAGTGTGCAAGCTCCAATGATCCATTTATGGACTGGTGCAAGCCTCTCGGAGTTGGAATTAACGCTTTGATAGTGTGATCAAAGCATATGGTTTTATACATACTTTTGGAGAAGCCTGTATTTACAAGAAAGAGAGTGGGAGCTGTGTAGTATTTCTGATATTATATGTAGACGACATATTGTTAATTGGAAATGATATAGAATTTCTGGATAGCAAAAAGGATACTTGAATAAAAGTTTTTCAATGAAAGACCTCGGTGAAGCTGCTTACATATTAGGCATCAAGATCTATAGAGATAGATCAAGACGCTTAATTGGACTTTCACAAAGCACATACCTTGATAAAGTTTTGAAAAAGTTCAAAATGGATCAAGCAAAGAAAGGGTGCTTGCCTGTATTACAAGGTGTGAAGTTGAGTCAGACTCAATGCCCGACCACAGCAGAAGATAGAGAGAAAATGAAAGATGTTCCCTATGCTTCAGCCATAGGCTCTATCATGTATGCAATGCTGTGTACCAGACCTGATGTATGCTTAGCAATAAGTTTAGCAGGGAGGTACCAAAGTAATCCAGGAGTGGATCACTGGACAACGGTCAATAATATCCTGAAATACCTAAAAAGGACTAAGGATATGTTTCTCGTTTATGGAGGTGACAAAGAGCTAGTCATTTAGAAACATTATAACCGAGCACTTTTCCAGCCCTCACACGCATCCATACCCATGAGCCGTCCGATTTTGTGTTTGAGACGTCCATGGTCGTCCGTTCTAAGTTCATGTCGCGAACTGGGCCGATTGTCCTTATGGGCTGCTACTCCCGTAGCATTTTCGGAGGCCTGTGGTTTTTCCGGGTCAGCGGGTGTCGACCCGTTAAACAAGTCCAGGAGGCCCTCGCATCGACCAATCCCCCCGTCCCCTCGCTCTCACCCCGCGCCTGTGGTTGCGCCGCCACCGCCACCGTTCTCCCTTCCTCACCCCTGCCTCTGCCGCCATGTTGCCGCTGCCATAGATTCTATTTTCTCCTGTGTGCCCCCCTCGTTCGCACGACTCCACGGTGTCGAAACCCCAAGATCCCCATCTGTGGCGGCCTGAGAGGTGGCAGCAGATCCTCCTCTCTGCTGTGAAGTGATGATGACTTGTGGCGCGAGGTGATGGGCTGATGGCCACGCCTCATGGCGGCTCCTCCTCCCGTGGCAGCGTGAGACGATGTTGAATGCCCATGGCGGTGCGAGCCTGTGAGGTGACGAGGATGCTCATGTCGACCCCTCCTCTCGTGGCTGCTTGACGCGATATCAACGGCTCAAGGCGGACATAGGCGACCGTGATGGCCCTGGTAGTGTCCCAATTCCTTCTCTCGTGATCCCTCAACTAGGATGGCTATCCCAAATTCGCTGTTAGTTATACAATTTTCTACTCAATTGTACCCTCCTTTTAGCACATTATCGAGTTGCACTTTGCAATGTAGGTTCTTGATGTTGGTCATGTGATAAACTGCACAATGGGAACGAATTATCTATGCCAATTGCTTGGAATGAGACAGAACATGTTTCGCCTTTCTATGTAGGAGATCTTGATACCGATACAATGGCAGGTAAGATTGCTCAAACTACAATTTCAACACAAATAGGGTCTTGAGGTTAATAGTTGTGTCATTAAAAATGCCACATAAAGCATGTAATGTAATCTATTTCTGGAGTGAATTTTGTGCTTCGGGATGTCGGCTTGGATGGTAGGACTATATCCTACTTGGTAGTTCAACCAATACATAATTTCAGATATGCTCAATTGTCACCATCTATTCAGTTGCATACTTGAATGTGGGTTCTTGAGGTTTGCGTGTGATAGATTGGAACATCAGGAGGTCGCATATTATTATCTTGTCAAAGAGAACATGATTTCCTAGCTACAATGGAGATCCTAATACTAATGAAAATGCATTCAGTGTTAGTCATATCTGGCCTGATTGCTAACCTATGTTTTTTTCATGTCTTGGTGCATAAATGTCCTCTTCACACAAATAGTTCACGGAGGTTAATTATGGCGACATTGGAAGTACATTCTGCAATCTGCACTTCGTAGTAAGTTCGTTTATCCTTTTGATTAAAATAAGTACCGCAAATTATGGTTTCTTGAAACTTCAAAAATAGGCGGTGTTTGTTATTCTTGGACAGGTCGGCCTTATTTTTGCATAGGCAGGCTTGGAATGATACATACGCTTATGTCGTGGTCATGTTAGTTGGAACGTCCCAAGTTCAGATGGTGATCTCAAGAACCTCAACTATATGTAATATTTCTTTCCACGGTTCTTGATAGCTGAGCCTTCTTAATGTATACAAGAGTAAATATTTTTATTTCTTCTCTCCTTGCTACACACGTTGAACAACATCTGGATTTAGTTTCATAAAAATAAACTAATCTCGCCACAATTAATACTCTTGCTCTCGACTATTGTGTATTTCTCGATTCTGTTTGCTTATTCCTTTTTTGTTTCCCTCCGTCGTATTGCAATAAGTGGCTCAATTAACTTGTTTCACAAAATCCTTCATTTAACAAGACGATTGGTCATTGTGATTTACGCAAGAACTGTCGAGAAGTCATTCAACCAATCCCTATCAACTACTAATTATATTCCCACCTAACTCGGTCTGCGTAGATCATTCTTCGTGCTTTAGTTTCTACACTTGTTTGAAAAACATCGCTAGAAATTGAGTGGTTTTTTGTCAAGTCTGGAGATAATTGCTCTTACGCATCGCTAGACCCATTTTGTTCCACCTATTGAGTTTGTGCCCGTGAGCGTAAAGCTCCTTAGTCCTTAGATATTGGCAGTTTTGGCCACACACAGTCTTTGGGAGGCATCTTTGGTAGTGTCATTGGTCGAGCTCTATGAGGCGCTCTTGTTACGCATGGTGGATATTGGGAGCTACTTCAGATGGAAATTGTGTCGCAGTGTCTTTGGTACAGCTACACAATGGTGGATATGGCGAGGTGCTAGCTCCGCGAGATGCTGCTCTCTCTCTCTCTCTCTCTCTCTATCGCCATCACTTAATTATAATGACATGCCACTCACAATGATACCATTGTTCGCCATAGCTTGCCCCCTACTCGGTTACGGCTTGTCGCATGATCGAGTAGCTTGATGTAGCTGAATAGGTAACATCACAACTCTTGACAATCCAATCAAACAATCACATTGACCTTGCATGATTTATGAGAAGTGCTTGCATTCATCATATATTGACTTCTTCTCTGCAAGAATTTGGATTAGAATTGCAACAAACTCTAATCTTTTGTGTTGAGATTTTCTTGTATTTGCTAATTGGATGCATTCTTGGGACGGCAGAGGGTTGCAGTATGAGCTGTTGCAAAAGCCTGCAAGAAAATGACCGCATATTGCTTTGAGTTTGTGATGGATTTGATTTGGTCCCAATTCTGAGTAGTCTACTATAGAGAACACCAAGAAAATGACCGCAGATTGCTTCAATTTTGTGATGTACGGGCGATCACAAATTTAAATGAGATTTTTTGGTGTTTTATACAGATGGATGGGCGAGGATGCGCAACAAATGAAACTTGTTTATGATGGCTTACTAATGATTGACATGTGTGTTGGTGTAAATTATAAATTATTCCTTTAATTGTTGCTTCCTATACTTGAAGTACTATCGCATCTGTTTGGTTATCATCAGATTTTGCCATTTGATAATTTGCCAATCCAGACCCCACATTTCAATGACATAGGGTGGGGTACATTATCAAAGTGCAAACTGAAGTTGGGCATATCATCAAATTCATTGTTGGAAGAGCATATAAATGTTGTGTTTCTATTATAGATTTCATTCATTCTAAGATTGTTGTGCATCCTCATGCCAAAGCAATTTGTATGTGAGAAAGCTTTTATAGAATGTCAAAGTCCCTCAATTAGTAACTCATATATGGGTTTGTTGGTGTAAATTAAATTTTCAATATTCATGTGTAATACATTTATAGAAAAGTTTTATCATGTTATTATACAAATAGATGGGTGCGGCAACGCGCGCCAACAATGATCTAGTAAATGATTACGTCGATGCAAGCTTTGACACTGATTCGGACGATTCTAAATCGCAAACCGGTTACATGTTTATATTGAACGGTGGAGCTCTCAGTTGGTGAAGTTCTAAACAAAGCGTCATGGTGGGATCTACATACGAAGCGGAGTACATAGCTGCTTCGGAAGCAGCAAATGAAGGAGTCTGGATGAAGGAGTTCATATCCGATATAGGTGTCATACCTAGTGCATCGGGACCATTGAAGATCTTCTGTGACAATACTGGTGCAATTGCCTTGGCAAAGGAATCCAGATTTCACAAGAGGACCAAGCACATAAGGAGACGCTTCAATTCCATCCGGGACCAAGTCCAGGTGGGAGACATAAAGATTTGCAAGATACATACAGATCTGAATGTTGCAGACCCGTTGACTAAGCCTCTTCCACGAGCAAAACATGATCAGCACCAAGGCTCCAAGGGTGTTAGAATCATTACTGTGTAATCAAGATTATTGACTTTAGTGCAAGTGGGAGACTGAAGGAAATATGCGCTAGAGGCAATAATAAAGTTATTATTTATTTCCTTATATCACGATAAATGTTTATTATTCATGCTAGAATTGTATTAACCGGAAACATAATACATGTGTGAATACATAGACAAACATAATGTCACTAGTATGCCTCTACTTGACTAGCTCATTAATCAAAGATGGTTATGTTTCCTAACCATAGACATGAGTTGTCATTTGATTAACGGGATCACATCATTAGGAGAATGATGTGATTGACTTGACCCATTCCGTTAGTTTAGCACTTGATCGTTTAGTATGTTGCTATTGCTTTCTTCATGACTTATACATGTTCCTACAACTATGAGATTATGCAACTCCCATTTACCGGAGGAACTCTTTGTGTGTTACCAAACGTCACAACGTAACTGGGTGATTATAAAGGAGCTCTACAGGTGTCTCCAAAGGTACATGTTGAGTTGGCGTATTTCGAGATTAGGTTTTGTCACTCCGATTGTCGGAGAGGTATCTCTGGGCCCTCTCGGTAATGCACATCACTATAAGCCTTGCAAGCATGTAGCTAATGAGTTAGTTACGGAATGATGCATTACATAACGAGTAAAGAGACTTGCCGGTAACGAGATTGAACTAGGCATTGGGATACCGACGATCGAATCTCGGGCAAGTAACATACTGATGACAAAGGGAACAACGTATGTTGTTATGCGGTTTGACCGATAAAGATCTTCATAGAATATGTAGGAGCCAATATGAGCATCCAGGTTACACTATTGGTTATTGACCGGAGACGTGTGTCGGTCATGTCTACATAGTTCTCGAACCTGTAGGGTCCGCATGCTTAAAGTTTCAATGACGATTATATTATGAGTTTATGAGTTTTGATGTACCGAAGGTTGTTCGGAGTCCCAGATGTGATCATGGACATGACAAGGTGTCTCGAAATGGTCGAGACATGAAGATTAATATATTGGAAGCCTATATTTGGATGTCAGAAGTGTTCCGGTTGAAATCGGGATTTTACCGGAGTACCGAGGGGTTACCGGAACCCCCCGGGGGCTAAATGTGGGCCATAGTGGGCCTTAGTGGAGAAGAGGAGAGGAGGCCAGGGCAGGGCCATCCGCCCCTCCCCCCTAGTCCGAATAGGACAAGGAGAGAGGGGCGGCGCCCCCTGAGGGAGTCCTGGATTACGGGGTATCCGGACAGCCGGACTATGTACAACGTCCGGACTATTGAAGCGTGAAGATACAAGACTCAAGACTTCGGCCCGTGTCCGGATGGGACTTTCCTTGGCGTGGAAGGCAAGTTTGGCGATCCGGATATTATATTTCCTTCCTTGTAACTGACTCCATGTAAACCCTAGCCCTCTCCGGTGTCTATATAAACCGGAGAGGTTGGTCCTTAGAAGGGCGATCACAATTACATTCATACCATCATAGGCTAGCTCCTAGGATTTAGCCTCTACGATCTCGTGGTAGATCTACTCTTGTACTACCCATATCATCAATATTAATCAAGTAGGAAGTAGGGTTTTACCTCCATCGAGAGGGCCCGAACCTGGGTAAAACACCTGTGTCCCTTACTTCTTGTTACCATCAGCCTTGACGCACAGATCGGGACCCCCTACGAGATCCGCCGATTTTGACACCGACATTGGTGCTTTCATTGAGAGTTCCTCTGTGACGTCTCCGTCAGGCTCGATGGCTCCTTCAATCTTCATTAACGATGCTGTCCAGGGTGAGACTTTCCTCCCCGGACAGATCTTCGTGTTCGGCGGCTTCGTGCTGCGGGCCAATTCGCTTGGCCACTTGGAGCAGATCGATAGCTATGTCCCGGACCATCAAATAAGGTTCGGAAACCTGAACTACACGGCGGATATCCGCGGAGACTTGATCTTCGACGGGTTCGGGCCAGCGCCAGAAGCACCGAACAGTCGCGATGAGCACGGCTTAGACCTGCTGTCATACGTCGCTCGGGATATCGTCCCGCAGAAACCTCGGATATAAATCCGGGACAGGTTGCTTCGCCTAAGAACGGAGGGCTGGACCCCGCCCCGCAGGACGTACCTTCATCGACAATGGAGCCAAAGACAGGTTTCACCTCTGAGGGAACCCGTGACTCCGGACCCCCGGATTCATATCCGGACGCAGGTTCGAGTCCGCGCGCCCCCGAGCCCGCCAATCCTGGTTGGGCTCCGGTGATGGAGTTCACCGCGGCGGACATTTTTCAGCACTCGCCTTTTTGCGACATGCTGGACTTATTGAAGTCTCTCTCCTTGTCAGGAGACTCTGGGCCGAACTATGTCCGGCTCGAGTGGGAAGCAGACAAAGACAGAATTCGTTACCCACCCACCACCCACTTCATTGCCATGATCGATGATATAATCGACGTGCTTGACTTCGACTCCAAAGACATCGACAGTATGGAATCACAGGAGCCACCGCTGACCTGGCGGTGGACGGCCACCTCCTGATATGATATATATATGGTGGACACTCCAAAGGAAACTAATGGCGACGAGGCAATGGAGGACAACCCCTCAGAAAGAAAGGCAAAACATGTGCGTTATCGGCACCACTCCAAACCCCGCCACACCAAAAACAGCCCCGGAAACGAGAGCAGTCCGGATGGTGCCAAAAAGGAATACAACCCGAGTCAGCCAACACTTAAGCAGGCCGGACCAATGACGACGGGATACTGGGAGAGGGACAATCACACACTCCCCTCCGACGACGAGGCAAGCTCGGCAACGACAAATTCGGCGTACCAGAGGACCCAGTGGAGCAAGTTCGCTTCAAGCGACGACTCATGGCTACAGCAAGGAGCCTGAAAAGGAAACAAGAGCAGCTCACAGCTGACCAAGATGCGCTAGAGGATAGGTGGACCAAGATACTGGCCGCCGAAAAATACGAACTCGAGAGCCCCAATAAAGCGCACAAACGGCACAACTCGCTACCTCAACTCGAGCAGGAAAACCACGGGCACACACACAGACGCCCACGCATCACTACGGTCAAAGGCGGCAAGCAGCAGATACAAAGAGGCACCCTCAGACCTCGGCATAAAGGTCATAAACATCAAAACAAGGAAACTGGTGCCAAGTCCGGCAACGCTCAGTCCGGCAAATAGGCAAAGAGCAACACAAGCCTACTTGGCCAAAGAAACACGCTGGATCAGCCGTGTGAAATTCACGGTACCCCGAGAAGAACAGCAATGCATACCGATAGAGAATGCAGGATTCTCAAAACAAAGCAGCTGGTCGCACGCCGGAAGCAATAAAGGGGAGATGCCTCATCAAGAACCCCCCTAGAACGTAACAGTATGGCCGACAGCCCAGGACCACCTAAACCACAGCAAGTTAATTGCAGTGCCTCTGGACCTAGTAGTCCGGGGGCTCCATAACACACAAAGCCCACAAGGGTATGATGCCACGGAAAACATCTCCTAAAAGATGTAGGCGCAAAGGCCAAGTTCTGTTGGCTCACCACTCTAAACGGTTGCCTTCGGACCATCCAAAAATGCTACACCAAAGAATAAATCCTCGACACCTTCCCATACGATAGCTTACCGTATGCTAACGGGAAAAACCACGTCAACTATATTCTACATGGTAAATCACCCACGCCAACCATCCGGACATCCACTACGGAGTCCGTACTGCCTCACGGTCTAACGACTGGGCACACCAGGGCCCGATTAGGGACCCTAGGAGCAACAACAAAGAGGACACCTGGCTGTCTTCAAACATTTCGCATTTGCAAACTAACAATTGACGCAGAACAGAACTGGTGGCATGGAATTATCCCGGACACACAAAGGAAGGAACATGCAGGTAGAAGGCAGTTCGGATTCATTCTCGACCCGCTCACAGCCCCCTCCAGTCCGGCCATAACAGGTTCCGTCAAACAACACCTCTTTCCATACATCATACTAATATGCATAGACATAAAAATCTACTACAATGCGTAAATAGAAATTACCGGCTATCGTTTATCACCGACACCTCTTTGCCAAAAATGAAAGCCACGCTCCGCGTTCGCCTGGTTGCACCAGGGGCTCCACAGTACGGCAAGCAAGTCCGACCACCTTTTCGGTCATTCGGCACCCCGAACTTATAGCACTATATGCATCTGCTCCGAATCATGTCTTGGGTCATTGGTTGGGTTTGCCCGGCTCCCATGTTTTGGTACCTTACGTTCTGTTCTATCGGCTAAGGTAGCGCTGGGAGAACTACTGCGATTGTGTCCCGGTTCAGTCGGACGAGCACCTCAGTAGAGAAAGCCGAAAACCGACTGTCATGATGAAGCGAGAGCCGGTCCGCTATTCGAGAGGTCATAAAATCCCTAAAGATTTATTCCGCATAACGCCATCATAAATGCTAAGTGCGACGGATCGGTCTTCTGATCAGGAGCCAATAGAGCCCCTAGTTCGGCCTTCCGAACACTAGGGGCTGTGCCGACCATACTCAAATTCCTATGGCTAAGTGAGAGTAATAAAGCCCTATAGTCCGATTGCCTGGTTCGCGGAAAGGTACACCTCCTTAAAAGGACCCAACTATGGGATAAAGAGCATTGAGATATATCCCGAACACCCCCGTATCCTTTTTACGAGGGGGCAGAAGCCGATGATTGGCCAACTCCCAGAATTTGCATACAATAAACAGCCGCACAGGAAGAACATATGTTCAAATAAAATAGGCAATATATAACAAACATGCCATTATCCCATATTACAACAAGTGGCACAGATGCCCTCAGGGAAATATGATGTCTTTGGTACACTTGTCCACTACAAGGCGGGCCCCTTTCATCACACCTGCATAATACAGCTCGGGCTTGCGGTGTTCCTTACCCTCCGGCGGCCCCTCAGTGAGCAGCTTTTCCGCGTCAAGCCTCCCCCAATGCACTTTCGCATGGCAAATGCCATACGCGCGCCTTCTATGCAGACTGATCGCTTGATAGCATCTAGCCAACGACAGGCGCCCACGATCCGCTTGACAAGTGCGAAGTAGCAGCTTGGAATCGGATCCGCATGCCACAGCCGGACAACTAAGTCCTTCATGGCTAGTTCGGCCGCCTGGTGCAGTTTGATCAGCTGTTTCATCTGATCAATAAATGGCACCGGATAGTTCGGCGCCAGATACTGTGACCAAAAATCCCTCTCCGCAGTCTTCTTCTCCTCGGTGCGATAGAATTGAGCAGCCTCTGATATGCTGCGAGTAGTATCCGCAAAAGCCCCTGGAAAAATAAGAATTCAGCCTGCCGCTCGGATTCTTCACATTCTAACATACACGAAGCTAAGAATACAGAAGGCCTTACCAGCCGCCACTTTTCGGGCCTCCTGAATGTCCCGCGCAACACCTCGGGCTTCTTCTCGAGCACCTTCTGCATCCTCGAGAGCTTGGGCGAGCTCGGATTCTTTCCCTTTCAGACTCTGCTCCAAGCTCTCGCTTTTCTTCACAGCTTCCTGGACCTCCCGCTCAGCAGTTAGAACCCTGGCCTCGTGTTTTTCATGAAGCACCTGTTCGGCCTCTCTTGTTGGCATCAGCCAAAGCTTTCTTTAGTGCCTCGTATTTGGCACACGCTCCTAGAGCACACAATACTAAAAAAAATTATTCTGCACAAACATGCATTCGTGCCAACTCCAAGACAAATGTTTTCAACATACCTTGCTTGTCTTCCAGTTGCTTCCTCACACGGCCGAGTTCTTCCTCAGACCCGTGCAAGGTTCTGGTTCAGTTCGGACACTTCCACCTCGAAAGCGGAAGTCCTCCCTGCGGATGCCTGTTTTCACACCAAAGGGTATATGTCATTTTCACAGGCTCCTGCGAAGGCAGGGGGTTTGATCCCCTGCCCGGCTCTGTCTCCTTCGCCGGACAGTGTATTAGGGGCTACTACTTATATTATGACAATTCCTTAAGGGTTTCCTAGGAGACATACCTCAAAAGCCTTTATAAGACTAAGGGAGGACGCGTTTAGCCCGCTCTCGACGGACTGAATCCTTTCAACCACCTCGACCACAAGGGCCCGATGCTCGTCGACAATAGACGCATTCTTCAACACTGTCAATAGACCGCCAGGCAGCTCTGCTTGAACAGAGGACACCGGCGGCGTAGGCTGGCCCCCCGCCATCTGGGGGGCTGCTTTCTCGATCCCAGAACCCTAGAGGTCCCGGGGGCCGTATCCATCCCTGTGTGTTAGGAACCAGGGATAGGTCCTCCCTGGTCCGGGTCTTGGCGAGACGACACCTCGGTGTCGCGCCCAGACTTGGGGGAAGGGGCCTGCGGAGGCGTCTCGCTCGCCAAAGCGTCTGAGTCCAGTGAATCCTCCGACGAGGACTGGCCGGCGCGGGACCTTGCCGGACTGTGCAATATGTAGGCAACAGTCAAAACCACTATACCCAAAAACCGATCCCGGACGCATATGCGTGTTTGGATACTTACGACTTCTCCAGGGGCTGGGCCCTGGGATCCCAATCCGGGATGCTATCGGCAGCCGTGGGGGATACCCCTGGGAGGGAATGTTTCCCCCTCTTGGGCGATCCGGCCTCCAGAGATGTGGAGGCCGACCTCTTCCTCCCACCATCAGAGTGAGGCTCATCCTCCTCTGCTTCCTCCTCTTCGTCCTCGGATGAAGGATCGTCGCTGGAGTCTTCGGATGTGGCGTCCGAAACCTCACGACGGCGAAGACCACCCCGGGCCTTCTTGACCTTCTTGGAGGCCTCCTTCTTTGGCGCCTTGTAAGGTGCAGGGACCAACATCTTCGTCAGAAGAGGTGCGGCTGGTTCCTCCGGCAAGGGGGCTGGACAATGCAGCCGCTCGACCTTCTTTACCCATCCCTGGGGTTGCAGTGAAACACGATTAGGGTGTCTCCCACATGATGTGCCAATTAAAGTGTGAATAGACAGGGTGTGGCTGTGACTTACCGAGCTGGGAGAATGGGACGCTTGATACCCACGGTCCTCTGCGGGGCCCGACCACGATTTGTCGGACTTAAAGAGCACCTTCCAGATGTCCTTGTGGGTGGAGTCGTAAAGCTCCTGAAGGGTTTGGTGCTCGGCCGGATCGAACTCCCACAGGGTACAAGCTCGGTGCTGACAAGGGAGAACCAGGCGAGCTAGCATCACCTGGACTACGTCGACGAGTTTGACGTCCCTGCCTATCACGCCCTGGATGCGTGTCTGGAGCAATAACAGCTCGTCAGACGAGCACTAGTTCGGGCCCTTCTCGGGCCAGGACGTGAGCCGCAGTGGAGCTCCGGATCTGAAATCTGGAGCTGCCGCCCACTTCTTGCCGCGTGGTTCGGTGATATAGAGCCACTCCTCCTGCCACTCCTTGACGGAGTCATTGAAAGCGGCCAGACAGCCTTGGGCATCTTGCTTACCATGGCGCTGCCGCATTCGACGTGTTCGCCACTCACCACCTTGGGCTTCACATTGAAAATCTTTAGCCTTAGGCCGAAGTGAGGTGGGATCCGGAGAAAAGCCTCGCACACGACGATGAACATCAAGATATTAAGGAAGGAGTTGGGGTAACGATCATGAAAATCGATCCCGTAGTAGTACATGACTCCCCGAACGAACGGGTGAAGGGGAAACCCGAGCCCACGGACGAAATGGGGAAGGAACATGACTCACTCATGAGATTCCGGAGTAGGGATGACCTGTCCTGCCGGTGGAAGACGGTGGCCGATCTTCTGGGCCAGATACCCGGCTCCCCAGAGCTTCTTGATGTCCTTCTCTTGGACAGTTGAGGCCATCCATTTATTCCTGCTCCGGACATCTTCGGAAAAACTTCCCTTTGGTGGGGAGGAGAGTGCTTGGGCGTTAGGGCTCGCACAAAGGGGAATGAGCTAGCAGGAGAAGGAGGCGTGGGTGAAAGAGAAAGGAACCTGACCTCCTTATAAGGGTGATAAAGGCTTTTTGTGCTTCCCCACTTGCCTGGTGGAACCCGTCCGCCTCCCGCTCACCACGATTAGTGGCACGGTTAGATTACCCATGCTCGTATTGATGAGAATCCCGTAATAAGGGGACACGGTCTCTGCTTTGACAAGACGTGTCACAGAAACCGCCTCATGATATGAGTTGTAGCTGGTTGTGGGGAAACGGTTCGAATAGTGATCCGACCGTAATAACATGTCACGTCATCAGAAAAAAGTTGTCAACAGATTGCATTTGTGAAATATCATTCTCTCTACGGTGGTATGTGAGGATCCGGACACGGTCTACGTGTTCGATGACCACTTTGGAGTATTCGGAGGAGGAACCCGCCTTGCAATGCCAAAGACAATATTGCGTGCCGGACTCATCGTCATTGAAGCCTGGTTCAGGGGCTACTGGGGGAGTCCTGGATTAGGGGGTATCCGGACAGCCGGACTGTGTACAACGTCCGGACTATTGAAGCGTGAAGATACAAGACTCAAGACTTCGGCCCATGTCCGGATGGGACTTTCCTTGGCGTGGAAGGCAAGCTTGGCGATTCGGATATTTATTTCCTTCCTTTTAACCGACTCCATGTAAACCCTAGCCCTCTCCGGTGTCTATATAAACCGGAGAGGTTGGTCCTTAGAAGGCTGATCACAATTACATTATAACCATCATAGGCTAGCTCCTAGGGTTTAGCCTCTACGATCTCGTGGTAGATCTACTCTTGTACTACCCATATCATCAATATTAATCAAGCAGGAAGTAGGGTTTTACTTCCATCGAGAGGGCCCAAACACAGGGTAAACACTTGTGTCCCTTACTTCTTGTTACCATCAGCCTTGGCCGCACGATCGGGACCCCCTACTCGAGATCCGCCGGTTTTGACACCGACACCCCCTTCCTTCCTCTCTCTCCTCCTCTTTCCCCCTTCTCCTAATCCAACAAGGAAGGGAAGGAGTCCTACTCCCGGTGGGAGTAGGACTCTCCTTGGCGCACCTCCTCCCTGGCCGGCCGCCCCTCCCCCCTTGCTCCTTTATATACGGGGGCACGGGGCACCTCTAGACACAACAACAGATCATTGATCTCTTAGCCGTGTGCGGTGCCCCCCTCCACCATAGTCCTCCTTGATAATATTGTAGCGGTGCTTAGGCGAAGCCCTGCGATGGTAGAACATCATCATCGTCACCACGCCTCATGCTGACGGAACTCTCCCTCGACACTCGGCTGGATCAGAGTTCGTGGGACGTCATCGAGCTGAACGTGTGCTAGGAATCGGAGGTGACGTGCTTTCGGTGCTTGATCGGTCAGGCCGTGAAGACGTACGACTACATCAACCGCATTGTTCTAACGCTTCCGCTTTCGGTCTACGAGGGTACGTGGACAACACTCTCCCCTCTCGTTGCTATGCATCACCATGATCTTGCGTGTGCGTAGGAATCTTTTTGAAATTACTACGTTCCCCAACAAGATGCACATAAAAGGTTACAAAACGTTCATCCAAGGACACCTCACGGACAATGAAGCAACAGTCGCGACTACCACTAATGGGGAGATCAGTCGGAAATCCAACTAACCTTGACATTAACATGCAGAGCAGAATTGGCGTTGTAGGCAGCCTGACTGGCCTCGTGCACCACCTTCATCTGCTCCATCATAAGGTTTGCTTGGAGTAGAGCCTCTCTAGCGGCACCCACCGGGTCATCTGGAGTGCGATGCACAGCAAAGAGCAACGATGGCGGTACGGTCGGAGAAATCACAGGATCTGAAGCATGGAGTTGTGCGGGCGCAACAGTGACTTGAGCAGTCGATGTCGAGGGACGATCAGTCGACAAGGGATTGGCAAAAGTAATATTGGCCCGAGCCAGATCTCCGGATCGCTGGACCCACCATCTCTGGTGCCGATTTTGACTGAGGCACCTGACCCTCGGCCATCCTCCCGCTTGAAGCCCTGCCCCTCCTTCTCGTATCTTTTAGAGGCACTTCTTCCTCATCGTTTGGAAGCTCAATGATGTCCCGTGAAACTACAACAAAAAGAAACCATGAGGGCTCAATCGACCGATAATCCAATCGTCAAAGCAAGTCCAAGATTGCAAGATCATACCGGCTTTGGAAGTAGCTGCGTCGTTAGTCTCCTCGTCGCCTTGGGCCTTGTCAATATCCATGGAGGTCTCGGAAGTTGCAGCACTGAAAAGTTCATAATCCACTCGGTCAAGAGCAGGAATGTGACTCGGTAAGAAAACACAGAAAGGCGGAACACTCACGCAGAACCAACAAGAATGTCCATCTTGATCTCGGGCAAGGTCCTCCGAGACTTTGAGGGGGCAACCTTGGGCTGCTTGGCGACCTTCTCTGACGGTTCCAGAGTCGAAGTCCGAGTGCGCTTATGCGCTTGTTTACTCGGAGCCGCAGTCTTGCCACGCCCGCCCGCTGGATCATGGAACTCCTTGGATCGGTGCTCTGTGCGAGGTGGTGAGTCGACTTCCTCCTCTTCGTCGTCTGACTCATCGCTCTCCTCCTCGTCGTCATCATTTAGAGATTGCCACTCACCGCTCTCTTCCGCACTATCTACTCCCTCCTGGACTTGCTCCTGGGCTTGTTCCTCGTTCGGCATCGAGTACATCTTGGTATAAACCTGCAAGACAAGAAGTCAATCAAACATTAGTCAGATTCCGAGACAGTTGCAAGAAGGAATAAAGTACACTCGGTAACAAAGGTCAGACCTTGTCCGGCTGGTTGTCAGCGTCGAATGGATCAACTCTCCTGGCCCCCCTGGGGTTGTCTTTGTTCCCGATAATGCTCCACAGCCACAGGGCCACAGTCACATCGGGAACCTCCTTTGGGTGGACCCGAGCAGTCTCATTGGCGCCCGAGTACATCCACATCAAGTGGTCACGAGCTTGGAGTGGCTGGATGCATCGACTGAGGAACACCTCCAATAAGTCCATGCCAGTTACACCCTGACGGACCAACTGGACTACCCTCTCGACCAACATGCCCCTCTCTACTTTCTCCGCTGATGTCACGATCAGTGAAGAAGGCTACTGGGCTCGATCTAGGAAAAAAGGAAGAAGACCGGTCGACTGGCCAGGGATCGCAATATCCTGGCAGTAGAACCAGGTCGACTGCAAGCCCCCGACCGACTTGGGAAGTATCATGGCAGGAAAAGTGCTCCTCTTCCTCATCTGGATCCCTAAGCCCTCGCACATCTGTATCACGTGCGTCCTCTAGTCACTCGGATTTGCCTTCTTTACGGTCTGGGAGCAGATTGTGAAAATGTGTTTGAAGAGACCCCAATGCGGTCGACAACCCAAGAAGTTTTCACACATAGACACGAACGTAGCGAGATACATGATGGTATTGGGAGAGAAGTGGTGAAGCTGAGCACCGAAGAAGTTAAAAAAAACCGGAAGAAAGGATGCGGAGGAAGGAAGAAGCCACAGTCGACATGGGTAGCAAGAAAGACACACTCACCCGACCGCGACTGAGGTTCCGTCTCGCCCTCCGGCAGCCTCGCAGCCTTGCAGCCCCGAGGACGATCAAACCAGTGGTGGCCAGATCTTCCAGATCCTACGGCCGGAGCATAGATCGGATCCAGTCTCCCTGAATCCAACCCGGCGGCAGCCCGGACCTCGATGACGACCCCCGATTCAACTTCTTGCCCTTCGCCGTCGCCGTCGCCTTTTTTGCATGCTCCAGCTTCGCCGTCTTGTCCTTCACCATGGTGACGGGCTGCGCACTAGGGGAACGGCGGCATCGGGGGCGAGAGAGGATGCGGTGGAGAAGCAGAGGAAGAAGGAGGGGAACGGGAGCGCACAGTGCAGACGCCTCGGCCTTGACGCCTTCTATGGGCCTACTTTCGAGTGGGTGACGCGTGGGCTCAAGCGATCCTATCAAATCCCGCAACAGTCGCACGCAGGATACGTGGCAAAAAAGGTGGCACAGAAATCGAGGCGCCTCTATCTATCAGCCCCGCTTACTACGCACGCTCCGCCTCGCACGCTTCCCCAAATTTTCGAATCCCATGAGATCCGAGATCTGCAGTAACCAATCGCGCCAAATATTTCGCGTCATATCAACACTCGAAGGGTACCAGCGTAAGTTCACTCGACAACTTATGAATCGATCAATGTGACTGAAATGAAGCCGAAGTTTCAGCATGGACCTCGAATCCAGTATGCATGCTCGTGAAGCACAAGAGTCAAGGCAGGACCAACTTCAACCTTCTTTTCACTCGAACCTCAATCCATTTGGGGATAATGATGATGCCACAGACCTAGAGTAGGGTCATAGGCCTGACCTATACGCCCCACCCAAGGTCACTACCCTAAGAAGCAAAGACATTCAAGGCACAACAAGAAGTATCAACTGAAGCCATCGAGTGCAATCCCCTCGACCAGTCACCTCGCTCGGATACCCCCCATTTCACTCGACCTGGATGGAGTCATTCGACCATACTGGAAACCACTCGGAGTACAGAAGACCTAAGGTCACTCAGGAGGACAACGGTCAGGCGTTCACTCCGTAGTCTTAATGATCATTGATAACACTTTATAGCTGACATTACCAGTAACACCCTATCTTAATGTACATTGAATCCGTGTAACGGTGGGCGGCTGGGGTCCTGGCGCACTCTATATAAGCCACCCCCTCCTATGGGACAAGGGTTCACACCCCTTGTAACACACACCCATATTCCAGTCGACCGCCTCAGGGCACCAAGACGTAAGGCTTTTACCTCCTCCGAGAGGGGCCTAAACTCGTAAACTCGTATGTACAACCTCACCGTGCAAGGCTTATAGTGATGAGTATTTCCGAGAGGGCCCAGAGATACCTCTCCGAAACATGAGTGGCAAATCCTAATCTTTATAATCACCCAACAAACACCTTCGGAGACACCTGTAGAGCACCTTTATAATCACCCTTTTACGTTGTGATGTTTGGTAGCACACAAAGTGTTCCTTCGATATTCGGGAGTTGCATAATCTCATAGTCTGAGGAACTTGTATAAGTCATGAAGAAAGCAGTAGCAATGAAACTGACACGATCATAATGCTAAGCTAACAGATGGGTCATGTCCATCACATCATTCTCCTAATGATGTGTTCCCGTTTATCAAATTACAACACTTGTCTATGGTTAGGAAACATAACCATCTTTGATTAATGAGCTAGTCAAGTAGAGGCATACTAGGGACTATAAGTTTTGTCTATGTATTCACACATGTACTAAGTTTCCGGTTAATACAATTCTAGCATGAATAATAAATATTTATCATGAATTAAGGAAATAAATAATAACTTTATTATTGCATCTAGGACATATTTCTTCCAGGAGCATCATAGGACATTCAGGAATGTTAGACCACTTCCCACGCTAAAGAAAATAAGAATTTGCTACACACAATTAACATACATGGCATTATTTCGAAGGTAGTCATCAACACAATATGGTCGTCGCTGTTGATGGTCTTCGCTTCTCCCTCTAGCATTCTCACTCGCCCAACAAACACCCGCAGCTGAGACACTTGTTATAACTGCTTGTCCTGCACACAAACCCAAAGCAAAGACACTTTGTGCAAGTTTTATTAGATACTTTGTGCAGGTAACTTTGTCAAATATGAATGCCCTTCCCATTTCATACATAAAGATGTATTTTGTTTGGAACTCATACCAAACAAGGCGAGGGTCAGAATGGTGGGACGATTTACCAAATTGTAACCCCGCAAGATTTACAGAGGAGCATGCTAGGAGAAATCATGTCGTATTTTCATTTTTCAAAGAGCTAAATGATGTATATACAAAGTACAACCACTCTAAGTTTAACATAGATTCCAGCGGGGTCAAAAGGCGAACGAAGCACTTCCATTTTTGTAGTTTAGTATCAAGTACCAGAACCTAAACTAAATGGACTGAATTCACATATTGAACAGTTTTCTGTACAGAAGCAACTCACATTCATCCCATCTCTGAAAATACTATAGCATATCCTGAAAATTAAAGCATCTGTGGTGTTCTCTGCTTATAATTATAAGTGTCTTGTGAAGGAAATATGCCCTAGAGGCAATAATAAAGTTATTATATATTTCCTCATATCATGATAAATGTTTATTATTCATGCTAGAATTGTATTAACCGGAAACATAATACATGTGTGAATATATAGACAAACAGAGTGTCACTAGTATGCCTCTACTTGACTAGCTTGTTAATCAAAGATGGTTATCTTTCCTAACCATGAACAAGGAGTTGTTATTTGATTAACAAGGTCACATCATTAGTTGAATGATCTGATTGACATGACCCATTCCGTTAGCTTAGCACACGATCGTTTAGTATGTTGCTATTGCTTCCTTCATGACTTATACATGTTCCTATGACTATGAGATTATGTAACTCCCATTTACCGGAGGAACACTTTGTGTGCTACCAAACGTCGCAACGTAACTGGGTGATTATAAAGTGCTCTACAGGTGTCTCCAAAGGTACTTGTTGGGTTGGCGTATTTCGAGATTAGGATTTGTCACTCCGAATGTCGGAGAGGTATCTCTGGGCCCTCTCGGTAATGCACATCACTTAAGCCTTGCAAGCATTGTAACTAATGAGTTAGTTGCGAGATGATGTATTACGGAACGAGTAAAGAGACTTGCCGGAAACAAGATTGAACTAGGTATTGGATACCGACGATCGAATCTCGGGCAAGTAACATACCGATGACAAAGGGAACAACGTATGTTGTTATGCGGTCTGACCGATAAAGATCTTCGTAGAATATGTAGGAACCAATATGGGCATCCAGGTCCCTCTATTGGTTATTGACCGGAGACGTGTCTCGGTCATGTCTACATTGTTCTCGAACCGTAGGGTCCGCACGCTTAAGGTTTCGATGACAGTTATATTGTGAGTTTATGAGTTTTGATGTACCGAATGAGTTCGGAGTCCCGGATGAGATCGGGGACATGACGAGGAGTCTCGAAATGGTCGAGACGTAAAGATCGATATATTGGACGACTATATTCGGAGTTCGGAAAGGTTCTGAGTGATTCGGGTATTTTTCGGAGTACCGGAGAGTTACGGGAATTCGTATTGGGCCTCATTGGGCCATACGGGAAAGGAGAGAAAGGGCTCAAAAGGTGGTCGCGCCCCTCCCCTTGCTCTAGTCCGAATTGGACTAGGGAAGGGGGGCGCCCCCTTCCTTCCTTCTCCTTCTCTCTTCCCTTTCCTTCTCTCCTACTCCCCCTACATGGAAGGATTCCTAGTTGGACTAGGAAAAGGGGAATCCTACTCCCGGTGGGAGTAGGACTCCCCTTGGCGCGCCAAACCTAGGGCCGGCCTCCTCCCTCCCTTGCTCCTTTATATACGGGGGCAGGGGGCACCCCATGGACACACAAGTTGATCCTTGAGATCGTTCCTCAGCCGTGTGCGGTGCCCCCCTCCACCATATTCCACCTCAGTCATATTGTCGCGGTGCTTAGGCGAAGCCCTGCGTCAGTAGAACATCAAGATCGTCACCACGCCATCGTGCTGACGGAACTCTCTCTCCCCGGAGCTTTGCTGGATCGGAGCCCGAGGAGCGTCACCAAGCTGTACGTGTGTCAAGAACTCGGAGGCGCCGGAGTAACGGCGCTGGGATTGGTTGGATCGCGAGGAGAACGTACGACTACTTCCTCTATGTTGTGATCGCTTCCGCTTCGGTCTACAAGGGTATGTAGACAACACTCTCCCCTCTCGTTGCTATGCATCACCATGATCTTGCGTGTGCGTAGGAAATTTTTTGAAATTACTACGTTCCCCAACAGTGGTATCAGAGCCTAGGTTTTATGCGTTGATGTTATATGCACGAGTAGAACACAAGTGAGTTGTGGACGATATAAGTCATACTGCCTACCAGCATGTCATATTTTGGTTCAGCGGTATTGTTGGATGAAGCGGCCCGGACCGACATTACGCGTACGCTTACGCGAGACTGGTTCTACCGACGTGTTTTGCACACAGGTGGCTGGCTGGTGTCAGTTTCTCCAACTTTAGTTGAACCGAGTGTGGCTACGCCCGGTCCTTACGAAGGTTAAAACGGAGTCTATTTGACAAACTATCGTTGTGGTTTTGATGCGTAGGTGAGAACGGTTCTTGCTAAGCCCATAGCAGCCACGTAAAATTTGCAACAACAAAGTAGACGACGTCTAACTTGTTTTTGCAGGGCATGTTGTGATGTGATATGGTCAAGACGTGATGAGATATAAGTTGTTGTATGAGATGATCATGTTTTGTTGAAGTTATCGGCAACTGGCAGAAGCTCTATGGTTGTCTCTTTGTTGCATAAGATGCAAGTTCCAAATAATTGCTTTACTTTATCGCTATGCGATAGCAATAGTTGCAAGAGCAAGAGTTGGCGAGACGACCATGAGACGACACATTGATATAGATCAAGATGATGAAGATCATGGTGTCGTGCCGGTGACGATAGAGATCATGACAATACTTTGGAGATGGAGATCAAAGGCGCAAGATGATCATGGCCATATCATGTCACATATTTTGATTGCATATGATGTTTATCTATTATACATCTTATTCTTGCTTTGATTGACGGTAGCATTTTAAGATGATCTCTCACTAAAATTATCAAGAAGTGTTCTCCCTGAGTATGCACCGTTGCCAAAGTTCGTCGTGCCCAGACACCACGTGATGATCGGGTGTGATAAGCTCTACGTCCATCTACAACGGGTGCAAGCCAGTTTTGCACACGCGAATACTCAGTTATACTTGACGAGCCTAGCATATGCAGATATGGCCTCGGAACACGGAGACCGAAGGTCGGCGTGAATCATATAGTAGATATGATCAACATATTGATGTTCACCATTGAAAACTACTCCATCTCACGTGATGATCGGTTATGGTGTAGTTGATATGGATCACGTAATCACTTAGATGACTAGAGAGATGTCATCTAAGTGGGAGTTCTTAAGTAATATGATTAATTGAACTTAAATTTATCATGAACTTAGTCCTGGTAGTATTTTGCAAATTATGTTGTAAGATCAATAGCTTGCATTGTTGCTTTCATATGTTTATTTTGATATGTTCCTAGAAAATTGTGTTGAAAAATGTTAGTAGCAATGATGCGGATTGGATCCATGATCCGAGGTTTATCCTCATTGCTGCACGTAAGAATTATGTCCTTGATGCACCGCTAGGTGCAGACCTATTGCAGGAGCGGATCTGAGGCGTTATGAGCGTTTGGCTAGCTCAATATGATGACTACTTGATAGTTTAAGTGCACCATGCTTAACGGCTTAGAATCGGGACTTCAAAGATGTTTTGAACATCATAGACCATATAAGATGTTCCAGAATTGAAGTTAATATTTCAAGCAAATACCGAGTTGAGAGATATTAAGTCTCCAACAAGTTCTATAGCTAAAAGATGGAGGAGAATCGCTCAACTAGTGAGCATGTGCTCAGATTATGCAGGTACTACAATCGCTTGAATCAAGTGGGAGTTAATCTTCGAGATAAGATAGTGATTGACAGAATTCTCTAGTCACCATCACCAAGTTAGTAGAACTTCGTGATGAACTATAGTATACAAGGGATGATGAAAATGATTCCCGAGTTTTTCACAAAGATGAAATCGATGAAGGTAGAAATCAAGAAAGAACATCAAGTGTTGATGGTTAACAAGACCACTAGTTTCAAGAAAAGGGCAAAGGGATGGAAGGAACTTCAAGAAGAGCGGCAAGCAAGTTGTGCTCAAGTGAAGAAGCCCAAGTCTGGACCTAAGCACGAGACTAAGTGCTTCTACCGCAAAGGGACTGGTCTTTGAAGCGAACTACCCCAAGTATTTGGTGGATAAGAAGGATGGCAAAGTGAACAAAGGTATATTTGATATACATGTTATTGATGTGTACTTTACTAGTGTTTATAGCAACCCCTCGGTATTTGGTACTGGTTCGGTTGCTAAGAGTAGTAACTCAAGCGGAGTTGCGAATAAAATGAAACTAGTTAAGGGTGAAGTGACGATGTGTGTTGAAAGTAGTTTCAAGATTGATATGATCATCATCGCACGCTCCCTATACTTTCGCGATTACTGTTGAACCTAAATAAATGTTATTTGGTGTTTGCATTGAGCATGAATATGATCTGATCGTGTTTATTGCAATACGGTTATTCATTTAAGTAAGAGAATAAACTGTTGTTCTGATTACATGAATAAAACCTTATATGGTTACACACCCAATGAAAATGGTTCATTGGATCTCGATCGTAGTGATACACATATTCATAATATTGAAACCAAAAGATGCAAAGTTAATAATGATAGTGCAACTTATTTGTGACACTGCCGTTTAGGTCATATTGGTGTAAAGCGCATGAAGAAACTCCATCTGATGGGATTTTGGAATCACTTGATTATGAATCACTTGATGCTTGCGAACCATGCCTCATGGGCAAGATGACTAAGACTCCATTCTCCGAACAATGGAGCGAGCAACCTGACTTATTGGAAATAATACATACCGATGTATGCGATCCAATGAGTGTTAAGGCTCATGGCGGGTATCGTTATTTTCGACCTTCACAGATGATTTGAGCAGATATGGGTATATCTAATTGATGAAACATAAGTCTGAAATAGTTGAAAGGTTCAAAGAATTTCAGAGTGAAGTGGAAAAATCATCGTGACAAGAAAATAAGGTTTCTACGATCTGATCGCGGAGACAAATATTTGATTTACGAGTTTGGTCTTCAATTAAAACAATGTGGAATAGTTTCACAAATTCATGCCACTTGGAACACCACATCATAATGGTGTGTCCGAACGTCATAATCGTACTTTATTGGATATAGTACAATCTATGATGTTTCTTACCGATTTACCAATATTGTTTTGGGATCATGTATTAGAGATAGCTGCATTCACGTTAAATAGGGCACCATCTAAATCCGTTGAGACGACACTATATGAACTGTGGTTTAGCAAGAAACCAAAGTTGTCGTTTCTTAAAGTTTGGGGATGCGATGCTTATGTGAAAAAGTTTCATCCTGATAAGCTCAAACCCAAATCGGAGAAGTGCGTCTTCATAGAATACCCAAAGGAAATTGTTGGGTACACCTTCTATCACAGATCCGAAGGCAAAACATTCGTTGCTAATAAATGGATCCTTTCTAGAGAAGGAGTTTCTCTCGAAAGAAGTGAGTGGGAGGAAAGTAGAACTTGATGAGGTAATTGTACCTTCTCCCTTATTGGAAAGTAGTTCATCACAGAAATCTGTTCCTCTGACTACTACACCAATTAGTGAGGAAGCCAATGATGATGATCATGTAACTTCAGATCAAATTACTACCGAACCTCGTAGGTAAAACAGAGTGAGATCCGCACCAGAGTGGTACGGTAATCTGGTTCTGGAGGTTATGTTACTTGACCATGACAAACCTATGAACTATGAGTAAGCGATGATGAACCCAGATTCCGCGAAATGGCTTGAGGCCATGAAATCTGAGATGAGATCCATGTATGAGAACAAAGTGTGGACTTTGTTGGAGTTGCCCGATGATCGGCAAGCCATAGAAAATAAATGGATCTTCAAGAAGAAGACGGACGCTGATAGTAGTGTTACTATCTACAAAGCTAGACTTGTCGAAAAAGGTTTTTGACAAAGTTCAAGATGTTGAATACAATGAGATTTTCTCACTCAGATCGATGCTTAAAAGTCTGTCCGAATCATGTTAGCAATTGCCGCATTTTATGAAATCGGCAAATGGATAAACAAAACTGCATTCCTTAATGGTGTTATTAAAGAAGAGTTGTATGTGATGCAACCAAGAGGTTTTGTCGATCCTAAAGGTGTTAACAAAATGTGCATCTATGGACTGGTGCAAGCATCTCGAGTTGGAATATACGCTTTGATAAGTTGATCAAAGCATATAGTTTATCTGAGACTTGCAAGAAAGCCTGTATTTACTAGAAAGTGAGTGGGAGCACTACAGCATTTCTGATAAGTATATGTGAATGACATATTGTAGATCGGAAATAATGTAGAATTATTCTGCAAAGCATAAAGGAGTGTTTGAAAGGAGTTTTTCAAAGAAAGACCTCGGTGAAGCTGCTTACATATTGAGCATTAAGATCTATAGAGATAGATCAAGACGCTTGATAAGTTTTATCAATGAGTACATACCTTGACAAGATTTTGAAGTAGTTCAAAATGGAACAGTCAAAGAAAGAGTTCTTGCCTGTGTTACAAGGTTGGAAATTGAGTAAGACTCAAAACCCGACCACGGCAGAAGATAGAAAGAGAATGAAAGTCATTCCCTATGCCTTGGCCATAGGTTCTATAAAGTATGCCATGCTGTGTACCAGATCTATTGTATACCCTGTACTGAGTTTGGCAAGGGAGTACAATGGTGATCTAGGAGTAGATCACTAGACAGCGGTCAAAATTATCCTTAGTGGAATAAGGATATGTTTCTCGATTATGGAAGTGACAAAAGGTTCGTCGTAAAGGGTTACGTCGATGCAATTTTTGACACTGATCTGGATGACTCTAAGTCTCGATTTAGATACATATTGAAAGTGGGAGCAATTAGCTAGAGTAGCTTCGTGCAGAGCATTGTAGACATAGAAAAATTGCAAAATACATAACGGATCTGAATGTGAAAGACCCGTTGACTAAGACTCTCTCACAAGCAAAACATGATCACACCTTAGTACTCTTTGGGTGTTAATCACATAGCGATGTGAACTAGATTACTGAATCTAGTAAACCCTTTGGGTGTTGGTCACATGGCGATGTGAACTATGAGTGTTAATCACATGATGATGTGAACTATCGATGTTAATCACATGGTGATGTGATCTAGATTATTGACTCTAGTGCAAGTGGGAGACTGAAGGAAATATGCCCTAGAGGCAATAATAAAGTTATTATATATTTCCTCATATCATGATAAATGTTTATTATTCATGCTAGAATTGTATTAACCAGAAACATAATACATGTGTGAATATATAGACAAACAGAGTGTCACTAGTATGCCTCTACTTGACTAGCTTGTTAATCAAAGATGGTTATGTTTCCTAACCATGAACAAGGAGTTGTTATTTGATTAACAAGGTCACATCATTAGTTGAATGATCTGATTGACATGACCCATTTCGTTAGCTTAGCACACGATCGTTTAGTATGTTGCTATTGCTTCCTTCATGACTTATACATGTTCCTATGACTATGAGATTATGCAACTCCCGTTTACCGGAGGAACACTTTGTGTGCTACCAAACGTCACAACGTAACTGGGTGATTATAAAGGTGCTCTACAGGTGTCTCCAAAGGTACTTGTTGGGTTGGCGTATTTCGAGATTAGGATTTGTCACTCCGAATGTCGGAGAGGTATCTCTGGGCCCTCTCGGTAATGCACATCACTTAAGCATTGCAAGCATTATAACTAATGAGTTAGTTGCGAGATGATGTATTACGGAACGAGTAAAGAGACTTGCCGGAAACGAGATTGAACTAGGTATTGGATACCGACGATCGAATCTCGGGCAAGTAACATACCGATGACAAAGGGAACAACGTATGTTGTTATGCGGTCTGACCGATAAAGATCTTCGTAGAATATGTAGGAACCAATATGGGCATCCAGGTCCCGCTATTGGTTATTGACCGGAGACGTGTCTCGGTCATGTCTACATTGTTCTCGAACCGTAGGGTCCGCACGCTTAAGGTTTCGATGACAGTTATATTGTGAGTTTATGAGTTTTGATGTACCGAATGAGTTCGGAGTCCCGGATGAGATCGGGGACATGACGAGGAGTCTCGAAATGGTCGAGACGTAAAGATCGATATATTGTACGACTATATTCGAGTTCGGAAAGGTTCCGAGTGATTCGGTATTTTTGAGTCTGGGAGAGTTACGGAATTCGTATTGGGCCTCATTGGGCCATACGGGAAAGGAGAGAAAGGGCTCAAAAGGTGGCCGCGCCCCTCCCCTTGCTCTAGTCCGAATTGGACTAGGGAAGGGGGGCGCCCCCTTCCTTCCTTCTCCTTCTCTCTTCCCTTTCCTTCTCTCCTACTCCCCCTACATGGAAGGATTCCTAGTTGGACTAAGAAAAGGGGAATCCTACTCCCGGTGGGAGTAGGACTCCCCTTGGCGCGCCAAACCTAGGGCCGGCCTCCTCCCTCCCTTGCTCCTTTATATACGGGGGCAGGGGGCACCCCATGGACACACAAGTTGATCCTTGAGATCGTTCCTCAGCCGTGTGCGGTGCCCCCCTCCACCATATTCCACCTCAGTCATATTGTCGCGGTGCTTAGGCGAAGCCCTGCGTCGGTAGAACATCAAGATCGTCACCACGCTGTCGTGCTGACGGAACTCTCTCTCCCCGGAGCTTTGCTGGATCGGAGCCCGAGGAGCGTCACCGAGCTGTACGTGTGTCAAGAACTCGGAGGCGCTGGAGTAACGGCGCTGGGATCGGTTGGATCGCGAGGAGAACGTACGACTACTTCCTCTACGTTGTGATCGCTTCTGCTTCGGTCTACAAGGGTATGTAGACAACACTCTCCCCTCTCGTTGCTATGCATCACCATGATCTTGCGTGTGCGTAGGAAATTTTTTGAAATTACTACGTTCCCCAACATCTTGTTGCATGTTTGTCTTGAACAAAAGGATAAATACCCACTCATACGATTCTAGGTTTTTCTGCAACGACTTCCTACGGATCCACGATAGCGAGGTTATCGAAAAGATTTCGAGAGGTTTTATCTCTTGATCCAGTGGATGACTTTCTGCAGTGTGTTACAAATTATGTACAACGACTTGATGCACAAGGATGTTTTCTAGAGTGGCAGTTGTCAAATTGTAGCCACTGGATTGTGAAAAAGTGGTGACGACAACACATGCACAGTTTTGATGGTGGTGCTGCGAGTACTTGGTCTCGAGCTTCGGGGTGAAATCCTGGGAAGACCCGAGTGGTCATACCTGGCAATGACAATGTTTTTTATGTCGTTACTTTGTTGGAGGTATTGCTCGGATATGTTCGGATTGTTGCTTTAGGGTGAGAACTTTGATTCGGGCCTTTGTGGTGGGATCCGGCAACAACGGCGCTTGAGTGTCAGATCCTTCCTGAATGTGTTGTTGTTGAAGATACTCGTCCTCCATGTGATGTCAATGGTTGGTGTCGTGGAATTAACACGTCAGATGTCCTAGCAGAAAGACTTAATCGTGGAGCCATCGCAACGAGATTAGCTTAAAGGGGTTAAACCGGAACAAAGGACACGGGAAGTTTATACTGGTTTGGCCCCTTGCAATGAAGGTAAAAGCTTACGATCCAGTTGTTGTGGGATTGATTGATCTCAAGGAGCAGGGAGCGAATCCGATTTAGCTATCTCTCGAGCTGTTGTTTCTTGTCCCTGAACCGCTGCCGGGTCGTCCCTTTATATACACGTTGACGCCCGACCGGTTTACAGAGTCCCGAGGCCGGCTCATTCAAGTGTCCGGCTCGGTCTCTTCCTTTCCCTAACTTACAATACAAGTTTATACAACTATGACGGTTTACAACTATGGGCCCTAATCCGCCTTTGGGCTCTGGGCCTCTAAGCTTTTAACAGTAAAGCGCCATCTTCTTTATCTTCATGGGTTTCAATATAGATGAGCATGAACCGGCCCCTCCTGGGCGGTTTACACTCAGTAGTTATATCCTCAACATTAGGCCCAAGATTGATTTGAACCTGTTCATGTCAATCTTCAATACTTAGAAAAATTCCCTGAACATCGGCTTACGATTCTCGTAAACCGCCATGATATCTTCTCCCTGTAAACCTTGGTAAACCGCCATGACGTCATCTTCTAAAATTGTAGTAAATCATCATGACGTCATCTCTGTATAAAAAGGTTATAAAGATTCCCTTCATTAATTCTTCCGAAGATTGAGGCGACAGCTGCGCCCCATTTTACCGCTTCGGGCTCCTCGTTTCTTGCACTTGCCTACTTTATCCATTCGCCTTATAAATATGCTCAGGGGTCCTTCCCTTTTCCCCTTCCGCACTTCTTCTTCTTCCTCTCAACGCCCAAGCTCGGCAGCTCCGCCGCCGTCGTCGACCTTCAAGCACTACATCGTCCCTAGCCGCTGCATCAACCTGAACGCACCAGAGATCCGCGGTTCTCCTCCGCTACTCCTGTGAATCCGGTAAGTCTTCTTACCTCAACCCTAGATCTGCATTAGGGTTTCGGTGCTCGTCTATGTTCATCAGTGCTTGTCCGTGCTCATCATTTTGCCCTTATTATCTCGTCAAATCTAGATCAACTTGACTTGTTTCTTCTGCGGCCGAAGCTTTTAGTTTATTCACCTCTGCATAATATCTTTAGGATCACAAACAAATCTCATCTGGCTCCTTTCTGTTCTGCTGTCGCCGTTTTAGGGCCTTGATATTTTCCTTTTACTGAACTGTGTTAGATCCAAAATAATCATCCTTAGCTTGTGAAACCTGTTTGTATAGCACTTAGCAATTTTCAGATCTGTTGCCCTTCGTGCCACTATAGGCGGTTTAACCTGTAAAAAACAACAATCCGGCAGGTACCATTAGCCTTCTCGTAAACCGCCATCTGTCCTTGAACATCCATCTCCGGTTTAATGTACACACACGCTTTTGATTAAATTCTTCGGTTTGATATCAGTTTGTGCATATCAATCTTGAACTGTGAACCAGCGTTTGCACTTCCTTTACAGTTTGTCCTCCAAAATGGCCAAGCAATTCTCCTCTTGCAACTGGGTTCCTTCCCGGATCACAGAAACTCAACTCAATGGATATGTTTTAACTAGCGCTTTGGCAAAGAAGGAAGTCATTCATTGGAGAGTCCCTGGTGCCGAAAACCCTCCTGAGCCTCAAGATGGAGAAGTGGTGGTGTTTATGCAGCATTTGGACCGAGGGTTTAGCCCTCCCGGATCAAAAAAATTCCGGGATGTACTTGCCAACTTCCAACTCCATCCTCAAGATATTGGACCAAACTCTGTGTCCAACATCTGTAATTTCCAAGTGTTCTGTGAAGTTTACCTTCAAGAAGAACCGACTGTTGAACTCTTCAGGGACTTTTTTCACTTGAACCGCTGCACTGAATTTTCTGACGGCCCCAATACTAAACTTGGCGGAGTGTCGATTCAGAAAAGGAAAGAAGTCGATTTTCCTCATGCCAAAAATCACAGCCACCCCAAGGATTGGAATCAAACATGGTTCTACTGTCAGAACACCGCTCCTGCTGATGAAAACCCTCTGTCGGGTTACCGTTCTCACCGTCTCAGCAATGGCCATCCACTGCCTCAGCGGCTCACTGCCAAAGAACGACAAACATATGCACCACAAATTGCTAAGCTCCGGGCTCTCCTAGCAAACGGCTTAACCGGCATTGACCTCGTTCGTTGCTGGGTTTCGTGGGGTATCCTGCCCTTAAGCCGCCGCACCAGGTTGATGCATGAGTATACCGGGGACGTCAAGGACCCTCAACGGCACCATGAAATACAGATCGCTGATGATGAAGTCACTGAGTCTGTCAAAAAGATGCTAGATGAACCGATCGTTGAGTGCAGCAAGACTGGGCTGCGTCCCTTTTATGTCTCCAACAAACTGCCAACGGTAAGAATTTTATCCTTCTGTTTTTTAATCTGTCTCCGTTTTAATATTTTTCTGATAGCCCTTTGTTTATTCTTACAGGCCAAAGATCCTTTCTGGAAGAGGAAAACTCAAGACAACCCGGCAAAAGCTCAAGACAAACCGACAAGGGCTCCTCGTGGCAAGAGCAAGGTCACAAAGCGGCCAGCCAAGAAGAAAACCGCCGAGTCCTCTGATCCGCCCGAAGATGTTGATGATTCAGAACAAGAGGTAGAACTTGACTCCCTTGGTTCATTTTTCATACATCTTATTGACAACGACCATTACCAGGATGATGCGGAAGCTAGCCGTGCTGACCATGTAGAGGTAATCTCCCTTTCCTCCAATTCCGATCTTGTGCTAGTAAGAAAAATCCGCCGCGCAGTCCGGAAAGTGAAACGTTCACATCCTTTCACTCATTTGGATCCACAACATCCTGAAGCTCGTCGCACAACCCGGCATAGTGGCCAGCAAGTCACTTCTTCCTGTTTACCAGACACTCCAATCCGGAAGCGCCGTGCAGAGGTCTCTTATAATTCTAACAAGTCCTATCCCTTGGCGGGTTACTTCTGATACCCTCTTAATCCGTCTAACTCAAATTATCAGGTAACTTCCAATTCATCCTCTGGCGATTCGTCAACTACCCAGATGCCTCCCCTCAAGACCGTCCGTGGGTAAGTATAATAATTTTAGCTTTGCCTTCTTGAGCCGGTTTACAATATTAATCCTCTGTTGCCAATTTGCAGCGCCAAAGCCCGATTTAGCGAGAAGGCGAAAACAAATGCTCCCACTAATGAGATTGAACCGGAGAGAACCTCAGAAGGTGCCGGTGGAGATGCTGATATTGCTATGGATGATCCTGCGCCACAAGGTCAGGATACTGATGTTGATCCGCCAGAAGCTAACCCGGCAAGCCCTCATGTCAATCCGCCAAGTCCAACTGCAGATCCGCTGAGCCCGGCCAAGGCCTCAGATAAACCGTCGAGCCCAAATGCAGCAACTGATGATGTTGTGATTACTGGGTTTGGCCATACTTCTCCAGGTAATCCTGTCGCTTTGTCAAAGCACAGTGCCAAAGTGGAGTCTGCTGCTGCTGAACAGAAAGGCAAATGGAAGACTGATCTATCAAGCTATGATCATCCTCCCGCTCAAGAACTTCACTCTGGATACCTAAACCGCCTATATACAAGCCGTGACTATGAGGCCGGTTTAGTCAACATGATGAAGGAGCGCTATGAGGTAACTTCCAAGCACTTTAAAATTTCTTGTACTGTATGTCAACTCCATTGTAGCCCCCAAGGGCTGGTTTATCTCTTCAAGATGAATCGGGGCTTTGGATAAAAAAGACTTCAACTATGTAGCCCCCAAGGGCCGGTTTACCTCTGTAAGATGAACCGGGACTTTCTGTTCCAAACTTGTCCTTGTTGAATTCCTTCACCTGTGAGTTTGCTGATCAATTATGAGAGGGCTTTGCACAAAGAGCCCCCAAGTAAATTTTATGAGTTGTGCTCAATGGGTGCCTATGTTTGAGTTGTGCTTTTAGCAACAATACTCTCTTTGGCCCCTTGGGTGTGAAGCTCCCAAGCTTTATTGTGGCATGATAGCCGGTTTAATGGACAAACAGGACGTCGCTTTGTAAGCAGAAGCCCCCTTGTAACCAAGAATAAAGGAAGAACGACAGAGGCCCTGCTTGTAGCAAGGATGCCGGTTTATTATATTGATCATAATATATACATTGTCAAAATATGTACATAATGAGAGCCTATGGCTCAGGTGTAGTAAGGCCGTAGAAGAGCGATATTCCACGGCCGACGGGTCTCCTCCTCCAATTTGCTTGAGTCTTTGTGCTCGTGAACATCGATGAGGTAGTATGATCCGTTGTGCAGATTCTTGCTGACCACAAAGGACCCTTCCCAAGGTGGGGATAACTTGTGCGTATCGGTCTGATCCTGGATGAGCCGGAGCACTAAGTCGCCTTCTTGAAAGGTTCTTGTTCTAACCCGACGGCTGTGATAACGCCGCAGGTCTTGCTGATAAACCGCCGAATGAGGCAATGCCATGTCCCGTTTTTCATCTAACAGGTCCAGTGCTTCTTGGCGTGCTTGCTCACTGTCCGCTTCAACATAATTGGCAACCCGGGGTGAGTCATGACGAATATCACTTGGGAGTACTGCCTCTGCCCCGTAAACCATGAAGAAAGGTGTATAACCTGTAGATCGGTTTGGGGTGGTATTTATGCTCCATAACACAGATGGTAGCTCCTCCACCCAACAACCCGGCGTCCTCTTCAAAGGAACCATAAGCCGGGTCTTGATACCCTTCAAGATTTCCTAATTGGCTCTCTCAGCTTGACCATTAGATTGGGGGTGAGCCACAAATGATACATCAAGCCGGATGTTCTCTTGTTGACAAAAGTCCTCCATCTCGCCTTTGGAGAGGTTCGTGCCATTATCTGTGATAATGTTGTGTGGAAAACCGAAATGGAAGATCACCTTTTTGATGAATTGAACCGCCGTGGCTGCGTCACACTTGCTTACTGGCTCCGCTTCAACCCATTTAGTAAACTTGTCAACCGCCACCAACAGGTGGGTCTTCTTATCTTTGGATCGCTTGAAAGGTCCTACCATGTCAAGCCCCCAAGTAGCAAACGGCCAGGTGATGGGAATCATCCGTAGCTCCTGAGTCGGAACATGAGCTCATCGTGAGAATTTTTGACAACCGTCGCACCGCCTTACCAAATCCTCAGCATCAGCATGAGCCGTCAGCCAATAGAAACCATGAAGAAAAGCTTTAGCAACCAAGGATTTTGAACCGGCATGATGACCACAGTCTCCTTCGTGGATCTCTCGTAAAATCTCACGGCCTTCTTCAGGAGAAATACAGCGCTGGAACATACCAGAGACACTGCAACAGTCTAACTCGCCATTGTGAATAACCATGGACTTGGACCGCCGGACTATCTGTCTGGCCAAAACTGCATCTTCTGGTAACTCGCCCCAGTTCATATACACCAAGTATGGAACCGTCCAATCTGGAATAATGTGTAAAGCGGCCACCAACAGTGCCTCCGGATCAGGAATAGCGAGGTCCTCCTCTGTAGGCAACTGAACTGACGGGTTGTGCAAGACATCCAGAAAGGTATTGGGTGGCATCGGTTTACGCTGAGATCCCAGCCGGCTTAAAGCATCAGCTGCCTCATTTTTGCACCGATCAATGTGCCCCACTTGATAACCCTTGAAGTGACCAGCGACAATATCCACCTCTCGTCGGTAAGCCGCCATGAGTGGATCCTTGGAATCCCAAGTACCTGAAACTTGCTGGGCTACCAAATCCGAGTCTCCAAAGCATCATACCCGGCTTAAGGTCATTTCCTTAGCCACTCGAAGACCATGGAGTAAGGCTTCATATTCAGCTGCATTGTTAGTACAAAGGAACATTAAGCAAAGAACATAATGAATTTTATCACCTCGAGGGGAAGTAAGGACAACTCCAGCCCCCGAGCCCTCCAATTGCCTGGACCCATCAAAGTGGATAGTCCAGTATGTGTTGTCCGGTTTGTCTTCCGGCGCCTGCAACTCTGTCCAATCATTGATGAAATCCACAAGATCCTGGGACTTGATAGCTGTTCGAGGCATATACTTCAAACCGTGTGGTCCAAGCTCAATAGCCCACTTAGCAACCCGGCCAGTTGCTTCCCTGTCCTGGATTATATCCCCCAAAGGAGCAGAACTGACCACTGTGATGGGATGACCTTGAATGTATTGTTTAAGCTTCCGACTTGGAATGAAAACCCCATATACCAGCTTTTGCCAATGCGGGTATCTTTGCTTTGACTCTATGAGCACTTCGCTGATATAATAAACCGCCTTTGAACCGGGTATTCCTTTCCAGTCTCCTTGTGCTCCACCACAATAGCTACACTGACAGCCCGGGCATTGGCAGCCACATATAACAACAATGGCTCCTGATCAACTGGAGCAGCGAGAACCGGCGGTTTAGCCAACTGCTTCTTTAAGTCCTCAAACGCCGCATCAGCGGCATCATTCCAGATAAAATTGCCTGTCTTCTTCAACATCAGATACAAGGGGATCGCCTTGTCTCCCAATCTGCTGATAAACCGGCTGAAAGCCGCAATGCAACCTGCCACACGTTGAACATCATTGATACACGCTGGTTTAGCGAGGGACGTAGCTTTAATCTTTTCCGGATTAGCCTCAATACCCCTGTTAGATACCAGAAACCCTAGGAGCTTGCCTGTCGGAACACCGAAGACGCACTTGTCCGGATTGAGCATCATTTTATAAACCCGCAGATTATCAAAGGTCTCCTTGAGGTCATCTATGAGTGTCTCTTTTTTCCTGGATTTTATGACAATATCATCCACATAAGCATGAACATTGCACCGAATCTGAGTATGAAGACAATTCTGCACACAACGCTGATAAGTTGCCTGGGCACTCTTGAGCCCAAAGGGCATAGACACATAACAGAAGGCTCCAAAGGGAGTGATGAAGGCTGTTTTCTCCTGGTCCTTAACTGCCATCTTGATCTGATGATAACCAGAATAAGCATCCAAGAAACTTAAACGCTCGCAACCCGCCGTAGCATCAATGATTTGATCAATATGAGGGAGGGTGAAGGGATCAGTTGGACAAGCCTTGTTCAAATCTGTGTAATCCACACACATAAGCCAAGTGCCGTTTTTCTTAAGTACCAGCACCGAATTGGCCAACCACTCTGGGTGAAACACCTCCACAATAAACCCTGCTGCCAACAGCCGGGCTACCTCTTCACCAGTGGCCTTGTGCCTCTCTTCATTAAAACGGCAAAGAAACTGTTTGACCGGTTTGAACTTCGGATCAATATTAAGAGTGTGCTCAGTGAGTTCCCTCGGTACACCTGGCATGTCAGAAGGTTTCCAAGCAAAGATGTCCCGGTTCTCATGGATGAACTCGATGAGCGCGCTTTCCTATTTCGGATCCAAGTTGACGCTGATGCTGAACTGTTTGGATGAATCGCCAGGAACAAAATCAACCAATTTGGTCTCATCAGCCGATTTAAACTTCAAAGCCGGATCATGCTCTGTAGTGGGCTTCTTTAGAGAAGTCATGTCTGCCGGATCAACATTGTCCTTATAAAACTTCAACTCCTCTATTGCACAAACCCATTCAGCATAAGCTGCATCACCTTCCTTGCACTCCAGCGCAATCTTACGGCTACCATGAACCATGATGGTCCCCTTATGGCCCGGCATCTTTAGCTGCAGATAAACATAACACGGCGTTGCCATGAATTTAGCATAAACCGGCCGTCCAAACAAGGCATGGTACGGACTTATGATTTTGACCACCTCGAAGGTCACCGTCTCGGATCTTGAATCATGATCATCTCCAAAAACTACCTCCAGAGCTATCTTACCAACTGGGTAAGCCGATTTACCAGGCACCACACCGTGAAAAACGGTGTTTGACGGTCTAAGATTCTTATTTGTCACCCCCATATGCCGGAAGGTTTCATAATACAAGATATTGATGCTGCTCGCTCCGTCCATGAGCACTTTGGTGAACTTATAACCTCCAACCTGCGGTGCAACCACCAAAGCTAGGTGGCCCAGATTGTCAATCCGGGGCGGATGATCCTCCCGACTCCAAACAATAGGCTGCTCAGACCAACGTAGATAATGGGGCACTGCCGGCTCAACAGAGTTTACTGCCCGTTTATGGAGCTTCTGATCGCGCTTGCACAAACTAGTAGTGAAGACATGATACTGTCCACCGTTTAACTGCTTCGGGTTGCTCTAATAACCCGACTGCTGCTGATTCCCCTGATTACTCTACTGATTGTGACCACCTTGGTTGTTCTGATTGCCCTGATTATTCTGAAATCATGAGTTTGAACCGCCACCACCGTAACCCGGCCCGTGAAACCCTGGACGAGAACCACCGGATGGACCCTGATCATACCAGAAGAGATCAGAGTTTTTGAATTCCCTCATGATGTGACAATCCTTCCAGAGGTGCGTGGCCGGAACCTCCTTTGTCCCGTGCTTTGGGTAGGGATGGTTTAACAAGCGTTCCAGATTCATGCCTCCACCGCGCTGGGGCGGTTTACCCTTACGGCGCTACATATTGCCCTGCATACTGGTGTTAGCCACAAAATCTAAATTGTCCGCTTTACGCTTACCATTGTTCCCGTGGCTCGCCTGGTTATGTTGTCCTTTTGTACCAGCACTCTTCTTTCCCTTCTCCTGCTTTTCTTCATAAGAATCAGGGTCCTTGGTATTATTAGAATCAACATACATAACCAGAGCCGCCATGAGCGTTCCCATATCATTGCAATGACGCTTGAGCCGTCCCAACTTCATCTTCAGTGACTTAAACCGGCAATTACCTTCCAAGGTCACAATTGCCGTGCCAGGATTGATGCGTCCTGACGAATGCAAAATTTCTGAAACCCTGCACACCCAATGAGTTGATTCGTTCTCTCCTTGGACACAAGCCGCCAGATCTACAATAGACATAGGTTGCTTGCATGTATCCTTGAAGTTTGCTATAAACTTGGCCTTCAACTCATCCCATGAACTGATCGAGTTAACAGGCAGGCTCTTCAGCCAGGTACGAGCCGTTCCATCTAACATCATGGTGAAGTATTTTGCACATGCCGCTTCATCCACATCTAGCATCTCCATTGCCATCTCATAACTTTCAACCCACGCCTCAGGGGGTTGATCAGTGGTATAATTAGGTACTTTATGTGGACCCTTGAAATCCTTGGGCAGCCGCACATTACGCAGAGCCGGGGTGAGGCACGGTACTCCCCAAGAGCTAAAGGCCAAACCACGTTCAACTGATGCTGTTGGCTGAACCGGAGCAGGTTGATTCTGGTGCTGTGCTACCAACTGCGCTGCTAACTCTGCTTCGCGCCGTGCTCTGTCGTTGTTCACCACATCCTGAGCATTCAAACCGCCGTGCGCCGGATTAGGTCCCCGAGGGGCATCACGACGCCGCGCACTGCTTGACACGGGCGGTTCATCCATGTGCCTGCTATAACTCTTGCTCGGACGGGGGGTTGAATGTATTCTGTCTCGGCTGTAGGAGTAAGCCTGCTGCTGCACAACAACGGTTTGAAGAAGATCCCTGGCCCGTCGTGTCTCAACCGCCGCTAGTGAGTCACCCTCCACCGGAATAGCTGCGAAACGCGATGCTGCAGCGATCATGTTATCCAAAGGGCTAGAGAAGTGACCCGGTGGCGTGTTATGTATTGTGGCGGGTTGTCCGTCCGTCGAGGCGGGTCCATCACCCGTGGCTAATCCGGCGCCGCCCCAGGTGCCTCGGTCCAGTTTACTGCTGCCGGATTACTGGGCCCGGCTCCTGGCGTATTGAAGAGATCCATACCCTCGTAAACCAGTGGCGGACGAGACCCGTACTTCCTTCTCATTACTTCATTTGACACGTTCTGATCCAACATAAGCCGGTAATTCTGCGCCTGGATCTGTTGTGATTGGGCATCTAAAGCGGCCCGCTCTTCAGCCGTCCTGTCCTCCTCAGCCGCCATGTCCGCCTTGGCCTGAGTTATCTGATCTTTTAGCTTTGTAACATCCGCATTATGCTGATCTTGGGTCTCGGGGGTAATTGTCGTGCTCAACAATGTCGTCAAAGTGTCCAACAGACCGGCTAGAACTTGAGCGGCGGTCGCGCCGCCCTCTGCCATGCTGCCGATCCAAGATCATTCTGCTTTGTAGATGAAGATTGCCTGATGGGTTGCGTACCGGCCATGAAGATTGCAACCCGGTTTGGCGGTTCAAAGGGGCCCGAAATACTGTCGCCATCGGAATATCACCCAATCCGGCCATCTTGCAATTGGTATAGTGACTCGGTTTCGCCAGTGGATGATTCACCATCTGAGTAGATGGTCGTCTCACCGTCGGACACTAGCTCAGATTCCGCACCATGGATGAACCCTACGAACGCACACTTCATGGCAGGCTGAATCCGGGCAGGACTTGCACACTGAGCCATTTCGACAAGGTCGGTGGAGATGTCCAGCTCAGGGCCCGGTTCACCGATCTTGCCGATGAAAACGTGCATTCCGCCAAAGGGGACCCGGTACCCGTACTCGATTGAGCTGGCCTCGGGGCCCCAGCCTACGTCGGTGATGTAGAGCTTGCCGCGACGACTCTTGGTCATCCGACCAACCGCGTACCCTTTGAGTCCTTCAAAGTTGCCCTTTAAGAACTCGAAACCATCGTGCGATAGCCCCACGGTAGGTGCCAACTGTCGTGGAATTAACACGTCAGATGTCCTAGCAGAAGGACTTAGTCGTGGAGCTATCGCAACGAGATTAGCTTAAAGGGGTTAAACTGGAACAAAGGACACAGGAAGTTTATACTGGTTCGGCCCCTTGCAGTGAAGGTAAAAGCCTACGATCCAGTTGTTGTGGGATTGATTGATCTCAGTGAGCAGGGAGCGAATCCGCTTTACCTATCTCTCGAGCTATTGTTTCTTGTCCCTGAACCGCCGCCGTGTCGTCCCTTTATGTACACAGGTTGACCCCCGGCCGTTTATAGTCCTGAGGCCGGCTCATACAAGTGTCCGGCTCGGTCTCTTCCTTTCCCTAACTTACAATACAAGTTTATACAACTATGACGGTTTACAACTATGAGCCCTAATCCTCCTTTGGGCTCTGGGCCTCTAAGCTTTTAACAGTAAAGCGCCATCTTTTTTATCTTCATGGGTTTCAATATAGATGAGCGTGAACCGGCCCCTCCTGAGCGGTTTACACTCAGTAGTTATATCCTCAACAGTTGGTACGGATATGGTCTCAGTTGTAGTTTGTTGATCGCCGGTCTGATCACTTTGGGATTTTTTTTTCTTTTGCTTTTTCACGCTTATGCATAGCTATTGGTCTTATGACCTTGCTAGTTGCTGGCGTGTTTTCGTGTGTGTGTGTGTGTGTGTGTATTAGGTTGGGTTGGTTGGGTTGGTTGTGTGCATCGCAATTATGCAGAGGCCGAGTGCGTGTTCATATTGTATCCTCTCGATGTTTAAGCCAATAAAATCCACCATTTGTTGGAAAAAATATCAACCTTCTCTTTTGGTGTGGTTTTTTGCATGTCTCTCTCACTAAATTTTCCTATATCAGAAGGCGTCTGTGTCAGTGATGTGTGCCTAATATGATGGTGTGGATTGCTCACAACGGGAACTAACTGTGCATGGACATGCAAGTGGGTGTGAGACGAATTCTTGTTCTAATAATTTAGGCGTCGCGTTCACTGGCGAAGTTCGGCTTAGTCTGTTGGGTCACTTTTGTATCAAGTACAGGAGCACTAGTTGAGCCTTAGGTCATTGACTCGTTTGTTAGAGTATTAATCAAGTGACCTGGTGGGTATAGAAAAGCTAGTACCATAGATATTCAGGTGCCATCATCGGTTGATGAATCTAGGTGTCTCGGTTCTGTTTTTCTCAGGTGGATTCACAAACGAATGATTGTATCAGGCCAACCAAGCAGTAATAAAACCAGTTCACAGACGCTCCGAGTGATAATAATAAACGGTAAAGAGGGCAGCTTGGTCTTGTGCTGTACGGGCCCACGCGGCAAGTTAAGGGCAGCGCCGGCGCCGGCGCCAAAGCTTTGGTGACCGATGCCGTTGTGTTCTCCCCATTATTGGAAGAGAAATGAATAATCACCGGAGGACGTTTAAGAAAGCATCCCCAACTGATTTCATAAAGAAAGAAGAAAAATGTATAGAAAAAAAAGGTATTCCCAACTGCATCTGTCCACGGAGGACAGGAGCTCTCCTTTGACTTGGCTTCCACTAGCGTTCGCCGAACGGAAAGTGGGCGGTCCCTTTCGCCATCGCAGAGCCGGGGCGAAGGAATCGCGCGTCCATCGCCCCTTGCACGAGCGGGCGGGTCATTCAGTCAGTCAGTCAGTCAGGGATAGAAAAAAGAGAGAGACACCGGAGCTGCAAAGTTACGGCGCGCACGCACGCACGCACGCTTTCCCTCTCGGATCAAACGAGCGAGCGAATGGCATGATTGATCTTTTTATTTTAGGGGTAACAGCATGTGGGCTCTGTGTGGTGTTTAGGTACGGCCATTTCTCCAACGCGCGACCTTTTTTATGTGTTTGGCTGATTGATATGATCGGACCATGTGAACAGAACTTAGTCGTGACCACAGTTGAGACCTCTTAAATCCGTCTAATACGTCCGCGCGGACCGTCCGGTTACTGTCTTGTCACGATTTTTTGATTCAGATGAATCTCTCTAACGGTTCTCAAACGACCGGCCTGACCGCCACCCTCATATCTACTCCGATATAGGGCGGATATGGGGTCAATGGCATGGCCCCACACGGAGTCGTCAGGAAACCCGACAGTCCGACGGGCGCCTTGATCGTCGCCGCGGTGTGAATGCCGCGTGGCGCCGCTCCGACTCCCCGCCCGAGGCCTGCCGGCTATTTAAGCCGTCCAGCGCTCCCAGACCTAGCACATCCGCATCTTCCCTCCCTCTGCCGCCACTCGAGCCCGTTAGCCATGCCCCTATGCCGCCGCTACTACACGATCTAGCATCGTCTCTTCCTCCTTGAGCAGGTCTGAATCCGTAGAGAAGCGGGGATACCTCTGAAACCGGAGGAGGATTTCGAGGAGGTGGAGGAGGTGACGGCGGACAAGGAAGAGGAGGAGGAGCAGGAGTCGACAGACGAGGAAGAGGGGGAGGAGCAGGAGCCGACGGAGGAGGTGCCGCCGCTGGATGTGGGGGAGGAGGCGCCGGCGATGAAGGAGGGCGTGGGCGTGTGGCCTGAGCAGCACGCCATCCTGAACTCCATCCACTCGGAGTCGGCTGCGGAGGCCAGGCGTGGCCGTCGGCAACAGATGGTGGCGGCGCGGGCAGCCCTGGCTCCAGCGCTGGCGGCTCTGGCTCCGGTGCACTCGACTCAGGCCATCTCAAAAATGACAAAATCTGAGTAGTATAAAATGTAATAAGTAACTACATATTCTACATGCTTTTATATGAATTTAAGAATGAAGATAGAGTTATATGTGGAGACAAAATTATAACGTGCCCGGTCAGTGTCCGCGGACGCGTCCATGTCATTAAGGGGCCGGATTTGTTGAGTCCGGCTGTAGATGCCCTAAGTACGTACGTACTCCTCCTACCGGAGAATGAATTGGCCGTGCGTGACCGCACAGCTGCCCGCGCCGGCAGGGCGGACCGCCCAACGACTCGTGGCGATCATGCGAGGCTGATGAGCCAACGAAACACCCTCCGCCGGTTTTCCAAGCCTTGGTGCATGAAAAATCCCAGTGCGAGCAACCACCTTCCTCGAGACCCTATACCCTACCCGGAGCGGAAAATGTCTTTTCTTTCTATGCGTGGTGTGATAGCATAGCATAGATTGTTAAAAAAAGCAACCAACACAGTCTCCTCTCTAATAAACATGCCCATGTGACGCGTGCCCCTATTATTATTCATAATATCGAGCTTGGGGTTGGGTTGGGGGTCTACCAGTCTAATAAGCACGGCCGGATCGGGATAATTATTCATACATACACTAGCATGGCATAACCGACCAGCTCTTGGGCCCACGCGTACCCTACCATTACCAAGTTGCTCTCCAGCCCTTGTCCCCTTGGTGCATCTGGGCCACCACGCTCGTGCAGCAGCGCCCATGGCGAATGATACGTTGGCTGCGTGCGTTGCCCTTGCCGTTGCCGACTTACTACTGGTGCGCGGCTGGGCCGATCGACCTCGGCCTCGGACGTACGAGAGGACCACCATGCATGCAATCGCAACCAACCACAGCATCGCATTCCTTGCTGCATGGCTTGGCTTCCCGCTGCGAGATCTATCTATCTGACGGGCCTTGTGTAGCATTCATCTTGCCAGCGCCAGCGCCAGCATGTGGCGTTTGTTTTCCTTTTCGTGCATGCAGATGCGATGCAGCTCATGTGGTGGATCCCGGCCGGGTCAGTGCATGCATGCACTGCAACTTTGTGGGTGATGGGCTGTAATAAACACTGTGCATGCAACGCTGGTCTGGTAGTATGCTCTGTTTGGCATGCAGACGTTCACACGGCGGTTAACAAACCAGTCATTTACTCTCATCAAAGCTCGATCACGATGGCCCCTCCATGCATGGCCTGTACGTTTCGGGGGTAGCTGCTTAGTACGCCCTGCAATTTAATTACATGGTCAATTGAGTAGTTTGATCTATTTTCTCGCATGTTCAGCACGTCGACGTGCACGGAGCCGGTCCGCGTCTACGGGCGGGGCTGCGCGCCTCCCCGCTGCCGCCGCGGCCGGTGCCTGCCGGGCACATGCAACTAGCAGTCCGGCCACGCCCCTCCCTGACCCCTGTCGCACTCACTGATTTCCTACGCTTCGCCCGTGAGAGCTCGCTCCGCCAGCGCCATAGGCCGCAGGTGAGACGCGCGCGTCCTCCACAGCGCCATTGCGAGAGGCGACGCCTGCATGCACGCGCCCTGGCCTCTCCAACACGTACGCATCATGCATGCATAGTGCTTGGCCGCGCTTCGCCAAAAACCATTCCGGTTTCCATCTCCTTCGTCGTCATCGGCAGGACCGATGTACGTACGTACGTATACCCCGTTGCGACCACTGCACAGCTGAGCCTGAGCTGACGGTGCGTGCACGCCGTTTGCTTTTTCACCACCAGCAGCGAATTATTTCTCTCGCAATTTGGGTTCGCGGGGCTCGGCCGGAAAAGCAAAATAAAACCGACGGGACGGGACTTGACGGACGATCGAGGAGGTGCGGTGCTGGCTATTGACTATGCGTGAACGACGGGACAAGACGTCACTTGCCAATGCCATCCATCCTCTGATTCTCTCACGGAATAATGATGTGCTAGCACAGGAACACTAAGAGGAGTACCCGGAGCTTAATTTTTAATGAAATGTCTTTTTTGACGGAAAAATGCTATTCTCCTCCAAGAGCAGTACATGCATGGCATTGCACGTACCGAGTACCGAGTAGAGGAACGCTAAGAGGAGTGCCGAGTACCCAGCACTGATGCAGAGAGCAAAAGCACAGCACACTCGATAGAGAATACAAGGATGAAAGGAAGCGAGAGCAGCAGCACACACTCCTCACGTTTGGCTACATGCAAGCACCACAGAACCACAGAGACACAACGTTCTTCCTCCACGTATAGGCAAAAAGGAAAATGAAGAGATATTTCATATCTTCGTACGTGGCGATCACCCACGTACGTGCACGCATCCGGTCTTGACATGCAATATCTGTTTTTCTTTTCTTTTCTTTTCTTGTGATAAGAAAATTAGATAGAGCAGGGTGTCAACCTCAGAGCAACCAACGTTAAGGGAGGGCACCTCGATCTCATTGAGATTTAAGCGGTGTATATCTTAAGGCGCATGCATGATATGTGCTCGGATTCGGATAGGATTATAGGAAGCAGGCCGTGGAGAGACATGGATTGGCGAACCGACCGGACCTACCCTGTCGCCGTCGAACAGAAATTATTCGCCCATCCGCCATCATCATTCCAAGCCCATTTGCTGCCTCGAAAATGACCCGGCGGAATTTCTCGCGATCTTGGACCGGAGAGTATGGGTCTACTCCTCACCGTTGCATGACTGCAATCGTTCGTTGGGGACAGTTCAAGCATGACCGGAGAGTATGTGCTAGAGGCCGTATGCCAACCACATTCTAAAAATTCTTTCTCATCTTAGTTAAAAATCAGCGTATTTCCAAAGAAAATACTGAGTACGCTCACAATTTTCTGAGAGAGATGCCGTCCAAGATCGCCAAATTTCTGAGCTCGGGGAAGAATCTCGCAGCGCTCATCAGAACCAAAGCCGTTTGAAAACCATACCACTGCTCGGTTCTGACAGCATGCATGATCCAGCTATTTTCTCGTCAGGCAGCTCTGCGGCCGCTCAGCGGAAGACGGGGGTTTCATTCGTTCGTTGGTTCACGTGAGGAGGAGGTCAGCACTCAGCAGCATATATCGGGGGAATGCGGCCGGAGCGCCGTAACCCGTGAAGCCGCGGTTAACTACCGATTTGTTACGGATATCCGGTGCGGGTTTCGATCCGCGCCCGCCCGCGAATCGACGGATCACATCGCGGGGAACGGATCGGGGATCGCGGCAAAACAATCCTGCTGCAGTGTTACCAGAAACAGATGCAGGAAAAGTGCTTCGACCAAGACATCCGCGAGTGTGACCACTGACCACCGCCGCTGGACACAGTAAGTAGTCCCCAGCAGAGCAGAGCGGCGACCCCATGCAGTGCAATGCAGCAGGGACGCGGCGGACAAGGACGCCCGGACAAGCCATCACCTTTAGGCTCGGTTAAACAAGTTTTTATCCCAAGCACCAGCTAATCGCGCTTGCTTAGTTTAAGCATCCCGAGAGAGAGAGATAGAGAGGTGGCCAGGCCGACCGATCGATCAGGGAATCTCAATCCCTTTGAATAGCTACTGTGCCGGGCTGGGCTCAGATTGTTGCAGAGCGAGCAGTGGAAGCAATTATAGTAAGCAGTGTGCAATGGATTCCTTGAGTTCTCTGTCAAACTGTAGAGTACTATCTCTGTTTGCACACCTGTCTGCGGTGAATCGGACGGGCCACATGCGATGCAAGTGGCGGGTGTTTTGCTGCTAGGATCTCCAGATGTGGCCCTCGATCGGCGTCGGCGCTGCATTACAGAGATGGGGTCAAGTCGACGATCTACTGGCAGCAGTAAAAGTGACGAGTTGTTGGTTGCATTTCGTGATGAAAATTCAGCATCTGAGTGAAACGGCAGATCGAATTGCCCAACAACCGGTGACCACTCACCTGAAGACTGCTCGCCGGCAGCAGCAGCTGGCTCGACTCGACCACGTTCCCGTGTCCAAATTCAACACCTTCCGTCGTCAACCTTGAAACTCCGTCATCAACCTTGAAACTCCGTAGCCGCCCCGATAACGCCATTAATTCCTTACGACATCCGTTCGTTAGTTAGTTAGTTACGCCTGAAAAGATCTTGAATCAAGCCGTCTAGCTTGAACCAAGTGCACCTTTCAGGCCTCATCATGGGCTGAGCTGTTAGGCAGGCCGGTACGTGCTGACGCAGAATCGGCCCGGCTGCATGCACTCACCTGCTTTGGGCTGTTCATGTGTTCCCGTCACTGATTTTTTTGTTGTTGCACCACACTACTAGTCCTCTCCTAGGACGTGCAAGCGATCAATCAGTCGGTTGCCAAAGTTAGGCGGAGGCTTTGGGATAAAAAAACGTACGGGAGCACTAGTCGCATGGCCTTTGGTACAGGCAGTGAGCGATAATATCTTATCTTCAGGTGGGTAACAATAAAGAAATGGCGCACAGAGAGCAGCTGGCCGGGGGTCCTGGACCGGCCGCAACGCCGCCGGCGCCCGGCCAGCCCGTGCGACGGCGACATTGCACGCGTGCACCGGCCGGCCGTGCGCCTGGTGCGTCTCCTCATCATTTTTTGGAAGCGGAAAAGGAGCATCTCGGGCTGGCCTTTGACTTGTCCTCCACTAGCGGCTGCCGCCCAACGGGCGCTGCTGTGCATGTGTAGGGTGATGAGTCGAACGGGACCGCGTCATCCCCACTTGCACGAGCGGGTCAGGGATAAGAAAAGGAAAAGAGCTGGCGCTGGCCGGACAAGTGCGGCGTTGGCGGCGCCGCCGGCGACGCGCACGCATCCCGACCGGCTGAGATTCGACCTGGACGACCGCCGGGCAAGATGCACCGGCGCCTCACTCGCTCACGGTGGGCGCCCATGCTGGGACCGCAACGGAACCGCGTCGTGACCACAGTTGAGATGAACAGAGAGCGTGACCACCGAACTGTGACCACGGCCGTTACTAACTCACGCCGGCCGGACGGAACGAACGAGCTGCTCAACTTTCTCTTCACGCCGGCCGTTTCGAGTGAACGGGGGAGTAAATCACGCACGGTACGAGCGTGCCATGCAGCCCGGACTGGCCGTGCGGTCCAAGGTTTAGTTAATGTGTACGATGAGGGCGCCCAGGACCTGCACGTAATGGGCCGTGGTGTATGTGTACCATGTTATTTGACTTACAAGCAACTATTTTTATGGTATTAGCTTTGCGAACCAACGTATACACCCTATGGTTGTATGGTTAGGAGTAAACTGTTATCCCAAGCCCCAGCAGGGTTCGGATTTTAGACTTGACATTTGGTGCTCATATTTTCTTGGACTTATTGCAGGCTTTCCAATGATATTCGTTCGATGGGAGGAGACGTTCTCGTCAACTTAGAGGCGTCTGTGGAGATTTCGTCAATCTCAAGATGCTATGCCGACTCAGCCAAGAGAATATGCTCATAGGGATAGGGTATGCGTGTGTGCGTTCATATGAGTGAGTGCATTAGTAGAAAACAGGGTATACGTTCGGGCCTGGTTAGCCTATTAGTCCCGGTTCGGTCACGAACCGGGACCCATGGGCCCATTGGTCCCAGTCATGAGGCGAAGTCTGTAGGGCCTCGATGGGCTATTGGTCGGTCCGTTTCTTTTCCTTTGGTGGGTTGATAAGACAAACCGAATAACCTGGCTCGCTCTGACCACCACCATTGGTGGGTTGGTGGCTATCTTGGGACCAAAGGGAGGTCTTTAGGATCGGGTCAGGCCACAAATCGGGACCAATGAACCAGCCAGGGAAGAGGGCTTTTGTGTGTAAAACATTAAAAGCAAAAAGAATTTTCATAAAATAAATAAAGAAAGCAAAAAATAAAATAAAATAAATAAGTAGAAACAAAATAAAATAAGTAAGTAGAAATATAATAAACTTTAATAAAGTAAAATAAAAGAACTATAAAAAAATAAAAAATAGCAACAATAAGTAGAAACAAAATAAAATAAATAAAACAAAACAGAAACAAAAATAAATAAGCAGAAACAAAATAAACTTTAATAAATAAGTAAAAACAAAATAAACTTTATAAAACCTCGAGTATTGTTGAAACTAAAATTGTATAAAATTTATGCAACTAAAATAATCAAAGTATTTTCTGTTCAAAACATTAAAAAAGAATTTTCATAAAGAAATTTTTGTTAGAAACTTTAATAGCAAAAAGAATTATTACAAAGAATTTTGTGTTAGAAACTAAAATAACAAAATATGTTTTTGAATATAATGATAAAACACAGTAATATTAAATAGCAGAAAAAGAGTCACTCAAAAATCTATTTTTATAGTAAAGTTATTCAAAGACTAGTGATTCGCACAAATTTCCAAAAATTCAAATTTAAACTATTCAAATTAGAAAAGAAATGGCACTAACAGAAAGTTTATAATTTTTATTACCTAAAAGCAAAAAGAATCACTGAAAAACTAGTAAGTATTTTGTTGTAAGTAGAAACAAAATAAAATAAATAAAGCAAAAAATAAAACAAAAATATAAAAAAAAGTGCCACCTAAAGGGCCACCACGGCCTGAATACGACTAGAAACCCAACAATGGGCTAGGATTCAGGCCCGCACTAGGCCCACAGGCACACAGTTACAGATTAGGCCCGAAAGCCTGCAGTTGAGAGGAGCTCGAGAGGGTTGGCGCAGCAGCGCTTATAAACCACTCTCGAGCTCTCTCAACTAGCGAGGTGGGACTAAACTTTGGCCATGACGCAGTAACAGAGCCCTTGGTCGGTTGGTGGCACCAACGGGACTAAAGAGGCATTAATACCGGTTCGTGGCACGAACCAGCACTAATGCCTTCTTTAGTCGGTTGGTGCCACCAACCGACAACAGAAGTTTTGTCGGTTGGTGGCAACAACCGGGACTAAAGGGTATTGGTCCCAGTTGGTGCCACGAACCGGGATCAATGGCTTTGCTATATAAGCAAACACTTAGCGTTTTTCAGATTCATCTCTGCAGTTGCCCGCCCCGACGACGCCGCGACCACATCGACACCACTAGGCTACCGGACTACGCCATCGCCTTCCCAAGCACTGCCCCAACGCCCTCGTCGTGCGTGCCCCGAGCCACCGCCGGCCTCCTCCTCGTCGCCGGCTCGCCTCGACGCCATCGCGCCGCGCCCTGCCCGACACCGTCGTCGTCGCCTTCGCGCCGCCCGCCTCGACATCGTCACGTCGCCGCCGCGCCGCCCTGCCCGACCCGTCGCCGTCGCCGCTGCCGCCCTTCCCGACCCGTCGCCGTCGCCCCTTCCCGACCCGTCGCCATCGCCCCGACCACACCCGCTGCCACGTTCGGTCCGGCCGGCCTTCCTCCTGTTTATGTGTGTGATTATATGTATGTGTGTATATATGATTATATGTCCTCTTTTTTTCCTGATTTTTTGTTCATATATATGATGATTTGTTTTTTGCATTTTTATAAAAATGTATATATGTATGTATGTTCTCTGTGTATATATGTTCATATATGCAAAAGTTAGATTTTTAGAAAAGTTTTATCTATGTATGTTCTCTGATTTAGTGCATTTTAGGTTAGTTCCATTTTTAGAAAAGTTTTATATATTTAGGAAGAAGGAAGAAGGAAGAAGAAGAAAAGGTTTTATATATGCAAAAGTTAGATTTTTAGAAAAAATTTATATATCTAGCTAGGAAGAAGGATGAAGGAAGAAGAAGAAAAAGAAGGAGAAGAAAAAGGAAAATAATAAGAAGAGGAAGAAGGAGAGGAAGAAAGGAGAAGAAGAGGAGAGGAAGAAGGAGAGGAAGAAAGGAGAAGAAGAGGAGAAATAAATAAGAAGAGAAAAAAAAGAAGAAAAAGAGGAGAAGAAGAAAGGAATAGAAGAGAAGAAGAAAAAATAGAGTAATTTCTATTTTTTTCTTCACCTCTATTCCTTTCTTCTTCTCCTCTTTTTTTTCTTCTTTTTTCTTCTATCTTCTCCTCTCTATATTCCTTTCTTCTTCTCCTCTTTTTTTTCTACTTCTTCCTCTTCTTATTTTTTATCGGGTATGTCGTTGTCGATATACCACCTCCCCGATAACTTCGACATGAGGGGGGGGGGGTCGATATACCACCTCTATGATAACTTCAACATGAGGAGGGGGGAGGTGGTCGAGGGTTCGAGGGTTCGAGGGTTTCGAGGGGTCGAGGGTTCGAGGGTTTATGGTCGAGGGTTTGAGGGTTCTAGGAATATGCAAAAGTTAGAATTTTTAATGTTAACTTCATAGAATTTTTTTGGTGAAATTATTGTTGTCAAATATGCAAAGAATATGTCAATTTTTTTGTAGATGATGATGATGATGATGATATATGAAAACTTGGTCAATTTTTTCTGTTGTAATTTTGTTAGATGGATGTTTTCTGTTAAAAATCGTATTAAGTTTGTTCGATGAATGTTTCATGGGAGAGAGGGAGTAAAAACTCCTCAGACATGGGGGGAGGAGGCCCCCTCCTGTTCCTAACTCTCTCGGGAATTCAACATGAGGGGGGGGGGTCGATATGCCCCCTCCCCGATAACTTTGACGTGAGGGGGGGGGTCGATATACCCCCTCCCCGATAACATTTTTTTCATGTATGTATGTCGTCGTTGTCGAGGTCACCCCAAACCCTAGAGAAGCATCGAGGCCATTAATTAATATAATTCCTTGTTGTGAATAGCTATAGCTAGGTCTACGTTTGCGACTAATATATCCATCTGTCATGTTTGTATAATAATTGCCATGTTGTAATGTTTGCAGAAACTATGGAGCACGGCCGAGACGAGGAAGTAGAACGGGTGTTGGGGGACATAATCGCAGTCGGAGCTGAGGTCATGTTGTATCTCAACGAAAGCAATGGTCTGGAAGGAGAGGGTGAAGAAGCAGGCTATGGTCCTCGAACAACGGAGGAGACCGTGACCGGTGACCAAATGCCGATGCAAGAAGGAGGCCGTGATGACGGCTCCTGTGACCGAACAGAGTCCGACCAGGTATATATATAAATTAAGCCTGTGCTGACTAGAGCTAATTGATGCATTCATTGTTTTGGTATCTACACATATTAACTCTCGTCTTTCTTCTTATTTCTAGCCCTCCGGATCAAGCACAACTTCGGTAAAGAGAAGAGGGCCGAAGAAAAAGTTGCTATCAGATGAAAGGTTCACGATCACAGCAATCGCGCGCGATGGCCAACCGATTGAACCCCTCCGGACCAAGGAGGCATTTACTCCTCAGTGCGGGGTTCTTGTTAGGGACATGATCCCGATCATCATATAGCTATGGAATCAGCCTAAGGATGAAGAGCTTCAAGTTTGTTTTGTCGAAGATAGAAAGAAAGCTGATCTTTGGAAAGCGCTGAAGGTAAATTTCACCCTACCAAAAGAGGACGCTCCGGAGAATCCAGTTACAGAGCCATTAATCAAGTCCTTTGCTCTCAAGAAGATGGCAGATCTATTCAGGAAGTGGAAGAATGACCTAAAAGCAAAGTCTGTCGACAAAGAAAAGACATCAGAATTCATCAGCCGGTACGAGAAGCTCAGAGATCAATGGGACGCATTTGTGGCCAACAAGACATGGGAGAGGAGTAAGAAGATGTCATCCATAAACAAGATAAATGCTGCGAAGAAGGAGCATCACCATCACACGGGGTCAGGTGGCTACCTCAAAGCCCGACCGTTGTTGGCTAAGGCTGAGAACGACCTGGTTGATAAAGGGGTCGAACCAGAGACATTGAACTGGCCAGACCGTTGCCGGACTTGGTTCTTCGGTGTTGGCGGAACCTTGGACCCTGTAACAGGGAAGTGCGTTTGGACGAGGGAGCAACTGCGAATACCCCTCATGAAGCTTCAGCACTATATTAATGCAGCATAGGAAGGGACGTTTGTTCCAGACATAGAGAAGGACGAGCTCACAATGGCCCTCGGGAATCCTAAGCACCCTGGACGGACACGAGGCACGCCAGGCTCCGCTCCGTGGAAGGCTGGGTTTCCGGACGCAGGCGGTTACAAATGCCAAGAGAGGAGGGGGAAGGTGGAGTAGAGCGAACTGCAGAAGCTGCACTCAAGGGTACAAAACAAGCGACCTACCGAAGCTACCCCCGAAGCTAGCCCGCCATCTCAGCGGAGAAGCAGCGTGGCTTCCACCGAGCAGCTTCAGCTGGAGCCTGTCTTCACGGCTCCTGCTAGCTACCCCGTAGATGCTATCACAAAGTCTCAACATTGCCACCTTATGACGCAATGGGAGAAGTACAAAGTCAAGGCGGTTGTCGGCTCTGTTCAACCTCCTGAACCCGGCGCAACTTTTCACTGCTGTCCAATTCCAGAAGTATATGCTAGGGTGACGGTGGAAGAAATAACGGAGGGATTTGAGGATCTCGTGCTTGAGCACCCTACCGGTGAAGGGGAGACTCGGCTGGGTTCTGCTTTGAAGACTCCATGCATATGGATGAAGGAGCTCATCAACCTTCCGAACTAGACGCCTCCACCTCCTCCTCCGGCGAGTCAGGGCACTCCTCCTCCTCCTCCGCCTGCTCCTCCAGCGAGTGATCAGGGCACTCCGCCTCCTTCTTCGGCGCATGGCGGTACTCCGCCTCCTCCTCCGCCTGCTCCTCTGGTGAGTGATCAGGGCACTCCGCCTCCTTCTCCGGTGCGTGGCAGCACTCTGCCTCCTTCTTCGCCTACACCGGTGTGCCCGACCAGCCAGCCTCCTCCTTCTCTACCTCGTCAGCAAGGGCGGAAGAGACCTGCTGCCGCTCTAGCTGCTCCGGCGCATCGCAGGCCTTCTCCTCCGCCTCGTAAGAAACTAAAGAAGAAAGCCGTAGCCGCTCGGCCTTCTCCGACGTCTAGCAGTACAGACGGGAGGCAATACAGATTCAGTCCATCTCTCAAGACTCCAGAGAAGTTACCATATGAGAGGAATGAGAGGGAAAACGAGGAGATCTGTCAAGCCCAAGTGAAGGACTACTTCGCAACGCAAAGAGCCAAGAGACATCCACCTCCGGAGGAGAAGATAGATCCGGTGAAAGCGAAGCGCACTTTGGATGCCCTGCAGCGAACACCACCGTCTCTGTCGCAAACCAACTATGAGCGCATTACTGAAAAGACATATAAGGAAGCAAAGCGGTCGGGAAGTACTTGCAATGACAAAAGGTTACAAGAACGAAGAACTGGGAAAAAAATTCCCCAGCTCGGCGAACAAGCGAACCAATCATGTCCCCCGCTCAAGGTGTCTAGCGATATTGTCGCTAATCATCCGGGTCTTGCCCGATACCAATCCTAGAGATTACGACGATGCACATTTTGATATAATGGAGCCGGACGAATTCAAATACGAGTACGGGAAGCCTCTCGTCAAAGATGGAACTACTCTAACAACGATGATGCGAAGATTCCATGATTGGTACATGGAAACCTGCAGAAAGGCATAGTCTACTGGGAATAAAATCGATACTTTGACGCTGAAAGATAAAGACGATGTACACGACCTCGTTAGAATTGAGGAGTTGTCTATTCCATTTGAGGAGTTCTTCCAGTTTTTTAATCTAAAGGCCCTCGATAAATTAACGGTCACTTGCTACTGTCTGTAAGTACTACTTATGTCATTAAGTCTCTATATATAGCTCAGCTCTTTCGTTGCATGTATATATAATTGTCCTCACTATATTATGCAGATTGAAGATCGTCGAATGCAAAAGAGCTGAAATGTATGATATTGGGTTCATTAACTCAAATCTCATAGATGAATTTATGGTTAAATTTCATGCCGAAGAAACCGAGAAGAACTTGCTACGATCGTTGCTAATAAATCAAAACAAAGATACAATACTCTTTCCTTACAACTTCGGGTGAGTGTTACTGTCTTGTGCATATTCGGTTTCCCTTAATTATTACTCGAGGTTATAGTAATTAATGTAACTGATTAGCTATATGCATGCGTGCGCAGTTTCCACTATATTCTCCTAGAGATTAAGCTTGAGAAGGGACTAGTAAGCGTCTTAGACTCGAGACGAAAAGATCCCAAGGAATATGCGGACATGTCTAAAATGCTCGAGAAGTAAGTTGAATCAATCATTATCGCACCATATCGACAACTTTGTTCATTTCATGATATCAAGTAATTGTTTTATTTGTCTCGCGGTGCTTGGAAAGTATTCACCACACAAGTTTTGGGACTGCCACGGGATCTGCGATGAAAATTCCCGAAAGTAAGTACTACTAGCTAGCTAGTTCCGCGCATCTCCCATTGATTCTAGCTGCTTTCATTAATGCCATTTATAATGCTTAATTATGAGTTTGATTGACCTCTATTTCTCGTAAAGTGCTTGTGGCAGGAACTAGGGAATAATTTCTGTGGATACTACGTCTGTGTTGGGGATATTACCACTAGGTGTAAACCGGCCAAGCTTGGGCCGGGTTAACTCCGCTAGTAGTGTAATCATGGAAAGGCCCAAGGCCTGTAGTTTGTTTAGAACTTGTAGCCGTAAACCGGCCTGATGTACAAACTTGTATTGTAAGTTAGGAATAGAGAGAGACCAACCGGGATACGAATATGAACCGGTTGGGACTCTGCAAACCGACGGGCGTCACTCGTGTATATAAGGGGACGACCCGGCGGCGGTTCAAGACAGAGAACCACAATTCGAGCCTAGGCGAAGCTTATTTGCTCCCTAGCCATCGAGACTACATCAATTCCATCACAACTAGACGTAGGCTTTTACCTTCATCGAAGGGGCCGAACTAGTATAAAACCCTCGTGTCTTTGTGTCCGCTTTAACCCCTACAAGTAAACCCGTAGTGATGGCTCCACGATTAAGTCCTTATGCTAGGACATCTGCCGTGACTAATCCACGACAGTTGGCGCCCACCGTGGGGCAAAGCACGATGGTTTGACGATCTTGGAGGGCAAGCTCAAAGGACTCGAAGGCTACGTCGTGGGCCGGATGACCAAGAGTCGTCGCGGCGGATCTACATCGGCGATGCGGATGGGGTCGAGGCCGATTCGATCGAGTATGGATACGGGTCCCCTTGGCGAGATACACGTCTTCATCGGCAAGATCGGAGGGCTGGCCGGACATCCGCACCGACCTCGTCGAGGCGGCTCAGTAGCAAGAACCGGCCCGGGCTAAACCGGCCGTGAAGCATGTTTTCGTCGGAGTTACCCATGGAGGAGTATGATGCGGTTGAGCACGGTAGCGAGACCGTCGTTTATTCGGCGATGAATCTTGGCAGAGAGACCGAGTCATTGTACGGTTGCAGGATGATATGATCAGGGGCTGTTCCGACGGTGACAGTATTCCGGACCCCCCAAGCCAGCTAAACCGGATCTGTGTATTCATGGCCGGGACGCAGGCCGCAAACCTTTCTTCAACCGCGGCAGCAATGCTTTCCGGTTCAGCAGCGGCGAAAGGAGGAGGCCGGTGCGCCCGCCGGTTCAAGTTTTGTCGATCTGTTTGACGCGCTTAGCGCGCATGGCGGAGGATAACCCAGCAGATCAGAGGCCCATAACGCAGAAATTACGAAGGTGAAAGAGCAGATCACGCAAGCCAAAGCGGATCTAGCGGCGAAGAAGGAGCGCATGGTCATGAGCGGGCCGCTTTAGATGCACAAGCTTACAAGCTCATGCTTGACAGAGCGCATCGCGGGAGGTGTTAAAGCGGAAATACAGATCGCGCTTGCCATCGATTTGACCCTAGAAACCTCTTCGGACCCGGGCGGACCCGATAACCCGCCCAAAGACAGGAGGTAAACCGGATTGAGGCACGGGAGCAGGGCGATGGTCCAACCGCGCCCGATGGAGCCCCCACAGCAGAATACGGTGATTCCTCCGCCGGTACAGACGCCCCCGGGCCATTACTCTAACCCTATGGACAACCTTGTTGCGGCTGCCGCACGGTTGGAGGCGATCCCAGTCGAAGGAGATTCCCCACAAGCCGTTGAGACACGCCGGGTTAAGGAGCTTCTCCGGACTGCCCTGATCCAGCAGGAAGCGTATTCATACAGCCGCGATCGGATTCACTCTCGCCCGTCAAGCGGAGCTCTGGCGGCGCATGGATGAACCGGCCCTATCAAATGTAACGCGGGACCGTGGAGCGGCTCGAGGCAATCACCGGATAGGCAGCGATCGTGATGCTCGGGAGGTGGTGGATCGGGCCCGCACGCAGGAGGCCGAGTTAGCGGCAAAGACAGATGATGCGGGTCAACACACACGGTTCACCCTACCACCTCGCCGGTCCGAGTCGCATCCGCCTGGAGTGCCTGTTTAATCCCGCTCTCACGCAATGTGCGCCTGCCTAAGGATTTTAAGGGCCCGCGCAAGGTGCCAAATTACACTGCAGATCTATCCCCTGAAGCGTGGATTGAAAGTTATGAGATGGCCATGGAGATGCTAGATGTTGATGAAGCAGCGTGTGCAAAGTACTTCACCATGATGATGGAGGGCACGGCCGTGCACTGTTGAAAAGCCCGCCGCCCAATTCTATCGAGTTCATGGGGTCGATTCACGGGCCCGGTTTATCCGAATTTCAAGGATACATGTAAACAGCCCAAGTCCATAGTAGACATGGCGGCTTGTGTTCGGGAAGAAGGAGAGTCGACAACCCGTTGGGTGCGCCGCGTGTCGAGATTTTGCACTCCTCGACCGGATCAATCTTGACTCGGCGATCATCACATTGGAAAGCAACTGCCGGTTTGAGCCTCTGAAACTTAAGCTGGGACGTATGAAGCGGTTCTGCAACGATACGGGAACCCTCATGACCGCTTTGGTAAAATATGCCGATTCAGAAAGTACCAAGGATCCTGAAGCAGATGATGACGAAGCAGGGAAGAGAAAGAAGAATGGCAACTCCAAGCAGCAGCATTTCAAACCGGCAGGTCATGGAAACGGGGGCAAGCGCAAGGCTGATGGTAATCCGGATTTCATAGCCAACACTAATGCGCAGATGAGGCTCGCGCGCAGAGGCAAAGCGAATCGGGGTCCGAATCTTTGGTGCAAACCGTTTGAATTACTTGTTGAATCAGCCTTGTCCCAAGCATCGGACGAAAGAATCCCCATCGAATCATCTTTGGAAAGACTGTTATATTATGCAAGAGTTCAAAAATTCGACGCTTTCCGATATGACCAGGATCGGTGGTGGTTCGGGATCCGGTTTTCATGGGCGAGTCGGGGCGAAGCTTCGGTTCGAGGGCATAACCAGGCAATTTCAATAACCGAGTAGTCAAGGTAGCCAGCAGCAGCAGCAGCGATCGAGCTATCGAGCCAGCCAAAGCAGTTGAATGGCGGGCGGTATCATGTTTTCACAACCAGCTTGGACAAGCGGGATCGGAAGCTTCACAAGCAGGCGGTGAATTACATTGAACCGGCTTTGCCACGGTATTTGCGTTGGTCGAGCAGCCTATAGTATGGAGCGAGAGGACCATCCCCGGGTTGATAATCTGGGTCGGTGGCTTTGGTGGTAGACCCCGGGTTGGGGCTATAAGTTTACTAAGGTACTTATGGATGGAGGAAGCAGTATCAATATATTGTATTATGACACTTTCCGTCGCATGGGTCTCACAGATAAAGATCTCAGACCGTCCAATACGGTGTTCCATGGTGTAGTGCCAGGCAAATCTGCTTATCCTATTGGCAAGATAGCCCTGGATGTGGTCTTCGGAGATGAGCATGATTCCCGGTCTGAAAAGCTAACTTTTGAAGTGGTGAAAATCCGGAGCCCATATCATGCCTTGTTTGGACGGCCGGCTTACGCTAAGTTCATGGCACGACCTTGTTATATTTACTTGCAGCTCAAAATGCCGGGTTACAAAGGAACAATAACGGTGCATGGCAGCCGTCGAGTCGCTTTGGAATGTGAGGAAGGAGATGCAGCTTATCAGAGGCGGTGCGTACTACGGAGGAGTTGAAATTTTATAAGGACAATGTCGATCCGGCAGATATGACCCCTTTGAAGAAACCCACTACAGAGCATGAATCGGATCTGAAGTTTAAATCGGCAGCTGAGACCAAGCTTGTTGACTTTGTGCTAGGCGATTCGTCCAAGCAGTTCACTGTCAGTGCCAACCTGGATCCTAAATAGGAAAGTGCGCTCATCGAGTTCATCCGTGAGAACCGGGACATCTTTGCATGGAAGCCATCTGACATGCCAGGTGTACCGAGGGAACTCGCTGAGCACACACTTAATGTGGATCCTAAATATAAACCGGTAAAACAGTTCCTCCGCCGGTTTAATGAAGAGAGACGCAGGCCATTGGAGAAAAAGTAGCGAGCTTACGGCGGTGGCTTTATCATCGAAGTGTTTCATCGAGTGGCTTGCTAACCGGTGCTGGTCCTTAAGAAAAACGGCACTTGGCGTATGTGTGGATTACAGATCTTAACAAGGCTTGTCCGGCAGATCCTTTTGCTTTCCCCGCATTGATCAGATTATTGATGCCACGGCGAGATGTGGCGGTTAAGCTTTTTGGGCGCATACTGGATATCATCGATCAAGATGGCGATTAAGGACCAGGAGAAAGCGGCGTTTATAAGTCCCTTTGGAGCCTTACGCTATGTATCTATGCCTTTTGGGCTCAAGCGCCCAAGCTACTTATCGGCGGTGTGTCTGAAATTGCTTGCATACACAGATCGGCCGCAATGTGCATGCTTATGTGGATGACATTGTGGTGAAATCAAGACAGAAGGAGACGCTGGTGGAAGATTTGAAGGAGACCTTCGACAACCTGCGCATTTATAAGATGATGCTTAATCCGGCCAAGTGTGTCTTTGGTGTTCCGGCTGGCAAGTTATTGGGGTTCCTGGTGTCTAACAGAGGAATCGAGGCTAATCCGGAGAAAATTAAAGCCATCACCTCCTTGGCTAAACCAAAGTGTATCAACGATGTTCAATGCTTGGCGGGCCGGATTGCGGCATTGAGCCGGTTTATCAACCGCCTCGAGAGAAGGCCATTCCTTTATACCAGATCTTTGAGGAAGGCAGATCATTTTATGCGAGTCGGCGCTGAATAAGCTTCGAGGACCTAAAGCGGCAATTGGCCAACCCTTTGTCCTTGCGGCTCCGGTTGACAAGGAACCGCTGTTATTATATGTGGCAGCCAATGCACGGCGGTGGCGTAGCCATTGTGGTAAGCGCAAGGAGGCGAGAAAGGAATGTCGGTTCAACGGCGGTTTATTATATCGATGAAGTACTTATTGAGTCCAGCGGTATCCGCATTGGCGAAGCTAGTCTATGGTGTTTTTATGGCGGTAGGAAGCTGAAACAGTATTTCCAAGGGCATCCTATTACGATGGTTAGATCAGCTCCTTTGGGTGATATCATACAAAACCGGAAGCGATCGGCGGATTGCAAAATGGGCCATCGAGCTTGGACCGCATGGGCTCAAGTATGCACCACGCGATGCAGTGAAATCACAAGCACTTGTTGATTTCATTAATGGTAGACGGAGTTACAAGCACCGTAAGAGAAGCCGGATCATACGTCTTGGACTATCCACTTTGATGGGTCGAGCAATTTGGAAGGCTCGAAATTCGGAGTCGTGTTAACTTCCCCACGAGGTGACAAGTTTTATTCGTTCTCCGCTTAATGTTCCTTGTACTAATAATGCAGCTGAGTCTGAGCTTTGCTCCATGGTCTCCGGATGGCTAAGGAGATGAACTTAAGCTGGGTTAAGTGCTTTGGTGACTCGGACTTGGTGGCGCAGCAAGTATCTGGCACTTGGGATTCTAAGGACCCCCTCATGGCTGCATATCGTCGAGAGGTGGATAATATTGCAGGTTGCTTCAAAGGCTATCAAGTGGATCACGTGGATCGCCGGAAGAACGAAGCGGCAGACGCTTTAAGCCACTTGGGTTCTCAGCGTAAACCGGTGCCACCTAATGTCTTTCTGGACGTCTTGCACAACCCGTCGGTACAGCTCCCTGGTGAAGCGGACTTGGCGATTCCTGATCCGGAGGCTCAGTTGGTGGCGGCATTACATGCTATTCGGATTGGACGGTTCCTTACCTTGCATATATGACTAGAGGAGAGTTGCCGACGATGAGGTTACGGCGAGACAGATAATCCGCGCCCAAGTCTATGCGATTCTTAATGGTGAGTTGCATCATTGCGGTGTTTGAGGCGTTTCAACGCTGTGTTTCCCCGAGGAAGGTTGTGAAATTTTACGAGAAATACATGAAGGGATTGTGGGCATCATGCGGTTCAAAGTCCACAGTGGCAAAGGCATTCAGTCATGGATTCTCTTGGTTAAGCTGCTCATGCCGATCACGGAGGACTTGGTCAAAGCGGTGCGACGGGTGTCGAATTCTCGAGCGTGCTCATGTACCGGCACAAGAGTTGCGGATGATCCCAATAACGTGGCCATTTGCGACCTGGGGGCTAGATATGGTCGGGCCTTTTAAGAGATCCAAAGATAAGAAGACCCACCTGTTAGTGGCAGTGGACAAGTTCACCAAGTGGGTTGAAGCGAACTGTCGATAAGTGTGATGCGGCGGCAAGTGATGCAGTTCATCAAGCGGTGATTTTCGGTTTGGTTTTCCACAAGATATCATTCGACAATGGCACCAATCTGTCCAAGGGAGCTATGAAAGAATTTTGTGAACGCGAGCATATCCGCGATGTATCATCGATGGCGCACTTCCGATCCAACGGGCAAGCGGGCGTGCTAATCAGAAATCTTGCGAGGCATCAAACCACGACTTCGGGCCCATTACGAGAGAACACCGTGGTGCTGGGTTGAAGAGCTCCCATCGGTACTATGGAGTATTAATACTCGCCAAACCGGTCTCATGGCTATCGCCTTTCTTCATGGTTTATGGAGCGAAGCGGTTCTCCCGGTGATATCGAGCACGATTCGCCCGTGTAGCGGCTTATGTTGAAGCGGACAATGAAGCGGCCGACGGGGCGCTTTGGACCCTCTTGGATGAGGCGTGATATGGCAGCCGCCCGTCGGCGATTTACAGCAGGACCTTCGTCGTTATCACGATCGCGGGTTAAAACCGAGCCTTTCGGGAAGGAGATTTGGTGCCGTCTCATCAAGACCAGACAGATATGCACAAGCTATCCCCACCTTGGGAAGGACCCTTTGTAGTTAGCAAGAATCTACATAACGGTTCCTACTATCTGGTTGATATTCGAGAGCATAAAGACTCACGTACATCAGAGGAGGAGACCAATAGGCCGTGGAATATAGCTCATCTTCGACCTTACTACACATGAGTCATCGGCTCAGTTTATGTACATAGCATAACAATGTATATATTATCTTGATATAATAAAAATCAGGGCCTCGGCTAAAGCGGGTTCTCTGTCTTTCTTCTCATGTGTGGTTACACGAGTGTTTACATTTTAAAGCGGCCTCGGTTTAGCCCTTGACATATATTTATCACTTGGGGGCTTGGTGGTGTCGAACCAATGCAACACCTCTTGATAGGCGTAAGCCACCGGATCATTGGGGACACGGTCACGTCTGAACCGGTCACGCCTCTTGGTCGGCCAATAGGGCGGCGTCACTTGGGGGCTTGGTCGAACCCGAACCAATGTCACGCCACTTGGCGGCGTACTTCGCCAAGAGTCTTTTGGGGACTCGCCGACTAGCACCATCGCTACGCTGCGAAGGCTTGGTTGCGTCGGACCATGGTAATGCCATCTGACCAGCTCCATGAAGCTTTACTTTTGCAAAGAGTTATTGCCTTTTTTGCCGTATTTGGTGTTCGATTCTTGTTGCGTTTTCAAAACCCGACGAATATTTTTATCGGTTTAGCTGTCGATAACAAACCGACAGACACGGTTTGGTATTACATGAAGTTTTCTCTTTCCGGTTTACCTTTTTCGGTTCATCCTTATGGAAAAACATGGGGCTTGTGCTGCTTTCAAAGACGCCTATCTGGGGTTATTATTTCCCAGACGGTCATGGCTTTTAAAGGCCTCCGCTTCAAGATTGGCTATGCCGACTTCATGCCAAATCGGCGGTATTTATATCACATGCTAATCGATTTTCAATACACAAAATATATTGGATGCCATAAACCGGCTGGCGGTATCACCGCCGCCGAGGTTCAATCTTTTGGTTGCAGGGGATGTGAATCAAACAAAAGTTTCCTCGATGCACGAAGGCATACCCAGGCAGCAAAGTTTGACTAAAGCTATTACAAGGCAACACAGTGCCCAAAGGAGAATCATTGTCTTTTGGGACAAACAGGAAAGATGTTTAAATCGGTTCCGGTTCACACGATAAATCGACTTCCGCCGCCGGCATCTTCATCTCTACCCATCATTTGGAAATCCACGAAGTCGATCGATGCCCATCAGCTTGAAAAACAGCTTCCTCATGAATCAAAGATGGCGGTTCAATGTCGGGCGTAAGTGTGCTTACGGATTGGAGGGATCAAGTTTTCGGTTCAAAGGTTGGAGCGGACACACGCTTATTACGGTCATTGTATTGGGCTTGGTAGTGCTCCAAATCGGCTTCTTCCGCTGGCCCGACAAGCTAAGCGGCCGTACCGCCCGGTTTATCGCACGCAAGTCCTCTTCATTAAAGTCCGAGCCGTCTTCCTTAACACTGGGGTAGCCTTGAGCTGCTTCCACAGGATCAAAGTCAGGCACCCAGGCTTTGGCTCGGATCAAGGCGTTGATGGCTCCGGTTCGTGCAGCAGACTTCTTTACCTCCTCAATCCGGGAAGGCAGGATGGATAGCCGGTTCAAGGTATCTTGGATCAGGGACGGCGCCGGATTGTTATGTGACATTGTGGTAATCACGCGCTGGGCTCCGGTATATAGCTGCTCCACTAAAGTGTAGACAGCCTTCAGTTTCTTCCGCACGTCGTTCCCCAAGTGCCCAACGCGTGTGCCTGCATTTGATAACAGGATAGTTTTAAACCGGAATACTGGAGTAGCAGGAAAAGTATATTACACTTATTCACAGGGAACTTACCGAAGATGGCTGCCGTCATAGAATGCACTTGCCGCTTCACGGCTGTCAGATCATCCACCACCGGTTTAAGGGCAGTTTCAGCATTCTCGGCCCGTTTGAGCAAGTTGGCCTTTTCAGTGGCCCAGGCAGCCTTTTCCTTCTTCATGTTATCTTTTACTTGTTCTGCAGCAGTTAGGGCGCTGGTTAGCTCCTTCTTGGCTTTGTCTGTCTCGGCCTGCTGGGTCGTCAATGCTGCTTGTAAATCGGCAATCCGATCATCCTTGATTTTCACCTCAGCCTGCATATTGACAGTATGATCAGCCAGCAATTAAAGTTCAAGTCTCAACCACACAACATAGTTATATGCTTAACACTTGGGGCTAATGTGCCTTCAGTTTTCTCTGCTAATACATGGAAAAGTCCCAAGTTCAATACGAGTATTCAACTAGGCACTTGGGGCTAATGGCTATTTGATTCTATTAAAGTGTTGTCAGGAAGTTTTTGGAGTGCCGGTTTAAGTATGCCTAGTTAAACCGGCCCTGATGGTTATGAGGGGAGATTGCAAAGTCTATTGAAGAAAGTTATCAAGTACCAGTTTGATCAAAGATAGCAAACCGGCCCTTGGGGGCTACAAGGATTACTATATTGGTAATAAGAAAAGGAGCGTTACCTCAAACTTATCTCTCATCGGTTTCACCAAGCCGACTTCATAATCACGGCTCTTGTAAAGCGGTTTAGATATCCGGAATGAAGGTCTTGGGCGCTCATAGCGGCGTATGTTTCAGCTCTACATTCCACTTTCCTTGTTAAAAGTGGAAGAGTCCTCTTTCACAATATGCGGGTTAGAGTTGCGGCATTCCCGGGTCGAGTGGCCCGTTCGGTGATTACAACGTCGTCATCCTTCGATTGACGGATCGTGTGGGCACACCTATTTTAGTTGGATGTGAGGATTTTCAAACCGGACGATGCAGGCGGCTGGATCAACAGACATTGAAACGATCGCGAGCCTCTCCTCAGAATCACATCTTCTTGAACCGGGGATCACTCGGAATGTCTTCAAAGGCAACATTTTGAGATCGGTGCTGTTCATGATCTGAAGCGGCAACCTCTTGACTGTTTTCTCAAGCGAGCTTTCTTGCTGGGTTTCGGTTTGGTTACGAAGAAACAAAAGATTAGGAATAAGGCACATACATTACGGGAGAAATCAACAAGCATATGTTGTATGAACTTACCCGGCGGCTATCTTCAAAGGTGGTAGCTGAGTGGTGATGATTCGCCGGAGGGCGAATGGGAGGTGACACGATAATCGAGTCGGACGGATTAAGAGGTTGTGGAATAAACCCGCTTTGGAATTCAAGGTAATAAAAGGTTGGAAACCTCGGTGCGGCGCTTCGAGCGGGCTGTTTGGTAAACCGGCGAGGTAACTACCTGTCCGCTATGCCGGGTTGTCTGGCGGGCCTCATCTTCTTGTGTCTTCATAAGAAGTTTGGGATCCAAGTAAGCAAGAGGGTGAGAAAAGTTAACTTTCCGGTTTGCCGTGAAATTTTAGTGAAGGCAAATTTGTTGAATCGGAAGAGAGAATGGTTACCTCGGCAAATCCTGCGTTCTTGGCAGCGTCATCTAACAAGCATCGTCATCAATAAGACATGTAAAAAACAAGCCAAGAGAATCAAGTTCGGATTACCCACATCATCATCGATGGCGGATCGAGGCAAGCCGTGGTTTTCCTCTTATGGGCGGTTCTTGACAACTTTCGTTTTGGGCGGTTTTGCCTTGACCTTATCCGCTTTGTCTTGAGAGAGTTTCTTGCTCCAAAACGGATTATCACCCTGGATCAGAAATAATTGAGAGTTGGAAGTATGAAAGTAATAGCAGTATTTAGTAATGACACAGTCAGAGACTTACCGCAGGAGGTGCGTTGAAAGTGCAGTAAGGAGCCAAACCGGTTTGGGCACAAAGGTGCTCCGGTTCATTCAGCATCTTCCTCACTGAATCCGTGACTTCATCTTCAGACAATTCCAATTTGGTGTGTCGGAGTGGGTCATCGACGCTGCGGTATCTTGGCACATCGAGCCGAACGCCGGCTCGAGGCAATATGCCCCAAGATAACCAGCAGCGTGCCGTCGATCCCGATCAAACCGTTGGCCATGAAGGCCCGAAGCTTGGATAGTGTGGAGCATATTTGCTTCTCTCTTTGGCGATCAATCGTTATGAAAGGGATGAGTGTTGTTGAGCCGCTCGGGCGAAAACCGGTAAAGGATTTTCACCTTCAGGGGAAGTGTCTTTGCAGTGGAACCAAGTCGCGTTCCACTCTTTGGGATGAGTGTGGAGTTTGACGTGGGGATAAGTGATCTCTTTCCTCTTCTGGATAGCCATACCGCCCAATTCGGTATTGGGGCCATCGGTGAATTCGGTGCGGCGGTTTAAGTGGAAGAGATCCCTGAACAGTTCAACAGAGGGCTCCTCTTGCAGATACGCTTCGGACAGCACTTGAAAATGGCACAGGTTGGTGACAGAATTGGGACCGATATCTTGAGGACGGAGCTGAAAGTTGGCCATCACATCCCGGTAAAATTTTGACCCGGGCGGTTTGAAACCCCGGGCCAGGTGATCAGCGAAAACTAAAACTTCACCTTCCTGAGGTGTGGGAGGGCATTCCTCTCCAGGAACCCTCCAATGGATTGTATTTTGGTCATCCAAAGCGCCAATCGACACTAACTCGTTCAGTTGTGTCTCAGAGACGCGGAAGGACCCGATTGCATTCGTACACCTGTTTGGCCATCATAAGATCTACAAGGACAAGGATCCGGTTTAAGAAGGTGCTTATTGCAGAGTGGTTGATTTAAGCTATGATAAACCGGAGGCGTTTTCTACGAGTCAGATCGTTACGGTATGATGTCAGATATGAGCTGGCAGTTCAACAAGGGGACTAATGGTGTACCAGTGCCGGTTTAGCAGTTTTTTTTACTATGATGAGTTAAACCGCCTAATCTTGGCCTCGAAGGTAATGGACAGAAACATGTTTCACAAGATTTCACGTTTATTATGGATCAAACGCGAGTTCTCAGCAAACAGGAAGTGCGTCACGGAAGTAAAGAAGAAGCAGGAAATGCACCATAAGGTATATATAGATATATGCAGAAAATCTATGGGATTAAGATAAGAAAGTGCAGCGGATATGCAGGAGTCGTCGTTTGGTACAGAACGGGATCCATAGCATGGCTCAAAGCTAGAAAAGCGAAAACATACGAAGAACGTGGTATGAAGCTCGAACCCTAGAACAGATCTAAGATGATGAACGGTGAAGAAGGATAAGAGATTTAGGAAGCGAAGGAGATGCGGAGAAAGGCGCGGTGTTACGGTCGAACAGGTTGATCAGCGGCACAGGGGCCAAGCGAGCGTTGATAGCGACAGCCGGAGCTCAAAAGCAGTGGCGCGAGGAAGAAGAAGAAGAGGAAGCGAAGGAAGAAACAAGAATGACCCTTCGGTCCTATTTATAAAGCGATAAAAGCTAGGTCAAGCGCGTGAATCCGAGGGACGGTCATTAAAGAAGGCGTTATAAAGGATAAACTTCAAGGTGACGTCATGCGGTTTCTGATGACGAAGCAACGATATTATGCGGTTTACGATGATCGAAGCAATGCGATGTGATGGTTTATCAAGCAAAGAAGATATCAAGATGCGGTTTCTGTGAAGGATTGACATGAACCGGTTCAAATTAATCTGGGGCCTAATGTTGGGGATATTACCACTAGGTGTAAACCGGCCAAGCTTGGGCCGGGTTAACTCCGCTAGTAGTGTAATCATGGAAAGGCCCAAGGCCTGTAGTTTGTTTAGAACTTGTAGCCGTAAACCGGCCTGATGTACAAACTTGTATTGTAAGTTAGGAATAGAGAGAGACCAACCGGGATACGAATATGAACCGGTTGGGACTCTGCAAACCGACGGGCGTCACTCGTGTATATAAGGGGCGACCGGTGGCGGTTCAAACAGAGAACCACAATTCGAGCCTAGGCGGCTTATTTGCTCCCTAGCCATCGAGACTACATCAATTCCATCACAACTAGACGTAGGCTTTTACCTTCATCGAAGGGGCCGAACTAGTATAAAACCCTCGTGTCTTTGTGTCCGCTTTAACCCCTACAAGTAAACCCGTAGTGATGGCTCCACGATTAAGTCCTTATGCTAGGACATCTGCCGTGACTAATCCACGACAGTCTGCGAGTTCATCTACAACGCGACGACCAAGAATAGGCGGGGCTACTATGAAAGACAATATGAAGTGCGTAAGCAAAAATATTCACAAGTTTCTTTTATTACCATCATTTATGTTGAGTTTTATTCATATATATGTATTGACCCCCTTATTCAAATTAGATGTGGTTGATGCGGAATGAACTCCTACCACAAGATCGCATGCGAGCAATTCAAGAGGAATTGGCTGGATTCTTTCTTGACCACGTCATCAATAAAGCCCGAGAATACCACCGTGCATGTGGAAGTTGAGTTCATATGTTAGGGTATTGTAAGAGATCTTACACATTGTATATATATATGTAGCCAATACAGTCGGTAAGATATACGAAAACTTGTTGTTCGACCAATCTCTCGGAGAGAAGGAGAGGCCGATCACTTCTCTCTGTATATGTTCATGACGATCTTCTGTACTTAACAGTTTTCTTCATTTGCTTACTATGTAGCTAGCGTGTCGAGTCCTCTCTATACGTAGCATCGGCCAAGCACGGAGATAAGAGAGGACACTTCTCTCTATTAGCTAGCTAACACAATATATGAAACCCGTAAATTAACCCTACAAAAAAACCCAAACCCCCCCCCTTTCAGAAAAAAAACAAAAAATCCAGCCCACGAAATCTTGACATGTAAAGCCTTTTGGTGGGTTGGTGGCACCAACCGGGACAAAATCCCCTGCCGAACAGCGGCAGCGCCGTGGAGCCCCATCTGTCCCGGTTCCTGGGAGAATCAGGACTAAAGGGACAGGGCTTTAGTGATGACCCATTAGTCCGGTTCGTGAACCGGGACAAATGGCCCTCACGAACCGGGACGAATGGTTTTTTTTCTACTAGTGGTGTATGCTCTTGTATGCAAGCGACTTCGAATGTACTATGTTTTAAAAAAAACATACACTGCCAAGTTTTTGCTTGGCAGTGCATGCTGACATGGCGATGTCCAGTCAGAGTTGACTGCGGTCAAAACCGCTTGACCCACACAAAACCGAGAAGATGGGTGAGTTTTGAACCTAGTGGTAAGTTCATGGTGTATTTTGGCCGGTTTCGGAGTTGAGGGTTGTAATCAAACTGAGTGTGGTTAGTTCAGGGTTGAAATGTGGACAAATAAATGTTTTCATCTTGTATGACTATATTGCGGCTACGAACGTTAACAGGCAGGCCGGCCTTGTCCGACGCATGCGCGGTGCACACGGGCACGACCGGAATCACCCCATGACGGTGGCCCTGGACACACCTGCGGCCCACACGTACGGACACCTAAGGGAAGTAGCCGGTGTGCATGCCGTCCAGCAGACCGGGCGGCACGGAGAGCCTCGGGGAGCTAGCAGCAGGAGGCGAACACAAAACAGGCTCCGAGGAGGCTCCGAGAAGGTTGATACTCTAGGATCCTTTATAGGAGGATTTCTTGGCTTTGAAAGACTGTTATTTCCTTCATTGGACTGCTCTGTATGTGTTGATGTATGAACTGAGGTTTAATTTTGATGATGGAGCCAGGGAGACCTACCTGTTAGTCTAGAGATAGGTGCTCAAAGTTTCTAATGTTTGATTTTGATTAATCGAAGGGTGAGCTTTTTTGGGGCAATGAATAAATTCTATTCAAAATGTAGTACTCCCTCCGTCTAGGTGTGTAAGTCATCTTACGAAAACCAAATAATCCCAAAACACTTAGCGTGGTGCATTAACTTCTACCTCGTTTCTTGTTTGTTAACATATCAACCAATAAGAAATGAGGGGTGTGCATGCTTTTAATGACTTGAGACTATCAAACACGACATGCAGTGGTTAGTTCATTGCATGCAATACTATTAATTAGCAAATAAACATTAATGTCTCTCGTTTTCCCCTCCTCCTTGGTCACAGTGCACAACCTAAGATGACTTACTCACCTAGACGAAGGGAGTATCAAGCTCATTTGGATACAAACAAAACGAGCATACATCCGGACTCTCCACAATTAAGAACCAACAATAACGCATGCAGATGGGGCTTGTCTGCCTAGACGTGGACAGGCTTGATTGCCCGGATGAGGAGGGGGTGGCCTGCGTGGGTGCGGAGGGGCTTGGCGTGCCCGGACCCTTGTCGTAGCGGGTTTTAGCTGGACATGCAGTGTCCGTTGCCCTCCCAGGTTAGTCCTAAAAAGCACTTTGTGTGCTCGATCGTTTGGCACGGGCTCCCGTATCCTTCTCTTCTTGCCGAAGCACGTGAGCTTCCTATCACTTCGCTCCCTCGCTGAGCTTCTTCGCCGGCGATCGTGCAGGTCGGTGTGAGCGCGTCGTCCATTGCCCAGGTGGCCATCGCTACGCGCTCAAGGTACGCGAGGGCGACGGGAAGTCGGGGCAGACGATGGTTGTTTCCGGTTTGGTTGGTGAAACGTTTGGGACGAGGCTGCGGTCGTCGTACTTTTGCAAGCTTCATCCCATCGTTCCTTGGTCTATGGGGAGGACGCGGTCACCGTGAGAAGAGGCCTCTACAAGTGTTGCTGGCTTCTTCCCATTGTTCGGTTGCAATGGTTCTTGGACCGCGTTGGATCTTTTGGTTTTTCTCTTTTCTTTTCCCTCGCAAAATTTTTATCATGTATAATCTCAGCTTCAAAGAAGGGTGCATCTAAATCACCATTTCAGAGAGTTGCACCTTTTCCTCACCAAAAATAAATTGTCACTTAAACTAAAACCTTGTCTATTTCTAGTTTATAAAAATATAGTAGTTACTAGCCACACCTAGCATATCTTTGATCTGTCGACCCAAAGACCAAGGAGGGCTTGGTATTGAGAATCTTGAAGTTAAGAACAGGTGCCTTCTTAGTAAGTGGTTGTGGAAGCTCGCTTCTGGGACTGAAGCCATGTGGGCGCAGATCCTTCGCAGCAAGTACCTCCAGACTAGAACTTTGTCCCAGGCAACAGTTAGGCCGACTGACTCGCCTTTCTGGAAAGGACTCATGAAAGTCAAACAATTACTGTTCAATAGGACTAGAGTTGTTATTGGAGACGGTGCTACTACGCATTTCTGGGAGGATATTTGGCTTGGCGATTCACCCTTGGCCATTTAATATCCGTCCTTATATCGTATTGCTCAACGACGTGAGGTGTTCATGGCAACGGTATTTCAATCTATCCCCCTTAATATTCAGTTTAGACGGTCGCTAGCGGGCAATCGTTGGGAAGTTTGGCTCCATTTAGTTAGGAGGCGATGGAGGTTCAACTCTCGACCAACTTTGATGAATTCTGTTGGAAGTTGACTAGGTGCAGAGTATTCTGATTAAGTCAATGTATATTGAAGTCATTAATTCGAGCTCCATTCCAACTTCCAAGAATGTCTGGGATGTCAAAATTCCTTTGAAAATAAAAGTGTTTATGTGGTTTGTCCATAAACAAGTTATTCTAACAAAGAACAACTTATTAAAGCGTAATTGGACAGGACCTACTAGGTGTAGTTTCTGTGATCGGGATGAGACGATTAAGCATCTCTTTTTTGATTGCCCGTTGGCCAAGGTCCTTTGGCGGACGGTCCACATTTCTTTCAACATTACTCCACCAAATACTGTTAATGCTTTATTTGGGACTTGGCTTAATGGGATTGAATCTACCTTAGCAAGACATATTCGGGTTGGAGTCTGTGCTTTGCTGTGGACCATCTGGCTTTGCAGAAATGATTTGGTTTTTAACAGAACATCACGGATTCATTTTTTGCAGGTTATTTTCTGAGCTACGGCAGTGATCCGTTCGTGGTCGCTACTCACTCTGATGGAGGCCAGGGAGCATTTGGTTACTGGGTCTATCCGTTGGGAGATGGTAGCTCGGGATATCTTCAACCGGTTTGGATGGCGGTCATGTAATAGGATAGGCAATTAGTTTACCTACCCTTGTTTAGCCAGCCGGTTGTGGCATCGTTTTATGGCTAGTTTGTGTTTCTAGCCTTTTGCGCTCTGTGTGAGCTGCCTTTTCTTCTTTCACGCTTGAGACTTTGGAACTTTGTTGGCACAATTTGATTTCTAGTTAATAAGATGGACGTATGCATCACCCTTGATGCAGAGACCGGGGAGCCCCCCCTTTTCGAAAAAAATATCTTTGATCTTAGTCATAGGATCGTTAGTGCATGGAAATATGCAGTATTCCTAGCATCCTCCTTAATATCTCTATCTCTAAATCTCTGTTTGGCTTTGATCTCTTCTTGGAGCCAAATTTTCTGTAGCTCTGAATGAATGAATTTAAGCCTTATAAATTTAGTTTTAGAGACATCCGAGGATTTAGCCTTAATGTTTAATTTATCATAGTCCTCTAATAAGATCTTCTTGAACCTTTTTTCGGTTGGCCTCTTCACTAGAGCTCTACCCTTTGGTAACTCGGGTGAGACTAGTATCAGATCTCCTGAAGATAGAAAACATGTTAAAAAATTCTAAAAATATTGGAAGACACACATCGATGTTTGATGTACAACCTCAAAAAATTTCAGCTCCTAATTCGAACTACACTTAGAGAACCAGAAAGACAGAATCGGATGCAAATAGTGTCAAATATTATTCACCCAAAGCTATCACTATTCATAGTCGGATTTGTCCTTTTTGAATCTCCAACTGTAAATCGAGTTTTGAGATGATTTTTTTTTTGGAGTTGTGGACATATCCCGGAGGTATGTTGTAAAGGAAATTCAGAATTTTTTGATCTCACCTAAAAGACACATCCTATACTAGTCACCCCCTTGGTAACTCTTCTAACCTTGCTAATCTTCTGTTGCCAACTATCAATGGGGGATTTAGAAGAGACCGGTTCATCCCGAAATTTTGGCAACTAGGTCCCTCAAATCCCCTCTCAGCAGCCACTACTTCTCAAGTTTCAACTTGCTGATTTTGGAGACAAATCAAGCCCGCAATCCTAGATCAATGCGGTATGATAACTACCACATCCAAGTAAGGCTCTACAGGCACCTAAAGAAAGATTTATCTAATTCAGTATAACAGAAGAGCGTATCTATAGTTGACATGTTCAAGGCAGCCTGATTACTGGCCTAAGTAAATTTCCTAGTAGAGAATTTAATCTCTAACAAGCACCAAATTTTAATCCAAGCATTAAAATTGCCACTCTATTTGTGGTTAATGATACAATTAGTCTTACCTCTAGAACATCTAATGAAATTAAAATTCCCCTAATAAGAGTGGGAGTAGAAGCATCTTTGAGCACGTTGTGTAGCTATGAAAGAAAGGCTTGTTACCGTTCTCATAAGGAGAGCCACACGCTACAATTACCCGAAAATCATTATTATTAAAGTTGAGCTTAACATTACGAATAAATAAAAAATCCAAGACAACCCAAGAAATAGCATACAAAATATCTAAATCCACTCCTGTTAGGATGCCACAAGCAGCGCCCTTAGATCATAGATGGTTCCAACTAAAGTTTCCATTGCTTTCTAAAGATTTCAGGTAGGAGTAAAAAAATTCTCCTTCTTAGTTTCTTGAAAACCAATAATACAAGAATGTGTTTTCTCTATGATATTTGAAATCAAGGTTTTCTTACCATGTGAAACTTGAAGGAAATATGCCCTAGATGCAATAATAATGTTGTTATTTTATATTTCCTTATTCATGGCAAATGTTTATTATTCATGCTAGAATTGTATTAACCGGAAAATTGATACATGTGTGGATATATAGACAAAACACCGTGTCCCTAGTAAGCCTCTACTAGACTAGCTCGTTAATCAAAGATGGTTAAGTTTCCTAACCATAGATATGTGTTGTCAATTGATGAACGGGATCACATCATTAGGAGAATGATGTGATGGACAAGACCCATCCGTTAGATTAGCATAATGATCGTTAAGTTTTATTGCTATCGATTTCTTCATGTCAAATACATATTCCTCCGACTATGAGATTATGCAACTCCCGGATACAGGAGGAATGCCTTGTGTGCTATAAAACATTACAAGGTAACTGGGTGATTATAAAGATGCTCTACAGGTATCTCCCAAGGTGTTTGTTGGGTTGGCATAGATCGAGATTAGGATTTGTCACTCCGAGCATCGGAGAGGTATCTCTGGGCCCTCTCGGTAATGCACGTCATAAGAAGCCTTCCAAGTAAAGTGACTAATGAGTTAGTTGCAGGTCGGTGCATTATAGAACGAGTAAAGAGACTTGTCGGCAAGGAGATTGAACTAGGTATGAAAATACCGACGATCGAATCTCGGGCAAGTAACATACCGATGACAAAGGGAATAACGTATGTTGTCATAACAGTTCGACCGATAAAGATCTTCGTAGAATATGTGGGAGACAATATGAGAATCCAGGTTCTGCTATTGGTTATTGACCGGAGAGGTGTCTCGGTCATGTCTATATAGTTCTCAAACCCATAGGGTCCTGCAACATCTTGAGCTTGCGTTGGTTTTCCTTGAAGAGGAAAGGGTGATGCAGCAATAGTAGCGTAAGTATTTCGCTCAGTTTTTGAGAACCAAGGTATCAATCCAGTAGAAGGCTCCTCAAAAGTCCCACGCACCTACACAAACAAACAAGAACTCGCAACCAACGCAATAAAGGGGTTGTCAATCCCTTCAAGGCCACTTGCGAAAGTGAGATCTGATAGAGATAATATGATAAGATAAATATATTTTTGGTATTTTATAATATAGATTGGAAAAATAAAGATGCAAATAAAAGTATATTGGAACTTATATGATAAGAGATAGACCCGGGGGCCATAGGTTTCACTAGTGGCTTCTCTCAAGATAGCATAAGTATTACGGTGGGTGAACAAATTACTTTCGAGCAATTGATAGAAAAGCGAATAATTATGAGATTATCTAGGCATGATCATGTATATAGGCATCATGTCCGTGACAAGTAGACCGACTCCTGCCTGCATCTTCTACTATTACTCCACACATCGACCGCTATCCAGCATGCATCTAGAGTATTAAGTTCATAAAGAACAGAGTAACACATTAAGAAAGATGACATGATGTAGAGGGATAAAATCATGCAATATGATATAAACCCCATCTTTTTATCCTCAATGGCAACAATACAATGCGTGCCTTGCTGCCCCTACTGTCACTGGGAAAGGACACCGCAAGGTTGAACCCAAAGCTAAGCACTTCTCCCATTGCAAGAAAGATCAATCTAGTAGGCCAAACCAAACTGATAATTCGATGAGACTTGCAAAGATAACTTAATCACACATAAAAGAATTCAAAGGAGATTCAAATATTTCTCATAGATAAACTTGATCATAAACCCATAATACATTGGATCTCGACAAACACACCGCAAAAAGAGTTACATCGAATAGATCTCCAAGAAGATCGAGGAGAACATGGTATTGAGATCCAAAAAGAGAGAATAAGCCATCTAACTAATAACTATGGACCCGAAGGTCTGCAGTAAACTACTCACAACTTATCGGAGAGGCTATGGTGTTGATGTAGAAGCCCTCGATGGTCGATTCCCCCTCCGGCGGAGCGCCGACAAAGGCTCCAAGATGAGATCTCGCGGATACAGAAGGTTATGGTGGTGGAAATAGTTTTTCGTGGTCGCCTTTGATGTTCTCGGGGTACGTGGGTATATATAGGAGGAAGAAGTAGGTCGGTGGACGCCCGAGGGGCCCACGATATAGGGGCGCACCCAGTAGGGGGGGTGGGGGCTCCACCCTCGTGGCCGCCTTGGCTGTTGCTTGACTTGCACTCCAAATCCTCCGGATCACGTTCGTTCCAAAAATCACGTTCCCGAAGGTTCATTCCATTTGGACTCCGTTTGATATTCCTTTTCTTTGAAACACTGAAATAGGCAAAAAAACAGCAATACGGGCTGGGCCTCCGGTTAGTAGGTTAGTCCCAAAAATGATATAAAAGTGTAAATTAAAGCCCATAAACATCCAAAACGGGTAATATAATAGCATGGAACAATCAAAAATTATAGATACATTGGAGACGTATCAAGTCCGCACGCTTATCGTTCGATGACGATATTGTATTATATGAGTTATGTGATTTGGTGACCGAATGATGTTCGGAGTCCCGGATGAGATCAAGGACATGACGAGGAGTCTCGAAATGGTCGAGAGGTAAAGATTGATAGATAGGATGATAGTATTCGGGCACCGGAAGTGTTCCGGGTAGTAATGGATATTTATCGGACTACCGGGGGGGGGGGTTACCGCAACCTCCCAGGGGAATAATGGGCCATAGGAGGGGAGCACACCAGCCCAGAAGGGGTGGCGCCCCCCCCCCTAAGGAAGGAGGCCGAATAGGAGAAGGAGGAGGGGTTCGCCCCCCTTTCCTTCCTCCTTCCCTCTTCCCTTTCCCCCCTTCTGGTAAAAGGAAAGGGGGGGGGGGCGAATTTGACTAGGGAGCCCAAGTAGGATTCCTCCTACTTGGGCGCCCCTAGGCTGCTCCCCTCCCCCTTCCACCTATATATACATGGGGAGGGGGCGCCTAGAACACAAGCCAATAATCGTTAGCCGTGTGTGGCGCCCCCCTCCACAGTTTACGCCTCCGGTCATATTCTCGTAGTGCTTAGGCGAAGCCCTGCGTGGATCACTTCACCATCACTGTCACCACGCTGTCGTGCTGATGGAACTCATCTACCTACTCGACACTCTGCTAGATCAAGAGTTCGAGGGACGTCATCTAGTTGAACGTGTGTAGAACTTGGAGGTGTCGTACGTTCGGTACTTGATCGGTCAGAACGAGAAGAAGTTTGACTACATCAACCGCGTTGGCAAACGCTTCCGCTTTCGGTCTACGAGGGTACGTAGACATACTCTACCCTCTCGTTGCTATGCATCTCCTAGATAGATCTTGCATGAGCGTAGGAAATTTTTGAAATTGCATGCTACGTTCCCCAACACAACTATGCCTCTAACATTCTAGAAAAGATAGTTCATTGGCAAAACTTTGTATCGGTATAGTATGCACCATTTTACATTTACCTATTTAATTATGAATTTTTTTTGAGTTGCTTTGGTATTTGAAATAAAATATATCCAGGAAGGAAACAGCTGCAAGGAACACCTAGAGTTTGACATTCCTAATTTCTGTCCTATTAACCTGGCTCATGTTTGTTCTCAGGCATCTTCAGAGAGCAACACAAGCCCATTCTCCACTCCAGGAAAAGATGGAGCTCCATTCTCACCTGGGATCCAACAACCCAAAGGAAAGAGAAAGGAACGCCCTCCTGTGGCGGAATATTTGATAAGAAGGAGTGAGAGACTGATGAACATTAACAAAGGATTTAAAAAGAAAACCTGCCAAGATGCTAATTGTATGGCTTGTATAGCCCAACCTCCAGCTTTCAACAACAAGGTAATTAAAAATTTGAATATCTCTTATTGCAATGTAGATGCTAAGAACTGCTCTGAAGAAATCCTTCAGAAGAAGAAAGTGAAGAAAGGTGGAAAGCAGCCAACATGGAGGGACTAAAAGGATACCTCAGGGGGAGAAGAAGAAGAAATAAGATGGTGCCATATCTCAACAATAGTACTAGGAAGCAGACTCCAATATGCTATGGTTCTGTATATGTATTAAGCGCTTCTGATTGCATGTGTCTGTCAGTGGGGACTATCATTATGAATTGGAAACTTATTTTTGCTAAGTTGGGCCAGAAAAGTTAACAATATGTGTTGGACTGCTGGATTGAAAGTGCTAGTATCGACTAGAGGGGGGGTGAATAGGCGATTTTTATGAAAGTCTTCAAAACTTAGAAGTTTCGAAGACAAACAACAGAAATGACCTAATTAATATGCAGCGGAAGATAAACTACCCTAAGCAAGCCATAGTCAAGTACGCGATGATGTGAAAGTCTGGGACTAATAGCAGCTAGGTAGTAAGGATCGAGGATGGAAGATTGTATGAAGCCAATTAACAGTAGTAGTCAAGCAATGAAGTCAAGCAGATACATAGATAGGCAATGACTTCACGAAGACAAACTTAAGTAAGGTTGGGAAGGATAGAACGATCGCTTGTTGAAGACACAGGATTTGTTAGACCAGTTCGATTCTTTGTGAAAGCTATGCGTCCGGTTAGGGAGGCTGAGATTTAACTCGAAGACCGTGTCTTCACCTTATTCCCCTTGAGCTAAGGACACCCAGCCCTCGCCCAATCACTCTGGTAAGTCTTCAAGGAGACTTCAAACCTTCACAGACTTCGTTCACCGGCAATCCACAAAGACTCTTGGATGCTCAGAACGCGACGCCTAACCATTTGGAGGATTCACAGTCCTCAAGTGTAATAAGTCTTGAGTCACAGACATGAAAGACTTGATGATGCCTAACACTCTTTGGCTCACGGGTGTTTGGGCTTTGTCCTGCAAGGATCTCTCTCTCTCAAATGCTTGAGGTGGGTTGCTCTCAAACGACAAAAGCCGTGCACAAACTCCGAGCAGCCACCAATTTATGGTGTAGGGGTGGGCTATTTATAGCCACTAGGCAACCCGACCTGATTTGTCCAAAATGACCACTGGTCACTAAGGAACCGACACGTGTTCCAGCGGTCGATTTCAAACACACGGCAGCTTTACTTGGGCTACAAGCAAAGGCGACTCATCCAGCTCTGGATAAGATTTGCTCTCATTGTCTTCGCTCAAAGACATAGGATTTGAGTTGAGCATCACTTCAGTCACTCTGACTTAGTTCACTTGGACTCCACTTAACAGTACGGTGGTTCCTATGACTCAACAAAGAAGAAAAGGAAACAACGAAACCACACAGTCTTCGCGCACCATAGTCTTCACTTCATGTCTTCTCATGTCATAGTCTTCAATATGAATATCTTCTCATACCACCATTGTCTTCAATGTCTTCATACATTTTTAGGGGTCATCTCCGGTAGGTAAACCGAAACAATGAGGGACACAACCTGCGTTATCCTGCAATTCTCACAAGCGCATTAGTCCGTCAACAAACTTTGTCGTCAATACTCCAAAACCAACTAGGGGTGGCACTAGATGCACTTACAATCTCCCCCTTTTTTGTGATTGATGATGAACTGGTTGAAGTTTTCAACGGGGATAAAATATGTGAAATTTTAAGGATAGGGAATTTGGAATTGTCTTCATAAGTAGCAAGGGCTCCCCTGAAGATGTGCATATAAGTAATTTGCTTTTGGAATGCAAATGCACATGGCAGGTTGTACTTGTGGAGATCCACTTCAACTTATGAAGATAGTTCATCATGCATGAAATGATATAGCAAGTAGAATGACATGCATAATGAAAAATGGACGTCTGCAGAATGATCTAAGTGCGAAAGTTATCATCGCACATGCGGGATTTATCATCGCATCACAGTGAAGCAAATAAGTAGCAGATGACCATCTAGTTTAGGTGTTACAACTTAGAGAACCATATGTTTCAAAAGCAAGAGTTGTAAGCGCGAAGCAAAATATAATGCAACCACCCATATGAACCCGCTTGAAGACTATCAACTCATACGCTTCTCCCCCTTTTGTCAGTAAGGACCAAAAAGGTTTGAAGACATAGAGCATCTACTCGTCCCCATGAGTAGGTGAAGCGGCGAGGTTGTAAATGCGTTGGTTGGCGGTGCAGATGAACTTAGTGCGGTGTCGTCTGCGTGATAGTAGGAGGTGGTGAAGTAGCATCATCTTCATCATCGATCACTCTGGCATTTACCGTTGCGCGGAGGAAGAATATTGAGTCTTCAAGAGATGGAGTGCGGACGTGGGACAGCGGTCCGTGGAGGAGTGGAGTCAAACTAGAATCTTTCATTGAAGCCATCATCTTGAAGATCTGCTTGACACTAAGGTGGTCAAACTCTTCCATGATCGCCGAGAAGTTTCATGAGCAACAAAGGCATTCTTGGTGGCAAGGTTGCGAATGCAATTGACATCCACCAAGAGGCTTTGCATCATCTCTTGAGCCAAAATGATGCTTATCCTGTTTTACGATGAAGGGCCACAAGAAGTTCTCGGTCATTGAGAACGCGAGAACGCTTCCGAGGCCTTTGCGCAATGGTGCTTTCGGTGGCTTCAGTAGGTACTCGATGAGGCAGACGAGTGTTTCCAGCCAATGGATAGATTCGTGTCGCTGCTTGAACACCTTCAATGGGTTGAGTGAAGCTTTGGTGCTTGGCATTCTGAAGACAAAGAGGCCTCTTAGCAGGGTCAGAGTATATAGCTTCAACTGACATATCAACCTCTGGCAAAAGATCATATGATTGCGAGTAGAGGGCGATAGTTGACGGATGAGTGTCTCTTGATGAGGCGCATGACCCATGGAGCATAAAACTTGGACCAAATAGGTCGAGCGAAGCGACAAGTTGCACGATGAAGAATTCTTGGTGTTGAAGCTGATGCCATTGAGAATATAGAAGACCAAAGTCTTCAGAGCTCCTTCAAGCTTGGCCGGTGATGAATGTCCTTTGACAGGCCATAGAGTTTGCCTAATGATATGATATATGGTGCGAGGCAGATACTCAAGGTCTTCAACAAAGAACTCTGTTGGATATTCAGCGTCAGATGGCAAGGGCTTCATCATGCTCAACATCTGGCTCATATTGGGTTCTGGCTTATGGAAGATACTCTCCACTGCATTGCGGTGTAGGCGACGATCGAGTTCATATAGTTCTCCAGAGTGGCTAGCCCTGTGAGCTCGATGATATCCATAGCTTTGGCTTCATGATGAACATTTCGGTCATCCACTCGAGAACCAATGTCTTGATGTCTCTGTAGTAGCCACGAATGTGTAGAGTAGCATAGAATTGAAGCAATAGCTCTTCATTCCAATGTTCTTTATGCATCACAAAGTGGAAGCGGACCGGCATCACAAAGCAATCAAGTGATTCTTCTAAGCACGGCAGTCCAAGCAATGGCCGATGTCAAAGGCGCATATGAGGAAAATGTGCCCTTGATCATATAGAACGCAGGAGTAATAGCTTCTCTGCTGATAGCTCCATAACTGATCTGATGATATTCTTGGCTTGGAGTAGGGGTTCTTGGCGCTGTCAAAGAAGGTATTGTGGCTTTTAAAGCCATTTGCATTGAAGGACCCTGGTGAGTTTGTAGTACTTGGAAACCTTGGCAGCCTAGGCTTTGGCTTCTGGACCTGAGGCCTATGCTCAACATGATAGTCAAATTGAGGTCGAGGCGGTGGCGGAGGTACAGAATGGGCCATCAGACGATGGTTAGTGACCATGTTGTATGCTTGCTCAATTGTATGGGGCCTTGGTGGCGGAGCAGGAGCGAGGGCAGGAGCTGAGGCGTCAGCTACTAACAGTGCTTGGGAGGCGATTGTCTCATTAACCGGTGCAGCAGCCTCATTGGTTTGAGTTCGATGGCCACATTTGCTTTAGGCACCTTGGTTGGTGCAGGCTCCACATTAGCGTCAGCCATGACTACGTCATTGGCTTCATTGGCGTTGGCGGTGGTAGCTTCAATATTTTCAACCTCCTCGTGACGAACAGGAGGGTCGGACGCGAACACGTTCACATCGAGGCTGCTTCTTCAATTCTTTGGGGAGTAGGGACACGTGCTTCTTCTTGATTTTCCTCGGTGATGCAACGGAATGTCTTCAACAGCTTGTGCTTGGACTCGGAGACATTCACAATTGGAGTAGGTTGAGAAAAAGACTTGGCGAGCAGCGGTGAGCGTTGCACTTCTCCTTACCGGCAGCTCGACAAAGGGACTTGAGGCCTTTGTCCTTTGTGAAGCCTGCGAAATGCTGGCAACGCCTTAGGAGATGGAGATGGCTGGGCCTCAAAGTCTTCATCCTCTTCTTGCATGGGGGTTGTAGCTTGTTGTTGTTGTTGGGTAGTACTGGGGAAGTCTTGTAGCTGTGGGTGATCAGCCCACGATGCATCCTAAGGAATTAGCGTCAGAGGACGACCAATGCTGATGAGTTCGCTGTTCGTATGAATAGGCGATGATACCATGTCATGTTAGATCGAGGAAGAGCTTCATCATCTGCTACATTGTCATCATGACCAATGTCTTGAGTGGTGGGTTCATTTGCGGGAATATCTTGACTTCATGAGCCTCGTGGGAGCAGGCTCATGGACTATCATCCTTCGTTCTTGATGTTACGATTTGGGCGAACCAGAAATGGGTTCAACAACTAAGGGCTCTGTGGAAGCAGCCCTAGTCTTCTTGGTCTTGCGCTTCTTCTTGGAGGGAGGCGGCACGGAGAGCCGATATTCTTTCTCTTTCTCGCTTCAGCCTTGGCAGCCCTCGTCTTCTTACATTACAAGCGGTTGTGGTGACCTTTGGCTTCGAGCAGTCATGCTGCTTGGGAAGATAATGCGAGGGCTTCTTGGCTTGAAGGTTCGGGCTGGTCGACATGAAGCTTCTTCTTTTCTTTGCATCCATCACAGGGGTTGATGCCGGGGCGGCCAAGTGACTTGCGCTTCTCGGCCTCATTGTGGCGAGCACACTTATCGGCCAAACTCTTCATGCGCTCTCGAGAGCCCTGAGCTTCTTCACGCTTCTTCAGAAAAGCTTCTTTAAGCTCATGTAGCATGACTTTGAAGTTTCTGACAGCTTGAACACTTAGCTTGGCCACATGCTTCTTGAATTGAGCCTTCTCATAATCAATCTTGTTCTTGAGCTCAACGATGCGTTGGCGAGAGCTAGCTCAGAAGCAATGGCGCCATTGAAGGCGACACTGAGGCCAGTGGGAAGCTGCAAATCTTCAAAGCTGAGATTGGGGTGTCGAACCACTCATCAATGAAGTTGTGGATGATTGCCACATCAAAGAGAGGCAAGTTGTTGAAGATTTACGCTTCTTCCTTGCTCTTTATCGGATGCTCAAGGGCATCATCGGCAAGATCTTCATCACTCGACGGATCAATGGGTTTTCGCGCGAATTGCGGCGGAGTCAAGGCTTGATCGGTTAGTGCGACAAGTTGCTTTTTCTTCTCGGTTCTCTTGGAGACACGGATTGATCTTGAGGCGCACACTAGCCGGGAGGTGCGGTGGCGATAACCATGCGAGAAGTCTTCAGAGGTGCAGCTGATCTTGAAGCCTTTGGCTTCTTTTGCTTCTGCGGCTTTGGAGGAGGAGCTGGGACTTCATCGGAGTCAGCATCATTTTCAGAATGATCTACTCTGGCACCTTGGACCACGATGTAGGTGATGAGGCCGTCAAGGTTGGAGAAGGGGCCGATAACATTGGGATCAGCATCACGGGAGCCGTCAGCACGGGGAGCAGAGGGACCAGGGTTGAAGTCCAATCCCAATGACTTCTTGTTCTTCTTGGCCGAAGCCACAACAAACTGGAAGTTGCGCTTGAAGAGAGAGTCGTCACGACACTAGAGTAGTGAAGTGGGATCGGCGTTCTCACGCTGTGGTCCACGGACTGTGACGCCCGGATAATCAAGCTACAGTAACCTCTGCTAATAATGCCACGTCACCTCGATTACTGTTGCTAATCTCGCGTTAGTTTGAAACCGATTTAAATTCAAATTCAAAAGAAAAGCAAACAACAAAAGTTTTCAAAAATTAAAACTAAAATGTTCGGGTTGTTTCAAATAAATCGTAAGCAATTATGGTGGAGAAACCAAGCTTTTATAAAATGCTTAAATGAACTATAAGGATTTAAACAATAGCAAAAGTAATTAATTAAATGCCTTTTACAATTAATAAATTACTAAACTATTTTATTTTGTCACCAAACTTTTTGTGGCATGGGGGTATTTTGTAACACAAATTTAGATACTACTTGTATATTTTATAAAACAAAATATGTACAAAATAAAATAGAAAACTAATAAGCAGAAAATAAATAAATACAAAAAAGGGAGAAAGACCCACCACACGGGCCGACCGCCCAGGTGGCCACCAACCCCATGCGACGCCACAGCCCCTGCCCGGGACCGCAACCAGCCAGCCGCCCACTGCCCATCCGGCCGAACAGCCCGCCTCCCCTACCGCCTCCTTCCTGTTTCCCAGGCAGGGTGAGCAGTAGCGTCCCTGCGCCCCTCTCGCCGACGACGCAGTGGATAAGGATGCCGACGCCGCGCCCCTCGGTCTCTCCTCCCACGCCCCCACTCTTCCCTCGGCCCCGCGCCTCCCCCTCGAGATCCACCTCGCTCTCTCCTCGTTCCCACCACGTCGAACGCCACCATGGACCCGCCATCGTGAATCGCGCGGCCACAGCCATCGCCTCGCCGCGCCTGCGTGTCCGTCGTCACCACCGTCGTCCTCCTCATCGACTGGTGGCCACGGTGGAGCTTCGTAAACCTTCTTTGCGCCCCCTTCTTCCACATCTCCAGTCGCCGCCGTTCTTCTTCATCTCCGGCGACGCCCTTGCTGCTACTAAACTACCACGGGCCATCTTGCGTGCCGCACGGTGAGCCCCAATTACTCTCCCATCTCTCTGTCCCCTCTCGCGCGCCCTCTAGCTCCCCCTACTACTACGACCGAACCTACTGCCGCGCGAGCTCGTCGCCGACATGGCCGCGATGACCTTTTGGTCCTGTGCGTGCCCCCGTTGCATTCGCGGCATCGTGTTGACGCCGTAGACTCCTCACGCTTTTCGTTTAGCACATCGTAACTCCGAACCCATCGATGACCGAACTCTGGCGGTCGCCTCTCTGCTCGCTGTCGCCGCTCCGGTGCGTCTCCGGCATCGCCACCACCCTTACTAGATGCGCCTCTCCGCGCTCGTTCGAACGAGCCCAGGCGTGCGCGGATCCGTGCCCTATGCAAAATTTCCGGCGAACTCCGGTGGGTCTGCGCCGTGCCTTTGGTCGCCGGCGGCGAGAGCCGGCCCTGCTGACCTGGCACCTCGGGTCCCACCACCTGGGTCACCGACTCGTGGGCCCAGGGCCCTCTGTTGACCAGTTGACTGAGTCAACTGCTGATTGGGCCGCCCCTGTCTCACTGACCTATGGGTCCTACCTTAATAAACAAATAAAAATAAATAGATAATTTGCTAATTAATTAAATTAGTTAATTAAACACTAACCTCTCACTGACTACCGGGCCCCACCCGCTAATTAACCCATTTAGTTAGGTTAAACCCCCTGTTAGTGTTCTGACAATGACATGTGGGTCCCACTAGACCCACCTGTCTGTTTTGACTGGTCAACCGACCAGTTGACCTGCTGACATCTCTCTCATGTCATGCCTGCGTCATCATTCACTGTTTTGGATAATGTTGGATTTAAATGAATAAATAAAATCAGAAAATGATTTAAATCTTTAGAAAATCATATCTTTTAATCCGTAACTCGGATGAAAATACTTTCTACATGAAAGTTGCTCAGAACGACGAGACGAATCCGGATACGCAGCCCGTTCGTCCGCCACACACCCCTAGCATGCCGAACACGCAACTTTCCCCCTCCGGTACCTCTGCCCAAGAACGCGGAACCCCGGGGAAAATTTCCCGGATGTTTCCCCCCATTCGTCGGTACCACCTACTACCGCGATTGGCCACACCTAGCATCGTTACTTGTCATGTCATGCATTGATGTGCATCTGTTTGCATGGTATTCATTGTTTCTTCCCCCTCTTCTCTCGGTAGACTCTGAGACCGACGCTGCTGCTTGCCTACCGATTCGACTCTGAGTTGGCGACCCTCCTTCTTGCCGAGCAACCAGGCAAGCCCTCCCTTGATCACGGATATCGCCTATTCTCCTCTATCTGCTTGCATTAGAGTAGTGTAGCATATTCTTGCTTTCCGTTGATCCTATTCTGATGCATAGCCTGACATTGTTGCTACATCTGTTGATACCATACCTGCAATCCTAAATGCTTAGTATAGGATGCTAGTTTATCATCATTGGCCCTACATTCTTGTCAGTCTGCCTTGCTATACTATCGGGTCGTGATCACTCGGGAGGAAAAGTGTGTCCGGCCAAATGGGATCGAGTGTGTTGGGTTATGTGGTGCACCCCTGCAGGGAAGTTAATCTATTCGAATAGCCGTGATCTTTTGTAACACGATGACTTGGAGTTGTACCTTGACCTTATGACAACTAGAACCAGATACTTAATAAAACACACCCTTCCAAGTGCCAGATACAACCCGGTGTTCGCTCTCTAACAGGGCGACGAGGAGAGGATCGCCGGGTAGGATTATGCTATGCGATGCTACTTGGAGGACTTCAATCTACTCTCTTCTACATCTTTGCAAGGCGGAGGCTGCCAAAGCGTAGTCTTCATTGGATTAGCTATCCCCTCTTATTACGGCATTCTCGATTCGGTCCATCGATATGGCCCTTTACACATATACCCATGCATATGTAGTGTAGCTCCTTGCTTGCGAGTACTTTGGATGAGTACTCACGGTTGCTTTCTCCCCCTTTTCCCCTTTCCTTTCTTTACGGTTGTCGCAACCAGATGCTAGAATCCAGGGCAGGCGCCACCGTCGGCGATGACTCCTACTACACGAAGGTGCCTACTACTACGTGCAACCCCCGATTTGCATTTGGCGGCGGCGAGTAGTTAGGAGGATCCCAGGCAGGAGGCATGCGCCTCTTTCGATCTGTATCCCAGTTTGTGGTAGCCTTCTTAAGGCAAACTTGTTTAACTTGTGTCTGTACTCAGATATTGTTGCTTTCACTGACTCGTCTATGATCGAGCACTTTTATTCGAGCCATCGAGGCCCCTGGTTTGTATTATGATGCTTGTATGACTTATTTATGTTTTTAGAGTTGTGTTGTGATATCTTCCCGTGAGTCCCTGATCTTGATCGTACATGTTTGTGAAGGAAATATGCCCTAGAGGCAATAATGAAGTTATTATTTATTTCCTTATTTCATGATAAATGTCTCTTATTCATGCTAGAATTGTATTAACGGAAACATAATACATGTGTGAATATATAGACAAAGCAGTGTCACTAGTATGCCTCTACTTGACTAGCTTGTTAATCAAAGATGGTTATGTTTCCTAACCATGAACAAGGAGTTGTTATTTGATTAACAAGGTCACATCATTAGTTGAATGATCGATTGACATGACCCATTCCATTAGCTTAGCACACGATCGTTTAGTATGTTGCTCTTGCTTTTATCCATGACTTATACATGTTCCTATAACTATGAGATTATGCAACTCCGTTTACGGAGGAACACTTTGGGTGCTACCAAGCGTCTGGCGAATAGCTGCGTGATTATAAAGGAGTACTACAGGTGTCTCCAAAGGCGAGATGTTGGGTTGGCGTATTTGAGATTAGGTTTTGTCACTCCGATTGTCGGAGAGGTATCTCTGGGCCCTCTCGGTAATACACATCACTGAAGCCTTGCAAGCATTACAACTAATAAGTTAGCTGTGAGATGATGTATTACGGAGCGAGTAAAGAGACTTGCGATAGCGAGATTGAACTAGGTATTGGATACCGACGATCGAATCTCGGGCAAGTAACATACCAATGACAAAGGAACAGCGTATGTTGTTATGCGGATCGACCGATAAAGATCTTCGTAGAATATGTAGGAACCAATATGGGCATCAGGTCCCGCTATTGGTTATTGACGGAGGCGTGTCTCGGTCATGTCTGCGTGTTCTCGAACCGTAGGGTCCATGCGCTTAAGGTTTCGATGGCGGTTATTATGAGTTTGTGTATTTTGATGTACCGAAGAAGTTGAGTCCGGATGTGATCACAAACATGACGAGGAGTCTCGAAATGGTCGAGACATAAAGATTGATATATTGGAAGCCTATATTTGGAGTTCGGAATGGTTCCGGAGAAAGCGGAATTTATCTGAGTGCGGAGGTTACGGAACCCCCGGGAACTAAATGGGCCTTAGTGGGCCTCGAGGGAGAAGAGGAGGGCGGCCAGGGCAGGCGGCGCCCCTCCCCTAGTTGAATAGGACAGGAGGAGGCGCCCCTTTCCTCTTCCCCCCCAATCCTACTCCAACTAGGAAGGGGAGTCCTACTCGGTGGGAGTAGGACTCCTCGGCCGCCTCCCTTGGGCGGCCGCACCTCCCCCTCCCTCCTTTATATCTCAGGGGCAGGGGGCACCCTAGAACACACAAGTTTGATCTACGGATCGTTCCTTAGCCGTGTGCGGTGCCCCCTCCACCATATTCCACCTCGGTCATATCCTCATGAAGCTTAAGCGAAGCCCTCGCCGATAGAACATCAAGATCATCACCACGCCGTCGTCTTGTGGAACTCTCCCTCGACACTCGGCTGGATCGAGTCGAGGGCGTCATCGAGTTATACGTGTGTCAAGAACTCGGGGTGCCGAATGTGGCGCGGGATCGGTCGGATCGCGAGGAGAACATCGACTACTTCCTCTATGTTGTGATCGCTTCGCCGGGTCTATGAGGTGCGTAGACAACACTCTCCCTCTCGTTGCTATGCATCACCATGATCTTGCGTGTGCGTAGGAAATTTTTGAAATTACTCGTTCCCAACAGTGGCATCCGAGCCTAGGTTTTTATGGTTTGATGTTTTGCACGAGTAGAACACAAGTGAGTTGTGGGCGATACAAGTCATACTACCTACCAGCATGTCATACTTTGGTTCAGCGGTATTGTGAGATGAAGCGGCCCGGACCGACATTACTGCAGACGCTTCTGCGAGACTGGTTTCACCGCCACGAGCACTCGTTGCTTAAAGGTGACTGGTGGGTGTCTGTCTCTCTCACTTTAGTTGAACCGAGTGTGGCTACGCCCGGTCCTTGAGAAGGTTAAAGCGAGTCTATTTGACGAAATATCGTTGTGGTTTTGATGCGTAGGTGAGACTAGTTCTTGCTTAAGCCCGTAGCAGCCACGTAAAATTTGCAACAACAAAGTAGAGGACATCTAACTTGTTTTTGCGGGGCATGTTGTGATGTGATATGGTCAAGGCGTGATGCTATATTTTATTGTATGAGATGATCATGTTTTGTAACGAAGTTATCGGCAATGGCTGGAGCCATATGGTTGTCGCTTTATTGTATGCAATGCAATGCTACGTAATGCTTTACTTTATCACTAAGCGGTAGCGATAGTCGTAGAAGCATAAGATTGGCGAGGCGACAACGATGCTACGATGGAGATCAAGGTGTCGCCGGTGGCGATGGTGATCATGGTGGTGCTGCGGAGATGAAGATCACGAAGCACAAGATGATGATGACCATATCATATCACTTATATTGATTTGCATGTGATGTTTATCCTTTATGCATCTTATCTTGCTTTGATTGGCGGTAGCATTATAAGATGATCTCTCACTAAATTATCAAGAAGTGTTCTCCCGAGTATGCACCGTTGCCAAAGTTCGTCGTGCGGACACCACGTGATGATCGGGTGTGATAAGCTCTCGTCCATCTAGCACGGGTGCAAGCCAGTTTTGCACACGAGAATACTCGGGTTATACTTGGCGAGCCTAGCATATGCAGATATGGCCTCGGAACACGGAGACCGAAAGGTCGAGCATGAATCATATAGTAGATATGATCAACATAAGATGTTCACCATTGAAAACTACTCCATTTCACGTGATGATCGGTTATGGTTTAGTTGATTTGGATCACGTGATCACTTAGATGACTAGAGAGATGTCTGTCTAAGTGGGAGTTCTTAAGTAATATGATTAATTGAACTTAAATTTATCATGAACTTAGTCTGGTAGTATTTTGCAAATTATGTTGTAGATCAATAGCTCGCGTTGTTGCTTTCATATGTTTGTTTTGATATGTTCCTAGAAAATTATGTTGAAAAATGTTAGTAGCAATGATGCAGATTCGATCCGTGATCGGAGGTTTATCCTCATTCTGCATAGAAGAATTATGTCCTTAATGCACCGCTAGGTGACAGACCTATTGCAGGAGCGGATGCGAGGCGTTATGAGCGTTTGGCTAGCTCAATATGATGACTACTTGATAGTTTTGTGCACCATGCTTTATGGCTTAGAATCGGGACTTCAAAGATGTTTTGAACATCATGGACCATATGAGATGTTCCAGAAATGAAGTTAATATTTCAAGCAAATACCGAGTTGAGAGATATGAAGTCTCCAACAAGTTCTATAGCTAAAAGATGGAGGAGAATCGCTCAACTAGTGAGCATGTACTCAGATTATGCAGGTACTACAATCACTTGAATCAAGTGGGAGTTAATCTTCGAGATAAGATAGTGATTGATGAAATTCTCTAGTCACCATCACCAAGTTAATAGAACTTCGTGATGAACTATAGTATGCAAGGGATGATAAAAATGATTCCCGAGTTTTCATGATGATGAAATCGATGAAGGTAGAAATCAAGAAAGAGCATCAAGTGTTGATGGTTGACAAGATCACTAGTTTCAAGAAAGGGCAAAGGAAAGAAAGGGAACTTCAAGTAGATTGACAAGCAAGTTGTCACTCCCACGAAGAAACCCAGTGAAGCAAAGCACTAAACCGAGTGCTTCTCTTGCAAAGGACTGGTCCTTTGAAGCAGAACTACCCCAAGTATTTGGCGGATAAGAAGGATGGCAAAGTGAACAAAGGTATATTTGATATACATGTTATTGATGTGTACTTTACTAGTGTTTATAGCAACCCCTCGGTATTTGGTACTGGTTCGGTTGCTAAGAGTAGTAACTCGAAGCGGAGTTGCGAGAATAAGCGAAACTAGTTAAGGGTGAAGTGATGATGTGTGTTGAAAGTAGTTTCAAGATTGATATGATCATCATCACACTCCCTATACTTTCGGGATTAGTGTTGAACCTAAATAAATGTTATTTGGTGTTTGCGTTGAGCATGAATATGATCGATCGTGTTTTTTGCAATACGGTTATTCATTTAAGTAAGAGAATAAACTGTTATTACATTTACATGAATAAAACCTTATATGGTTACACACCCAGTGAAAATGGTTCATTGGATCTCGATCGCGATGATACACATATTCATAATATTGAAACCAAAAGATGCAAAGTTGATAATGATAGTGTAACTTATTTGTGTACTTGCCGTTTAGGTCATATTGGTGTAAAGCGCATGAAGAAACTCCATCTTGATGGGATTTTGGAGTCACTTGATTATGAATCACTTGGCACTTGCGAACCGTGCCTCATGGGCAAGATGACTAAAACCCGTTCTCGGTACTATGGAGAAGCAACAGATTTGTTGGAAATCATACATACTGAGATGTATGTGGTCCGATGAATGTTGAGGCTCGTGGCGGATATCGTTATTTTCTCACCTTCACAGATGACTTAAGCAGATATGGGTATATCTACTTAATGAAACATAAGTCTGAAACATTTGAAAAGTTCAAAGAATTTCAGAGTGAAGTGGAAAATCATCGTAATAAGAAAATTAAATTTCTACGATCTGATCATGGAGGTGAATATTTGAGTTACGAGTTTGGTCTTCAATTAAAACAATGTGGAATAGTTTCACAAATTCATGCCACCTGGAACACCACATCATAATGGTGTGTCCGAACGTCATAACCGTACTTTATTGGATATAGTACAAGCTATGATGTTTCTTACCGATTTACCAATATCGTTTTGGAATCATGCATTAGAGACAGCTGCATTCACGTTAAATAGGGCACCATCTAAATCCGTTGAGACGACACTATATGAACTGTGGTTTAGCAAGAAACCAAAGGTTTTGTTTCTTAAAGTTTGGGGCTACGATGCTTATGTGAAAAAGTTTCATCCTGATAAGCTCAAACCCAAATCGGAGAAATGTGTCTTCATAGGATACCCAAAGGAGACAGTTGGGTACACCTTCTATCACAGATCCGAAGGCAAGACATTTGTTGCTAAGAATGGATCCTTTCTAGAGAAGGAGTTTCTCTCGAAAGAAGTGAGTGGGAGGAAAGTAGAACTTGATGAGGTGGCATGTACCTTCTCCCTTATTGGAAAGTAGTTTATCACGAAACCGGTTTACGAGACATCTACACCAAATAGTGAGGAAGTTGATGATGTTGATCATGAATCTTGAGATCAAGTTACAACAGAACCTCGTAGATCAACGAGTAAGATCCGCACGAGTGGTACGGTAATCCTGTTACGGAAGTCATGCTACTAGATCATGATGAACCTCGAACTATGAAGAAGCGATGGTGAGCCCAGATTCCACAAAATGGCTTGAAGCCATGAAATCGAGATGGGATCCATGTATGAGAACAAAGTATGGACTTTGGTTGACTTGCCCGATGGTCGGCAAGCAATTGAGAATAAATGGATCTTCAAGAAGAAGACTGACGTTGACGGTAATGTTACTGTCTACAAAGCTCGACTTGTTGCAAAAGGTTTTCGACAAGTTCAAGGGGTTGACTACGATGAGACCTTCTCACCCGTAGCGATGCTTAAGTCTGTCCGAATCATGTTAGCAATTGCGGATTTTATGATTATGAAATTTGGCAAATGGATGTAAAGACTGCATTCTGAATGGATTTACGGAAGAAGAGTTGTATATGATGCAACGAGAAGGTTTTATCGATCCAAAGGGAGCTAACAAAGTGTGCAAGCTCAGCGATCCATTTATGGACTGGTGCAAGCATCTCGGAGTTAGAATAAGCGCTTTGATAGTGTGATCAAAGCATTTAGTTCATCTGAGACTTTTGGAGAAGCCTGTATTTACAAGAAAGTGAGTGGGAGCTCTGTAGCATTTACGATATTATATGTAGATGACATATTACTAATCGGAAATGATATAGAATTCGGATAGCATAAAGGGATACTTGAATAAGAGTTTTTCAATGAAAGACCTCGGTGAAGCTGCTTACATATTGGGCATCAAAATCTATAGAGATAGACCAAGACGCTTAATTGGACTTTCACAAAGCACATACCTTGACAAGATTTTGAAGTAGTTCAAAATGGAACAGTCAAAGAAAGAGTTCTTGCCTGTGTTACAAGGTGTGAAATTGAGTAAGACTCAAAACCCGACCACGGCAGAAGATAGAAAGAGAATGAAAGTCATTCCCTATGCCTTGGCCATAGGTTCTATAAAGTATGCCATCTTGTGTACCGGATCTATTGTATACCCCTGCTTTGAGTTTGGCAAGGGGTACAATAGTGATCTAGGAGTAGATCACTGGACAGCGGTCAAAATTATCCTTAGTGGAATAAGGATATGTTTCTCGATTATGGAAGTGACAAAAGGTTCATCGTAAAGGGTTACGTCGATGCAAGTTTTGACACCGATCTGGATGACTCTAAGTCTCGATCTAGATACATATTGAAAGTGGGAGCAATTAGCTAGAGTAGCTCCGTGCAGAGCATTGTAGACATAGAAAATTGCAAAATACATAACGGATCTGAATATGATAGACCCGTTGACTAAGATTCTCTCACAAGCAAAACATGATCACACCTTAGTACTCTTTGGGTGTTAATCACATAGCGGTGTGAACTAGATTATTGACTCTAGTAAACCCTTTGGGTGTTGGTCACATGACGATGTGAACTATGGGTGTTAATCATATACAGATATGATTATTGGTGTTCAATCACATGGCGATGTGAACTAGATTATTGACTCTAGTGCAAGTGGGAGACTGAAGGAAATATGCCCTAGAGGCAATAATGAAGTTATTATTTATTTCCTTATTTCATGATAAATGTCTCTTATTCATGCTAGAATTGTATTAACTTAGGAAACATAATACATGTGTGAATATATAGACAAGCAGTGTCACTAGTATGCCTCTACTTGACTAGCTTGTTAATCAAAGATGGTTATGTTTCCTAACCATGAACAAGGAGTTGTTATTTGATTAACAAGGTCACATCATTAGTTGAATGATCGATTGACATGACCCATTCCATTAGCTTAGCACACGATCGTTTAGTATGTTGCTCTGCTTTTATCCATGACTTATACATGTTCCTATAACTATGAGATTATGCAACTCCGTTTACGGAGGAACACTTTGGGTGCTACCAAGCGTCACAACTTAAGCTGGGTGATTATAAAGGAGTACTACAGGTGTCTCCAAAGGCAGATGTTGGGTTGGCGTATTTGAGATTAGGTTTTGTCACTCCGATTGTCGGAGAGGTATCTCTGGGCCCTCTCGGTAATACACATCATGAAGCCTTGCAAGCATTACAACTAATAAGTTAGCTGTGAGATGATGTATTACGGACGAGTAAAGAGACTTGCGATAGCGAGATTGAACTAGGTATTGGATACCGGCGATCGAATCTCGGGCAAGTAACATACCGATGACAAAGGGAACAACGTATGTTGTTATGCGGTCGACCGATAAAGATCTTCGTAGAATATGTAGGAACCAATATGGGCATCCAGGTCCGCTATTGGTTATTGACCGAGGCGTGTCTCGGTCATATCGCATTGTTCTCGAACCGTAGGGTCCGCACGCTTAAGGTTTCGATGGCGGTTATTATGAGTTTGTGTATTTTGATGTACCGAAGAAGTTGAGTCCGGATGTGATCACGGACATGACGAGGAGTCTCGAAATGGTCGAGACATAAAGATTGATATATTGGAAGCCTATATTTGTGTTGGGGAACGTAGTAATTTCAAAAAATTTCCTACGCACACGCAAGATCATGGTGATGGCATAGCAACGAGAGGGGAGAGTGTTGTCCACGTACCCTCGTAGACCGTAAGCGGAAGCGTTAGCACAACGCGGTTGATGTAGTCGTACGTCTTCACGATCCGACCGATCCAAGTACCGAACGTCACGGCACCTCCGAGTTCAGCACGTTCAGCTCGATGGCGTCCCTCGAACTCCGATCCAGCCGAGTGTCGAGGAGAGTTCGTCGACCTGACGGCGTGGTGGCGATCTTGATGTTCTACCGGCGCGAGGCTTCGCCTAAGCTTTGCGACGATATGACCGAGGTGGAATATGGTGGAAGGGGCACCGCACACGGCTAAGGAACAATCCGTAGATCAACTTGTGTGTCTATGGGGTGCCCCTGCCCCGTATATAAAGGAGGGAGGAGGAGGAGGCCGGCCTAGGGAGGAGGCGCCATAGGGGAGTCCTACTCCCCGGGAGTAGGATTCCCCTTCCTAGTCAACTAGGGATCCTTCCATGTATTAGGAGTAGGAGACTAGGAAGGGAAGAGAAAGGGAAGGAAGGAGGGTGCGGCCCCCCTAGCCCAGTCGGACTAGGGCAAGGGCGCCTGCCTGCCTAGGGCAGCCCTCTCTCTTTCCCGTATGGCCCATAAGGCCCAATACTTCTCCCGGCGAATTCCGTAACTCTCCGGTACTCCGATAAATACCGAATGACTCGGAACCTTTCCGAACTCCGAATATAGTCGTCCAATATATCGATCTTTACGTCTCGACCATTTGAGACTCCTCGTCATGTCCCGATCTCATCCGGGACTCCAAACTCCTTCGGTACATCAAAACTCATAAACTCATAATATAAGCATCATCAAAACCTTAAGCGTGCGGACCCTACGGTTCGAGAACAATGTAGACATGACCGAGACCGTCTCGGTCAATAACCAATAGCGGGACCTGGATGCCCATATTGGTTCCTACATATTCTCTGAAGATCTTTATCGGTCGACCGCATAACAACATCGTTGTTCCCTTTGTCATCGGTATGTTACTTGCCCGAGATTCGATCGTCGGTATCCAATACCTAGTTCAATCTCGTTACCGCAAGTCTCTTTACTCGTTCCGTAATACATCATCTCACAACTAACTCATTAGTTGCAATGCTTGCAAGGCTTAAGTGATGTGCATTACCGAGAGGGCCCAGAGATACCTCTCCGACAATCGGAGTGACAAAACCTAATCTCGAAATCGCCAACCCAACATCGCCTTTGGAGACACCTGTAGTACTCCTTTATAATCACCCGATTCGTTGTGACGTTTGGTAGTACCAAAGTGTTCCTCCGTAAAGCGGAGTTGCATAATCTCATAGTTATAGGAACATGTATAAGTCATGGATAAAAGCAATAGCAACATACTAAGCGATCGGGTGCTAAGCTAATGGAATGGGTCATGTCAATCAGATCATTCAACTAATGATGTGACCTTGTTAATCAAATAACAACTCCTTGTTCATGGTTAGGAAACATAACCATCTTTGATTAACAAGCTAGTCAAGTAGAGGCATACTAGTGACACTCTGTTTGTCTATATATTCACACATGTATTATGTTTCCGGTTAATACAATTCTAGCATGAATAATAAACATTTATCATGATATGAGGAAATATATAATAACTTTATTATTGCCTCTAGGGCATATTTCCTTCAGTCTCCCACTTGCACTAGAGTCAATAATCTAGATCACATCACCATGTGATTAACATCGATAGTTCACATCATCATGTGATTAACACCCATAGTTCACATCGCCATGTGACCAACACCCAAAGGGTTTACTAGATTCAATAATCTAGTTCACATCGCTATGTGATTAACACCCAAAGAGTACTAAGGTGTGATCATGTTTTGCTTGTGAGAGAGTCTTAGTCAACGGGTCTTTCACATTCAGATCCGTTATGTATTTTGCAATTTTTCTATGTCTACAATGCTCTGCACAAAGCTACTCTAGCTAATTGCTCCCACTTTCAATATGTATCTAGATCGAGACTTAGAGTCATCCAGATCAGTGTCAAAACTTGCATCGACGTAACCCTTTACGATGAACCTTTTGTCACTTCCATAATCGAGAAACATATCCTTATTCCACTAAGGATAATTTTGACCGCTGTCCAGTGATCTACTCCTAGATCACTATTGTACTCCCTTGCCAAACTCAGTGCAGGGTATACAATAGATCTGGTACACAACATGGCATACTTTATAGAACCTATGGCCAAGGCATAGGGAATGACTTTCATTCTCTTTCTATCTTCTGCCGTGGTCGGGTTTTGAGTCTTACTCAATCTCACACCTTGTAACACAGCAAGAACTCTTTCTTTGACTGTTCCATTTTGAACTACTTCAAAATCTTGTCAAGGTATGTACTCATTGAAAAAACTTATCAAGCATCTTGATCTATCTCTATAGATCTTGATGCTCAATATGTAAGCAGCTTCACCGAGGTCTTTCTTTGAAAAACTTCTTTCAAACACTCCTTTATGCTTTGAGAATAATTCTACATTATTTCCGATCTACAATATGTCATTCACATATACTTATCGAAATGATGTAGTGCTCCCACTCACTTTCTAGTAAATACAGGCTTCTTTGCAAGTCAGTATAAACTATATGCTTTGATCAACTTATCAAAGCGTATATTCCAACTCGAGATGCTTGCATCAGTCCATAGATGCACATTTTGTTAACACCTTTAGGATCGACAAAACCTGTTGGTTGCATCACATACAACTCTTCTTTAATAACTCCATTAAGGAATGCAGTTTTGTTTATCCATTTGCCGATTTCATAAAATGCGGCAATTGCTAACATGATTCGGACAGACTTTTAAGCATCGTCTGAGTGAGAAAATCTCATTGTATTCAACATCTTGAACTTTGTCAAAAAACCTTTTTCGACAAGTCTAGCTTTGTAGATAGTAACACTACTATTAGCGTCCGTCTTCCTCTTGAAGATCCATTTATTTTCTATGGTTTGCCGATCATCGGGCAAATCCATCAAAGTCCATACTTTGTTCTCATACATGGATCATATCTCAGATTTCATGGCCTCAAACCATTTTGCGGAATCTGGGCTCATCATCGCTTCCTCATAGTTCGTAGGTTCATCATGGTCTAGTTACATGACTTTCAGAACAGGATTACCGTACCACTCTGGTGCGGATCTCACTCTGGTTTACCTACGAGATTCGGTAGTAACTTGATCTGAAGTTTTATGATCATCATCATTAACTTCCTCACTAATTGGTGTAGGTGTCACAGGAACCAATTTCTGTGATGAACTACTTTCCAATAGGGGAGCTAGTACATTACCTCATCAAGTTCTACTTTCCTCCCACTCACTTCTTTCGAGAGAAACTCCTTCTCTAGAAAGGATCCATTCTTAGCAACGAATGTTTTGCCTTGGATCTGTGATAGAAGGTGTACCCAACAATTTCCTTTGGGTATTCTATGAAGACGCACTTCTCGATTTGGGTTTGAGCTTATCGGGATGAAACTTTTTCACATAAGCATCGAGCCCCAAACTTTAAGAAAGCGACAACTTTGGTTTCTTGCTAAACCACAGTTCATATAGTGTCGTCTCAACAGATTTAGATGGTGCCCTATTTAACGTGAATGCAGTTGTCTCTAATGCATGATCCCAAAAGCGATATTGGTAAATCGGTAAGAAACATCATAGATTGTACTATATCCAATAAAATGCGGATATGGCGTTCGGACACACCATTATGATGTGGTGTTCGGTGGCATGAATTTGTGAAACTATTCCACATTGTTTTAATTGAAGACCAAACTCGTAACTCAAATATTTGTCCCATGATCAAATCGTAGAAACCTTATTTTCTTGTCACGATGATTTTCCACTTCACTCTGAAATTCTTTGAACCTTTCAACTATTTCGGACTTATGTTTCATCAAGTAGATATACCCATATCTGCTCAAATCATCTGTGAAGGTCGAAAATAACGATACCTTGCCATGAGCCTTAACACTCATTGGATCGCATACATCGGTATGTATTATTTCCAATAAGTCGGTTGCTCGCTCCATTGTTCGGAGAGCGGAGTCTTAGTCATCTTGCCCATGAGGCATGGTTCGCAAGCATCAAGTGATTCATAATCAAGTGATTCCAAAATCCCATCGGCATGGAGTTTCTTCATCGCTTTACATAATATGACCTAAGCGGCGATTGCCACAAATAAGTTGCACTATCATTATTAACTTTGCATCTTTTGGTTTCAATATTATGAATATGTGTATCACTACGATCGAGATCAATGAACCATTTTCATTGGGTGTGTAACCATATAAGGTTTTATTCATGTAAGCAGAACAACAGTTTATTCTCTTACTTAAATGAATAACCGTTTTGCAATAAACACGATCAAATCATATTCATGCTCAGCGCAAACACCAAATAACATTTATTTAGGTTCAACACTAATCCCGAAAGTATAGGGAGTGTGCGATGATGATCATATCAATCTTGAAACTATTTTCAACACACATCATCACTTCACCCTTAACTAGTTTATGTTTATTACGCAACTCCGTTTCAAGTTACTACTCTTAGCAAGCGAACCAGTACCAAATACCGAGGGTTGCTATAAACACTAGTAAAGCACACATCAAACACATGTATATCAAATATACCTTTTTTACTTTGCCATCCTTCTTATCCACCAAATATTTAGGGCAGATCCGCTTCGGTGACCATTTCCTTTGAAGTGTAAGCACTTCGGTTTAGAGCTTTGGTTCAGCTTTGGGCTTCTTCGTGGGAGTGACAACTTGCTTGTCAATCTACTTGAAGTTCCCCTTTCTTTCCCTTTGCCCTTTTCTTGAAACTAGTGATCTTGTCAACCATCAACACTTGATGCTCTTTCTTGATTTCTACCTTCGTCGATTTCAACATCACGAAGAGCTCGGGAATCATTTTCGTCATCCCTTGCATACTATAGTTCATCACGAAGTTCTACTAACTTGGTGATGGTGACTAGAGAATTCTGTCAATCACTATCTTATCTGGAAGATTAACTCCCACTTGATTCAAGCGATTGAAGTACCCAGACAATCTGAGCACATGCTCACTAGTTGAGCGATTCTCCTCCATCTTTTAGCTATAGAACTTGTTGGAGACTTCATATCTCTCAACTCGGGTATTTGCTTGAAATATTAACTTCAATTCCTGGAACATCTCATATGGTCCATGATGTTCAAAACATCTTTGAAGTCCCGATTCTAAGCCATAAAGCATGGTGCACAAAACTATCAAGTAGTCATCATATTGAGCTAGCCAAACGTTCATAACGTCTGCATCTGCTCCTGCAATAGGTTTGTCACCTAGCGGTGCATCAAGGACATAATTCTTCTGTGCAGCAATGAGGATAAACCTCAGATCACGGATCCAATCCGCATCATTGCTACTAACATTTTTCAACACAATTTTCTCTAGGAACATATCAAAACAAACATATGAAAGCAACAACACGAGCTATTGATCTACAACATAATTTGCAAAATACTACGGGACTAAGTTCATGATAAATTTAAGTTCAATTAATCATATTACTTAAGAACTCCCACTTAGACAGACATCTCTCTAGTCATCTAAGTGATCACGTGATCCAAATCAACTAAACCATAACCGATCATCACGTGAGATGGAGTAGTTTTCAATGGTGAACATCTTATGTTGATCATATCTACTATATGATTCACGCTCGACCTTTCGGTCTCCGTGTTCGAGGCCATATTTGCATATGCTAGGCTCGTCAAGTTTAACTTTGAGTATTCGCGTGTGCAAAATTGGCTTGCACCCGTTGTAGATGGACGTAGAGCTTATCACACCCGATCATCACGTGGTGTGCAGGCACGACAAACTTTGGCAGCGGTGCATACTCGGGAGAACACTACTTGATAATTTTAGTGAGAGATCATCTTAAAATGCTACCGTCAATCAAAGCAAGATAAGATGCATAAAGGATAAACATCACATGCAATCAATATAAGTGATATGATATGGCCATCATCATCTTGTGCTTGTGATCTCCATCTTCGAAGCACCATCATGATCACCATCGTCACCGGCGCGACACCTTGATCTCCATCGTAGCATCGTTGTCGTCTCGCCATCTATTGCTTCTCGACTATCGCTACCGCTTAGTGATAAAGTAAAGCAATTACAGGCGTTGCATTTCATACAATAAGCGACAACCATATGGCTCCTGCCGATTGCCGATAACCGGTTACAAAACATGATCATCTCATACAATAAAATATAGCATCACGTCTTGACCATATCACATCACAACATGCCTGCAAAAACAAGTTAGGCGTCCTCTACTTTGTTGTTGCAAATTTTACGTGGCTGCTACGGGCTTTAGCAAGAACCGTTCTTACCTCGCATCAAAACCACAGCGATAGTTTGTCAAATAGACTCGTTTTAACCTTCACAAGGACGGGCGTAGCTACACTCGATTCAACTAAAGTGAGAGAGACAGACACCCGCCATCACCTTTAAGCAACGAGTGCTCGTGGCGGTGAAACCAGTCTCGCGTAAGCGTCTGGCGTAATGTCGGTCCGGGCGCTTCATCTCACAATACCGCTGAACCAAAGTATGACATGCTGGTAGGTAGTATGACTTATATCGCCCACAACTCACTTGTGTTCTACTCGTGCAAAACATCAAACCATAAAACCTAGGCTCGGATGCCCTTGTTGGGGAACGTAGTAATTTCAAAAATTTCCTACGCACACGCAAGATCATGGTGATGGCATAGCAGCGAGAGGGAGAGTGTTGTCCACGTACCCTCGTGAGACCGTAAGCGAAGCGTTAGCACAACGCGGTTGATGTAGTCGTCGTCTTCACGATCCGACCGATCCAAGTACCGAACGTCACGGCACCTCCGAGTTCAGCACACGTTCAGCTCGATGGCGTCCCTCGAACTCCGATCCAGCCGAGTGTCGAGGGAGAGTTCCGTCGACAAGACGGCGTGGTGGCGATCTTGATGTTCTACGGCGCAGGCTTCGCCTAAGCTTTATGACGATATGACCGAGGTGGAATATGGTGGAAGGGGCACCGCACGGCTAAGGAACAATCCGTAGATCAACTTGTGTGTCTATGGGGTGCCCCTGCCCCGTATATATAAGGAGGAGGGAGGAGGAGGAGGCCGGCCTAGGGAGGAGGGCGCCATAGGGGAGTCCTACTCCCACCGGGAGTAGGATTCCCCTTTCCTAGTCCAACTAGGATCCTTCCATGTATTAGGAGTAGGAGACTAGGAAGGGAAGAGAAAAGGGAAGGAAGGAGGGGTGCGGCCCTCCCTAGCCCAAGTCGGACTAGGGCAGGGCGCGCTGCCTGCCTAGGGCAGCCCCTCTCTCTTCCCGTATGGCCCATAAGGCCCAATACTTCTCCCGGCGAATTCCGTAACTCTCGGTACTCCGATAAATACCGAATGACTCGGAACCTTTCGAACTCGAATATAGTCGTCCAATATATCGATCTTTACGTCTCGACCATTTGAGACTCCTCGTCATGTCCCCGATCTCATCCGGGACTCGAACTCCTTCGGTACATCAAAACTCATAAACTCATAATATAAGCGCCGCCGAAACCTTAAGCGTGCGGACCCTACGGTTCGAGAACAATGTAGACATGACCGAGACCGTCTCGGTCAATAACCAATAGCGGGACCTGGATGCCCATATTGGTTCCTACATATTCTCTGAAGATCTTTATCGGTCGAGACCGCATAACAACATCGTTGTTCCCTTTGTCATCGGTATGTTACTTGCCCGAGATTCGATCGTCGGTATCAATACCTAGTTCAATCTCGTTACCGGCAAGTCTCTTTACTCGTTCCGTAATACATCATCTCACAACTAACTCATTAGTTGCAATGCTTACAAGGCTTAAGTGATGTGCATTACCGAGAGGGCCAGAGATACCTCTCCAGGCAATCGGAGTGACAAAACCTAATCTCGAAATCGCCAACCCAACATCGCCTTTGGAGACACCTGTAGTACTCCTTTATAATCACCCGATTCGTTGTGACGTTTGGTAGTACCAAAGTGTTCCTCCGTAAGCGGAGTTGCATAATCTCATAGTTATAGGAACATGTATAAGTCATGGATAAAAGCAATAGCAACATACTAAACGATCGGGTGCTAAGCTAATGGAATGGGTCATGTCAATCAGATCATTCAACTAATGATGTGACCTTGTTAATCAAATAACAACTCCTTGTTCATGGTTAGGAAACATAACCATCTTTGATTAACAAGCTAGTCAAGTAGAGGCATACTAGTGACACTCTGTTGGTCTATATATTCACACATGTATTATGTTTCCGGTTAATACAATTCTAGCATGAATAATAAACATTTATCATGATATGAGGAAATATATAATAACTTTATTATTGCCTCTAGGGCATATTTCCTTCAATTTGGAGTTCGGAATGGTTCCGGGAGAAAACGGGAATTTGCAGATGCAGGGAGGTTACCGGAACCCCGGGAACTAAATGGGCCTTAGTGGGCCTCGAGGAGAAGAGGAGGGGCGGCCGGGGGCAGGCCGCGCCCCTCCCCCTAGTCCGAATAGGACAAGGAGGGGGCGCCCCTTTCCTCTCTCCCCTCCCCAATCCTACTCCAACTAGGAAGGGGGAGTCCTACTCTGGTGGGAGTAGGACTCCTCAGCAGCGCCTCCCTTGGGCCGGCCGCACCTCCCCCCTTGCTCCTTTATATACGGGGGCAGGGGCACCCTAGAAGACACAAGTTTGATCTACGGATCGTTCCTTAGCCGTGTGCGGTGCCCCCCTCCACCATATTCCACCTCGGTCATATCGTCACGAAGCTTAGGCGAAGCCCTGCGCCGGTAGAACATCAAGATCGTCACCACGCCGTCGTCTTGTGGAACTCTCCTCGACACTCGGCTGGATCGGAGTCTGAGGGGCGTCATCGAGCTGTACGTGTGTCAAGAACTCGGGGTGCGAATGCTTGGCGCCGGGATCGGTCGGATCGCGAGGAGAACGTCGACTACTTCCTCTACGTTGTGATCGCTTCGCCCGGGTCTCACGAGTGCGTAGACAACACTCTCCCCTCTCGTTGCTATGCATCACCATGATCTTGCGTGTGCGTAGGAAATTTTTTGAAATTACTACGTTCCCCAACAGTTTGCGTCCATGATTAGTGTACGATTGAATTGGGGGCGTCACAAGTTGGTATCAGAGCCGAGTGCCTGTAGGAATCCCCCTTCCACACTCCTTGGCCGAAGTCGAGTCTAGTCACTACAAAACTTTTACTAACATGGCTGTGTGCCTTACGGGCCCACGTCGCCATTGGGTGGTATTAGGATCTTTTATTCCTCGTCTATACTCTGGGACTTTGATCTCTCTTTTATTCGGGTTAAATGACTTTGCCAAAAACAAAACTAACTTTAGGTTCTCGAAAATACTTTCTCCCGGAGAGCCCCTCATTCCCGATGATCGTTTGCTACACCAGAAGATTCCGAAGATACTCACTGAAGTTCTCTTGAGACTTTGTGCCCACTTCTTTTGCAATTCCCTACCACCAATAAATCCTTATGGATAACTTATTAACCTTGCCATTCTTACATTCATCCCTAGCTGCTCTTGTTATTACAAGATGCATCAAATTGTTCTTTGACTATTAAGAATCTTTTGAGCCATTGCATTGCAGATCTTTGCCACATGAATACCCCCTATGGATAATTCCTCACACTTACCGAGTATCCATTCTTTCAACGTTGTTCATGTGTTCCACAATGGTCTTCGAAATACTATTCGATCCTCCAAAAATCCTCAGTAGCTTATTGCTCTGCAATACTTGTCTGCTTGCATTGTGGATGCTTTCCATATGTCTGGCAATATTCGGTAGTATCCTTAGGCACCGTCATTTTGATCCTATTGATTCAACATGAGTGCGAATGCACGCAATCATCAGTTGATCCTTTTAAATTATCTTTCCGACTGAGACGTCACTTTAAACATGAGCTTGATCTCGACCAATCAAATTGATGTTGATTTTACCCCTAAGCTTACTCAAGTTATCCATCCTTAATCAGAGTGTTTGCTTCTGATCCTTTGATTTGGTAATCCTAATTCCTTTACATGTGAGCTTTGAATTAGTCAATTGCTTCTATAATCCAATGCCTTTGCATTGTTTCTTCCTCTGGTTGTGTGCCGATACTCACATCAGTTTCACTAAGGACCGTCGGATCCTTTGTTGAAATATCATCCGACAGTGTCATTCGTATACAAAAACCTCGAGAAGTTCTTTCCCTGATACATAATGCCTTAGGTAAATTGTATCCTCTGTTTTTTGTCAACCATGCTCTACTATCGAGCTTGTGTTATTTACTATTGAAACTTGTGGTATATGTTTCCACGATACCCTGATGGGTTGAACCTATGCCTTCCTTAATATGTGTGAACTCGAAAGTTTTCACGAGTCATACTCATATGGTATTACACCAGGTAAAACTTTCAACACTAATGCCTTTATCAAAGCGAGAAGTGAATGGAAGGTTATACATTGAAGAAGTGGGAGTCGACCTTGAACCTTGGGTTCATGCCCATGGACACGATGTATAACTTATCATGGAAGCTGCTCGTAAAAATAGTTACCCCCTTGTTATAAGTTCATCCTGTATCCATAGTTCGATCATTTATGATCGAGGTTTCCGACCATGTTCTCCTTTAAATACCATTTCTCGTGCAAGTTTAAGCACTTGTCTTCTGTAGAGTAATATCCCAGTCCAACCTCTACTTCGATTTGTCGTCGAGTATTACCCCCCTGGTATCTCAAGATTATCACGAAACTGCATAACTTCTTATGAGTTCTTCATCAAGTGCTACATTCTCATTGATTCCAATTTTTGACGGGCTCTGAGTTATTAAACACTCAAAGATACCGATAACTGACTCGAGTCCACAGCGCGATTAAACAACTCTTGGTAACCTTCATTAGTTACGAGTTTGAACTCAATCACGTCATTCCTAGCCTGTTTGGCTATATCCTTGTCGTGCCGATTTTAACTGTACTACCTGGTCCTTCTTCCCAGAGCACAATTTTTGACGATGAGCTAAGCTTACGTCGATCTTCCTCATCATATCATTTCGCTTTGGACAACAAGCTTGCTTTGGAGTTTGTGTCGTACACATGGTTTCAATAACCTTTTGCTTCATCATTCCTTTGACTTGATGTCATCGCCAATTGATTACATATTCATGAATTCTCTCGACAAGTGTGTCGTGCTCATCATCAGCATTCTGAGCTCTTCCAGGATATTAATGGAATTCAGGATGAGAAAGACAATCCTTGCCCTCGATGATTAGTGTGATCATCGACCACTCTACTGTTGGGGAATGTAGTAATTTCAAAAATTTTCCTACGCACACACAAGATCATGGTGATGTATAGCAACGAGAGGGGAGAGTGTTGTCTACATACCCTTGTAGACCGAAGCGGAAGCGATCACAGCGTAGAGGAAGTAGTCGACGTTCTCCTCGCGATCCGACCGATCGGCGCCGTTACTCCGGCGCCCGAGTTCTTGACACACGTACAGCTCGATGGCGTCCCTCGTACTCGATCCAGCCGAGTGTCGAGGAGAGTTTCGTCGAAGACGACGGCGTGGTGGCGATCTTGATGTTTCACGGTAGCAGGCTTCGCCTAAGCAGCGACGGTATAACCGAGGTGGAATATGGTGGAGGGGCACCGACACGGCTAAGAGCGATCTCAAGATCAACTTGTGTGTTCCAAGGTGCCCCCTGCCCCGTATATAAAGGAGCAAGGGGAGGGGCGGCGGCCAAGGGAGGCGCGCCAGGAGTCCTACTCCCTCCGGGAGTAGGATTCCCCCAATCCTAGTTGGACTAGGATTCCGGAGGAAAGAGAGAGGGGCGGCCCTTCTCCTAGTCCTAGTAGGACTAGGGAAGGGGGGGCAGCGCCCACCTAGGGCTGGCCCTTCTCCTTTCCACTAAGGCCCATCGAGGCCCATTTACCTCTCGGGGGTTCGGTAACCTCCGGTACTCGATAAATTCCGTTTTCGCCGGAACCATTCGAACTCCAAACATAGACTTCCAATATATCAATCTTTATGTCTCGACCATTTCGAGACTCCTCGTCATGTCCGTGATCACATCGGGACTCGAACTTCTTGGTACATCAAAATACATAAACTCATAATAAGCATCGCCGAAACCTTAAGCGTGCGGACCCTACGGTTCGAGAACAATGTAGACATGACCTAGAACTATTCACGGTCAATAACCAACAGCGGGACCTGGATGCCCATATTGGTTCCTACATATTCTCTGAAGATCTTTATCGGTCGGACCGCATAACAACATCGTTGTTCCTTTGTCATCGGTATGTTACTTGCGAGATTCGATCGTCGGTATCAATACCTAGTTCAATCTCGTTACGGCAAGTCTCTTTACTCGTTCCGTAATACATCATCTCACAACTAACTCATTAGTTGTAGTGCTTGCAAGGCTTAAGTGATGTGCATTACCGAGAGGGCCAGAGATACCTCTCCGAGGCAATCGGAGTGACAAAACCTAATCTCGAAATCGCCAACCCAACATCGCCTTTGGAGACACTGTAGTACTCCTTTATAATCACCCGATTCGTTGTGACGTTTGGTAGCACCAAAGTGTTCCTCCGGTAGCACGGAGTTGCATAATCTCATAGTTACGAGGAACATGTATATGTCATGGATAAAAGCGGTAGCAACATACTAAGCGATCGTGTGCTAAGCTAAGGAATGGGTCATGTCAATCAGATCATTCTACTAATGATGTGACCTTGTTAATCAAATAACAACTCCTTGTTCATGGTGGAAACATAACCATCTTTGATTAACAAGCTAGTCTAGTAGAGGCATACTAGTGACATGTTGTTTTGTCTATGCATTCACACATGTATCATGTTTCGGTTAATACAATTCTAGCATGAATGATAAACATTTATCATGAAATAAGGAAATAAATAATAACTTTATTATTGCCTCTAGGGCATATTTCCTTGATCTCCCACTTGCACTAGAGTCAATAATCTAGATTACATAGTAATGATTCTAACACCCATGGAGTCTTGGTGCTGATCATGTTTTGCTCGTGGAAGAGGCTTAGTCAGCGGATCGCAACATTCAGATCCGTATGTATCTTGCAAATCTCTATGTCTCCCGTCTCGGACTAAGTCCGGATGGAATTGAAGCGTCTCTTGATGTGCTTGGTCCTCTTGTGAAATCTGGATTCCTTTGCTAAGGCAATTGCTCGATATTTTCACGAAGATTTTCATTGGACCCGATGCACTAGGTATGACACCTAGATCGGATATGAACTCCTTCATCCAGACTCCTTCATTAGCTGCTTCGAAGCTGCTATGTATTCCGCTTCACATGTAGATCCCTTCACGACGCTTTGTTTAGAACTGCACCAACCGACGGCTCCTCCGTTTAGTGTAAATCGTATCCGGTCTGCGATTTAGAATCGTCGGATCGGTGTCAAAGCTTGCATCAACGTAACCGTTTACGATGAGCTCTTTGTCACCTCCATATCTGAAACATATCCTTAGTCCTTTTCGGTATTTGGGATGTTCTTGACCGCTGTCGATGATCCACTCTGGATTACTTTGGTACCTCCTGCTAGGCTTATAGCAAGGCACACATCAGTCGGTACACAGCATTGCATACATGATAGAGCCTATGGCTGAAGCATAGGAACATCTTTCATTTTCTCTCTATCTTCTGCGGTGGTGGGCATTGAGTCGACTCAACTTCACACCTTGTAACACAGGCAAGAACCCTTTTTTGCTTGATCCATTTTGAACTTCTTCAAAATTTTGTCAAGGTATGTGCTTTGTGAAAGTCAATTAAGCGTCTTGATCTATCTCTATAGATCTTAATGCCCAATATGTAAGCAGCTTCACCGAGGTCTTTCATTGAAAACCTCTTATTCAAGTATCCTTTATGCTATCCAGAAATTCTATATCATTTCCGATCAGCAATATGTCATCCACATATAATATCGTAAATGCTCTGAGCTCCCACTCACTTTCTTGTAAATCTGAGGCTTCTCCAAAAGTGCATACAAACCCAAATGCTTTGATCACACTATCAAAGCGTTTATTCCAACTCGAGATGCTTGCACCAGTCCATAGATGGATCATTGGAGCTTGCACACTTTGTTAGCTCCTTTGGATCGATAAAACCTTCGGTTGCATCATATACAACTCTTCTTCGTAAATCCATTCAGAATGCGTCTTTACATCCATTTGCCAAATTTCATAATCATAAAATCGGCAATTGCTAACATGATTCGGACGGACTTAAGCATCGCCACGGGTGAGAAGGTCTCATCGTAGTCAATCCCTTGAACTTGTCGAAACCCTTTGCGACAAGTCGAGCTTTATAAACGATAACATTACCGTCGGCGTCGGTCTTCTTCTTGAAGATCCACTTGTTTTCTATTGCTTGCCGACCCTCGGGCAAGTCAACCAAAGTCCATACTTTGTTTTCATACATGGATCCCATCTCAGATTTCATGGCCTCAAGCCATTTTGCGGAATCTGGGCTCACCATCGCTTCTTCATAGTTCGTAGGTTCATCATGATCTAGTAGCATGATTTCGAACAGGATTACCGTACCACTCAGTGCGGATCTTACTCTGGTTGATCTACGAGGTTCTGCGATAACTTGATCTGAAGTTTCATGATCAACATCATCAACTTCCTCACTACTTGGTGTAGGTGTCTCAGAAACCGTTTTCTGCGACGAACTACTTTCAAGTAAGGGAGAAGGTACTATTACCTCATCAAGTTCCACTTTCCTCCCACTCACTTCTTTCGAGAGAAACTCCTTCTCTAGAAAGGATCCATTCTTAACAACGAATGTCTTGCCTTGGATCTGTGATAGAAGGTGTACCCAACTGTCTCCTTTGGGTATCCTATGAAGACACATTTCTCGATTTGGGTTCGAGCTTATCGGGTTGAAGCTTTTTCACATAAGCATCGCATCCCCAAACTTTAAGAAGCGACAACTTTGGTTTCTTGCCAAACCATAGTTCATAAGGTGTCGTCTCAGCAGTTTCGACGGTGTTCTATTCAGATTGTGAATGCGGCCGTCTCTAGAGCATAACCCCAAAAGCGATAGCGGTAAATCTGTAAGAGACATCATAGATCGTACCATATCTAGTAAAGTACGACACGACGTTCGGACACACCATTACGTTGTGGTGTTCGGGTGGCGTGAGTTCTTGAAACTATTCGCATTGTTTCAAATGTAGACCAAACTCGTAACTCAAATATTCACCTCCACGATCGGATCGTAGAAATTTAATTTTCTTGTTACGATGATTTTCAACTTCACTCTGAAATTCTTTGAACTTTTCAAGCGTTTGGACTTATGTTTCATTAAGTAGATATACCCATATCTCGCTTCGTCATCTGTGAAGGTGAGAAAATAACGATATCCGCCACGAGCCTCAACATTCATTGGACCACATACATACAGTATGTATGATTTCCAACAAATCTGTTGCTCTCTCCATAGTACCGAGAAGCGGTGTTCTAGTCATCTTGCCCATGAGGCACGGTTACATAAGTGCCAAGTGATTCATAATCAAGTGACTCCAAAAGTCCATCAACATGGAGTTTCTTCATGCGCTTTACACCGATATGACCTAAGCGGCAATGCCACAAATAAGTTGCACTATCATTATCAACTCTGCATCTTTTGGTTTCAACATTATGAATATGTGTATCACTACTATCGAGATTCATAAGAAATAGACCACTCCTCAAGGGTGCATGACCATAAAAGATATTACTCATATAAATAGAACAACCATTATTCTCTGATTTAAATGAATAACCGTCTCGCATCAAACAAGATCCAGATATAATGTTCATGCTCAACGCAGCACCAAATAACAATTATTTAGGTCTAAAACTAATCCCGAAGGTAGATGTAGAGGTAGCGTGCCGACCGCGATCACATCGACTTTGGAACCATTTCCCACGCATCGTCACCTCGTCCTTTGCGAGTTAAGCAATCCGTAGTCCCTGTTTGAGTTGCAAATATTAGCAAGAACCAATATCAAATACCAGTGCTCTGCGAGCTCTAGTAAGGTACACATCAATAACATGTATATCACATATACCTTTGTTCACCTTGCCATCCTTCTTATCCGCCAAATACTTGGGGCAGTTCCGCTTCGGTGACGATGCGCTTGCGGTAGAAGCACTCAGTTTCAGGTTTAGGGCCAGACTTGGGTTTCTTCTCTGAGAAACAACTTGCTTGCTGTTCTTCTTGAATTCCTTCTTCTTCCCTTTGCCTTTCTTCTTGAAACTAGTGGTCTTATTGACCATCAACACTTGATGCTCCTTTTTGATTTCTACCTCCGCAGCCTTTAGCATTGCGAAGAGCTCGGTATAGTCTTTACTAACCCTTGCATATTATAGTTCATCACGAAGCCTTTGTAGCTTGGTGGCGGTGATTGGAGAATTCATCAATGACACAATCATCCGGAGATTAACTCCCAATTGTGTCAAGTGATTGTAGTACCCGGACATTTTGAGTATATGCTCACTAATGAACTATTCTCCTCCATCTTGCAGCTATAGAACTTATTGGAGACTTCATATCTCTCAATCCGGGCATTACTTTGGAATATCAACTTCAACTCTGGAACATCTCATATGCTCCATGACGTTCAAAACGTCGTTGAAGTCCCGGTTCTAAGCCGTAAAGCATGGCACCTTGAACTATAGAGTAGTCATCAGCTTTGCTCGCCAGACGTTCACAACATCTGGCGTTGCTCCAACAACGAGCTGTCACCTAGCGGTGCATCTAGGGCGTAACTCTTACGTGCAGCAATGAGGATGATCCTCAAATTACGGACCCGATCCGTGTAATTGCTACCATCATCTTTCAACTTTGCTTTCTCAAGGAACGCATTAAAATTCAACGGAACAACAACACGAGCCATCTATCTACAATCAAACATAAACAAGCAAGATACTATCAGGTACTAAGTTCATGATAAATTTAAGTTCAATTAATCATATTACTTAAGAACTCCCACTTAGAAAAACATCTCTCTAGTCATCTAAGTGATCACGTGATCCAAATCAACTAAACCATAACCGATCATCACGTGAAATGGAGTAGTTTTCAATGGTGAACATCTTATGTTGATCATATCTACTATATGATTCACGCTCGACCTTTCGGTCTCCGTGTTCGAGGCCATATCTGCATATGCTAGGCTCGTCAAGTATAACCCGAGTATTCTGCGTGTGCAAAACTGGCTTGCACCGTTGTAGATGGACGTAGAGCTTATCACCCGATCATCACGTGGTGTGCGGGCACGACGAACTTTGGCAGCGGTGCATACTCGGGAGAACACTTCTTGATAATTTAGTGAGAGATCATCTTATAATGCTACCGTCAATCAAAGCAAGATAAGATGCATAAAGGATAAACATCACATGCAAATCAATATAAGTGATATGATATGGTCATCATCATCTTGTGCTTCACGATCTCCATCTTGCGGCACCACCATGATCACCATCGTCACCGGCGCGACACCTTGATCTCCATCGCAGCATCGTTGTCGTCTCGCCAAACTTATGCTACTACGACTATCGCTACCGCTTAGTGATAAAGTAAAGCATTACTGAGGCGATTGCATTGCATACAATAAGCGACAACCATATGGCTCCTGCCGATTGCCGATAACCGGTTACAAAACATGATCATCTCATACAATAAAATATAGCATCACGTCTTGACCATATCACATCACAACATGCCTGCAAAAACAAGTTAGGCGTCCTCTACTTTGTTGTTGCAAATTTTACGTGGCTGCTACGGGCTTAAGCAAGAACCAGTCTCACCTCGCATCAAAACCACAGCGATACTTCGTCAAATAGACTCCGTTTAACCTTCTCAAGGACGGGCGTAGCCACACTCAGTTCAACTAAAGTGAGAGAGCAGGCACCCACCGGTCACCTTTAAGCAGCGAGTGCTCGTGGCGGTGAAACCAGTCTCGCGTAAGCGTCTGGCGTAATGTCGGTCAGGCGCTTCATCTCACAATACCGCTGAACCAAAGTATGACATCTTTGGTAGGTAGTATGACTTGTATCGCCCACAACTCACTTGTGTTCTACTCGTGCAAAACATCAAACCATAAAAACCTAGGCTCGGATGCCCTTGTTGGGGAATGTAGTAATTTCAAAAATTTCCTCGCACACACAAGATCATGGTGATGTATAGCAACGAGAGGGAGAGTGTTGTCTACATACCCTTGTAGACCCGGCGGAAGCGATCTGGCGTAGAGGAAGTAGTCGACGTTCTCCTCGCGATCCGACCGATCCGGCGCCGTTACTCCGGCGCCCCGAGTTCTTGACACACGTACAGCTCGATGATGTCCCTCGTACTCGATCCAGCCGAGTGTCGAGGAGAGTTTCACAAGCCTGACGGCGTGGTGGCGATCTTGATGTTTCACGGCGCAGGCTTCGCCTAAGCAGCGACGGTATAACCGAGGTGGAATATGGTGGAGGGGGCACCGACACGGCTAAGGAGCGATCTCAAGATCAACTTGTGTGTTCCAAGGTGCCCCCTGCCCCGTATATAAAGGAGCAAGGGGAGGGGCGTGCCAAGGGAGGCGCGCCAGGGAGTCCTACTCCCTCTGGGAGTAGGATTCCCCCAATCCTAGTTGGACTAGGATTCCCGGGGGGGGAAAGAGAGAGGGGGGCCGGCCCCTTCTCCTAGTCCTAGTAGGACTAGGGAAGGGGGGAGGCGCGCGGCCACCTAGGGCTGGCCCCTTCTCCTTTCCACTAAGGCCCATCGAGGCCCATTTACCTCCCGGGGGGTTCCGGTAACCTCCCGGTACTCCGGTAAATTCCCGTTTTCGCCCGGAACCATTCCGAACTCCAAACATAGGCTTCCAATATATCAATCTTTATGTCTCGACCATTCCGAGACTCCTCGTCATGTCCGTGATCACATCCGGGACTCCGAACTTCTTGGTACATCAAAATACATAAACTCATAATAAGCATCGCCGAAACCTTAAGCGTGCGGACCCTACGGTTCGAGAACAATGTAGACATGACCTAGAACTATTCACGGTCAATAACCAACAGCGGGACCTGGATGCCCATATTGGTTCCTACATATTCTCGAAGATCTTTATCGGTCGGACCGCATAACAACATCGTTGTTCCTTTGTCATCGGTATGTTACTTGCGAGATTCGATCGTCGGTATCAATACCTAGTTCAATCTCGTTACCGCAAGTCTCTTTACTCGTTCCGTAATACATCATCTCACAACTAACTCATTAGTTGTAGTGCTTGCAAGGCTTAAGTGATGTGCATTACCGAGAGGGCCCAGAGATACCTCTCCGACAATCGGAGTGACAAAACCTAATCTCGAAATCGCCAACCCAACATCGCCTTTGGAGACACACTGTAGTACTCCTTTATAATCACCCGATTCGTTGTGACGTTTGGTAGCACCAAAGTGTTCCTCCGTAAGCGGAGTTGCATAATCTCATAGTTACAGGAACATGTATATGTCATGGATAAAAGCGGTAGCAACATACTAAGCGATCGTGTGCTAAGCTAAGGAATGGGTCATGTCAATCAGATCATTCTACTAATGATGTGACCTTGTTAATCAAATAACAACTCCTTGTTCATGGTCAGGAAACATAACCATCTTTGATTAACAAGCTAGTCTAGTAGAGGCATACTAGTGACATGTTGTTTTGTCTATGCATTCACACATGTATCATGTTTCCGGTTAATACAATTCTAGCATGAATGATAAACATTTATCATGAAATAAGGAAATAAATAATAACTTTATTATTGCCTCTAGGGCATATTTCCTTCATCTACTACTTTTCCTCCAACACAAACTTGTTCTTGTTTTGTGTTATACCTTGAGTTCCTTGCTATCCAGCAATTGTTCTTCTTTACATTGGAGTATTACCATCTTTTATGTCAAGAATGCCGTGAGAGTTTCACCACCTCTTAAGGAATTTTTGATACAGTGATGCTCCTCACCATCATAATTCTTCTCTTGGTCCCCGTGTTGTGTGAACTCTGTTATGAGAATTTAATATCTTTAGCAACCTTGCTACTTCAGAGTTAATGGACAATAATTCCAATGTAGTGTGCTGGTTGCTAAATTTCCATTCCGACGTTGGTCATGCAACCCAGCCCATATTTCGGGTGCCCCTTTCAACCAATATTTAATTGTGTATGTTTTCATCGAGCATACATCATTATATCGTTTGATCTGACAAGTGTTGCCACCTTGTTCACATCATTGTGGAAATCTATCTTTTGTTAATCTCGATGAATAGTCGCCGAGTCCATCAGCCAACTCGTCGTCTTCTCCTGGGTTTAATGTTGAACTCTTGTTTCGGAATTCACTTCCATAGTTCATTTTTCAAGAATCTTATAATGTCATCTCGTCAATTTGTGTTGCACATTTTCTTCTCAGACATCCTGAGTCTGAGGTATCATGACACCAATCGGATCTGAATCTCGGTCAGATATGATGGTTGGAACAACTTTCCAGGAGTTATGATGTTGGTCCTTTAGTGACTTGGTAATATGATGTCATGCCTAGCATCCCTAGCTGCAGGACCTATCATTATAATTTCTTTTCCAAGGATAACCATTCTTCCTGGAGTAAATTGTAGGACTTACTTTATAAGTTGCTCCTAATGGATCATTTGTGTATCCAAAGTCCGGCCCTTGATTGAAACACCATATCATTGCTACCTCGAAGCATGACTATGATACCCGCTCATCAACAAGAACATTGGGTAGCGATGCTAAATGTTTCGGGTCAGATTATCCAAACACCGTTGTATGGGTAACATCTTGATTAATCCTTGCCTCTTATCTGAATGGTTGGGTACTTGCTCTCCTACCCTGTATGCCATGTTCTGCTTGTCCATGGAAAGGATATACTCATAATAATTGTGTGTAATCACAATTTCCGTTTCCATTGTTCTGTTTAACCTGATGATCACATTTTCCCTTCCATTGGTTTATTAACCTTTCTGTGATCTATATGACATAAGCAGTAATATATCCCTGCGTATGTAAACATCATGGTGTACAACTTGGTCAGTAAGACCATGTTGCTATTGTTGATGATATTCTGGTAACCACCGACGGACGAGAACTTTGCCTATTGGTCCACCTTGTTTTGACGAACATGAAAATGGTTCTCTTCGTCCCTCCCCTTGGTACCGATGTTGTTGCCGACATAAATGACAGGCTATCCTCTGACATGCCTTGCTTACATGATCACGCAAGACATCTCCACCCTTCCTACTTTTAACCCTCATGGTGGGCCCATAACCCAGAGTTTCACAGGATCGAAACCCGACTCTCCTGTACACCCCCGGTTCCAAAGTTATTCCTCGCATGTGGCCTCGTACGGGATTCACGAGCCACCGTCACGGAGATCATCAATTCTGGTATCAAACACAATACTTATTCTCGTTGCTTTGAACTCCTTTCACGCCTTGTATCAGGCATCGAACGATTGTCGGCCACTCGAAACTTCCCATGATAGCTCCTTACTTTGCTCTTGATATTTTCTTAAGTTTCAATTCGAGAGTTACCTTCCGCCACCTTCCCCGTTGTTTTTGACCACATAGTTAACCTTGGTGAGGTTCGTTCTCCCAGACTACCCCCTTTATTCTTTCATAAGTACGATGGAGTTACCGAAGAAAGGATGTTGACTTCATCATGATGACTTGAAGCAGAGAAATGGAAACATCAACGTAATGGATTGACCTCTTCGAGAAGAGCAACCAAGATCGAGAATACTCGTTAGAATTTCGTAACCAAATTCCCCTCACTTCCCCTCTTAAATCTCGGGACGAGATTTCTTGTAGTGGAGGAGAATTGTGACGCCCGGATAATCAAGCTACAGTAACCTCTACTAATAATGCCACGTCACCTCGATTACTGTTGCTAATCTCGTGTTAGTTCGAAACCGATTTAAATTCAAATTCAAAAGAAAAGCAAACAACAAAAGTTTTCAAAAATTAAAACTAAAATGTTTGGGTTGTTTCAAATAAATCGTAAGCAATTATGGTGGAGAAACCAAGCTTTTATAAAATGCTTAAATGAACTATAAGGATTTAAATAGTAGCAAATGCAATTAATTAAATGCCCTTTACAATTAATAAATTACTAAACTATTTTATTTTGTCACCAAACTTTTTATGGCATGGGGGTATTTTGTAACACAAATTTAGATACTACTTGTATATTTTATAAAACAAAATATATACAAAATAAAATAGAAAACTAATAAGCAGAAAACAAATAAATCTGTAAAAAGGAGAAAGACCCCCATTGGGCCGGTGGCCCACGGCCACCAACCCACCCAAGACGCCACAGCCCCCCCCGGGACAAGAACCAGCCAGCCGCCCACTGCCCATCCGCGAACAGCCCGCCTCCCGTGCCGCCTCCTTCCTGTTTCCCGACTCGGGTCGGAACAGTAGCGTCTCACTGCACCCTCTCATGGCGACGATGAAAGGATAAGGACACCGACGCCGCGCCCCCTCGGTCTCTCCTCCCACTCGCCCTCACTCTTCCCTCGGCCCCCGCGCCTCCCCCCTCAGATCCACCTCGCTCTCTCCCTCGTTCCCTACCACGTCCGAACGCCACCATGGACCCGCCGTCGTGAATCGCGCGGCCACAACCATCGCCTCACCGCGCCTGCGTGTCCGTCGTCACCACCGTTGTCCTCCTCGTCGACTGGTGGCCACAGCTGGAGCTCGGAGGTGCTGCTGCAACGCCCCCTTCTTCCACATCTCCGGTTGCCGCCGTCCTTCTTCATCTCCGGCGACGCCCCTGCTGCTACTAAACTACCACGGGCCATCTTGTGTGCCGCACGGTGAGCCCCAATTCCTCTCCCATCTCTCTGTCCCTACTACTATGGCTGAACCTACTGCCGCGCGAGCTCGTCGCCGGCATGGCCGCGGTGACCTTTTGGTCCCGTGCGTGCCCCCGTTGCATTCGCGGCATCGTGTTGACGCCGTAGACGCCTCACGTTGTTCGTTTAGCGCATCGTAACTCCAAACCCGTCGGCGACCGAACTCGGGCGGCCGCCTCTCTGCTCGCTGTCGCCGCTCCGGTGCATCTCCGGCGTCACCACCACCCTTACTAGATGCACCTCTGCCTTTCGTTCGAGCGAGCCCGGTAGCGGATCCGTGCCCTGTGCAAAATTTCCGGCGAACTCCGGCGGGTCTGCGCCGTGCCTTTGGTCGCCGGTGGCGAGAGGCGGCCCTGCTGACCTGGCACCTCGGGTCCCACCACTGGTCACCGGTGGTGGCCGAGGCCCCTTGACAGCTTGAGTGAGTCAATCACGATTGGGCCGCCTGTCTCACTGACCTATGGGCCCCATCTTAATAAAAAAATAAAAATAAATAGATAATTTGCTAATTAATTAAATTAGTTAATTAAACACTAACCTCTCACTGACTACCAGGCCCCACCCGCTAATTAACCCATTTAGTTAGGTTAAACCCCTTGTTAGTGTCCTGACAATGACATGTGGGTCCCACTGGACCCACCTGTCTATTTTGACTGGTCAACCGACCAGTTGACCTGCTGACATCACTCTGATGTCATGCCTGCATCATCATTCACTGTTTTGGATAATGTTGGATTTAAATGAATAAATAAAATCAGAAAATGATTTAAATCTTTAGAAAATCATATCTTTTAATCCGTAACTCGGATGAAAATACTTTCTACATGAAAGTTGCTCAGAACGGCGAGACGAATCCGGATATGCAGCCCGTTCGTCCGCCACACACCCCTAGCATGACGAACACGCAACTTTCCCCCTCCGGTACCTCTGCCCGAGAACGCGGAACCCCGGGGATACTTTCCCCGATGTTTCCCCCCATTCGTCGGTACCACTTACTACCACGATTGGGCACACCTGGCATCGTTACTTGTCATGTCATGCATTGGTGTGCATCTGTTTGCATGGTATTCATTGTTTCTTCCCCCTCTTCTCTCCGATAGACTACGAGACCGACGCTGCTGCTGCCCAATTCGACTACGGAGTTGACGACCCCTCCTTCTTGCCAGAGCAACCAGGCAAGCCCCCCCCTTGATCACCAGATATCGCCTATTCTCCTCTATCTTGCTTGCATTAGAGTAGTGTAGCATATTCTTGCTTCCGTTGATCCTATTCCGATGCATAGCCTGACATTGTTGCTACATCTTTTTATACCTTACCTGCAATCCTAAATGCTTAGTATAGGATGCTAGTTTATCATCATTGGCCCTACATTCTTGTCAGTCTGCCTTGCTATACTATCGGGTCGTGATCACTCGGGAGGTGATCATGGGTATATACTATACATACATACATACATACATATTATCTGAGATGGTGACTAAAAGCGGTCACTCGTTGAGTACCATAAGTGATCCCGATGTGGGGCTGAAAGGACAGTGGCTCCATCCGGTAGAGGTGGGCCTGGGTTCCCGACGGCCCCGATCGTTACTTTGTGGCGGAGCGATAGGGCAGGTTGAGACCACCTAGGAGACAGGTGGGCCTGGCCCTGGTCGGCGTTCGCGGTTGCTTCATAATAACACGCTTAACGAGATCTTGGTATTTGATCTGAGTCTGGCTACTGGCCTACACGCACTAACCAACTACGCGGGAACAGTTATGGCCACTCGACGTCGTGGTATCAGCCAAGCCTTCGTGGCGTTAGCGGCGGCGGCGCGGGTTGGACTGCGTTAACGCAACTTCGCTTTGTAATGGAGGTTGCTAGGTGCGCTTCGGCTGCCCACGCATAGCGTCAGGTGTGCAATGGGCGATGGGCCCAGACCCCTGCGCGCATAGGATTTAGACCGGCGTGCTAGCCTCTCTGTTGTGCCTAGGTGGGGCTACGACGTGTTGATCTTCCGAGGCCGGGCATGACCCGGAAAAGTGTGTCCGGCCAAATGGGATCGAGCGTGTTTGGTTATGTGGTGCACTCCTGCAGGGAAGTTAATCTATTTGAATAGCCGTGATCTTCGGTAACAGGACGACTTGGAGTTGTACCTTGACCTTATGACAACTAGAACTGGATACTTAATAAACACACCCTTCCAAGTGCCAGATACAACCCGGTGATCGCTCTCTAACAGGGCGACGAGGAGAGGATCGCCGGGTAGGATTATGCTATGCGATGCTACTTGGAGGACTTCAATCTACTCTCTTCTACATCTTTGCAAGGCGGAGGCTGCGAGCGTAGTCTTGAATGGATTAGCTATCCCCTCTTATTCGGCATTCTGCGTTCGGTCCTTGATATGGCCCTTTACACATATACCCATGCATATGTAGTGTAGCTCCTTGCTTGCGAGTACTTTGGATGAGTACTCACGGTTGCTTTCTCCCCCTTTTCCCCTTTCCTTTCTTTACGGTTGTCGCAACTAGATCTTTGGAGTCGAGAGCAGGCGTCACCGTCGGCATTTACTCCTACTACACCGGAGGTGCCTACTACTACATGCAGCCCAATCGCGGCGACCAGAGTAGTTAGGAGGATCCCAAGCAGGAGGCTGTGCCTCTTCGTCTGATCCCGGTTTGTGGTAGCCTTCTTAAGGCAAACTTGTTTAACTCATGTCTGTACTCAGATATTGTTGCTTTCGCTGACTCGTCTATGATCGAGCACTTGTATTCGAGCCCTCGAGGCCCCTGGCTTGTATTATGGTGCTTGTATGACTTATTTATGTTTTTAGAGTTGTGTTGTGATATCTTCCTGTGAGTCCCTGATCTTGATCGTACACGTTTGCATGCATGATTAGTGTACGATTGAATCGGGGGCGTCACACGGACCATGCAAGGATAGAAGCCTTGAGCAATGGCTTCAGCTCTGTTCTTGGGTTGAAGGCCTCGATAGAGGATATCACCCCAAGGTCTCTTGATGGCATTCTTCTCTGTATATTCCTTTGTCACAAACTTGTACTTGAACCATTCCTCAGCCCAATAGCGTCGAATCCATTGGATTCGTGTCTTTCTCTGATGATAATTCTCTTCGGGATCTATCTTGTAGAGTTCTGCTAGGTCATCAGGCAGATCTTTGGATGTTCCTTCTCTGCATTGTCTGCCACCCTTCCTTTCTGATTTTTCTACAGCCATGAACTTCAAACTGAATGGCTTCAATACGTTCAAAGGCTTCAGAGACTTACGCTTGCTGGTCAAGCGAGGCGGCTTCGGAGAATTGATATGATGCTATAAGTATTCTCGCAAACGAATGCGACTATGAGAACCAAGGGATTCTCCCACGGACATGTACTGTGATAAACATTAGAGATGCGAGGAAGGGAAGAGGTCATATGCATTCTCGTAAGATTTTGAAGATAAATCATTTTGAAGACATTGACCTCATGATGCGAAGACATTCACTTATATAGGTGAGTTGGTTCCAGATTTGTACCAATCCGTGAATAAGTACAAGTGAGGAATCAAACTAGACAGGAAATCTAAGTGAATTGACTAGGCAGTATGAGATGCAGACAGAATAGATCTAACATTGAATAGGAAGCAACCACTTTCGGTAAACAGGATGAATCTTGAAGATCAGAAAGGTGGTAAAAATAGAGTTATAATTACCGCACGAAGAACTGCTAGATGGGATGAATAGGAGACCGAGCAGTTCAGCCCATCGTGCCCTAACTTGGCGACGGAGGACACCTACGGCGACGGCGGAGAGGACGATGTCAGCGGCCGGCGTGAGCACAGCGTCGGAGAAGTCGCGGCAGCTAAGCGCTTCGTCGCCGGCGTCGTCGAGAGCTAGCGGTGGCGCTAGGGTTTTGACGGAGGTGGAGAGGTGGAAGAAGGATTTCTTTACCGCAGGGGACAAGTATTTATAAGTAGGTGAGCGACACAGCGTAATTACGCTGGTGCCCCTGGCGGTTCACATCTGAGGGGCACGTGGGAAGCATGCAACATACTCAGAGTTGTCCCACGTTCCCACGCCCGCCAGGCATGTCGGAGAGTTGTTCGGCTTCTCGGATTTCAACAATAAAGATAAGTCATTTAAAAGATTTAATGTTTGTCTCTTTGCCTTCACGACTAGGGCAGAGAAGACATTCGACAGTTTCAATAGAATGCATATGATTTGGACAGATAGAGTTTGAGATAGGAAGCATAGAGAGGTTAGGGTCCGATCACATTCACTTAGTTCAAAAGATCCAATCTTGAAGACATAGCTATAAGTGAATGCTATAGAGGACAGAACACTAGTGTAGAAAATCATCATAGTGTAGAAAATCATGAAGATAAATTGAAACTGAAGACAAACCAAATGCGAAGTCATTGCAATATAACGCCATGAGTGAAACACTTCAAACAGAGAAATTTGGTGGTGGCGTTACCCACCGTATAGGAAGTATTAGACCCAGACATGGCGCACAATTATCATGGCACTCCGAAGTCAAATTCCATTTTAATGTATTCACACTCAGAGTGTAAATCTTCATTGATTGAAGATATACATTACTTTGTGTGTTGCACATCTAAGTCATCAACATGCATAAGTGTTAGGATGTGTGCACGATCACGAGGACATTAGAGGATTCCAAGATATTTAGCTCACACGCAACTTGCAAAACCTTTTCTCATCCAAGGGCTTTGTGAAGATATCGCGATTGCTCTTGGTGTTGGCGTGAATGATATCGATATCTTTCTTCATAACATGATCTACGAGAAAGTGATGGCCAATTTCAATGTGCTTTGTCTTGAGTCTTTGGATGGATTGTTGGCTATCTTGATGGCACTTTCGTTGTCGCAGAAGAGAGGTACTTGTTTCAAGTTGATGCCATAATCCTTGAGAGTTTGCTTCATCCGTAGAAGCTGAGCACAACAGGATCCAGCAGCAATGTATTCAGATTCAACAGTTGAGAGTGATACAGTTACGCTTCTTTGAAGACCAACAGACAAGTGATCGACCAAGAAAATGACAAGTGCACGATGTAGACTTGCGATCCACCTTGTCACCAGCATAATCATCATCCGAGAATCCAACCAAATCAAATTTTGAGCCCTTGGGATACCATAATCCGAGTGTTGGGGTGTAAGCCAAATATCGAAGAATTCGCTTCACGCTAAGTGATGCGATTCCTTTAGTGCCGCTTGGAATCGAGCACACATGCAAACACTAAGCATAATATCGGCCTAGATGCACATAGATAAAGCAAAGAACCAATCATGGAGTGGTATACCTTTTGATCGAACTCTTTACCATTGTCATCGGGACCAAGATGGTGTTTGGTCGGCATTGGCGTCGTGTAGCCTTTGCGTCTTCCATTCCAAACTTCTTGAGACAATCTTTGAGGTATTTTTCTTGAGATATGAAGATGCCATTTCTTTGTTGATTGAATTTGAAGACCAAGGAAGAACTTCAGCTCACCCATCATGGACATTTGATATTGCTCTTGCATCATGTACCCAAACTCATCACTATACTTCGGTTGGTGCGGTACGAAGATTATGTCATCCACATATATTTGGCACACAAACAGTTCACCATCATATGTCTTCGTGAAGAGTGTGGGATTGAGGATCCAGGTTTGAAGCCTTTGCTCTTGAAGTCTTTGATTGTATCATACCATGCACGAGGAGCTTGTTTGAGGCCATACAGTGCTTTGTTTAGCTTGTACACCATATCAGGATGTTTTGGATCTTCAAAGCCAGGTGGTTGTGCAACATATACTTCTTCTTCAATCTTGCCATTGAGAAATGCACACTTTACATCCATTTGATATAGCAAGATGTTGTGATGATTAGCGTAGGCTAGCAGTATGCGAATAGCTTCAAGCCTAGCAACAGGAGCAAATGTTTCATCGACGTCAATTCCTTCAACTTGAGTATATCCTTGAGCCACAAGACGTGCTTTGTTTCTGACGACTTGACCATGCTCATCTTGCTTGTTTCGATATATCCACTTTGTTCCAATAATGTTATCCTTGCGAGGGTCGGGTAGCTTGACAAGTTCCCAAACATTATTCAACTTGAACTGTTGAAAATCTTCTTGCATGGCTTGAATCCATTCGGGTTCCATAAAAGCTTCAGCAACTTTCTTGGGTTCTGATATTGACACAAATGAAAAGTGCCCACAGAAGTTTGCTAGCTGTGTTGCTCTTGATCGAGTGAGCGGACCATGCGCATTGATGCTGTCAATTATCTTCTCTATTTGAACTTCATTTGCAACACGAGGATGAACCGGACGAAGATTTTGCTCTCGCTGATCATTGTCATCATTGGGAGGATTGTCTTGATCCGAGCATTGTCTTGAGTTGATTTAGTGCGAGATGATAAGTTCCTCTTCAGGCTGTGCTTCAGAGGGCATGATTTCACCAGTTCCCATCAGCTTGATAGACTCGCTTGGAGGAGCTTCATCTAGTGTACTTGGCAGAATCTCTCTCTATGAACCATTGGTTTCATCAAATTTCACATCCACAGTTTCAACGATTTTGTAGAGATAAAGGTTGAAGACTCTGTAGGAGTGTGAATCCTTTCCATAGCCAAGCATGAAGCCTTAGTGAGCCTTACGTGCAAATTTTGACTTGTGATGGGGATCCTTGATCCGGCATCTAGCTCCAAATACTCTAAAATGGCGGCGTTTGGCTTCTTGCCAGTAAGGAGCTCATACGATGTTTTGTTCGGAAGCTTATGGATGTACACACGGTTGATGATGTGACATGCTGTATCAATAGCTTCAGGTCGGAACTTTCTTGGTGTCTTGTACTCATCTAGCATTGTTCGAGCCATCTCAATGAGGGTTCTATTTTTGCGCTCAATGATGCCATTTTGCTGAGGTGTGTATGGAGCAGAGAACTCATGAGTGATTCCCATTGTATCCAGATACAGATTAAGTCCAGTGTTCTTGAATTCAGTGCCATTGTCACTTCTGATGTGCTTGATCTTCACTCCATAATTGTTCATTGCTCGATTTGCGAAGCGCCTGAAGACATCTTGCACTTCAGTCTTGTAAAGAATTATATGAACCCATGTGTATCTTGTGTCGTCATCAACAATGACGAAGCCATAGAGACAGGCAGTTGTTGTGAGGGTGGAGTAGTGAGTAGGTCCAAATAAGTCCATGTGTAACAGCTCGAAGGGTTGAGATGTTGTCATGATTGTCTTCGAGGGGTGCTTTGCCCTTGTCATCTTGCCAGCTTCACAGGCACCACACAGATGATCCTTCTTGAACTTGACATCCTCGATGCCAATGACATGCTTCTTCTTGACGAGTGAGTGTAAGTTCCTCATGCCAGCATGTCCTAGCCTTTGATGCCAGAGCCAGCATTCTGAAGCTTTTGTGAGAAGACATACGGCAAGGTGTGGACCTGCTGAGAAATCTACCATGTATAGATCATCTTTTCGATACCCTTCAAAGACTAGAGATTTGTCAGATTCCATTAGTACAAGGCAACGATATTTTCCAAATATCACAATCATGTTCAAGTCACAAAGCATTGAGACAGACATTAAGTTGAAACCAAGGGATTCAACAAGCATCATGTCGGTGTCAAAACCGGCGGATCTCGGGTAGGGGGTCCCGAACTGTGCGTCCAGGCGGATGGTAACAGGAGACAAGGGACACAATGTTTTTACCCAGGTTCAGGCCCTCTCGATGGAGGTAAAACCCTACTCCTGCTTGATTGATATTGATGATATGGGTAGTACAAGAGTGGATCTACCACGAGATCAAGGAGGCTAAACCCTAGAAGCTAGCCTATGGTATGATTGTTGTAATGGTTGTTGTGTCCTACGGACTAAAACCCTCCGGTTTATATAGACGCCGGAGAGGGCTAGGGTTACACAGAGTCGGTTACAATGGTAGGAGATCTACATATCCAGATCGCCAACCTTGCCTTCCACGCCAAGGAAAGTCCCATCCGGACACGGGACGAAGTCTTCAATCTTGTATCTTCATAGTCTTGGAGTCCGGTGACGATGATAGTCGGCTATCCGGACACCCCTAGTCCAGACTCCTCGGTAGCCCTGAACCAGGCTTCAATGACGATGAGTCCGTAGCGCATATTGTTCGGCATTGCAAGGCGGGTTCCTCCTCGAATAATTCATAGAAGATTGTGAACACCGGGATAGTGTCGGCTCGCAAAATAAATTCCACATTCCACCGTAGAGAGAATAATATGTACATAGGTTCAATCTGCGGCGTATTTTGTGGCATGACGTCATACCACCACCAAGCCTTTACTTGAATCATTTTTATTATACCACCTCGGTAGCGTTTAAGCGGTTTCCTTGGCACGTCTTGTCGAGCGAGATCGTGTTCCCCTTATTCCGGATTCTCATCAATACGGACGTGGCTAACCCAACGCGCCATTGATGGTGGCGCTTTGGGGATAAGCGAGTTTTACCGGGCGGTGGGGACGCATAGTCTTCGTCCGCCCATATATAAGGGATAAGGATCCACCTTTTTGCCTCGCCTTCTTCCTCCTTTGCTTATCCATCTCCGCTTTTCGAGCTCGAGCGCCCAAGTTCGCACATCTCGCCTCAACCTTCTCCAGCCATGTCCGGAGCGGGAGGCAAGTGGTTGGTCTCCTCCGTCACGGAGGGGCACATCGAAAAGCTGCGCGGCGCTGATACCTTTCCAGCGACATCGCGCACCGGCTGCCCGACAAGGGGCAGCTCATCCCCACCCCTAGGCCCCATGAGAGGGTCGTGTTCCTTCCCCACTTCCTCCGCGGACTGGGCTTCCCACTTCATCCCTTCGTCCGGGGGCTCATGTTCTACTATGGCCTGGACTTCCACGATCTGGCGCCAAACTTCATCCTCAACATCTCAGCGTTTATCGTCGTGTGCGAGGCCTTCCTCTGCATCCAGCCCCACTTCGGCTTGTGGCTCAAGACCTTCAATGTCAAGCCGAAGGTAGTGAAGGGCGTTCAAGCGGAGTGCGGAGGCGCCATGGTGGGCAAAATGCCCAACGTCACCTGGCTCGAGGGGGCCTTTGTGGAGTCCGTCAAGGGGTGGCAATCGGGGTGGTTCTACATCACCGAGCCGCGTGACCCTAAATGGGCAGCGGCCCCCGAGTTCAGATCTGGTATCCCCATGCAGCTCACCTCCTGGAAAGAGAAGGGCTTGCTATGGGGCAGTTCGGAGGAGCTGACAGGACTCCTGTCCTGTCTCCAGACCTTGGTGAACAAGAAGCTTAGGCTTGTCAATGTGATCCAGGTCATGCTCATCCGCCGGATTCTTCCCTGCCAACAGCGGGCCTTCAATTTGTGGGAGTTCGATCCGGCACAACACCGGACTCTGAACGGGCCCTTCGACACAACGTACGAAGCCGTCTGGAGGGTGCTATTCAAGGGCGGAGAAGCCCCCGCGTCCGCGACTGAAGATCGCGGATTCAGCACCAAGCGCCCGGCCGGTTTGGTAAGATATGTTATCCTTTATGGGACCTTTATTTCTTTCATAGTTTGACTCTATGTGGGATCTAAAACTCCCGATGCCTTTAACCAGACTGGCAGAGGACGTCCGGACAGGTAGACTGTCCGGCTCCCCTTCCCGAAGACCCAGCGGACGCCCGTTTAACGGGGCTGCTAGTCCCAACACTTATGTGGTGCCGGAGAAGAAGGCCAAGAAGAAGGCCACAGGAACCCGAAGGAGTTCCCGGCGCCAGGTGGTATCGGACTCATCGTCTGATGGCTCAGAGGCGGACTCCTCCCCCGAAGATGAGGAGGAGGAAAAAGAAGACTCTCCCTAGGAGGGGGGAGAGAGGAAGAGGAAGGCTTCCCCAACAGGGGAGGCCGAAGGGTCCAAGAAGGGGAGGACCCTTCCTCCGGGCGGCTCTGCCAACGCCGACGGCGGCGATGAGGAGTGGCCCTCAAGGGCCAAGCCCCTGGCGAGATTGTAAGTATCCGGATTCCTGAGTGATTTACAATTTCGTTTTTGTGTCACATAGTGTCCCTCTAATGCCGCACACTACCTGTAGTCCGGCCAAGGATGATCTTCCCGCTTCATCAAGCGGGTCATTGGCTCCGTCGGATGTAGAATCCATTCCGACTGCCTCCACCCCTCGCGACGCTGAGGACACCGAGGTGGGATCCCAGGAGGGGACCCATCAGGAGGAGGCTCCGGAGGTGCCGCAAGGCAGCCTCCTGGACTTTGTGCCGGACTCCATGCCGGAACCCGCAGTGGTTCCGGAGTTCGGTAGGCGGCCCCTTCGTAAAAAGGGCAAGACCGTGAAGCCGGCGGCCTCCGTCCAACCGGAGGCACCGGACAACTTGTTGGAGGCGCTTAACGGCGCTTCCATCGAGGAAGAACACCGCACTATCATGAGTGCGGTGATTCAGAAGGTTCAGCTCGCCAAGAGCGGGCTGACCGAAGCCTGCAGCAGCCTTCTAACAGGCTTTGAGGTCAAAAGTTTAAAATATGTAGTGTAATACCGCATAGACAGTAGCCCCTGATGCTCAGTTCGGTGTTCGGAAAGAAAAGCCAGATTAGGATCTAAAAAGATATACTCAGGAGTTCTAAAAATTATGTCAATATGGGTTTGCAGGCTGCGCTGCTGACCTCTGTCGCACTGACTGCGGAGGTCGGTGCTTTGAAGCAGAACCTCAACCGGTCCGAGAACGAGCTCGGCCTTGCCAAGAAGCAGCTCAAGGACAAAGAAGGTGAGTAACACCGTAATAAATTTGTACCTTACAGAAAAGGATTTTGGTTGCAATAGAAATGACAAGGATAACTTGGGCACTGCAGGGGCCACGAACGAGGTGGCAACCCTGAAGGAGGCCGTGTCCACGGCCGAGCGCAATGCGGCCGCGGACCGAGCAGAGCGAGAGAAGCAGGAGGCGCGGGTGGCGGAGGTGCGGCAAGAGCTCCAGGCTCTCATGGAAAAATATGAGAGTTTGGAGCGTGACTCGAAGACTCAAGAGTCCGAGCTTGCCTCGGCTCTTGAAAGTGCCAAAGCCGCTAAGGCCGAGGCCCATAAGGCCCTCCAGGAGATTGAGGAGGTGAAGAAAATAGCGGCGGGTAAGGCATTTTTCATGCAAAGCAAGCATGTGAATGTAAATTACCATTACTTACCCGGTCGGAGCTCTCGAGGCGTTTGCAGATCTGCCTCGCAGAGTCTAATGCTGCCGCATTCTCTGGGCCGAGGAGGGAGCTCAGCGGAGAAGGTCTTGGTCTCAAGACTGCTGGGGCGGACACAGTGCCCCTAGCGACCGGTGAAGCAGCTGGTCGAGCTCCCTAAGGTAGCCGAGCAGGCCATGAAGGGCCTCATAGTCCATTTGTGGCTGGAGAGGCCATGCACAGGAGCTACGCCGGCCTCGTCGGCTGCTGGTGGATCGTGCCCACTGGTGGAAGTCATCAAGCGCTCCGCCTGCATTGAAGGTGCCCGTCGGGCCCTTGCCCGCGCAAAAGTGCACTGGGCAGGCTGGATGCTAAGAGGCTTATCACGGACGCGCCACCGGCGGGTAAGGAGTATCGTACGCCCGAAATGTACTATAAGAGTGTCCTGAAGGGTGCCCGCAAGATTGCGGATGAGTGCCCCAGAGATGTAATCATTGAGTAAACTCGCAATGTGTTATCCCGTGCGCTGGAAACTTTGTTCATATGCGCTAAGCAACGCTTATTGATTTAAAATATTACCTTCTGTGCGGCCGTTTAATAAATCTGAGAGATGGCAAGTCGTCGGCTTCAGCCCCCATGCCACGAGTGCTGGGGTGTTCGGGATAAACTTGAGCACTCTTGTTCCCATTTTTGGGTCCATCTAGGGTGGCGCTCAACACAGCAAACAAGGCAACCGGACTTATAATGCTTGAACACTCTCACTTAGCCACAGAATTCTATAATTTTAAATTTCGGCGAAGCCCCTAGTATTCGGAAGACCGAGTTCGGGGCACTATCCACGCCTGGGCCGGACACAGCCGGTTCCTCGATCGAAGCGGCATAAGTCTTTAGGGACTCGAAAAGACCTCTCAAACAGCAACCAGTCTCTCGCCTTATCATGACAGTCAGTTTTAGCTTTCTCCACTGAGGCGCTCGCCCAGCTCAACCGAGGCGCAATCGCAGTGGTTCTCCAGTGCTGCCTTAGCCGAGCAGAGCGGGCGTAAGGTTCCAAAACATGGGAGCCGGGCAAACCCAACTATTGACCCAAGACATGATTCGGAGCCGATGCATATAATGCTATAAGTCCGGGGTGCCGCACTTGTGAAAGTGTTCGGACTTATCACACCATAATGCGGGGAACATAAGCCCCTGGTGTATTCGGCCGTACCAGAATATATGGGTGCAAGATGTCATTAATGAACATATATGTAAAAAAGGTAATGCAATTATAAACAAAAAGTGCTGCGTTGTTTATTCAAGGAATTCTGTTATGAGTGCAGGATGATACGAATAGTGCGGTAAGCAAGGGATTTTACTAATTAAGCATGTCCCCCTCCAGGGGTGGGCTGCGGACTGGTGTATTTAACAAATTTAATGCTCATAATGGAGACCACACGAGTGTTAAATGCAACCCTTGTCCCTCCTCATTTGTTGCATCGTGAGTTCGGCGGAGTTATTTGCCGGACAGGCCCTCAGTGAGCGGAGTCATGTGTCTAAAAAGAAGAAAAATGAAAATAAAAAGAGCGACACACTTGGGAGCCCCTGGTGTGGTTTAGCCGCACTCTGGGCCTGTCGTGGTCGTGCCCCTCCCCCTATGCCCATGGTATCTCCAGAGCGTAATGATGTACGCGGGGAGCTGGTTTTGCAATCATGCGAGGGCTGGGGTTGGGGCCGCATTGCTACGCGTGCTCGGAACGTGCTAGGTGGTCTTGATTGATGTTACTCCGGGCGCGTTCGGCCATGTCCGGTCGTTTAACGGCCGGACTCGAAAATTGCCTTAAAAGGCTGCTCTGTATTTCTGCCGCGAGAGCCGCTGTGTGTTCCTCCGTTCGGAGGGAGCATTCAGTATTTCCGTTGACCGTGATGACTCCACGAGGGCCTGGCATCTTGAGCTTAAGGTATGCATAATGCGGCACCGCGTTGAATTTTGCGAACGCGGTTCGTCCGAGCAGAGCGTGATAGCCATCGCGAGCGGGACTATGTCGAAGATTAACTCCTCGCTTCGAAATTATCCGGGATCCGAAGACCACTTCGATGTGGTGAGCACTGTACAATTGGCCTCCACACTGGTATGGCGCCTTTGAAGGTCGTCTTTGTAGGTTTAATCCTTGAGGGTCTATGCCCATCTTGCGCCTTTGTATCCCGATAAAGCAGGTTAAGACTCGCCGCTGTCCATCGGGACTCTAGTGAGTGAAATCCATCGACAATTGGGTCTAAAACCAATGCGGCGAATCCGCCATGGCGGATCTTGGTGGGGTGGTCCTTCGATCAAAAGTGATCGGGCAAGAGGACCATGGATTGAACTCAGGCGATCGGCTCCATCGCATATCGTCCCTAAGTGCATGCTTCGCTCCCTCTTGGGTATGTGGGTTGCGTATATCATGTTTACCGTCCGCACTTGTGGGGGGAAACCCTTCTGTCCTCTACTGTTCGGCGGCCGGGTCTCTTCCTCGTCATCGCTATGCAGCCCCTTGTCGTTGTTTTCGGCAATTAACTTTCCTGCCCGCTTGAATACCCAACAATCCTTGTTGGTGTTGTTGGCTGGCTTTTCAGGGGTGCCATGTATCTAGCAAGAGCGGTCGAGTATTCGGTCCAAATTGGACGGACACGGAGTGGTTCTTTTAAATGGCTTCTTCCGCTGACCGGGTTTAGAGCCTTTTAATCCGGCGTTGATTGTCGTATCCTCATTGTTATCGCCGTTAACGCGGCGTTTGTTTTTGTTTCAACGCGACATGCCATTGTGGTCCTTAGTATCCGGACTGCCAGCATTTTTGCTGAGGTTGTTGCTGCGGGCTAGCCAGCTGTCCTCTCACGCACAGAAGCGGGTCATGAGTGATGTGAGGGCTGCCATGAATTTCGGCTTTTCCTGTCCTAGGTGCCGGGCTAGCCACTCGTCGCGGATGTTGTGTTTGAAGGCTGCAAGGGCCTCTGCATCCGGACAGTTGACGATTTGATTTTTCTTTGTTAAGAACCGTGTCCAGACCTGTCTGGCCGATTCGTCTGGCTGCTGAATTATATGGCTTAGGTCATCGGCGTCTGGTGGTCGCACATATGTGCCTTGGAAGTTGTTGAGGAATGCGGCTTCCAGGTCCTCCCAACACCCAATTGACTCTGCGGGCAAGCTGTTAAGCCAATGCCGAGCTGGTCCTTTAAGCTTGAGTGGGAGATATTTGATGGCGTGGAGATCGTCGCCGCGGGCCATATGGATATGAAGGAGATAATCCTCGATCCAAACCGCGGGTCTGTTGTGCCATCGTAGGATTCAATGTTCACGGGTTTAAACCCTTGAGGATTTGATGATCCATTACTTCGCCTCGTGAAGCATAGTGGGTGTCTTGGCGCCTCTATATTGAGCAATATCACGGCGTAGCTCAAGAGAGCGTTATCTGCTGTGTTCGGCCGGGCGGAGTTCTGTATCCGGCGTGGCGGTATTAAATCGTGGGTCGGGGCGCCCACGTGATCCATAGATAGATCTGGATTGTCTTGCCTTATCCTCCAATATATCCCGCAAGTCCGACGCGTTCCCCCGTGGCTTCATACTTTTCGAGCAGTGCCGGGGTACGGTCTTGGTGGAGGGCCTAGATGCCTCTCTGTCGCGTCCACGAGGTGGTCGGTCTACCGTATTGTGTGCTGGTGATGAAGGTTTATATGCCTCCTCCTCCAATCGGGGGAGCAACTTGCGTTTTGGGTAGCTTTTGGAGGGGCGTTCGAGTTCATACTCTTCGGCCGCGAGGACCTCGGTCCATCTGTCGGCTAGCAGGTCTTGATCAGCTTGAAGCTGTTGCTGCTTTTTCTTTAGGCTATTCGCCGTGGCCATTAGCCTGCGTTTAAAACGCTCTTGTTCGACGGGATCCTCAGGTATGACGAATTCGTCGTCGTCGAGGCTTGCCTCATCTCCGGAGGGAGGTATGTAATTATCATCCTCGACCTCTTCGTCTGCCGCTCTCTCGTGAGGGCTGGTTTCTGCATCCTCCTGCACTGAATCTTGCTGGAGGGGGTTGTCGTCGGCACTCTCTGGGGTGTTATTATCTCCGGTGCCGGAATCTCCATTCTTACTGTGGCGGGATTTAGAGCAGCGCCGCTGACTCGGCGGTTGGGCTGTTTCTTAGCAGAATCTGCCTCCGCTGCTTCCTCGCCATCCCCATCCTTTGGGGTGTCCACCATGTATATGTCGTATGACGAGGTGGTCTTCCAGTGCCCCGTAGGCGCTGGTTCTTGATCGTCTCTGGCATCGTCGTCCATACCGTCGATGTCTTCGGAGTCGTAGTCTAGCATGTCGGTTAGATCGTTAACAGTGGCTACAAAGTGGGTGGTGGGTGGGCTTTGAATTTCTTCGTTGTCCGCATCACAACCGTCCTGACCGCAATCCGGCCAGGGCTCTCCTGATAGCGAGAGATACTTTAGCGAATTTAGGATGTCGCCAAAGGGTGAGTGCTGAAAGATGTCCGCGGCGGTGAACTCCATGATCGGTGCCCAATCGGATTCGATTGGCAGGGGCGCAGGAGGCTCGGAGTCCGGCAAGGAGTCCGGCACCTCGGAGTCACGTGCTTTATAAGGGACAAGGTCGGTATTCGGCTCCATCGCCGTAGAAGTTGCAGTTCCCGAGGCGGTGTCCAGCCACCTGACCTCGATCTGCGCGGTTTGCTCGAACTATAGGTCGAAGCGGACTCGTGTCGGCCTCGTGGCCTTGTCCGTGGCGAGCTAAATTATGCCCATCGTGACGGTCGCGGCACGCTTTCGGTACGTGGCTCGAATCCGTCGAATATCAAGTCTCCGCGGATGTCCGCCGTGAAGTTTAGGCTTCCAAATCGACTGATGGCTGGGGTGTAGCTTCGATCTGCTCCGGATGGCCAAGTGAATTGCCCATGATGCAAAGCCACCGAACACGAAGATCTATCCGGGGAGAAAAGTCTCACCCTGGACTGCGCTGTTGTTTGAAGAATCCATCAAGCCTACCGGTGACGACACAGAGGAACTCTCAATGAAAGCACCAATGTCGGTGTCAAAACCGGCGGATCTTGGGTAGGGGGTCCCGAACTATGCGTCTAGGTGGATGTTAACACGAGACAAGGGACACGATGTTTTTACCCAGGTTCGGGCCCTCTCAATGGAGGTAAAACCCTACTCCTGCTTGATTGATATTGATGATATGGGTAGTACAAGAGTGGATCTACCACGAGATCAAGGAGGCTAAACCCTAGAAGCTAGCCTATGGTATGATTGTTGTAATGGTTGTTGTGTCCTACGGACTAAAACCCTCCGGTTTATATAGACACCGGAGAGGGCTAGGGTTACACAGAGTCGGTTACAATGGTAGGAGATCTACATATCCGTATCGCCAAGCTTGCCTTCCACGCCAAGGAAAGTCCCATCCGGACACGGGACGAAGTCTTCAATCTTGTATCTTCATAGTCTTAGAGTCCGGCTGACGATGATTGTCCGGCTATCCGGACACCCCCTAGTCCAGGACTCCCTCACATCACTTTATCCATGGGTTGATCCTTCGAGATTGCAACTCTACCTAGACCCAATACCTTGCTTTTACCAGTGTCAGCAAATGTAATGTGACTCTTGTCGGATGGACATAAGGTTGAGTCTATGAGAAGACTTCGATCACCAGTCATATGATTTGTGCATCCACTGTCCATAATCCATTCTGAAGCTTTTGGTGATGTACCCTACAGTGCAGTTAGGAGGATAGGCTTCACAAGAGTGTTGTGAAGCATAAGCATTTGACACATCTGAGGGACGATCTGACTTATATCAAAGTTAGGACATAGTATGGTGATAAGAGATTCAGATGTGAAGTATATAGAATGACATTTTATCGTGCGTCCTAAATGGGTTTTAGGTCCCCAGCAATAGTATCGGACGCCATTGATTGTTGGCTAGAGACCGTATTCTGCAAAGGAGAGTTAGTTCTTCTTTGCCACCCACATCTTCAGTGGTGGCTTAGAAGCAATGAGTCTAAGTGCAGCATCTGAGAATTTTGGCTTTGAAGCCCTAGCAAATAGCCTTGCAGGAGATGAATGATACTCATATGAATAAGCAGAAAAGTTCTTAGTCCTATGAACATAGCGGTTCGAAGATACACGCTCATATTCATAAGTCTCGAGCATGATTTCCTGCAAAACATTGGCGTTAGGGTGACTCATGTGAGTCTCAGATTCAGTATGAAGACTTTGGGCCACATGAAGCTATAGGTCCAGGGTTTGTCTTCTTCCTTCTTTGGTGTCATGACGACATTCACGGAAGATTCTCAATGTCTTGCTTAGGTACCAGATCTTCTTCATAGGTGGTCCATTCTGCAGATTAGTACCAATGTACCGCAAACACTTCACCATTCTGATTTTTGAACAGCTTATAGTTTGCATCAAAGGATTCATCAATGATAATAGGATTAGCACGGTAAAGCCGGATAAAGTGGATGGATCTATTGAAGGTTCCTTTGCAGCAACCCATGTGGTTTTGGGGTCTTGCTCAAGCTTCGAGACGAGCCATCAACATTCATTTTCCTTTCAACCCAACACCCTCCTTCCTAGGGTTTCGGTTCGAGAATCGCTTTTGAGGACATCGCAGAGTCGATGTCCTTCAAACTTTTGTACATCCTGTTTCAAGCAATGTCTTCAACATAGCATTTTCATCAAGAATAGCGGTGGTATCCTCCGCAGAGGGGTTAGTAACCACATCAAGTAGGTGAAGACAATGAAACAAGAGCAACAATGGAACATTCGACAACAGATGTAGCGTTATCACGCTCAATGCATTTTAGACATGGTTGTTCAAATCCATCCCGAGCGGAACTGATCATTGAGCGAAGTGACTCATTCACCTTTTGAAGATCTTCATGACCCGCTCTCAATTTTTCAAGCTCTTGTTTCCTTTGAAGATAATCATAGGAGAGCCTTTCATAAGTAGTTGAGAGCGATTCATGACGACCTTCAAGTTCTTGGTACTTCACATGAAGATTTTTTATGTCATCAACTAAGGACTGTGAACGTGTCATTTCAGCTTCCAACAGGTCATCGCTTTTGTCTAACAGATTTTGAGTATGTTCCATAGCCTTTTGTTTTTCAGTTGCAATTTTAGCAAGTGTTTTGTAGCTGGGTTTGGATTCACAATCAGAGTCATCTTCACTTGACGTTTGAAAGTAAGCATCGCGTGATTTTACCTTGGCACCACGTGCCATGAAGCAGTAGGTGGGAGCAGGATCGTCTTCGTAATTAGCTTCAGCGTTGGTGTGGAAGTCATTGTCTTCCGTGTTGAAGATGGACTTGGCGACATAGGCGTGGCTAGAGCGGACTTGCAATGCCAGGTCGACTCCTCTCGGACTCCACCTCCGCCTCCTCGAAGCAGACTCCTCCTCTGAATCCATTTCCTTGCCAACAAAAGCACGAGCCTTGCGGATGAGCTCTTCTTGTATAGCGAAGACTTGGAAGAAGACTTAGAAGACTTCGAGGATTTCTTCTTCTTCTTGTCATCGTAATCATATTCCTTGCTTTTCTTCTTCTTCTTCTCATTGTCCCACTTGTGGACACTTTCGGATATGTAGTGACCAGGTTTCTTGCACTTGTGGCGGGTTCTCTTTTTGTGGTCATGGGTGGAAGATTCATCATTCCTTGAGCTGGATCGTGAAGACTTTCTAAAGCCTTTCTTCTTAGTGAACTTGGAACTTCTTCACAAGCATAGCAAGTTCCTTTCCAATGTCTTGGGATCTTGAGCTGCAATGATTCTTCTTCGATGAGGAAACAACTTTTGCCTTCAAAGGCGCGAGTTGACCATAGTTTGGGCCATAGATATCTCTTTTCTCGGATATTTGGAACTCATGTGTGTTGAGCCTCTCAAGTATATCGACGGATCGAGTGACTTGAAGTCGGGACATTCTTGTATCATGAGGGCAAGGGTGTCAAAGGAGCTGTCAAGTGATCTCGGCAATGTCTTGACGATTTCATGCTTGGTAATCTCAATTGCGCCAAGAGCTTGAAGTTCATTTGTGATGTCGATGAGGCGATCAAGCGTGAGCTGGACATTTTCATTGTCGTTTCTCTTGAAGCGGTTGAAGAGGTTGCGAAGAACACCGATTCTTTTATCTCTCCGGGTTGAGGCGCCGTTGACCTTGGATAGCCAGTCCCGCACTAAGCCGGCGTTTCAGAGCACTCACACGGCCATCTTGTCCTTTGGTCGATGACCACGAGATGATGTTCTTTGCGGAGAGTCGGTTGAATGAACTTCTTGACATCGATGGCGGTGACACCTTCACCAGTTGTGGGAACGCCATTCTTGACGACATACCAGAGGTCGACATCAATGGCTTCAAGATGCATACGCATCTTATTCTTCCAGTAGGGATATTCAGTTCCATCGAACACGGGGCAAGAAGCGGAGACCTTGATTATCCCTGCGGTCGACATAGCTGAAACTTCAGGTGGTTAAACCGAATCACGCAGAACAAGGGAGTACCTTGCTCTGATACCAATTGAAAGTGCTAGTATCGACTAGAGGGGGGGGTGAATATGCGATTTTTATGAAAGTCTTCAAAACTTAGAAGTTTCGAAGACAAACAATAGAAATGACCTAATTAATATGCAGCGGAAGATAAACTACCCTAAGCAAGCCATAGTCAAGTATGCAGTGATGTGAAAGTACAGGACTAATAGCAACTAGGTAGTAAGGATCAGGATGGAAGATAGTATGAAGCCAATCAACAGTACTAGTCAAGCAATGAAGTCAAACAGATACACAGATAGGCAATGACTTCACGAAGACAAACTTAAGTAAGGTTGGGAAGGGATAGAACCAGTCGCTTGTTGAAGACACATGATTTGTTAGACCAGTTCGATTCTTTGTGACAAGCTATGACGTCAGTTAGGGAGGCTGAGATTTAACTCGAAGACCTTCTCTTCACCTTATTCCCCTTGAGCTAAGGACACCCAGTCCTCGCCCAATCACTCTGGTAAGTCTTCAAGGGAGACTTCCAAACCTTCACAGACTTCGTTCACCGGCAATCCACAATGACTCTTGGATGCTCAGAACGCGACGCCTAACCGGCTGGAGGATTCACAGTCCTCAAGTGTAATAAGTCTTTAGGTCACACAGACAAGAAAGACTTCATGATGCCTAACACTCTTTGGCTCTGGGTGTTTGGGCTTTGTTCTCGCAAGGATTTCTCTCTCTCTCAAATGCTTCGAGGTGGGTTGCTCTCAAACGACAAAAGCCGTGCACAAACTCTCGAGCAACTACCAATTTATGGTGTAGGGTGGGCTATTTATAGCCACTAGGCAACCCGACCTGATTTGTCCAAAATGACCACTGGTCACTAAGGAACCGACACGTGTTCCAACGGTCGATTTCAAACACACACGACAGCTTTACTTGGGCTACAAGCAAAGCTGACTCATCCAGCTCTGGATAAGATTTGCTCTCATTGTCTTCGCTCGAAGACATAGGATTTGAGTTGAGCATCACTTGATCACTCGACTTAGTTCACTTGGACCCCACTTAACAGTACGGTGGTTCCTATGACTCAACAAAGAAGAAAAGGAAACAACGAAACAACACAGTCTTCGCGCACCATAGTCTTCACTTAATGTCTTCTCATGTCATAGTCTTCAATATGAATATCTTCTCATACCACCATTGTCTTCAATGTCTTCCTACATTTTTAGGGGTCATCTCCGGTAGGTAAACCGAAACAATGAGGGACACAACCTGCGTTATCCTGCAATTCTCACAAACGCATTAGTCCTTCAACCAACTTTGTCGTCAATACTCCAAAACCAACTAGGGGTGGCACTAGATGCACTTACATGGATCTTGGACAATATGTAACCCTGTTATATCTGTTCATTTGTGGCTTTGGTTATTTTATGGATCAGTGGACAATTGGATGTTTGTGGAATCACCTGATGCTGCTTCCCTCACACTTTTCAGCATGAATAAAAACTAGAGTATCTTGAATTGTAAAGTTAGGGGTATTAATTCCAGTGATAAATGGTTGGCCATTCCTAACAAGATTGAAGAATCAGGTTGCGCAATTATCAGTCCGCAGAAACTAAAAGAAAGCACACTGATAGCCTTAAGCAATTTTGCCCCAAAAGAATTAATAAATTTGAGTTTGTACCCTCTGTGGGATCTTCAGGAGGATTGTTGGTTGCACGGAATGATAATGTTTTCCAAGGAGAGTGCCTTTTCAAAAACAGCTACTCCATTTCCATAAGGTTTACTTCAGTACACAATGGAAACACTTGGATACTTACAAATATTTATGGGCCCTGTGATAATGAAGGCAGACTCAATTTTATGAACTCGTTCAAGAACATTCAAATGCTAGATTATACTAATTGGATCATTGTAGGAGACTTTAATTATATAAGATATCCCTCCAACAGAAATGATGGGGCAGGGGATACTACACAAGTGATGTAGTTAAATGAGGCCATTCGTTTACTTGCCCTAGTAGAAATTCCTCTCAAGGGCACACACTATACTTGGAGTAACATGCAGCAAGCACCACTTCTTGAGAAAATTGATTGGGTATTCACTTCAGAGCATTGGTCAAATGATTATCCAAACACATTAGCAACAGCTTTGGCAAATATTGTGTCTGATCATTCTCCCATTGTCATTTCCTTTGGCACAAGTATGCCTAAACCCAAACTATTCAGGTTTGAGAACTTCTGGCTTCATCATGGCAGCTTCAAGGGTACAGTTAGGAACATCTAGAGCCAACCTCTGCAGGAGAGTGATAGTCCTAAACTGATTACAACAAAATTCAAAAGACTCGGAAAGGGGCTAAAGATCTGGAGTAAGAACTTATCAAATCTTGCTGCTGTTATTCAGGCCACAAATGCAGCAATCTTAATGTGGGACACATTTGAGGAATTCAAAGCTCTGACACTATTAGAAAAAATGGAAGGGACTTGCTCAAAGAACACCTACTTATAATGCTTTCTTTCCAAAGGATTTATTGGAAACAAAGGGCCACCATCAAATGGGTCAAATTTGGAGATGAAAACTCCAAATTCTTTCAAGCAAAAGCCACCATCAAATATAGAAACAATTATGTCCATTGTTGCAAGATGATCAAGGCACTGAACATACTAAGCACCATCCAAAGGCTGCCATTCTTTGGAAAGCTTCTAAAGAAAGACTAGGTCAATCTGCTCCCACTAATGACCCCCTCAACTTAATCTGTTTAATCAATAGAATTGATGGTCTGAGTGACCTTGAAAGGCCTTTCACAAGAGAGGAAATTAATGAAGTGGTGAAGCATCTGCCTTCTGATAAACCACCTGGGCCTGATGGTTTTAATGGAGACTTCATCAAACCTTGTTGGGACATAATCTCTGAGGACTTTTACAAGCTTATTGAGGACTTTTATGAAGGACACAATCTATTCAGAGCATAAATTCCTCATACATCATCCTTATACCCAAGAAAGACAACCCTACTGGTCCAAATGATTTCAAACCAATCTCTCTGTTAAATTGCACATCAAAATTATTACCAAGCTGCTGGCCAATAGACTGCAAGGAATTGCTTTAAAAATTGTGCATGACAATCAATATGGTTTCCTCAAGAAGAGAACAATCCAGGACTGCCTCAGATGGGCCTTTGAATATTTGCACATATGCCACCAAACCAAAACTCCTACAGTGGTGCTTAAGTTGGATTTTGAAAAGTCTTTTGATCTAATTGAGCATGATGTAATTATTTCCCTTATGAGAAAGATGGATACATTGGATGAATATGATATTATCTTCTGCCACTTCTGTTGTACTACTTAATGGTGTACCTGGAAAGGTGTTTCACTATAAAAGAGGTGTCGGGCAAGGTTATCCTTTATCTCCCTTGCTTTTTGTTCTGGATTCTGATCTTTTACAATCTATACTCAGTAAGGCTAGTCAGCATGACCTTATCACACCAGCAATTAGCAGTCAAGCATGTCCACAATTCCCTATGATCGAATATGCAGATGGCACTCTCTTAGTGCTCCCAGCAATTCCATCACAGATCTCACAAGTTCAGAATCTCATCAATCACGACTCAACTTTTACTAGTCTTAAAGTAAACTATGAAAAATCCATGATGGTTCCAATCAATGTCCCTGAGTCACATACACAACAACTGTTAAACATTTTAGGGTGTACAATGGGGTCTTTTCCTTTCACCTACTTGGGCTACCATTGAGCAACAGCAGACTAAGAATAGAAGATTTCTATCCTATTATGTAGAGAATTGAAAGAAGGATGTCTGGGTTCTCCACCATGCTCTTATATGATGGCAAATTCTTATTAATCAAGTCTGTCTTCGCAGCTCTCCCAACTTTTTTCATGTACACCTTAGAACTACCACTAGGAGTGATTGGACAAATCAACAAGTACCTCAGAAACTTATTTTGGAGAAAGTTTGGGATGGAGGACAAAGGCACAACACTGATTGCATGGTCAAAAGTGTGCAAGCCTAAGAAACTAGAAGGCCTTGGAATCCTGGACATTGGTACACATAATAAAGCCCTTCTTATGAAGAATGTCTTCAAATTTCTGAACAAAGAAGAGATTCCTTGGATTAAGCTAATCTGGGAAAAATTATTATAGTCTGAACTTGTCTTTGGAGACACTACTGTAAAAAGGCTATAACTAATATGGACATTAATGGCGCACCATGATGGTGGTGCGCCACTGCTATATAGCAGTGGCGCACCAGAATCAGGTGCGTCATTGCTATGTTTTTACTAATGGCGCACCACATGAGCAGTGCGCTATTGCTAATTTTTTTGTCCATCCCCCCCCCCCCACCAGACATAGCAATGGCGCACCACACCTAGGTGCGCCACTGCTATGCTACATAGTAGTGGCGCACCTAGGTGTGGTGCGCCATAGCTATGTCTGGTGGGGGTGTGCCTGCTTGTGTGTGTGAGGTTAGTAATGGCGCACCAGGGGGTGCGCCATTACTAACGTCTGACACACACAAACACACACCCCCTGGATCGCCTTTTAGGTTTTTTAAAAAATAAAATAAAATGATAAAATATTCAAAAAAATTAAAAAAATAGATGCCCATGTGTTATGTGTTCCAGTTGTTAGGAAAATTAACAAACATGAATTTTGATTATTTTTTTTTGCAAAAGGCCGCCGTGTTTCGGTAAAATGGCCGTAACTTTTGCATACGACCTCCGATGAAAATGTTTTTTATATGAAAATCATCTACTCGAAAAGTTACATCCGAGTTTGACCGGCTGTGCCTGTTATCGATTTTTCTAGAATCCTCAAAAACCTAACCGAACAAAAGTTATGATGCTTTTAAGATCTGGAGGCAAAGAAAACGAAAAAATAAAAAAATTAGTAGTGGCGCACCGTGGGTGTGATGCGCCATTAGTAATTTTCCCGCCTTCCAAATTCAAAAAAATAAACAAAGTTAGTAGTGGCGCATCATGGGTGTGGTGCGCCATTACTAGTTTTGAAATTTCAAAACTAGTAATGGCGCACCACACCCATGGTGCGCCACTGCTAAGTCTGTAACGCCACAACCACTATATATATTACCTCTTCTTCCTCTTCCTCCTCCCCTCCATCACTTCTTCCCTTTTCTATCTACCTCTTCTTCCTCCTCCCCTCCTCCATGCCCCTCCCTCCTTCTCACGGCTCTCCGACGACCTCCTCCTCCTCCTCACGGCTCTCTGACGACCTCCGACGACCTCCTCCTCACGACTCTCCGGCGACCTCCTCCTCCTCCTCTCCGGTGACCTCCTCCTCCTCCTCACGGCTCTCCGGCGACCTCCTCCTCCTCCTCCTCTCGGGCGACCTCCTCCTCCCTCCTCCCTCCTCCTCACGGTCTCTCCTCCCTCCTCCTCCTCCTCCCTCTCTCCTCTCTCCTCCCTCTTCCTCCCTCCTCTCCTCCTCTCCTCTCTCCTCCTCTCCTCTCTCCTCCTCTCCTCTCTCCTCCCTCCTCCTCCCTCCTCTACTTATAGCCACATGTGGAGCTCCCCGGCACAAAGAACGTACCAGATCCAGAACAAAATTCGAAAAAAATGCAAAAAAATCAGCCCAAATCCAGATCCAGATTTCAAAATTTTAGTAGTGGCGCACCTGTTCATCTTACCAGTGGCGCACCTGTTTATCTTACCAGTGGCGCACATGTATGGTTAGTAATGGCGCACCAGGTGGTGCGCCACTACTATCTGGATTACTAATGGCGCACCAGAGGTGCGCCATTACTATTTGTTACTAGTGGCGTGATAATAGTGGCGCACCATGGGTGTGCCATTAATAGCAAAAACAGGTGCGCCACTAACAGCCTTTTTTCTAGTAGTGGTAAAATAGAAGGATCATCATGGTGGAGAGCTCATTTTGCTCTCTGGACAGAGTTCAAAGCAGCAAGCACATGCAAAGTTACTTCAGGGAGTACTATACTCTTTTGGAAAGACAACTGGGAAGGAGAAACGATACAAAATAAATTTCCTGAATTGCATTCCTATGCCAAGGATGATTCCATCTCTATGCAACAATTCAACCTTCCACAAGACCTGACAGTGAATTTTCATTTGCCAATGTCAACTACTGCATATGAGAATTTCAATCTCTTAAAGGAAATCATTCCACAATTAGAGGGAAATGGGAAGTATAAATGGACTTCCAATGGATTAGATAAATACTCTTCGATGAGAATGTATAACAGATTGATGGGAGAAGAAGAAGGACATCCCATTTTCCAGATGATCTGGACTAGCTCAGGCAGGCCCAAGCACAAAATTTTCTTATGGCTGGTGGCACACTATAGAATCAATACCAGATCCCTTCTTAAAAGAAAGGGTATGCAGCTAGATGACCTATCTTGTCCAAACTGTAATCAGGGTGCCAAAGAAACTGCAATGCATTTGCTCTGGGACTGCCACTTTGCACATGACTGCTGGAACACTATCATTCCTGGTAAGGAAAGAGGCACCTCCATCTTTGCATATATTAATCTTGTAATGGATAAACTTCCCAAAAACTTTGCCTCAGAAATTGTTATGTTGGGATGCTGGAACCACGGTCTGTCCAAGCTTGGCGTTTCTACCTTAAGAAAGATCTTCAGCTGCTCAGATACAAAGTGAAAAAGAGATATTTCCGAGAGCTCTCAGACTGGATTAGACATAACATGTAATGCAATGGTTTCTTTTCCTAGAGCTGGCATTGAATAAGACCATAAGGTCTTCGCACTTGTATTTTGTAACATTGTTTTTAATATAATTACACCGTAGAACTTTGCTCTACGGTTTTCGGGTAAAAAAAAGAAAATATAATTTAAAAAAGTTGTTAGCAGCGTTCAGCCCTGGATTTGAGGATTTGAATCACAGTGCTAGGGGTTGGTTTTCAGGATTTGAATTACAGTGTTAGCAGCCTTCAGCAAAGTTTGTATCACTAGTAGTGTTTCATCCACGTCTGTCGTTGGTTAGTTGTCAGCATGCAATGGAGGACGAAACACTGCTGGTTAGTTTTCTGGACTTTAGGATTTTAACTGCAGTGTCAGGGGTTTCTTGTTCCTGTTTTTTTCGTATACATGTGTTTTTCGTTAAAGTAACGCCACGAACCTTGGAGTTGCCAGGCAAGGCAACAGACGGACGACAGGGCTCCGCCTCCTCCTCCTCCAAGAAAGAAAGTTAGGGTTCGTGCCTCTCGCCGGCGCCGACGCAGGTCCGTCTCGTCTTCGGTGGCCCTAGGGCCAGGGCCGGACCAGAGATTTAGGAGGCCCTGGGGCAAGACATCAACAAGGGGCCCTTCTTGACTCGAAAGCTCAAAATATTTTCTATTTGAAAAGCAAAGTAAATATCTACTGCATTGCACATACGTTGATCTTTGGACTTTAAAACTGAGAGTACAATTTATCTATTGATAAGGTGAACTACACCATGATAGTAATGAAACAATGTAATTCCAGTTTAACTCGCTTTCCTTAATTTGAACAACGGAGACTTCATTTTGTTCGGCAAAACATATAACCCTGTCCAAACTAGTTGCTAGTTAAAACAATTGTGCTACCAGCAGATAAGAAGTTAGCACATGTACGTACATTTGTTTCTGAATCTTTCCCAATCCGCCATGTTCTTCACTCCCAAAAAAATTACCCAGATAATAACTCAATTCTTCCAAATTTGTTGTTGTGGATTTGAAAAGCTTACTCAACTTTCTGGAACTATAAGTTTGTGAAAAATGTCGGAATTACTATCCGAGGGAACACAATATCATTATGTCTAGAATTACTATCGAACTAAAAATCCATAGCTTTATCATTCAGATTGTCATAGTTTGGCGGATCAAAAATATTAACAATGCATCTTTGCTGTTCATCGACACTCCTTGGTCTTTTTACCGGATAAACACTTTCTAGACGACATGACGGTAAACAAGAACAATTTGGACAAAATGATTAATACAGGAACAAACACACCTAAATATGTATTGATGTGGATGTAGGTTGCGAGATCCGTGAGGTTGCGGTTGTCAAGACGAACAAGAAGGCGACACCAAGAACTGAATAATTTCCCCAATTCTGCAGTTCTTCTAGTCTCGACTCGAGGACTCTCACACTCAGATCCGATTAATATCGGAAGAACACCTATGCGGTAGATCAGATTCTCGAGCAGGAGGGCAAAGCAATTTAATTGAGGAGCAGGATTATGGAAAGGAAGAAAAGAAGAACACCTACCGTCTCTACATCTCCAACCTCTAGTTGATGGGGAGCGAGAAGAACATTGAGAAAGGAACGAGAGCCGATTTGAGAACGGATTTTCGCCTTTAATCTCCATTAGTGGTGTGGCGACCTTGGAATCGAGAAGGCACGGAGCGGCGGCGCTGTTATGGGAGTCGGGATCTTGCGAAGTGGAGGGTCGACGAGAAAGATTGACGATGGGTTTTGCCCCACGGCTGAATCGGCCCTCTGCTTTCGTGCGTCTGAAGAATACTACCTCTCGGCTGGGGCCCTGCCTTCCGGGGCCCAGGCGGGCGCCCGTTGCGGCCTATGGGCCGGGCCTGCCTAGGCCATGGAGGCGCGGTGGATCCTGGCAAGGGCCGGCGGGAGGGCTCCGTTTTTAGTCGTTTTTTTCAATCTTGTTAGGGTTTGTGTCCTACTCAGGAAGGCGAGACGGGCGGCGGCTCCCTGAAGATGGAATAAAGGTCTCCCCGCCTAGCCCCCGTTCCGGCGGTGTGTCTAGCATCGTTGGTGGCCGTGTGAAGGTGTGTCTCCGGCAGATCTATCTTTGGTGGATTTGTTCAGATCTCGTCGTTGTTCGTCTAAGTTCGTGTGTCTTCGGTTCGGATCCTTCCGATCTACGTTATTTTTCATCGGCGGCGGTTGCTGTTCTGGGGTCCTGGTCCTATGGGGTCTTAGCACGACGACTTCTCGACTGTCTACTACAACAAGTTGTGCCCGGCTCCGGCGATGGAGGGGCGATGACGGCGGCGCGCCTTCGGCTCGCTTCGGTGCTTGTAGTCGTCGCTAGGTGTTCTATGAATCTGGATGTAATTTTTATTTCTGGTATTCGTTGTACTGCCATGATTGAAGATGAATAGATTGGAAGTTTTTCCGAAAAAAAAACCTTGGAGTTGCCCTTAGAACCCATGGGAGGCTGCGCGAGTGGATCGTGCTTAAACCGTTCAAGGCATAACGCCACGAACTTTTATGTCTCCCTCTTGGAGGAAACGCCGCGTGGTCTATGATGTTTGCTCGCTTGCCATGTCGAATGATCAACTCGAGCTCCTAGCACGTGGGGCGGGGGCAAATATTGTTGACCTCGACGTCTTTCATATAACGCAGACACCATGATGGGTGGCGTTCGGTTGGCAATGGGCATGTGGCTAAGTTCTGGAACTCCTCCTGGCTTGATGGCATGCGCCCACGGGACTTAGCGCCTGGCATTTTCGACCTCTCCCGAAGGAAAAACTGCTCGGTCAAACAGGCTTTAACAAACAACACTTGGATCTCTCATATTGACTTCTCCGACGGTCTCACAAGAGACCATGTCCACCAGTTAAATCGCACTTTGGGAGAAGATTGACTCGGTCACTCTGGATGAGGGCGTGGAGGATTCCATTATTTGGAAGTTCACCAGGGCGGATCGTACTCAGCTTCCTCGGCTTACAAAGCGCGGTTTGAGGGCCTAACTACGTCGACCATGGTCCTATCGGTGTGGAAGGTGTGGGCTCCTCCGCGGTGCAAATTTTTCGCATGGCTTGTACTTCAAGATAGAATCTGGACATCGGACCGCCTTGCTCGACGTGGGTGGCCCAACTACGGGCTATGCCCGCTTTGCAAGCAAAGCCCAGAGACGGCAGCCCACTTAATGTTCCAATGTCGCTACACCCTTCGTGTGTGGAGCGATATTCTTACGGCTTGGCATGGACCACACTCAAAGCTACTACTTGGTCGTGAGGGGCTCGGTGTGGGAATGGTGGAATGGAAACGTATATCTTCACTCTGAATCCCCCAAGACGCTCGCCTCACTAATGATGCTAATCTCCTGGGAAATTTGGACGGAGCGCAATGCTAGAGTTTTCCGCAACACCGCCGCTCCTACGACGGTCGTCATTAGTAAGATAAAAGAGGAGCTGTCGCTTTGGGCGTTGGCGGGCGCCAAGCATTTGAGTGTTGTAATGCCGCGAGAGTAGATTTTATTTCTTGCCACCTCGTGGCCTGTCTAAACCTTCTTCTTAATCAATGAAATGGCAAATCTTTTGCCTTGTTTCAAAAAAAAAAAATGATGGGTGGCGTTACATCAATGTTTATGACGACTTTGTGTTTACGCACAACATCCGTGCCGTCTATATTCACATGAAGCACGCTCCATATGACCGCGTATCTACTAGAGTTGCTCCTGTAAGGTGTACATTTGCTATGAAGTCAGGGTTAGTGTATACATATTCATTCATACCTAACACAAAACCTGTTTTATTTAGAAATTCGACCAGCTCCTTGGTGTACCGCTGCCAGCCACTCGATCTTTTTTTGCAATGGGCCTGCCAAATAATAGAAAAGTGACTTTCCTTGTTCGTGTAGCGCAATTGCAAGCCAGCTAGCTTCAGCTCGCTGGTACGCACGCAAGCGAAGTTGAAGATCACGGACGACCATCTCGTGCGATCGACAAACCTCGAATTCCCTGCTGCATGGCTTTCTGCTGCTAGATCTAACTGACTTATGTTTGGGGCGTTCATGTTTGCCAGGCCCAGCATGTGGTGCTTGTTCCTCTTTCCATGCATGCATGCACTATACTGGACCCCTGCTAAACCGATGCATGTGAGCGCCCTTTTATTATCGAGATGAGTGGTAAATTGTAATAATCCTGTCATCCACCGCGTTCACATTCACAAACTGATTAAAATGCAGAATTTATAAGGACTTTGTGCGCACGCATATTTGGCGTATATCTAGGAAGGAGAATGGGAGTTTGAACAGGAGGTTGAATTGAGATTACAGATGAGCTGAGTAGTTTTATTCTCAGTTTTCTATTTTGCCCATAATAAAAATTATGCGTGAGATCTTGAGAGGGAGTTTTGTTTTTTTATTTGGTTTATGGAAATGACGAGGGACTAGACGGGGAAGGTAACGTAAGTTAGGACGATGGGTTAAGATGGTCTCACTATCTCCCAACTCCCACCCCCCCTCCCAAGTTAATAGAACAATGGAAATTGGAATCTTAGTTCCCATGCCTAATCTCTTCTCCATTTTCAACCCCCTAATCAAACGGTAGATTTAACGCATGACGACTAGGAAACCTCGGTGGTTTTGATAGGTGCCACTTTTTGATCAACTGCACTTATTCCTTCTGAAAAAGGAATATATTAATATCGTGATGTTAGACTTTCAACAGGTCTTTACCCTTACAATAATAACCGAAGATACACTTGGAAAATACAACAATATATGATTAATTATGTACCTTTTTGGTTTAGTTATTTGTAAGTCATCACGAAGGATCATTCTTATCTAACCTTATGGTCCGTGCATGTGCAAAAGGGGATTTGAAAATTTTAATCTTGTGGCCATGAGAAGTGCTTTTTTAGGGACCTGTTTTTCTTTAAACGGGCTAGCCCATTTCTATTAATTTCTCAACGGATATTACAAGCTCATCTTAGAGCATATATAGGGACGGAAAAGGCAGCGAGTTCAAAGCACTCCCAGAAATTCCATTGTATAATCTCAAAAATGAAAAAAAAAACATTGTATATGTATGCAATCGACAGATACACTACCGGCTTGGCACTACAATTTCAAGAAACTGCACCCTACAGAAGCACGGGAGGCCAGTAGAAAAATGCTAACATGTCATCCAACTAACATTACAACTTCAGCATCACAGAAGGGGGAGGAGAGTTGACAATGTTGGCACGAAGCAACAACACGACTCCTTTGTTCAGCTAATCAGCATCCCAATTCTTCTGAAGATCCATCCAAGCAAACAGGGAAGTGCTTCATAAGGGGTCCGATCAAGTTTTTATCAAAGGGCGTTGTTCCTCACGTTCCTAATAGCCCAAGTATTAGGAGCTAAGCCAAATTGTGTTGAAAAAAAATCACCAACAGAGGAAAGGGCATATCAACGTGAATAAAACAGCCAGGTATTGTTAGGACCCACACAAGTATGAAAGACAACACCCATAGTTCTCTAGCGCCGCCAGGCCCCTCTTGTCTCCTCTCCTGCTGCCGCTGCCGCCGGCCAAGTCCGCGGTGGCGGAGGGCCCGACACCAAATCGCTAGGGCGGGTGGGTGCTACCTGATCGCCCGGAGGCAGCAGGGGCGAATCTAGTGTTGGATCAGCGAGCAGCAGGTAGGGCGGCACCCCTTGCATGTGCGACGGTGCCTGATCCATGGGTGGCATGGTGCTCTTCACATCGATGGAGTCTGTGCCCGGAGATGGGTGGAGGCGGAAGGCGCGGATCTGGCGTCCCGTCCAGGTCCGCTCCGGCGTGGTTTTGTCCAACCGCGGCGCGTGGAGTGACCGCTGAGAGGCGGTTGGAGGCTCTCTGTCGTGTTCCAGCGGCGGCCTTCGTCTTCACGGCGCGGCTACGCACGGATCCTTTCAGCTACGAGAGCGGGGTGACACGACTTCCGGTGAAAACCGCGCGCACTACGATCATGGTGGATGATGGAGGCTTCTGTGACGTCGTTCCCTTCTCGAGGCATAGTTGTTGCAGGTCGCGGCACCACGCTCAAGATGCTCCTGGGGAAACCCTAGATCCGGGTCTTCCCGGCTCGGACGATAACGACATCTTTGATGCAGTTTTCCCTCCTGGGGACATCTTTTTGAAGCAGGTGATGACTGGAAGGGCCTAGAGGTGGAGTTGTGTTTCATCCTTCGCATCGACGACAGTGGATCTCGGGGTGTGGCATAGCGGAGTCTCAGCGTCCGATGCAGGCTGACGGACTCACGCTGGAGGACGGCGTTGTCTGGCGTCGTGGTGGCGTCAACGGCAGAACTGGCAAAGTCGATGCGTCGGTACCTGCTCTGAAGATGGATCGATGAAAGACGATGGCGGCCCCCTCTGAGAGTGTTTGGACCAGTCTGTGCCACAGACTCAACAAGTGGATTGGTTAGGGCCTCATGCTTTAGGTGTTAGGCTTTGGTGCGAAGTCTATTTGGTATTCAGCTTGGACTATCGGCACCCCTTAATCAAATGGATTGGAGTAGCGACAGATGTTGTCGAGATGATAGCTTCAGTCTTACTGATGTATTACTTTGTAAGGACTTTATGAATAATTAATAAAGTGGCTGCATGCATCGTCCAGATGCAGAGGCCGGTGATCATCCTCCTTTAAAAAAAAGCAAGCGGGCACATGATTTTCCTTGGACCTTCTTATCTGACGAACGTCAGCAGGGAAGGATGGCATTTGCGAATATGTTCCATAAAAAATTGTGTGTGTGGGGGGGGTTCCTTTGTAGAAGACATTTTCCTAAAAAAAGGGAACTATCATCGTTTGATCTCGATTAAATGGTTGTGAGGGCTTTCGCCGGGATTCTCTCCGAACGAACTTCCGCCAGTTAGTATTACAATTTTATTTTACTTATTTATTTTGTTTGGAAAGTTTCAAATTGGTCAAAAAAACAGCAAATAGGATTCCCTGTCATCTTAGCAAAGCTACCGCATAAAGATTTGAATTTTCAAAGGAATTCTAGACTCCCAAAGTCTATTTGTAGTGTCTCCCAGCCAAGTCACTCTCAAACCACTTATACATAGATTTAATCGTGGGGGCTATTTACTCTAAATAGCCAAGTGAAACAAAGAAATAAACAAAATAAACCTACCCATGCTGAATGAAGTGTTCTTTGTAGTAAAAAAAATCAGGTTGAGGTGTTAACCACTTTCTTGACGTTTGGGTGGATCCAAAAGAGATACCACTTGCTCATGAATTTATTGTGAATTGAGACCTTTTGGCTCAACTTTATCCTAGTTTTGCCCAAAGAACAACCCCTTTTTTCACTTTAAAACAAAAACAATTGATTAAAATACGCAAAAAAATACTTTCCATGGGGGATTAACCCACACAGTTAATGTTGTTTGCTACTCCCTCCGTTCCTAAATATAATTCCTTTTAAAGATTCCACTAGAAACTACATACAAGCAAAATGAGTGAATCTATCCTCTAAAATATGTCTATATACATCCGTATGTAGTTCGTAGTGGAATCTCTAAAAAGACTTTATATTTATGAACGGAGGGAGTAGTTGCTAGTGCTCCATATTGCTGAGTCTCTGTCAAATCTTAATTACCAGTCAGATTCCATACTGCCGCGTCATGTCTTCCTTGTTCCACTTAATCACTCACTCTGATTTGAGTTGAGCACGAACTAAACGACCAATCGGAACGTAACATGTTACAGACAGGAAGCGCGCGCTTTCGTTTCGTTTCTTTCCGTGAAAGCAAACAGTGGCAAGTCACAGTGACTTGTGAGGCGAACCTCTCACACCCTCCACAGTCTCGGCTCGCTCTTGTACCATTCAGTTCAACGACCTATTGGTGAGCTAGGCATGCTGCCGGACGGCGACAGCCCTGCAATCCAATTTGGCTTCGCTTACCTTGCGGACCATGACGTTTCTCTCGCTCGCTCCGTTACTACCAATCACTTGCTAACTTCGTTCAGGTTTGTCAGTCTCTTTCACATCGTGGGTTCAACTTTTGACTTGTGTATTTCAGCAAGAAAATTCCAATTATATGCCACAAAACTAGTATCATCGGGAAGCTCTTTCGAATACAAATCCAGCAGTATGATCTTTGTGACATATAATTTATGTTTTGCTAGTTAAATATGTGATCAAAGTTTAACTCAATTTCTGAACAGAGGAGATAGAGTTAAGCATGCACACGCGACACGCGTGCGGCCGCCGACGGAACCAACTATAATTTATGTACTGGTCCGTACGCACTGTGTACTTTGTACACCAGTTCGGTTTAGATGTGCCTTAATTAACTCTCACCTTTCCGTTTGCATCACTTCACCAGCTTAGAGCAATCCCCAGGATCGTATCTTGTCCACATGCAATGCACGCTTAGTTACGATCCGGGACGCTTTACGTCTTCGCCGTCTTCTCCTGTAAGAGCTACTCCTAGCTACTAGGATTGCTTTTCCGATGTCAACGTCGACGTGGACGTCTCGCACGGTTCGCATCGCACTACCACTAGTACGTGACACTACTTACCCTACGCACCGTCAAAAATAACCCACTGGAGGAGCGAGGAGTCGCGATAGCGCCGTGACCTAGGCTTTTTATGTGCGTGTTGCGTGGCAGATTAAAAGCCTAGGTCACGGCGTTATCTCGACTCCATAGTGTTCTCACCGATCCAACCCGCAAAAAAAAGTAAAAAAGAAAAATTGAGAGGAGAGCTGGCCGGCTGCCTACCGGGCACATGGAACTGTCCACGGCTGGCCCGGCCGGCCCCATCTTATCTCTCGCAACAACCGCGGCACACAGCTCACTCACGGCCTAAGCTTTGCTAGGTCAGACAATATCATAATATAACTCCATCTGTTATCGTCCTAGCTAGGCCGGCTTCAGATTCGGCTAGTAATAATCCTCGCTGCCAGAGGCACAGCGCAGCGCAGCAGGCAGCTACAGCATGTCGACATGTCTAGCCAGTGCGCATCGTGAGATGTATGGACGCGTGCTGGCGAGGCGGCCAGCCAGAGGAGACGAGATCGCGACCGGGGTGGAGAGAGAGAGAGAGACGCCACGCACGGTGGGGCACGGGGCACCGTGGCGTCTCGCTTGGCCGTTCTCGGCCGGCCGGCCGGCTCGGCGTGGGCGGACGTACGATGCCGCTGCCGCTGCCGCTGCCGGGGCCCGGCACCGGCCGCGCCCAGCCGGCGCGTGACCCGTGCCGCGCGGCCGATCTGCGCTCTGCCATTGCATCGTGCGCGCGTGCCATGCCAATATGCCATGGCATGCAATTGCGTCACATCACACATTCACACCCACTCAAACGAAGGATGAACGCTCGGAATAATCTGAAATTCTGAATCTACTCACAAGGTGACCTGCTGACCGAGACGACGATTGCGATCTCTGATTGTTATCCGCACGGCTGATGGTGCACGCAGCACGCACGCACGAACGTTGGGTTGATTTTATTTTTTACCGCGCGAGTTCCTTCAGCCGTCTCGCCATAAAGCTGACGCGACCTCACGCTCACGGTCGAGTTGCTACCACTGGCAGCGCCTAGGGCTAGCTAGCTGTGCGCGCGACCAGCACTAACTCCGACCCGACCGGACAGGACACCACTTGCCATCCCCTGGTGCTGTCAAAACAGAGAGCATTGCTTGGCTCTCGCCAATGCTACGTCGCGCAAAACACACCGAGGGGGAAAAGATTTCACTGTGCACTAGTGCTATTCAGACGGAGACGCCATGCCACCTAGTAAATCTCTGCACTGAGTACTGGAACATTATTACGCTGGATGCAAAAATCATTCGAGTCTCTGATGCACATTTCCTTTTTATCTTCTCCCAAATCCGCATGCTGCTTATCTAAATCAGAAGGGATGCATGCATGCATGCATTATTTACTGCCTCGGTACATGCATGGCATCTCACACCGCAACACGTCGCGCCCACGAAAATTATTCCTGGAACTTTTTTTTTTGCATGGAATTATTCCTGGAACTTTACCCTGGCGCGGGGACGAGTTACCCCTCAATGCGAGTGCGTACTTTCGTAGCGTCTTTCGCCTTTCATCCAATACGGACGGTGGCCTGGGCCTGGCCAGTACGAAGATGGGACGAGGAGTAGCTCTCAAAGGAAACCGGGAATAGAAACACGGAAGAGGAAAAAAGGCATCAAAAGTGGGGACGACGCCTTTGGCTCTCGGATGTAAACAGTAAAACTGTAATAAAAAATAATTTGGATCTTGAAAAAAAAATATGATTCTTCTTTTATGAATACATGTGTGCTAGCTTTTTTCTTCCTTTTTACGGAACGCTTCTAAGCTAGTTTTTTTTTAAAAAAAATCAATCTATTAATCTTCAATCAGGGTAGTACGACGGACACTAGAAATAATGAAACTTACATCCATCCATAGACCACCTAACGACGACTACAAGCACCGATGCGAGCCGAAGGTGTGCCGCCATCATCGCCCATTTCCCGCCGGAGCTGAGCAAAACTTGTTGTAGTAAACAGTCGGTTAGTTGTCGTGCTAAGGCCCTATAGGACGAGCGCACGAGGATAGCAACCGGCAACCGCCGTTAAAGTCGGGTTATTTTTAATCATAGATCATGATACGTGTTTTCCCATGAAAATTTACAGACACCCAAAAAGAGCTAAATACATACATATTTTCCCCCATATTTTTTTGACATTCACAAAATTATTACTCCCACTTTCACCTTGGAGCATATGCTGCCGGGAGCCGTTTTGAACATCCACCAACCAAAAGTGTTGCTTGTGAGTTCTGCTCTCTCTTCCGCAAGTGCACGCACAACACAAGCACAAACCACCATTCGCATCATTAATTTAGTACTATCAACATCATCAAAATTATATTTTTCACAAATAGAATAGGCTCCCCATATCTCATGTCCAATCCCCCTGACCGCCCATCAGATATGGACGTGTAAAATCTATTCCGGGGCGCCTCAACTTGCGTTACATCTAATCTAATAACCAATGGGAACACACACGGCGAACGAAAGGGACCAGTGACGACGCACTTGATGGAGTAGGATTAGTAGATGGAGGGGTGGTGTCAAGCTCAAAGCACCATACGTAATTGCGCAAACATATGCGACGCAACGGCGGATTAGGACCTCAGGCGTATCTTAAGGCGCATGATTTGTGCTCCGATGGGAACCTGACCTAATTTAAGAGTTGGACGGGAGACATGGATTGGCGAACCGATCGGACCCGACGGTGTCGCCGTCGCCATTGCGTCCGGCGGGACATGAGAGAGCTCGCCGTCCCGTAGCTCTCCGACGGTGCCCCGACGCCGTCGGTCCACGTCTGGTTGCGCGAAACGAAAATGACCCGACGCAACGACACATTTCGTGCGATGTTTGGAGCGGGGGTACGGATTAGTTCATACGGATTTGCGTCGTGTCTTGATTAGATGGTATTCCCTCCGTCCGAAAATACTTGTCCTTAAAATGGATAAAATGTATGTATCTATAACTAAAATAAGTCTAGATACATTCATTTTTAGGACAAGTATTTCCGGACGGAGGGAGTATTAGTTTACCTGAAGAGTCATTAGGAGGTTTCGGGAGTGTCCAAGTGGAACTGCCAAGTTTAATTGTGCGTTTAACGGATCAGCACAGGGGAGCGGAAGGGTATGGGCAATCCTGTGGCCGGAATAGATGCCTGGTGTATGTATCTTCATGTCTGAAAAAGAAACAAACAAGGATGTATATGGAAAAGGACGAATGAACGAACCAGTTGGGCTCACAAGAAAAATCAAGAGAATTGTGACCGTTGCTCCGTTCCCCTTCCTTTGCCCTAGCGAGAGTGCCGGAGAAGGAGGCGGCCCTTGTTCGTCGGGCTGTCGTTCGCGATATTGTGGGTTGCTCTATTTCCTCGTACCGCTCGACGACGAGAGAGGGAGAATATCGACCCCGTAAAGTACGAACAGTGTGTGGGACTACACTATTTTGATGGTGGATGCAGTGGTGGATGTATATATGATAAAGTTGACCGGGCTTCAATCCCGTTTCGATGACAGCGCCGGGGACCCGATGGGTTGTGTCCACCGTCGGCCCTTCTGGTAGCCGGTTTAGGTTTTTAATCGCTGCTTGTCGTCCTGGACGACATCATCGATTGGCAAAGGAAGATGGTGTACTAAGATATGGGTTGACCGGGCTTCAGTCCTGTTTCGATGACCAGGCTTCAGCCCCATTTCGATGACTAGGTCGAGGAGCCACTGGGTTGTGTCCCCCATCATCCCTTTTGCCGGCCGGCTTAGGTTTTCAGTCGCTGCTTGTCGTCCTAGACGACATCATCGGTTGTCAAAGGGAAATGATATACTAAGATCTAGGTTCAAAGCCTGACAATAGTCATTTGCCGCTCGGCCTCGACGACAGCAATGACAAACAATTGTTCCGGGACTCAAGGAGGACAGGGGTGTTCCCTAGTCGACACGCCACAACACCAAATGTTTGTCGACGGTGATAGTTCACCCGTCGTTCCCGGCTACCGTTTAGCGGTGGGGATGGCGGTTAGGGCAAACTCTAGTGACTTCAATATATATAAATTTATTTTTCTAGAGGAGTTTACTGCTTGTTCTTTAGGCAGGCTTTTTCTATTGACCTTTTCAGGTAGATTCACGTCTTTGTTGCACTATGACTTGTGAAAAACGAGAAACGAGAAACTTCCAAACAAAGTGGTTGTGTGATTTCTCTTAGTCTTTGATTAGTTTGTTGGTATGTTTAGGAAAATGTAACTTTTGCGATATAAAGAACTTCTAGTGGGTTATCCGCCTAATCGAGTGCTATCTCCACAAGACATTACCACATCTGCAGTAGTGCAGTTCCACGCTTCCTAAACTGGTTGCCCCAGAGAGGTAACGGTCGTCCACTCTTGCTCGTGGCCACTTTTTTTTTTAAATACAAAAGAGTAAAGTTCACTTTGCAACCTCCTATTCGACGATGCATGATTGGCTGGCATACAAATCTTTGAAGCGACTAATACATGTCACAAGATTTACGCTTTTATCAAGATTCTTATTTGATCCCACGTACAGGACCCGCGGCCTATCGTCTCCTAGCACCAACCTAAAAAAGATATGACCATTTTTCTGCAGCCGAGAACAATCTTGCAGCACTGAGGAGATCAGATCACAAACATAGGAGTACTCCATCAGTAGCACCCTAGTCCTTCAAAGTCTCGGTGATGGCGCCAATTCCATCTGGTTGAGGAGGACTCTGTTTGTTAAAGCAGATAATGGAAGTCACTGGGTCATCCACGAAGAGGCTTTGATGGACTCAAACAATGCCTGAAAAGGTTAAGCAGTTTACACTTTACAGTAAAGACTCGGTGATGCCCAAATTCTCATCTGGAAGATTGGCTTGTGGTTTGCTAGAAAGCGTGTCATAAATTTTGAGTGACCTCGAAAAGTGCATAGACTTATCCGAGTGGATCACATAGGTAGTAACTTAGATGCCATATAAGCAAAAATGATGAGGTGGCAAGTAGTTAATAAGGAGAGAGGCAAATAGAGCAACATAATATGTTACCATCACATAGCGCTTCCCAATGCAAAATGAGTCTACAAAATAATAAATGAAGACATCTATGTTACCACATATATGATACTACCCACTATGAAGGTAGTAACATAGACTAGTAACATATGCATGTTACTAGTCAAAGTTACTCTCCACTATGACCAGCCTTATTGTCCTGAAGAGGAACGTTCTTCGATTTTCATCTTCGGAACCGAGTCTTCACACTTGGGCATTTCGTTAGGGAAAAAACATCTGCCGCTGGGTATGTTGTTACCGTACTTATTTTTAGCGTTGCCGAGCTCCCTGGACCTCCCCTAGTTGAGCTCCTTTGTCACAGTATTCTCTCAGGTATTCTAAGTGTTTATGGATTTTTTTGGATTTTTCCCGACAACATTGTTTTTTTCTCTCTAAAATACAAAAACACAACAAAACATGAACTAACACTGGACACTGAATTAATAGGTTTACAAATAAATTTTAAAAACTTTAAACCATATAGTAGCATGAAACATACAAAAATAATGGACGTTGGACGGAATATATTTGAGACATATCACACCCACGTTTTGACCCTTTTCTAAGAAAAAGTCCCTCGTTCTATTACAAATAAGCAACAACGGTACAAATATCTCCACGGTAACAAAAATTACAACTAGACCTATGGACCACCTGGCAACAACTCAAAGCACTATAGCGAGTCGAAGACGCCTCATCGTCATCGCATGAGACAGTCAAAAAGTCGTCGTGGTAAGACCCTGAAGGACCACGCACTAGAACAACAATCATCACTGTTTTTGAGAAAATAGATCGGAAGGGCCATACTGCAAACACACAAGGGAAGCGAGGGCCGACCGAAAACAAACACTGATTGAATCTAAACAGATTCATCGTAGACTAGCGCTGGTTGGGTTCAAGAAAGATCCATCGGAGACGTAACTTGACATACCTTGAGCAGAAGGACAGGATTTGGTGGGCATTGTTCTAACTCTTGAACGTTGTCGTCACCTCACGCCCCAAGCAAGACACGAAAACTACCAAAACCAAAGGTGGGGTCCCTCCCGCCATGGAAGAGGTGTCTGAATGTGTCGCACCTTCAAGGCTCAGGCCACTGGGGACGAGACGGACATGCGTTGGGGGCCAACTAAGGGTGAAAACCCTAATTCTTTCCTCTCTCTCATAGCCATCTGTTCTCAATCTACTTCTAGTTTCTATCGTTCTTGTAAAACAAATTTTTCTTCTGCTTGCTCAAGACAGATTGCACCCGAGGGCCGAGGCCATTGATGACTTGACGGGACATGATGAGACAGACCACCATGAGCAAATGCCGGTTCTCATTTCTTGCCTGCAACAACGGAGGAACACCATAGCTTGAACACGACAAGTGTGTGAGCGCTACCACCCAGCCCTCGTTTATTTCGTGTTTCAACATTTGTTTGTTTAATCGAAGTCCAATCACATTCCTCTCATGCAAAATCTTCTGGGGCATATTATATAGGACTAGGATGACACACGGTATAGCTTTCGCTGTGAGCCCAAAGGAATTAGACACTCATCGACCTAGAAATGCTTGTTTTTTTAAGGACGACGCCGGGTGTCGGTCGAGGTCGATCGATCCAGCCTAGATAGGATCCCTTTGCGCGTGGCCGTTGGATCAAGGTGTCTTCGGGTCAGGAGGATGACTAGAATTTACGGGGAAAGGAGCGCCGGAACTCGAAGCGACGCACATCTCTCGCCACCAGAAATAGCAACGGCGAAAGTGTTCGCAGCAACCCATGCGATGAGGATACAGACGTCCGGACAAGCGCTCACCTTCCCTATGACTCTTTGAGTAGGCCCGGCTAAACTATCCCTCCAACGCCAACTAACGAAGCTTAGGTTAAGCATCCCAAGAGAGAGGGAATCAGGGAATCGCTCCCTAAGTTATAATTAAAAATTAAGTAGTACTAGTACTGATTATTGCTGCAGCGGCGGCAGCAACTGCATCAGACAAGCAACATGGAGCGGATTCCTCCTCCGCCACACCCTACGTGACACGAGTGAAAAGATGCCCGTGGAGCAGGGCGGTGCGGGTCCGACACGTGGTCCGGAATAAAAGGAGATTATTATTGGAGGGGCCATCACCGATCTTAAAGCTTCTGTAGTTTAAGGTTTATTAAAGGTTGGAAAAGCTATGTTCTTATCGAGTTGGACAATATTTTGGAGTATTCAAGTGGTGTTGCGTTGCGGCCTTGTCCCCTCCCTCGTGCGGCAACAGAGGCTGACATTTGTTTACTTACTGCGGACGATCTCGAGATGCAAAGCGGCTGCTGCTGACCGATCGACGCGGCGGGTTCAAATGCCGGCCGGGAATGATTCGCCAGAGCCTTGGAGCTGGCACAGCAACGAGTTTTAAATGGTGGTGTGTGTTACAGTAGTAGGAACTGAGGATATTCTCTCGGGCAAAATAACGGTCTCAGTAAAAGTAAGTGAGTGCCAGGTGTTTTAGTTGTGTTTCACGGTAGAAACTGAGGCATGCAGAATATTTTTTAACCTTTTCATTTCATTTTATAAACCTACATAACGTTGGAAAGTAGCATGGGATAGACACATCATTCTCTTTGTAAAAAGTTTTTTTTTGAGCTTCTCTTTGTAAAAAGTTAGTCAAACTACATCATCCAAATACTTATCAACTTCAGATAGCTCATCTCACCTGGCCAGTGGTAATTCTCTTTGTAATAAATCAAGAGACAAAACTCATGTTGGTTAATGTTCACCGCATTGACGGTCGATGTCACTACTGCAGAACACGCAAATAATGGCAGGCACAAAATGGCCACCCGTGGCGGGAGCAGGGAACAGCGATGAGGGGTGCCCGCGGCCCGTCTTTGGCCTCTCGCCACTGTTAACTGGTCATTAGTGGTAGACGAGAAGCCTGCCACTGGTAATGTTTGTACCAGTGACTGGTTGTGGTAAACGCCCGCTACTAATAGATCTTGCCTCAGAAAAAAAAAAAACGTTGTGGTGGCAACATTTTTCACTTTAACAGTAATAGAAGTATCCTAGAAGGTACAATATAGAGTCATATAGCATGGTTTAAGAACACACTTCAATTTAACACACTTTTATGTTTAACACTTACAAATAACACTAACTACATAAAACATATATGCAATCAAGTTGATAAGTATATGCGTACGAACATATATGCGTACGAACTCGGGATCAACACCGAGAACTGCTACGGTGACTGGCGAGTGTTGAACCACAGATATATGTCGTAGTCGTCATCGACTTCGCCCAGAAACAGAATGAACGTCTTCCCAACTTGCATCATTAACTCTATTGTAATCTCTATCCAATCAAGGCAACCGAAATAGGTCCAATGTGCCTCGTTGGTGACGATAAGGGTCAAGCGTGTGCCATTTTTTAACATGTCCATCTTGAGCTCAAATGTGCCATTGATACATCTCAAACGTTTTTTTATTTCATGTTATTCCTTCAGTGTAGTGGCAAGGAGGAGCTTTTTCTTCAGTCAGCCCGGCAAACGAAGGTGATCACTACAACACGTTGATGTTGTAAGACCGGACATGCCAAAAAGCTTGTCAAATCGGAAGATCCTGTGATGCAACTGTTTCGAGAATGATGCTGGGCTTCTTCACATGACCGTACTATTGCCCTTGCAAAACTTTTGTGCAGTTTTTACAATTCCAATGCATCCAGTCAAGTGATCTGAGCAAATCTGGCACCCTCTTGCTTCCGAGATTGCTAAGAGCCCCTTGGTGCCCGCCACTGTTGGTTTAGTCAAGAACTGAGGACCAAAGACCTCAACCACGACAATTGCAAACCTGACCATGGCCTCTCGGCGTGTGCTCTGTGACATCAGTAGGTACTCGTCTCAGGAATCAGTGGTCGTGCCATGTGCAAGCATCCGCAGTGCGGCTGTGCACTTCTGGTAACCAGAGAACCTAATCCTTCCCATGGTATACTTCTTCAAGATGAAGTAGTCATCAGATAACTAGATGCCATGGTAGAGACGATCGAAGACATTTTTGCGCATCCGAAAGAGCTAGCGAAAATTCTCAGCGAAGAGGGCATCGGGGGCAAAGTAGTCATCCATCAACGTTAAATCGACGGTAGAGCACTCGATGACCCTTGATCAACCCCTTGAAATTGAGAACATGCTCCACGTCTATCAGCACTATCTGTATCATCGTCGTCTCATCCGTGTAGTCCTCCTTGTCAGACAAGCTATCGGACGACTCAACATAGTGCTCGTATATGTACTCCATATCCGAACCCATAGCTTCAAAGAAGAAGGGACAAAAGAATTGCTCAGGCAATTCAGCAAACAGTTGTCGGGCATGGTGAGCATCGTAGGAGCGGATGGTACCTATGCGGCGGTCAGAGAAGAGATGTGGGACGATGCTGGAGGAGAAGCGACGTGGAGCCCGGGTGTACCGTCGGAGGTGACGGGTTCGTCGAGTTTTGGCAGAGGTGCGGTGTGGCGATGATACGTCCATTTTGCAGCATGCTTTTATATTGATATTTATTGCACTATGGGATGTTATTACACGTTATAGCACAATACTTATGCATATTCTCTCTTATTTTATAAGGTTTATATGAAGAGGGAGTATGCCGGCAGCTGGAATTCTGGACTGAAAAGGTGCACACATTAACAATCAACAAAGTCATTTTGGAACAAGTGTTGTCACGTTTCAAATCGGAAACACAACTATTATTGAAACCGTTGACGCTCTACATACCAATTATGTGCCTCCACGCGTCCCCTTTTCTTATTGGCTAGGAGGTGCCGTGTGGGATAGCTATTTGAGTACGGGAGGCATGCGATCAGACCCCTGTGCGTGCTCATCGGGAGGAGAGCCCTTTGACCTCTATCCGCTGCGCACCACCCTCCCAACGTCTCCATTAATGGCGCCCGAGCCCTTGTTTCACGGCGTGGCTATGTCTCACTGGACTGAGATTTAAGAGAGAAAAATGAAAATCTGAAAAGAAAGTATTGCACGGATCTTGATGAATATAAGGACGATAACAGTGGATAATAATTGTCTTAAATATTTAGGAACATAACTAAAAAAGCCACATGCGGCAACGCCCGAAATACACAAGGGCAAAAGAAGAAGGAAGACAACAATCTGGCTCGCCGATCTCTACTTTCTTGATGCGTTGCTGCAGGCTGCCGAAACTAGTCTCCGCGGCGAGCGGCGATGAGCTCTTTCCTGTCTTCAATATGCTGCTTGAGAGCATCCACAGATTCCTCCACCAGCCTTTTGCGCTTCATGCGTAGCACGACAATCTTGTCCATAAGTTTCTCGACAATGACGTTGGTCCTCTTCGACAAGGCAGTGGTCTCCTCCTGCTGCTTCACACTTCCTACAATCTTCGCCCTCAGCAGGTCACGCTCGCCCTGGAGCTTCTCATTGCTCTCCCTTAGTTGCCGGATGACGCCGATAGCCTGTTCAAACGAGGCCTTCATATCGTCCTGCAACCTTGCCCAGCCGGAGATCTGATCCATCTGGCTATGGACGATCACATGCGTGCGCCTGTAAGAGTCCTCGCCTGCCCGCGAGACATTTTCCCAGGCCGCCGCGACGCGGGGGGCATCTCTGCTGCTTCCGCGGCGCGGCAGGACAACTCTGCTGCTTTCGCGGCGCGGCCGCACCAGTCTGTTGCATCAACGGCGCGGCGGGACCTCAGTGCTGCTTCGCAGCGCAGCGGGACCTCTGTGCTGCTACGGCCACGCGGCGGGACATGTCGGCTGCTTTCGTGGCGAGACGGGACATCTCTCGTGCTTCCGCTTCCATGCTCGCCTCTCCCTGTGGCAGTCTCTCGACACAGAACTCACGCTGGCCATGGCAGACGCAAGGGAACGATGATGAATGACTTGTTTGTTTTTGTGGATGAGGAGTTAAGGAGGAATGTGCAGTCATCTTGGAGGAGTAGTATTTATAACCGAGTACTAATACGCACCTAAGTGGGAAACTGTTTAGGTTTTGATCGGTGTGAATAGGTTTGTAATTTGGAATGTGACGTGACGCAGGCTCAAAATTTATTGACGGATCTATAATTTGTAAGTGCGGCACTATTCTCGGACGGCGTGATGTGCGCACGATTTCTCGGCCGCGTACGTGGCGTTTGCACCATAGGGTGCATCGCAATAGGCAATATCAGCACACGTCTTGTTCCAAAAACCATGTGCGCTCGTTATTACCATCGCGCACGCTTTTTTTAATTAGAATGTGTGTCCGTCTAGCGCACACACGTTGATCTGTCTAACTATTTCTGTTTGTTGTGGCTAATCGCAAACAGTTCATCCGTGTGAAGTGTATGCCATCAATCGCAGACACTTTAATCTGTCTGGCCATTTCTGTTCTGTTGCCTAATCGCAAACAGTTAATCCTTCTGAAGCGTATGTCCTCAATCGCACACACCTTTATCTAGCTGCCAGTTTATGTTGTTCCGCCTCATCACAAACAGGTAATTCGAGCGAACTATATGCGTTATATCGCACACGCCTTCATATGGCTGCCCGTTTCCATTCTTCTTCCTCATCGCAAACATTTCATTGAACCAAACTGTATGCCTTGCATCGCACACGCAACTAAAATCTGAACCGTGTTTGATGCATCCGCCATTGCAAACGTTTTGCACCTTTCTTGACGGTTCTTTTACACCATCGTTTGCGATTATTACGTCGCATACAGTTTCATCGAAGGATCTCTGATCGTAGTGTCGCGTTAGCAACATCCTGCAGTAGTGTCCGATCTCCCCATCTAATTTTATCAATTTGTGATCTCTGTTTCCATAACATTTTTTCTTTATAGAGCAACTCATCCATTTCCTTGAGAAGAGCTTTTTTCTCCATCACAGCAGCATGATCATTTCTGTTATAAAGCACCTTGAGTCTACTCCTCGCATACTAAAATTATTATTCAACATTGCATACTAAATGCCTCTGCATATTTAATACTCCTATCCTCAAATAGAATCATTAAACAAGCAAACATATGCAAACAATGCAAACATAATAGCAATTTGCCAAAACAGTACAGTCTGTAAAGAATGCAAGATTCATCATACTTCCCTAACTCCAAAAATTATGAGAAAAATACTACACTGTTGAAAATTTATCAAAGCTTATTTTGAAAAATGTTTCAATAATTTATCATATTCTGACTTTTCTAGGGAATTTTGGCAACATCGATAAACTTTCTGTTTTCAAACAGCAACAAGTATACTTGCAAAATAAGCATGGCAAAGGCTATCATTGCCACTTTTATTGAAATAAATGCAAATCATTATTCTAAATAACAGCAAGCAAATCCTAGCAAAATAAATTTACACTCCAAGAAAAACACATATCATGTGACGAATGAAAACATAGCTCCAAGTGAGGTTACCGTTAATGTTGGAGACAAAAGAGGGGATGCCATCCGGGGAATCCCCAAGCTTAGTTGCTTGGATCTTCCTTAAATATTACCTTGGGGGTGCCTTGGGCATCCCCATGCTTAGGGCCTTGTCACTCCTTATTCTCCTCATATCGATATCTCACCCAAAACTTGAAAACTTCAATCACACAAAACTTAACGGGACCTTGTGAGAAAGATTAGTATGATAAAGAGCAAACCATTTCAGTTTTGATACTGTCAAAGACAAGATTCATAATTGTTTCCACAGAATGCCAAATGTAGCATATCATTTCCACAATTTATATTGAGCACTATAAGCCATAGAAACAACAAAACAAGCAAACTATGCATTGAAAACAGAATCTGTCAAAAACAGAACAGTCTGTAGTAATCTGTACTCAAACCATACTTCTACTTCAAAAATTATGAAAAAAATTGGACCACTTGAGCAATTTACATAATAATCTTCTGCAAAAAGAATCAACTCAAAATCACCCTTCTGTTAAAAATGAGCTTGATGTCTACTATGCAACTTTATTCTTGTAGACTCGTGTTGGGCCTCCAAGCGCAGAGTTTGTAGGACAGTAGCAGTTTTTTCTCAAGTGGATGACCTAAGGTTTATCAATCCGTGGGAGGCGTAGGATGAAGATGGTCTCTATCAAACGACCCTGTAACCAAATACAAGAAATCTCTTGTGTCCCCTACACACCCAATACAATGTCAAACTGTAAAGGTGCACTAGTTCGGCGAAGAGATGGTGATAAAAGTGTAATATGGTGGTAGAAATATATTTTTATAATCTGAATAAATAAAAACAGCAAGGTAGAAAATAGTAAACGGGCACAAAAATGGTGTTGCAATGCTTAAAAATGAGGCCTAGGGTCCGTACTTTCGCTTGTGCAACCTCTCAACAATGCTAACATAGTTGGATCACATGATTATGCCTCAAAGTGCAATAAAGAACCACTCCCGAGTTCTTATTAGTGAAGAACAAAAGATAGGAATTGTTTGTAGGTCACGAAACCACCTCAAAGCTATTCTTTCCATTCGATCTATTCAAGAGTTCGTACTAAAATAACACAAAGCTAATTTTTCCATTCGATCTATCCTACAGTTCGTACTAGAATAACACCAAAGCAAATTTATATTCATAATACTCAATCCACAGAAAGAACTATATAAAGAGACCCCAAAGTTTCCGTCGGAGAAAAACGTGCATCAACCCCTATGCATAGATTACCCCAGTATCACCGCGGGCATCCGCGAGTTGAATGCCATAACACATATCATGTGAATCAATAAGATACCTCATTGTCACCTCAAGTATTCATATTGCAAGACATATATCATGTGTTCCCATCTCTGAATATTCAATCCGACAAGACAAAACTTTGAAGGGTAAAGATTCAATTCATCATAACAAGAGTATAGAGGGGAGAAACATCATATGATCTGACTATATTAACAAAGCCCATGATATAGATCATGAGAGAGAGAGATCAAACACATAGCTACTGGTACAAACCCTCAGCCCCGAGGGTGGACAACTCCCTCCTCATCGTGGTGGCCGCCGAGATGATGAGGATGGCCACCGGTGATGATTTCCACCTCCGGCAAGGTGTCGGAACGGGGTCTAGATTGGATCTCGTGGATACAGAGACCTTGCGGCGGCGGAACTTCTGATCTTGGGCTACCCCGAAGGGTTTCGGAATATTCGGGAATTTATAGTGCAAATAATGGGTGCGGGAGGCTACCGAGGTGGGCACAACCAACCTGGGCACGCCAGGGGGCCATGGCATGCCCTGGTGGGTTGTGCCCCCCTCGGGGCACCCCCCATGTGCAACTCAGGCCCATTGGGTTCCTTCTGGTCCAGAAAAAATCTCCAAAAAGTTACACGATGTTTGGGCTCCATTTGATATTGATTTCCTGCGATGAAAAAAACAAGCAAAAAATAGCAACTAGTACTGGGCAATGGGTCAATAGGTTAGTCCCAAAAAATGATATAAAGTTGCTCTAAAATGATTGTAAAACACCCAAGAATGATAATATAATGGCATGAATACTTTATAAATTATAGATACGTTGGAGACATATCAGTTACATGAGTGGCTATGCAATCTGATACGTCCATTTTGCATCATGCTTTTATATCGATATTTATTGCATTATGGGCTGTTATTACATGTTATGTCACAATACTTATGGCTATTCTCTCTTATTTTACAAGGTTTATCATGAAGAGGGAGAATGCCGGCAGCTAGGATTCTGGCTGGAAAAGGAGCAAATATTGGAAACCTATTCTGCACAGCTCCAAAAGTCCTGAAACTCCATGAAAGACATTTTTTGTAATTAATAAGAATTATTGAGCGAAGAAAGTACCAGAGGGGGCCCGCACCCTGACCAGGAGGGTGGGGGAGGGGGCGCCCCCCTACTGGGCACGCCCCCTGTCTCCTGGGCCCCCCTGGTGGCCCTCCGGTGCCCATCTTCTGCTATATGAAGGCTTTTACCCTGGGAAAAAAATCATAAGCAAGTTTATGGGACGAAACTCCGCCGCCACGAGGCGGAACCTTGGCGGAACCAATCTAGGGCTCCGGCGGAGCTGTTCTGCCGTGGAAACTTCCCTCTGGGAGGGGGAAATCATCACCATCAATATCACCAACGATCCTCTCATCGGGAGGGGGTCAATCTCCATCAACATCTTCACCAGCACCATCTCCTCTCAAAACTCTAGTTCATCTTGTATCCAATCTTGTATCAAAACCATAAATTGGTACCTGTGGGTTGCTAGTAGTGTTGATTACTCCTTGTAGTTGATGCTAATTGGTTTACTTGGTGGAGATCATATATTCAGATCCTTAATGCATATTAATACTCCTCTGATCATGAACATGAATATGCTTTGTGAGTAGTTACGTTTGTTCCTGAGGACATGGGTGAAGTCTTGCTATTAGTAGTCATGTGAATTTGGTATTCGTTCGATATTTTGATGAGATCTATGTTGTCTCTCCTCTAGTGGTGTTATGTGAACATCGACTACATGACACTTCACCATTATTTGGGCCTAGAGGAAGGCATTGGGAAGTAATAAGTAGATGATGGGTTGCTAGAGTGACAGAAGCTTAAACCCTAGTTTATGCGTTGCTTCGTAAGGGGCTGATTTGGATCCACTAGTTTCATGCTATGGTTAGGTTTACCTTAATACTTTGTTTGTAGTTGCGGATGCTTGCAATAGGGGTTAATCATAAGTGGGATGCTTGTCTAAGAAAGGGCAGTACCCAAGCACCGGTCCGCCCACATATCAAATTATCAAAGTACGGAACGCGAATCATATGAGCATGATGAAAACTAGCTTGACGATAATTCCCATGTGTCCTCAGGAGCACTTTTCTCATTATAAGAAATTGTCCAGGCTTGACCTTTGCTACTAAAAGGATTGGGCCACCTTGCTCCACCTTATTTACTTTCATTGCTTGTTACCCTTTACAAATTATCTTATCACAAAACTATCTGTTACCTACAATTTCAGTGCTTGCAGAGAATACCTTACTGAAACCCGCTTGTCATTTCCTTCTGCTCCTCGTTGGATTCGACACTCTTACTTATCGAAAGGACTATGATAGATCCCTGATACGTCTCCAACGTATCTATAATTTATGAAGCATTCATGCTACTTTATTATCTGTTTTGAATGTTTACTGGCTTTATTATACACTTTTATATTACTTTTGGGACTAACCTATTAACCGAAGGCCCAGCTCATATTGTTGTTTTATTGCCTATTTCAGTGTTTCGAAGAAAAGGATTATCAAACGGAGTCCAAATGGAATCGAACCTTCGGGGGCGTGATTTTTGGAACGAACGTGATCCAGCAGACTTGGAGTTCAAATCAAGGAAGGTTAGAGGTGGCCACGAGGGTGGGGGGAGCCCCCCCTACTGGGCGCGCTCCCTATCTCATGGGCCCCTCGTGGCTCCCCCGACTGACTTCTTTCGCCTATATATTCCCATATACCCTAAAACCATCGAAGCGAACAATAGATCAGGAGTTCCGCCCCCGCAAGCCTCTGTAGCCACCAAAAACCTCTCGGAGCCCGTTCTGGCACCCTGCCGGAGGGGGGATCCCTCACCGGTGGCCATCTTCATCATCCCGGCGCTCTCCATGACGAGGAGGGAGTAGTTCACTGATACGTCTCTGTCGTATCTACAATTTTTGATTGTTCCATGCCAATATTCTTCAACTTTCATATACTTTTGGCAAATTTTTATACTATTTTTGGGACTAACATATTGATCCAGTGCCCAGTGCTAGTTTCTGTCTATTGCATGTTTTATGTTTCGCAGAAACCCCATATCAAACGGAGTACAAACGGGATAAAAACGGACGGAGAATTATTTTGGAATATTTGTGATTTTTGGGAAGTAAAATCAACGCGAGACGGTGCCCGAGGTGGCCAGGAGATAGGGGGGCACGCCCACTCCAGGTGGGCGCGCCCCCACCCTCCTGGGCCACTCGTAAGGCTGTTGATGCCCTTCTTTGGCCGCAAGAAAGCTAATTTTTGGAAAACGATCTGGGCGAAGGTTTCAATCCAATCGGAGTTACGGATCTCCGGATATAAAAGGAACGGTGCCAGGGCAGAATTCCAGAACGCAGAAACAGAGAGATAAATCCAATCTCGGAGGGGCTCTCGCCCTCCCACGCCATGGGAGCCAAGGACAAGAGGGGAAACCCTTCTCCCATCGAGGGAGGAGGTCAAGGAAGAAGAAGAAGAAGAAGGGGGGGCCCTCTCCCCCTTGCTTCCGGTGGCGCCGAAACGCTGCCGGGGGCCATCATCATCACCATGATCTTCACCAACAACTTGACCGCCTTCATCACCAACTATTCCCCCCTCTATGCAGCGGTGTAACCCCTCTCTTACCCGCTGTAATCTCTACTTAAACATGGAGCTTAACGCTATATATTATTTCCCAATGATGTACGGCTATCTTATGATGTTTGAGTAGATCCGTTTTGTCCTATGGGTTAATTGATGATCGTGATTGGTTTGAGTTGCATGTTTTATTATTGGTGCTGTCCTATGGTGCTCTCTGTGTCGCGCAAGCGTGAGGGATCCCCGCTGTAGGGTTTGCAATATGTTTATGATTTGCTTATGGTGGGTGGCATGAGTGAACAAAAGCACAAACCCGAGTAAGTAGGTTGTCTGCATATGGGATAAAGGGGACTTGATACTTTAATGCTATGGTTGGTTTTTACCCTAATGAATCTTTAGTAGTTGCGGATGCTCGCTAGAGTTCCAATCATATGTGCATATGATCCAAGTAGTGGAAGTATGTTAGCTTATGCCTCTCCCTCAAATAGAATTGCAACAGTGATTACCGGTCTAGTTATCGATTGCCTTGGACAAATAAATTTCTCGTAACAAAAAGCTCTCTACTAATACTTACTTTATTGCATATTTATCTAAACATCCCCTCGCTTTTATTTACGTGCTCTTTATTATCTTGCAAACCTATCCTAACACACCTACAAAGTACTTCTAGTTTCATACTTGTTCTAGGTAAAGCGAACGTCAAGCGTGCGTAGAGTTGTATCGGTGGGTATCGGTGGTCGATAGAACTTGAGGGAATATTTATTCTACATTTAGCTCCTCGTTGGGTTCGACACTATTACTTATCGAAAACTGTTGCAATCCCCTACACTTGTGGGTTATCAAGACCTTTTTCTGGCGCCGTTGCCGGGGAGTCATAGCGTGGGGTGAATATTCTCGTGTGTGCTTGTTTGCTTTATCACTAAGTAATTTTTATTTGCTGTTGTTGGTTGTTCTTTATCATTAGTTATGGATATGGAACACGAAATACCAAAAAAAATTAGGTGTACTTGCTGCTCATGGAGATGGGGAACCTCCTAAAACCCTCGATGATCGTTATGCGAAAGATATTATGTACTACTTTAATAATCCTAAGAAAACCCCATTCAACTATGATATGGGAGTAACGTTGGATCAACGTGAATACTTTAGGGATTATCGCTTGACACAAAAAGGGAAACTATTATGGGATCAAATCAATATGTTGTGTTGGTATGCTCGGGATCTATGCTTGAGATATGATATTACTTGTTGCTCTAGGATGAAGGCTCCTCACCTTCCCTTTTCATGCAAATTTAATGATAATGAAACCTTAGCTTCTTATGCTAATGGTATATATGGTTACTATGATGTTAAACGAATTGAAGAATTTGTTGCTTTTAAGGCTGCTTATGAAATTGAATCTTTGTTTGAAAAGTATGAAGCTTTAGATGATGATGTTTATAGGCCTGAAAATCTTGCTATACTTAGATATTGCTATGAAAATTATGAATACAATTACAATATTAATGCATTTATTGAGAAAGTCTCTGATGTCCAAGAAGAGACTAATATTTTGCAGGAAGCTATGGAAGAAGAAATTGATGAAACTGTGAGCTCATTGGATGAAAAATATGATGAGGAGAGCGAAGAACAAAAGGTGGAACAGCGGATTGATCACTCGTGCCCACCTTCTAATGAGAGTAACTCTTCAACTCATACATTTTTTTAATTCCCCTTCGTGCTTACCAAAGGATGATTGCTATGATGATTGTTATGATCCCGTTGATTCTCTTGAAATATCCCTTTTTGATGATTCTTGTTATGCTTGTGGCCAAGATGCCAATATGAATTATGCTTATGGAGATGAACTTGCTATAGTTCCTTATGTTAAACAAGAAATTCTTGCTATTGCACCCACGCATGATAGTCCTATTATCTTTTTGAATTCTCCGAACTACACTATATTGGAGAAGTTTGTGCTTATTAAGGATTATATTGATGGGTTGCCTTTTACCATTGCACATGATAATTTTGATGAATGTAATATGCATGTTCTTGCTGCTCCTACTTGCAATTATTATGAGAGAGGAACTATATCTACACCTCTCTATGTTTCCAATATGATAAAATTGCAAGAAACTGCTTATACTATGCATTGGCCTTTACTTGGTGTGCATGAATTGTTCTTTTATGACATGCCGATGCATAGGAAGAGAGTTAGACTTCGTTGTTTCTTGATATATGTTACTTTGTGCTCACTACTAAATTACAAATAATTGTTAATTAAAATTGGCTTTGATATACCTCGGGATCCGGGTGGATTCATTACTTGAGCGCTATATGCCTAGCTTAATGGCTTTAAAGAAAGCGCTGCCAGGGAGACAACCCGAAAGTTTTAGAGAGTCATTTATTTCTGTTGAGTGCTTTTATATAGTCTAAAAAAAATAAAGAGGGGAACTCAAAACTTTTCAAAAAGGAAAGTGAAAGTGAGAGAGACAAGCATTGTTGAAGTGGGAGCTAGCCTTGAACTTTGTTCATGCTCACGGAAACTTTGTGAATCTTGATTACAGAGACTTTTCAACAAAAATAATTATCCCCTTGTACAATTCCATTGTATTATAAAAAACTTTGGCTGTAGTGCGTGATTTTACATTTTTAACTGGAACGTCAAATGGTTCTGATTCCTTTTGCACTGTCTTGCTATACAACTTTTTCTATTTTTCCTAATTTTGGTACCGTAAGTATGGTGAATGTTCAGATTGCTACAAACTGTTCTGTTTTTGACAGATTCTGTTTTTGATGCATAGTTTGCTTGTTTTGATGAAACTATGAATTTCTATCAGTGGATTAAGCCATGAAAAAGTTATATTACAATAGCTACATTGCAAAAACAAAATATGAATTGGTTTTATACAGTACTTAGAGTAGTGATTTGCTTTATTATACTAACGGATCTTACCGAGTTTTCTGTTGAAGTTTTGTGTGGATGAAGTGTCTAATCGAGGATGTCTCGATATGAGGAAAAGGAAGAGAGGCAAGAGCTCAAGCTTGGGGATGCCCGAGGCACCCCAAGTAAATATTCAAGGAGACTCAAGCGTCTAAGCTTGGGGATGCCCCGGAAGGCATCCCCTCTTTCTTCAACATGTATCGGTATGTTTTTGTATTTGTTTTCTTCATGCGATATGTGCAAGTCTTGGAGCGTCTTTTGCATTTAGTTTTCATTTCTCTTTTATGCACCATGCTGGTATGAGATAGTCCTTGGTTTATTTATAGAATGCTCATTGCACTTCACTTAAATCTTTTGAGTATGGCTTTATAGAATGCTTCATGTGCTTCACTTATATCGTTTGAAGTCTGGATTGCCTGTTTCTCTTCACATAGAAAACCGCCATTTGTAGAATGCTCTTCTACTTCACTTATATTTGTTAGAGCATGGGCATATCTTTTTGATATTAGAGTCATGATAGTGGGTGGTTTTGGATTGTAGAGACACTTGTGTTGAGGTTTGCAAGTCCCGTAGCATGCACGTATGGTAACCGTTGTGTGACAAATTTGAAGCATGGGGTATTTATTTGATTGTCTTCTTTATGAGTGGCGGTCAGGGACGAGCGATGGTCTTTTCCTACCAATCTACCCCCCTAGGGGCATGCGTAGTAGTACTTTGCTTCAAGGGCTAATAAACTTTTGCAATAAGTACATGAGTTCTTTATGACTAATGTGAGTCCATGGATTATACGCACTTTTACCTTTCCATCATTGCTAGCCTCTTCGGTACCATGCATTGCCCTTTCTCACCTCGAGAGTTGGTGCAAACTTCGCCGGTGCATCCAAACCCCGTGATACTATACGCTCTATCACACATAAGCCTCATTATATCTTCCTCAAACTACGCGCATGCTCCTAGGGGGATAGATTGGTAGGAAAAGACCATCGCTCATCCCCGACCGCCACTCATAAGGATGCACAAGCCAGGTACACTTCATGTTTCAAATTAGTTACACAACTTTAACCATACATGCATGCTACGGGACTTGCTAACTTCAACACAAGTATTTCTCAAAACTATCAAGCTCAAAAGATATAAGTGAAGCACATAGAGTATTCTAACAAATTCCAATTCATGTATGGCTCTCTTAAAAGATGTGCACAGCAAGGATGATTGTGGTAGACTAACAAGCAAATACACAAATAATACAAGACGCTCCAAGCAAAACACATATCATGTTGGTGAATAAAAATATAGCCCCAAGTAAATTATCGATGGAAGTGGACGAAAGAGGGGATGCCTTCCGGGGCATCCCAAAGCTTGACTTTTTGGTGTCCTTGGATTATCTTGGGGTTGCCATGTGCATCCCCAAGCTTAGGCTCTTGCCACTCCTTGTTCCATAATCCATCAAAAGAATTCACCCAAAACTTGAAAACTTCACAACACAAAACTCAACAAAAATCTCGTGAGCTCCGTTAGAGAAAGAAAACAAAAGACTACTTCAAGGTACTGTAATGAACTCATTCTTTATTTATATTGGTGTTAAATCTACTGTATTCCAACTTCCTTATGGTTCATAGACTGAATTACTAGCCATAGATGCATTGAAATAAGCAAACAACACACGAAAAACAGAATCTGTCAAAAACAGAAAGTCTGTAGCAATCTGTAACTAACGCAAACTTATGGAACTCTAAAAATTCTACCAAAATAGGAAGTCCTGGACAATTTGTTTATTGATCATCGGCAAAAATAATCAACGCAAAATCATGTTCCTGTGATTTATCATAACTAAATTCGTGCGCGCAAAGTTTCTGTTTTTCAGCAGAATCAAATCAACTATCATCGTAGGTTATCCTATTGGTCCTACTTGGCACAAACGCTAATTAAAACATAAAACCACATCCAAACAGAAGGTAGATGGATTATTTATTGCTAAACAGAACCAAAAACAAAAAACACAAAATAAAATTGGGTTGCCTCCCAACAAGCGCTATCGTTTAACGCCCCTAGCTAGGCATAAAAGCAAGGATAGATCTAGGTATTGCCATCTTTGGTAGGCAATCCATAAGTGGCTCTCATGATAGATTCATATGGTAATTTTATTTTCTTTCTAGGGAAGTGTTCCATACCCTTCTTTAAGGGAAATTGGAATCTAATATTCCCTTCCTTGATATCGATAATTGCACCAATCGTTCTAAGGAAAGGTCTACCAAGAATAATAGGATATGAAGGATTGCAATCTATATCAAGAACGATAAAATCTACGAGCACATAATTCCTATTTGCAACAATAAGAACATCATTAATTCTTCCCATTGGCTTTCTAATAGTGGAATCCGCAAGATGCAAGTTTAGAAAGCAATCATCAAAGTCACGGAAATCTAGCAAATCACACAAAGCTTTGGGAATAGTAGAAACACTAGCACCCAAATCACACATAGCATGAAACTCATAATCTTTAGTTTTAATTTTAATGGTAGGTTCCCACTCATCATGTAGTTTTCTAGGGATAGAAACTTTCAAGTTTTTCTTCATAAGATTGCATCAAAGCATCAACAATGTGTTCAGTAAAGGCCTTATTTTGACTATAAGCATAAGGAGATTCTAGCAAGGATTGCAACAAGGAAATACAACCAATCAAAGAGCAATTTTCATAATTAAATTCCTTGAGATCCAAAATAGCGGGGTTAGCAACATCACGGTTTTTATTTATTTCAATCCCACTTTCATCAATTTCATCATCAAGATCTAGAAACTCCGAACGCCTTCTACGTAAAGGAAGATCATATTCAGATTCATCAAGATTCATATTGCAAAACAAAGATTTAATGGGGGACGCATCAATAACTTTTAGATCTTCATCTTGATTTTCATAGGGATTAGAAGAACACACTTTAATAAAGGCATCTTTGGAAGCACGCATCCTAGCGGTTCTTTCTTTGCACTCATCAATGGAAATTCTCATGGCCTTGAGAGACTCATTGATATCGTGCTTAGGAGGTATAGATCTAAGCTTTAAAGAATCAATCTAAAGAGAAATTCTATCAACGTTCCTAGCCAAATCATCAACTTTAAGCAACTTCTCTTCAAGCAAAGCATTAAAATTCTTTTGTGAATTCATAAACTCTTTAACACTACTTTCAAATTCAGAGGGCATCTTATTAAAATTTCCATAAGAGTTGTTGTAGGAATTTCCATAATTATTAGAAGGATTACTAGTATAAGGCCTAGGATTAAAATTCCCTCTATACGCTTTGTTACCAAAATTATTCCTACCAACAAAATTCACATCCATAGATTCATTATTATTCTCAAGCAAAGTAGATAAAGGCATATTATTGGGATCAGAAGAAACACTCTTAACAAATAAATTCCTAAGTTCATCCATCTTTTCACTCAAAACATTGATTTCTTCTATAGCATGCACTTTTTTATTAGTAGATCTTTCAGTATGCCATTGAGAATAATTGAACATAATATTATCTAGGAGTTTAGTAGCATCTCCTAAAGTGATTTCCATAAAAGTGCCTCCCACGGCCGAATCTAAAAGATTTCTAGAAGCAAAATTCAATCCAGCATAAATTTTTTTGTATAATCATCCACAAATTCAAACCATGAGTAGGACAATTACATAGCATTAATTTCATTCTCTCCCAAGCTTGTGCAACATGTTCATGATCAAGTTGCTTAAAATTCATAATATCGTTCCTAAGAGAGATAATCTTAGCGGGAGGAAAATACTTAGAGATAAAAGCATCTTTGCACTTGTTCAAAGAATCAATACTATTTTTAGGCAAAGAGTAAAACCACGCTTTAGCACGATCTCTAAGCGAAAAAGGATATAGCTTCAATTTAATGACATCATTATCGACATCTTTTTTCTTTTGCATATCACATAAATCAACGAAGCTATTCAGATGAGTAGCGGCGTCTTCACTAGGAAGGCCGGAGAATTGATCTTTCATAACAAGGTTCAACAAAGCAGTACTGATTTCACAAGATTCAGCATTGGCAAGAGGAGCAATCGGAGTGCTAAGGAAATCATTATTATTGGTATTGGTGAAATCACACAATTTGGTAGCATCTTGAGCCATCGCGACAAACAAGCAAACTAACACACGAGCAAACAAAAGGCAAAGGGAAAAAGAGGAGATAGGAAAGAGAGGGCGAATAAAACGACAAGGGTGAAGTGGGGGAGAGGAAAATGAGAGGCAAATGGCAAATAATGTAATGCGAGAGATAGGGATTGTGATGGGTACTTGGTATGTTGACTTTTGTGTAAGCCTCCCCGGCAACGGCGCCAGAAATCCTTCTTGCTACGTCTCGAGCTTGTGTTGGTTTTCCCCGAAGAGGAGGGGGTGATGCAGCACAGTAACGTAAGTATTTCCCTCAGTTTTTGAGAACCAAGGAATCAATCTAGTAGGAGGTCACGCGCAAGTCCCTCGTACCTGCACAAAACGATAGCAACTCGCAACCAACGCTTAGGGGTTGTCAATCCCTTCACGGTCACTTACGAGAGTGAGATCTGATAGAGATAATATTTTTGGTATAAAGATGCAAAGTAAAAAGGTAAAAGCAAAACAAGTAAATAAAGTGACGGAGATTGATATGATGAGAATAGACCCGGGGGCCATAGGTTTCACTAGTGGCTTCTCTCAAGAGCATAAGTATTCTACGATGGGTGAACAAATTACTGTTGAGCAATTGATAGAATTGAGCATAATTATGAGGTTATCTAGGTATGATCATGTATATAGGCATCACGTCCGTGACAAGTAGATCGAAACGATTCTGCATCTACTACTATTACTCCACTCATCGACCGCTATCCAGCATGCATCTAGAGTATTAAGTTAAAAACAGAGTAACACCTTAAGCAAGATGACATGATGTAGAGGAATAAATTCATGCAATATGATAAATACCCCATCTTGTTATCCTCGATGGCAACAATACAATACGTGCCTTGCAACTCTTTCTGTCACTGAGTAAGGACACCGCAAGATTGAACCCAAAGCCAAGCACTTCTCCCATTGCAAGAACTACCAATCTAGTTGGCCAAACCAAACGGATAATTCGAAGAGACTTGCAAAGATAACTCAATCATACATGAAAGAATTCAGAGAAGATTCAAATATTATTCATAGATAAGTTGGATCATAAAGCCACAATTCACCGATCTCAACAAACACACCGCAAAAAGAAGATTACATCGAATAGATCTCCACGAGAGAGGGGGAGAACATTGTATTGAGATCCAAAAAGAGAGAAGAAGCCATCCAGCTACTAGCTATGGACCCGAAGGTCTGAAGTAAACTACTCACACTTCATCGGAGGGGCTATGGTGTTGATGTAGAAGCCCTCCGTGGTGGATGCCCCCTCCGGCGGAGCTCCAGAACAGGCCCCAAGATGGGATCTCATGGATACAGAAGGTTGCGGCGGTGGAATTAGGTTTTTGGCTCCTGTTCTGATCATACGGGATACGAGGTATATATAGGAGGAAGGAGTGCGTCGGTGGAGCTCGAGGGGCCCACGAGGTAGGGGCGCGCTGGGGAGGGCGCGCCCTCCACCCTCGTGACCGCCTCGTGGCTTTCTTGACGGAGGGTCCAAGTCTCCTAGATCTTATCTGATGAGTAAATCACGTTCCCGAAGGTTTCATTCCGTTTGGACTCCGTTTGATATTCTGTTTCCTCGAAATACTGAAATAGGCAAAAAGCAGCAATTCTAGGCTGGGCCTCCGGTTAATAGGTTAGTCCCAAAAATAATATAAAAGTGGAAAATAAAGCCCAATATAGTCCAAAACAGTAGATAAAGTAGCATCGAGCAATCAAAAATTATAGATACGTTGGAGACGTATCATTGACCCAGTGACAAACGACTTCACTTGTTTGTAAGCAAAGGCAATCTCATCCTTAGTGCATTGCCCACTTTCCCGAACAACACCAAACTCATCAGAAACAGTCTCTTCATCCATGAACGTGTAGGGAATGATCTCGGCGAACTTTGCCATAGGAGGTGAGCACTGATGCGTTCCGGACATCCATGTGAGGGTGCGAGCAGAATCATTGGAGAAGAACAGAGTGGCAAAGAACTGCATCACTAGATCTTCATTATAGGGGTGGTTGAAGGTGACAAACGGAATCAGACCCACTCGTCCAAGAGCGGAGTACACACCGGGATACAGATGATCATTGTCGCGCAAACTCTTAGTGTTGACTTGCTTGTGAGGAGCAAACTTCTTTGACTTTGTCATAAGAAGCTCAGATAGACCCTTTGCTGAAACTCATTCTTGAACCGGGGATCCACTCCCATACCAGTGGCAGCAACATACGAATGGCACTGTCTCTCAGCCCAGATCTCTGGCTTGGTCCACTTGACAAGAGGCATATTCCGGAGGTCACGCCCGTCCGAAATGGCTTGCTACGGACTAAACTCCTCTTCCTCTTCTTCATCTTCCTCACCACGATCATCTTCTTCTTCTATCTCATCATCATTATTGGGATTGTCGTAGTAAACGTCATCTTGCGAGTCATAATCTTCCTCAGAATTATCGGAAGCCTCAACAATGAGCCGCTTTGAGGCTGCACGGCGAACACGGCCCTGACCTGACCCAGACCCCTGACCCATGCCTTCAGACGACTGACGACGAGCAATGGTGAAGTCCTTTGTTCCTCCTTTTGCACGCTTGCAACGAAGCTCAAACCTCTTGTCAGCGGAGTCTGAAACACACGCAAACACCCAACAACACAAGGCACGAAACACAAATGAGTACAAGTGCAAGATGAATGGCAAGGAGTTAGACAAAAATATAGGCAAAAGTTCCTGGATAGCCCGTGCACACGGGGGTTTAGACCCCGTGGGCACGGGGGTCCCGTGCCCACAGTACAGGACCGTGGGCACGGGGCCCCATGCGCACGGGGGTCAAACACCCCGTGGACACGAGGGTCTCCCAGCGGCTGCCACCACCAGAATGAACTTCGGGAGTGGGTGTAGCAGAGGGACCAAAGGATCTAAGCACTAGACCTCTATCTACAAACTAGTTGAGGCCAAACGAATCTAGGGAGCAAAGAAACCCAAAAGCTAGAAGAATAGATAGGAACTCAAGGAGATAGATCAAGGAGGCAAGACCAACCGGAGGAGGACCCCATCTGGATGCAGATCCACGGAGGAAGAACCCCGACGAAGCCCGGAGGAGCTCCAGCGAGTGGAGGCGACGGCGGCGGCGCTGGAGGCTTCCTGGGGAGTGGAGGGGGTGAATGGGTGGAAGAGAACCCGATCCCCCCCCCACGCCCCACCTCCTCAGGACCAGAAACCGCAGACCCCGTGTGCACGAGCTAAGTGAGCCCCGTGTGCAGGGGGCCCATCTTGACGGGGGCCGTGCAAGACGGTACAGAGCAGCGTGGGCACGGCGGCCCGTGTGCAGTACAGGCCCGTCTTGTCTGAGCTATTCAGGAACTTTGACATGAGTGAATTTTCTAAATACAGGGCTGAGTGTATACTTTTACCCCTACTTCACAAAGCACTCGGTCTACATTTCTGAATACGCCGGAAGGAAAGTCCTATCACTATGGAAAGGGTATATGTGGAGCACTTGTACCAAAAGAGAAGCAAGGAGAACCAACCAAAAAAAGAAAAGAAACAAGACACCACACAAGCGAAACAAACACGGACACAACCCTCAAGCGAGGGCGGTGGCCGAGGCCAGCATGTTTGAGTTTACTTGGTATGGCACCGCAAAGATATGAACCTTGGGCCAAGACCAATACTCATCTTTGAAGCACAAGTACCACCTAAAGTGGCTAATGTGAAAGATTGAGCTTGTTTTATGCACTTCCACGATAAGATAGCTCATGGGTTGAGCTAGCTCCCCCTAGACATGTGCCTACGTCTAAGCAAGATAGTACATGAGTATGTGTGTATGAGCAAGAGTTTCATCTGAAGTTACTAATATCCACGATATTGAGCTCATGCCTTAACTCGCGGAATCTTGCTTCGTCAAGGGTCTTGGTGAAGATGTCTGCTAGTTGATTCTCGGTGTTGACATGGAGTAACTCAATGTTTCCCTTGGCCACATGATCTCTAATGAAATGATGACGAATCTCAATGTGCTGGGTCTTGCTATGTTGAACCGGATTCTCGGCGATCTTGATGGCTTAGGGAGTCCTAGATTAGGGGGCGTCCGGATGGCCGGACTATAGCCTTTGGCTGGACTCCTGGACTATGAAGATACAAGATTGAAGACTTCGTCCCGTGTCTGGATGGGACTTTCCTTGGTGTGGAAGGCAAGCTTGGCGATACAGATATGTAGATCTCCTACCATTGTAACCGACTCTGTGTAACCCTAACCCTCTTTGGTGCCTATATAAACCGGAGGGTTTTAGTCCGTAGGACGAACAACAATCATACCATAGGCTAACTTCTAGGGTTTAGCCTCTCTGATCTCGTGGTAGATCTACTCTTGTACTACCCACATCATCAATATTAATCAAGCAGGAGTAGGGTTTTACCTCCATCGAGAGGGCCCGAACCTGGGTAAAAACATCGTGTCCCTTGTCTCCTGTTACCATCCGCCTAGACGCACGCAGTCGGGACCCCTACCCGAGATCCGCGGTTTTGACATCGACATTGGTGCTTTCATTGAGAGTACCTGCGTGTCGTCATCTTTAGGCCCGATGGCTCCTCCGATCATCAACAATGATGCGGTCCAGGTGAGACTTTTCTCCTAGACAGATCTTCAGATTGGCGGCTTTGCATCATGGGCAATTAAGCTGGCCATCCGGAGCAGATTGAAAGCTACGCCCCCCGCCATCAGTCAGATTTGGAAGTTTGAACTATACGGCCGACGTCGCGGAGACTTGATCTTCGACGGGTTGAACCCTGACCAAGCACGCCCGACCGCCACGACGGGCATGATCTAGCTCTGCCACCGAATAGTGCCCTGGGGGCCGCACCAGTGCCCGCTCCAACCCTTAATTCGGAGCCGGTTGCGCCGATTGAGGACGGGTGGATGGACTCCGCCTCGGGGGCTGCAATCTCTACGGCGATTGAGCCGAACACCAACCCTGTCCTTTGCGAAGCTCGTGACTCCAAGGTGCCGGACTCCTCTCCGGGCTCCGAACCTTCCGCGCCCCTGCCAATCGAATCCGATTGGGCGCCAATCATGGAGTTCACCACCGCGGACATCTTTCAGCACTCGCCCTTTGGTGACATCTGAATTCACTAAAGTCTCTCTCTTTATCAGGAGAGCCCTGGCCGGACTATGGTCAGCAAGGTTGGGATGCGGACGACGAAGAAATTCGGCTCCCACCCACCACCCACTTCGTAGCCACTGTCGAAAGGTTAAACGACGTGCTCGACTTCGACTCCGAAGACATCGACGATATGGACGACGATGTAGGAGACAAACATGAACCAACACCTATAGGGCACTGGATAGCCACCTCATCTCACGATGTATACATGGTGGACACACCTAAAGGAAGCGACGACGAGGAACAACGGGACGCCACGAGGGATTATTCCCTCGAAAAGCAGTCAAAACAGCGACGTAAGCGCCGCTGAAAGTCCCGCCTCGACAAAGACAGCAGCCATACAGACCCAGCCATAGAGTAGGGCGAACCGATGGATGACGAACATGCTATCGAGCAACCGTCCGAACAGAACAATCTGGATAAACAACCCGTCCCCGGCGAAGATGACAGTCCGGACGATCTCACACTGGACAAGTTGCCGGAGCAGAAGAAACTCCACAAAAGGCTCGTCGCCACTGCGTGTAGCCTGAAAAAGCAGAAGCGGAAGCTCAAACAGCGGAAGACGCGCTCAGAATCAGATGGAGCAAAGTACTCAACACCGCAGACAAATACGGCGATAGTCGCCGAACAAAGAGCTACCCGAAGCGAAAACTACTGCCCGAATTTGATGAGGAGGCCGTAGAGCCCCCGCAATCAAAGAACAAGGAAACCACCCGGTCGGAGAGACGACCCCATGGCAAACATAGAGCGGCAAACGACGCCGCACACAAGCCGACACGCGATCCGCACACGGATTCGCATCAAAAAGATGGCCCAGTTAGATCTATCTACGGGCCAAGAAAGCAAGCTCTAGTAAGCAATGCAACACATCAAGTATCCGAATGTTATGGTACAACTAAATATAGGGGTGCCACACACCCCCTATGTTTCACCGATGAGGTTCTGGATTATGAATTTCTAGCGGGATTCAAGCCCGTAAACATAGGGGCATACGACGGAACAACAGACCCTGGAGTCTGGATCGAGGATTACATCCTCCACATACACATGGCTAGAGGAGATGACCTCCACACCATAAAATACTTACCCCTCAAGCTCAAAGGGCCAGCCCGACATTGGCTCAAAAGCCTCCCCGAAAACACCATTGGAAGTTGGGAAGAGCTCGAGGATGCTTTTCGGGAAAATTTTCAAGGGACCTATGTCCGACCTCCGGATGAAGACGATTTAAGTCACATAACTCAACAACCCGGAGAGTCAGCCCGAAAATTCTGGAACAGATTCCTTACTAAAAAGAACCAAATAGTCGACTGTCCCGACGTCGAAGCCTTAGCAGCTTTCAAACACAATGTCCGAGACGAATGGCTCGCCAGACACCTCGGCCAAGAAAAGCCAAGAACAATGGCCGCATTAACAAGCCTCATGACCCGCTTTTGCGCGGGAGAGGATAGCTGGCTGGCAAGATGCAGTACCAGCAACCCAAGTACATCCGTGGTCAGGGATGGAAACGGGAAGCCGCGACGCAGCAAGGACCAGCGCCGGACAAAGGGAAACAGCCCGAAGAGCACGGCAGTCAACTCCGGATTCAAAAGCTCACGGCAGAATCATAAAAAACTGCCCCTTAAGGATAACAGGGACGAGCTATCTAACTTAAACAAAATCTTGGACAAGATATGCCAAATCCACAGTACTCCCGGGAAGCGTGCAAACCATACCCACAGAGATTGTTGGGTCTTCAAGCAGTCCAGCAAACTCAACGCTGAACACAAGGGGCACGACACACCAAGCGAGGACGATGACGAACCCCACAAGCAGAGCACCAGAAAACAAAAGAATTTCCCGCAAGAAGTCAAAACAGTAAACTCACTTTATGTGACAAAAGGGAAAAACAGAATGGCACCCATAGAGATACGCGCCATACGGCCTATCCCAGAGGAGTCCCATCACTGGTTGTTAAAACCAATCACCTTCGACCATCAGGATTACTCTAGAAGTATTCCGGAATGCTGGATGGACTGCCTTGTTATTAGATCCGATAATCGACGAACTCCAATTTACACAAGTCCTAATGGACGGCCACAATCCGCAAAATGGGGATAGACCCAACCAATATTCGCCATAGCAACACTTCCTTTCAAGGGGTAATGCCAAGCCCATATGCCCATTGTACGGGCTCTCTACTGCTAGAAGTTGTGTTCGGCTCACCCGACAACTTCTGTCGCGAAAAGTTAACCTTCCACCTCACCCCATTCACAAGTAGCTACCAAGCACTCCTGGGACGCGAAGCTTTCGCCCGCTTTAACGCAATACCGCATTATGCATCCCTTACACTTAAAATGCCCGGTCCGCGAGGCATCATCTCCTTAAAGGGAAATACCTAGTTTCCTCGGGTGCGGAAGATTGTGTGACTGCCTTCACAGCCACACACTAAACCGGATTCACCAATCAAAGCACCTAAACAGGTCGTTCAGACCCCGGACACGGCTAGACGAGTCCGGCAAAAACATACAAGGGCTTACTAGCCACATACCCCTGTACAAGGGCCTCCACGCATGTACAACAAGAGGCAATAAAGCTCAATTTTATTCATTTTTTGAATCGTACTTTGTTTATTTAATATAACGTACATTTTCGCACGATCTTTTTCAACTAAGTTCCTCTCTTCTACAGATGAACACCGTGCTACACCGCCGAGTGATACAAAGACAACGGAGACACAAAGCAGACGTGCGAAGAGGGAACCGTGACAAGGATTCTCTTTAGATTAAGACCCTGCGTGAACCTTTTTTACTGTCTCTAGTTGATACACATCCCCTAGTTTCTTGCTATAACCAAGGAGGAGGCTGGCGTTTTGGCATGGGCCAAGTCAGAATTTTGCGCGTACCTGGACACCAGGGGCTTATTACCAAGGGCGTTGTTCGGCCCGTTTTCATAAAGACCGAATACCTTAGGGAGTGTTTGGCGTCTCGAGTTAGGCCTTATATGCATCAGCTCCAAATCATGTCTTCGGTCAAATGTTGGGTTTGCCCGGCTCCTGTGTTTTACTGCCTTATGTTCCACTCTATCGGCTAACGCGGCACGTAAGAACTCATGCGATTGTGCCCGGTTCGTCAGCGAGCACCTCAAGAGAGAAAGCCAAAACTGATCATCATGATATAGCGTGAGACTGGTCAACCACTTGATGACCCGTCGGAATCTTTAGAATTCCTCCAGATTAACGAAGGGCCGCTTTTTCGGTCAACATACGCTACTGAATTGGGGAAGCGCTGGTGCCCCTAGGGGCTATATAGTAGCCCCACTGTCAAACTCCTATGGCTAAGTGAAAGTGATAAAGCATTATAGTCCAGTTGCCTAGTTTGTCGCGCTATCACCTCCTTTATAGGACCAAGATGTTGGATCAAGTGTGAAAATGCGCTTTCTGCAAACACCCCCGCAATATATGCGTGGGGGCTGAAGCCGAAGACTGCCATCTTTCAAGTTATATACACATATACATTAACGGCCACACAGGAGGTATTTTAATTTTTGAAGGCACAAGTATAAAAAGCTTTTATACTTCATCGAAACATTGTTTCACAATAATACATGTTATTCGAACATAATATCCTTCGAGCATTGCGTCTCTATTAAATGAGCACCCTGCAGAACTTCCTGAAAATAGTGCTCGACAGGTACTCGGCTTCCGTCCGAATCTTGGGATGCAACATCGGTGGCCTTCATCTCCGCCCAGTGTGTCTTGACATGGGCAAGAGCCATCCGCGCACCCTCTATGCATGCCGACCTCCTCATTGCATTGATATGCGGCACCGCACCAAGGAGCTGCTGCACCAAGCCAAAATAACTCTTCAGCTCGTGCCTTTTCGGCCACAAAAGACTCACGACATCCTTCATGGCAAGTCCGGATAACCTATTTAGCTCCGCCCATTCGGCCAAGCGATCGGTTAATGGAAGTGGGCGCTCTGGATTATGGAACTGCGACCAAAAAACCTTTTCCATTTCATGATCCTTTTGATCTCGGAAGTGTTCGGCCGCATCCGCGGCACTTGCCGCCAAGTTCAGATAAGCATCCTCCGCACTCCACAACCGGTCCAACTGAGCATATTTAGGATCCACGAATTTCCTCCACAGCAGAAAGGGCTTTCCAGCCGCGATATCTCCGGCCTGACGCAGCTCCTCCTTCATAGCTCTCATCGCAGAGCGAGCATCCTTGGCCTCGGTAGTGGCCTTCTTCAGGTCCTCTTGTTCCGCTCAGTCTTCTTTTTCAAGAAGCTTGCAGCGGTCGGCAGCATTCTTCAACTTCACGGCCATCTCGGCCATTTCCTTCTTGCTTCGGCAATGAGCAGCCTGTTCGGCTTTTAGCTCTTCGGCCGCCTTTAAGGCAGCCGCATCACTCTTTCTGGCCTGCTCCTTGGCTCGGGCGAGCTCCGCCCAAAGATTCTCCATGGCAGCGGCACCATCTGGATCAAGCATACATGTTGTAAGGCACGGGCATCAAGCTCCCTTACCAGGTGTCCGCGGAGAAATTGCATACCTTGTGACTCGTCAAGTCGCTTATTGACAAGCGCGATGTCGGCATCCGCCACGTCAAGTTGCCGCTTTAGTTCGACAAATTCATCAGTCCGGCTAGCCACCGGACCCTTCACCACCTACATAGGAAGGGTGACATATTATACCTGGGATTATGATCCTCGGCGCGCTGTCATTTTTTAACAGCACACCGAGCCTCAGGGGCTACTATCTACACAGGGCGCATTTTATATGCGGAACTGTCAGAAGGTACATCATTTTGTGTACCTCAAAGCCTGTCAGTAAACTTCTGACGGCTTCATTCAAACCGCTCTGAGCGGATGAAATCCTTTCAATCACCGTACCCATTAACGCACGGTGATCTTCTGAGATAGACGCTCGCCCGAGCAGATCCTTCAGCTCCTCCGACCGTACACCAGGTGGTGCCGGACTGGTCCGATGGCCTTTTTCGAAGACCGGATGTGGAGGGCTTTGGGAGGACATACGACTGCCCTCCGGCCCCGCCGGACTCGGAGAAACCCTCCGCGACGACACCTCAGGGTCGCCCGCCTCCCAAGACAGTACGGCAGGAGGAGGCATTTCGCCCTCTATCAGATGAAGATCCCCCGAAGATGAGCTCTGCTGAGAAGGGCTGAAATCCGAACTACAAGGTAAAATTTCGGTTATCTTCATCAGAAATAAGGCAGGGATATCCTTTATTTTTAAAAACTCCCTTTTACTCACGGCTCGGTGGAGGGCTGATCCCTTGGGGGCACAATGCGGCCGAGGCATCTCTGGCTTGCAGACCCTCGGACGAAGATTTCTTCCCCGCTTTGAGACCATGGTCTCCGGGTCTTGAGGCGGTCCTCTTCTTCCTTGGACGGAGGATTCTTGATCCCTCCTTTCTCGACAGCCTCCTTCACGGAGGCAGTAGCTTCCTTGTTCCCCTTCACCTTCTTAGAAGGCGCAACCTCCAAAGATCTGGTTAACACGGATCGGCGTGGTCTCGTGGAGGGGGCGAGACACTTGATTAACTTTGCTTTCGCTACCCCTCCTGTTCAAGGGACAACTCTTTTGAGGGCAAATTCATGATAAATATGGGATAGCCTGTCCGGGTACAGGGCTACTTACTTGAGTATCCAGGCGATTGCAGCTCGGACTGCGTCCTCGGTCAAGTACGGACACATCGCTTGTGATCCGAAGAAAAGCTTATACATCTCCACAGGCGTTCGCCCATAAAATGTTGGAGAGCGCGTGGTCCCTCCGGTTAAATTCCCACAGGCGGAGGGGCGCATTTAATCAGCATGACCTGCGCTACTACGACGAGTGATGATCCTCTCTAGGAGGTCTTGAATGCGGCCTCGCAACAAGGGCACGCCCTGGACGGCCCCAGTCAAGTCTCAGATCGACCCATGATGCCAGCCGTGGTGGAGGACCCGAGCGAAAGGCAGGTGGCGCCACCCATTTGGTGCCCCTGGGAGCTGTGATATAAAACCATTCTTGTTGCCATAGGCTGAGCTCCTCTTTGAAAGAGCCCTCGGGCCACGGAGCATCAGCATTCCTGCTTATAACAGCCCCTCTGCACTCTACCTGCTGCCCCTTGATCATCTTCGGCTCCACTTTGAAGGTCTTGAGCCACAATCCGAAGTGAGGGGTAATGCGGAGGAAGGCTTCGCATACGACAATGAACGATGAGATATGGAGGATGGACTCCGGATCCAAATCGTGAAATTCCAACCCATAATAAAACATGAGCCCCCTCACGAAGGGGTCCGTCGGGTAGCCTAGCCCCCGAAGGAAGTGAGACGCGAACACCAGGCTTTCACCAGGCTTGGGAGTGGGAATAACCTGCCCTTGGGCAGGCAGCCTATGCAAAATTTCGCCGGTTAGATACCTAGCATCTCTTAGCTTTAGCACGTCTTCTTTCGTAATGGAGGAAGGCATCCACTGGCCTTGTAGGTCGGAGTCGGACATCATCGAAGGTCCGAAGCGCCTGAATCTGGAGCTTTGGGTGTTGGAACTTGAGTCAAGGGGCGGATTCGATTGAGATTGAAAGAAAGGAGTGGAGCCTTGGTCTCTTTATAAAGAGGTTGAATACCAAGAGCCTTCCCCATGACCGTTCGGGACTCGCCTTCGATAGAGGAGACGTGCCAACAGGCACGACTGGGTTACCCGCGCCCTTATTAATGAGAATCCCGGAATAAGGGGACACGATCTCTGCTTTGACAAGACGTGCCAAGGAAACCGCCTCGCTAAACATGCTGAGGTGAGACAGTAAAAACGATTCGAATAAAGGCTTGGCCGTGGTGTGATGTCACGCCGCAGAATACGTCAGCAGATTGAATTTGTGTAAATATTATTCTCTCAACGGTGGTATGTGGAACTTATTTTGCAGAGCCGGACACTATCCTTGTGTTCAAAATCTTCTATGAAGTATTCGGAGGAGGAACCCGCCTTGCAATGCCGAAGACAATATGCGCGTCGGACTCGTCGTCATTGAAGCCTGGTTCGTGGGACTCTTGAGGAGTCTGGATTAGGGGTGTCCGGATGGCCGGACTATAGCCTTTGGCCGGACTCCTGGACTATGAAGATACAAGATTGAAGACTTCGTCCCGTGTCCGGATGGGACTTTCCTTGTCGTGGAAGGCAAGCTTGGCGATACGGATATGTAGATCTCCTACCATTGTAACCAACTCTGTGTAACCCTAACCCTCTTCGGTGCCTATATAAATCGGAGGGTTTTAGTCCGTAGGACGAACAACAACCATTCCATAGGCTAGCTTCTAGGGTTTAGCCTCTCTGATCTCATGGTAGATCTAGTCTTGTACTACCCATATCATCAATATTAATCAAGCAGTAGTAGGGTTTTACCTCCATCGAGAGGGCCCGAACCTGGGTAAAAACATTGTGTCCCTTGTCTCCTATTACCATCCGCCTAGACGCACAGTTCGGGACCCCCTACCCGAGATCCGCCGGTTTTGACACCGACAATGGCACTTTCATTGTCACACCAAAGAGGCACTTTGTCACATTTGACACCATAATCCATTAAAGTTTGCCTCATCCATAATAATTGGGAACAACAACTTCCGACAACAATATACTCGGCTTCGGCTGTGGAGAGAGATATACAATTTTGCTTCTTTGAAGACCAACTTACCAATGACCTCCCTGGGAATTGACATGAACCGGAGGTGGACTTGCGATCAACCTTTTCTCCGGCCCAATCCGAATCCGAGTAACCCATTAACTCAAATGATGATCCCTTGGGATACCAAAGGCCCAAGTTTGGGGTATGAACCAAATATCGAAGGATCCTTTTCACTGCCGAATAGTGGCTCTCCTTGGGAGCGGATTGAAATCTTGCGCACATACACACACTCAACATAATATCTGGCCTAGATGCACAATGATAAAGCAAGGAATCGATCATAGAGCAATATACCTTTTGATCCACTTCTTTACCATTTGGATCAAGATGAAGTTGACCATTTGTGGCCATGGGTGTCTTCACTGGCTTGACATCTTGCATTTTGAATCTCTTGAGCATGTCTTGGATATAACGAGATTGATTGATGAAGGTTCCGCCTCTCAATTGCTTCACTTGAAAACCGATAAAGAACTTCAATTCTCCCATCATGCTCATCGCAAATTCCTTAGTCATAAGATTCTCAAACTCAATGTTAATAGCATGGTTAGTTGACCCAAATATAATATCATCAACATATATTTGGCAGACAAACAACTCTCCTTTTACCCTCTTTGTAAAGAGAGTGGAATCTATTACCCCAATCTGGAACCCTTTCTCGCTTAGGAACGTCGTAAGGTGATCATACCAAGCACGAGGTGCTTGTTTGAGTCCATAGAGTGCCCTATGGAATTCATAAACGTGAGAGGGATGATCGAGGTCTTCAAAACCGGGAGGTTGCTTGACATACACCAACTCTTTAAGCGGACCATTAAGAAATGTGCTCTTAACATCCATTTGATATAATTTGAAATCATGATGAGAGGCATAAGCAAGCAAGATGCGAATGGATTCGAGACAGGCAACGGGGGCAGAAGTTTAACCAAAGTCCAAACCTTCAACTTGGGTGAAACCTTGTGCCACTAACCTTGCCTTGTTCCTTATTACTTGTCCATATTCATCTTGTTTGTTCTTGAAAATCCACTTTCTTCCAATGACATTATGAAATTCCTTGGGTCTTTCTACAAGGGTCCACACTTTTATGAAGTTGTTGAGTTCTTCATGCATGACATCTATCCAATCCGGATCATCAAGTGCATCTTCCACCTTAGGGGGTTCAACACAAGAGACAAACGAGTGATGTTCACAAAAGTTTGCCAAACGTCTACGAGTAGTTACCCCCTTTTTGATGCTTCCGTAGATGTTCTCGGTGAGGTGTTGAAGATGTTTCAGCTTGGCGGCCACTTTTTGCTCTTTGCGGTCAAGCTCTTCTTCACTTGGTTTTGGACTTGATGAAGAAGCTTGCCCTCGAGATTGCTTTAACCTTGGAGACACTCTTCTCTTTGCAACCACAGGTTCTTGCTTAGTAGGAAGTGATGACGATGAAGACACATGTGGTTGGGGTTGATCTTGATCATGATCATGACTTTGAGCTTGGTCTTGAGCCTCAACAATTGGTTCTTCATTATTCGGAAGAGTTTGCTCTTGATCTTGCTCAGGAATATGAGGATCTTGATCTTGTTCTTGGATAGGTTCATTATTTCCCGAAGCATCTTGGACAAGTGGTGTCGGTGATGACTTCACTTGTGGAGAATCCTCAAGAGGGGCTCTTACTCCTTCTTCTTCTACTTGGACATGGGGTGTTTCTTGTGGGAGAATGTGGCCTATCCCCATTGTCCTTATAGCTTGTGAAGGAGCCTCATCACCTACAACACTAGGAACAATTTGCTCCATGCGGGAGCCGTTATTTTCATCAAACTCCACATTTACCGTTTCCTCAATGCATCCGGTGGATTTATTGAGAACTCGGTAAGCATGAGAGTTTGATGCATATCCAACAAATATGCCCTCATAAGTTCTTGGCTCAAATTTAGCTAACCGGGATTTTTTGTTTAAAATGAAACACTTACAACCGAATACCCGAAAGTATTTGGCGTTGGGATTTCTCCCGATTAGGAGCTCATAAGGGGTCTTGTTCTTGAGCTTGCGAAGATAAAGCCGGTTTGAAGCATGGCACGCGGTGTTGATGGCTTCAGCCCAAAGCTTGTATGGTGATTTGTACTCATCAAGCATGGTCCTAGCCATCTCAATAAGAGTCCAATTCTTCCTCTCTGCAACACCATTTTGTTGGGGAGTATATGGTGAGGCATATTGGTGCTTTATCCCCTCTTCACTCAAAAAATCATCCATTGTATACTCGGTGCCATTGTCACTTCAGATTTCCTTGATCTCACAGTTATGTTGTCGTTGAGCTTCTTTGGCAAAGTTGATGAAGGTTTCTTGAGTTTCTTCTTTAGTCTTGAGAAAGAACACCCAAGTATATCTTGTGAAGTCATCAACAATGATAAGGCAATATCTCCTTCCTCCCAAACTATCATATGTTGGAGGCCCAAATAGATCCAAATGGATAAGCTCGAGGGGCCTCAAGGTGGTGATGATAGTCTTCACTTTGTGAGCTTTTTCATGAAGCTTTTCGGCAATGCAAGCACTACAAGGACGATCTTTGGAAAAAGACACATTGGTTAGTCCAAGAATGTGCTCCCCCTTTAAGAGAGCTTGTAAATTTCTCATGCCCGTGGGCTAGCCTCACGTGCCATAGCCACCCCACGTCGGCCTTGGCCATTAGGCATGTTGCAAGATGAGTTTTCTCTTTCGAGAAATCAACCACGTAAAGGTTGTCTTCAACATGCCCAACGAAGACCACTTTGAGATTGCTTCTCTTAAAGACGGTCACATGGAATTCACTAAAATGTGAATCATATCCGGCACGAGCCAATTGAATAGTTGAAAGTAAATTGTAGTGAAGGGATTGGACAAGCATGACATTTGAAAGAGATGAATCATTAGAGATTACCACCTTGCCCAAACCAAATACCTTGCCCTTGCTATTGTCACCGAAGGAGATGTTCAAAGAGTCCTTGAGTGAATCAACGAACTCCATGAGCATCTCCCTTTCTCCGGTCATATGATTGGTGCATCCACCGTCGATCACCCATTGAGTTCCGCCGGAGACATAGTCCTACAATAATCAAGCTTTGGTTATAGGTACCCATTTTGCAATGGGTCCTGGTGAGTTAGCAATGAGGATCTTGGGAACCCAAATAGTCCAAGCATAATCATCATAGTTAGTTCCAACAAATTTTGCAAAGGTATAGCCATCATCTCCTCTCATGAGAACATATGATGGATTGTTCTTGCCAGCAAAATTCTTGGGAATGGCCTTGTCCCTAATGACCTTTCCATTCCCAACACCCTTCATTTCCTTCTCCTTCTCCTTGTGCCCTTCTTGCACAAACACTACCTTTTGGGGAGGGGAAGGAGTCGGACCGATCTTCTTGTTGTTGTTCTTCTTCTTTTTCTTACCACTCTTAGATGCGGGATTAAACCCAACTCCCTCCTTGGCAACACACTCCTTTTGGTTGCTCAAGAGGTCGTTTAGGTTTTTCTCCCCTTGGATGCATGATACAATCCCTTTCTCAATTTGAGCTTTCAACTTCTTATTTTCCTCTTGAAGGGAGGTGCAATCATGAGCAAAGTTATCCGTACAAGCATCATCATTTAAATCAATATGAGGTATGGAAGTGAGAGCCTTAATGGTTGTAGCCTTTAGTTGGGCTTAAGACTCGGTGAGGGCAATGAGGTCACCTTTGACAACCTTGGAACTAATCACAAGGAACTCATGCTCCTCAACAAGTCTTGTATGGTCAACTAGAAGCTTTTCAACTCTAACATTAAGAGCATCTTTATTCTCAAGAGCAAGTTGCAAAGCATCGTTGGTTTTAACAAAGTCAATTTGATGAGCAGACAAGGCTTCCTCAAGTGATGCTCTCATGACACTCTCTTCATTAAGTTCGTGCTCGAGGAGATCAACTCTCTCTTTTTCCTCTATAAGGAGGTTCTCAACGTTCTCAATAAAGTCATCGCATCCGGCAAGTGACTTAAGGAGATCGCCAAAACGAGCACGAGCTTCACCATGAAGAGTTTTCATGAAAGCCATTAAGGATTCCTCATCATTATCCACGCCCTCCTCACACTCATCCTCCACTATCTCACATGAGACATTGGGAGTGTAGTTGTCGGGTTTCTTGGGTTTGGACTTTGTTTTTACCTCTTTGGCCATGAGGCACCGATGAGTGAATGGCTTGTCCTCGTTTGGAGAGTCAAAGAGGCCGGCGGTGGAGGAGGAGGTAGTGGCATGCATGGCAAAGGCGGTCGTTCCCAGTTGATCATCATCACCGTCATCTTCATCTCCAGACATGTATTCTTCATGAACAAGAGCCTTGTCATCCTTCCTCTTTGCAAACTTGGTGAACTTGTTCTTCTTAAGCACAAGCTTCTTGGACTTGTCTTCATGTCTCTCATATGGACAATCATGAACAAAGTGTCTTGAGCTATCACAATTCTAGCATTTCCTTCGCCCAAAAGATCTTCCTTGATGATTTTTTCCTTTGTTTGCCATGGTCCCGGAGTACTTCTTGACTAAGAGAGCCAAGTCTACTGCAAAATCATTTGCCGGGCACGAGGTGTCATTATCCTCCTCACCTATCTCTTCACTCACTTCTTCCTCCCTTGAGGGTTGGCTCACCACTTTCTTGGCCTTCAAGGCAAGATTGGAGTTCTTGGCTGCTTGAGCTATTGCAAATGTTTTCTTGGAGTTGGTTTCCAAAAGAACATGGGTAGAGAAGGTGGAAACAACTTGAGCCGAAGTCAGCTTGTGATAGTCTGGACGTTGATGAACCATCATGACCATGGTATGTTCCGTGAGAACCATAGCATCTATGAAATTTTCCTTGATGAAGTCATCATTTTCCCAAGTGCACCCAAAGGTTCTCAAGTTGAGCACAAGAGACTTCAACCTTCGGTAAACCTCTTCTGTGGACTCACCCTCATTCCTCACAAAGAGATTGACTTCTTGTTTGAGCAAGGCCAACTGAGATCTTCGGATTGCTTCATCTCCTTCAAGAGCCTCCTCAAGGCAATCCCAAATTTCCTTTGCGGTTTTGAGAAGAGCAATGGAATCACTATAGTCTTCAGTCACAGCGTTGCGAAGCATGTTGTGTGCGGTAGCATTGATTTGATCATCAACTGCTTCCCTTGGAGTGAGATTCATTGGGTCCTTGGGGTTGAATCCATTGACCACAATCCACCACAATTGAATTGAAGCACTGCGCATGTGAGACTCCATATCTAGCTTCCACTTAGCAAAGGCATTAGCTTTCAAAGGGGGCAGAGGCCCAACAGGATTAATGCGGGGATGTTGCAAGGGTTGAGGAGAGTAAAAGGGTTCCACGACATTGTACTTGGGAACTTGAGTACAAGACGGAGAAGCAAGAGGTTCCCTCGAGTCATCCGCATCATGAACTTCATTTGGATTAAACGAGTTTGATGCGGACGTTGATGGCTTTAAGCGGGCATCAATTTCTTCCTTGACCGAGGCCCAAACCTCTTTCATCATAGAGACTTTGAGGTCCGCAAACATTGAAAGAAGATCGGCCGCGGTCAAGGGGACATTCGGGTTAGTAGGAGCGCCGGGAGCAACGACAGGAGCACCAAGTGCCTCGATCGCGACGAGGGGTTGGTTTTGACCATCCTCCGCAAGGGGTAAGCCACCTCCCTCATTCCCTAGATCGACCATATCCTCTAAGGTTGTAAAACCTTATATTAGAGCACGAGGCTCTGATACCAATTGAAAGGATTGATGCGGTCGACTAGAGGGGGGTGAATAGGAGACTACAAATTTTAATCTTTCTTGTAGATTTTAAAGCTTAGCGGATAAAAGAGTTCACTAGATATGCAACTAGGTGAATGCAACCTATATGACAAGCAAGCTCCAAGATAAATATGCTAGGCAACAAACTACTTAGCAAGCCTACAAGCATACAACAACTAGGAAAGGTGCAGGAAAGGATTAACCACAAGTGAGACGAGGACGCGGATTTTAACCCAAAGTTCACTCTTCCTTGGGGAAGAGCTAATCTCCGTTTGGAGCGGAGCCAGAGCCAAAGCTTGCGGAACGCCACCAAAGGCTCACCGTATTCTCCTTCGAGTCACCCCCAATGTATGAGCCTCAAAACACTCGGGGTTGGTCTTGAAGGCGACCACCACACCTTTACAAACTTCTCCGGAGCACACCACAAGCAAGGAAGCTTCCGGAGGAACCTCTAGCCGCCTAGGAGCTCAAGCTCCAAGAGTAACAAGTCAATGGGGAAGAAATGTTGCGGGGAATGCGATTTGGTTTGGTCAAGATGTAGATCGGGTCTTGCACTCCCAATCCCCAAAGTTTCAACAAGTTTGGGTGGAGGGATTGAGAGTATTGAGCAAAATGGGGTGTAGCAATGGTGGAGCTCAACAATACATTAGGGTTAGGGGTTGGAGGTAGAAGAAGGGCCTTTATATAGTGTTCATGGGCTGGTGGGGATTTCTGCCCGTTGGACACCGTGCGCACGGGCTAAGTCAGCCCCGTGCGCACGGGGTACTCAGAGACAATCACGCCACCCCGTGCGCACGGGGGTCAAATGACCCCGTGCGCATTGGGTACTCAGAGAGTTTACATAGGACCCCGTGCGCACGGGGGTCAAAAGACCCCGTGCGCACGGGGTACCCAGAGAGTTACGAGACTTGCAAGACGGGGTCAAAGACCCGTGCGCATGGGGTACCCAAGAACTTTCTGTTGCAACTTCTCGAGTACCACAAAGATACACACTAGGTTCTTTTAGGTGGTCGGAGTGGGAAGGGTAAGAGAGTAAGGCTCGGCAATGGCATTCCCACACGACATTTATCCACACAAACCCCTCTTAATAGTGCGGTCTTTCCTACGACTCGAAGCAAACCAAAACTAAACCTTCGAAGCATTGAAAGACCACGCCTTTGTCCTTTTTGAAATGGGGGGTCGCACATCTCCATCGCGGGCACTTAGAACCAATAACCTGAGATAAACTTTAGCAACCGATATTAGTTCAACTAACCACATTGTCATCACACCAAAATATAGCATAAGTGCCACTAGCACTTTCACTATTAGTGGCTTTGGAGTGACACTTTGTTGCATGTTGAGGGATAGTTATATGATCTAATTATGTTATTATTGTTGAGAGAACTTGCACTAGTGAAAGTATGAATCCCATGCCTTGTTTCCTAGCATTGCAATACCGTTTACGCTCACTTTTATCATTAGTTACCTTGCTGTTTTTATATTTTCAGATTACAAAAACCTATATCTACCATCCATATTGCACTTGTATCACCATCTCTTCGTCGAACTAGTGCACCTATACAATTTACCATTGTATTGGGTGTGTTGGGGACACAAGAGACCCTTTGTTATTTGGTTGCAGGGTTGCTTGAGACAGACCATCTTCATCCTATGCCTCCCACGGATTGATAAACCTTAGGTCATCCACTTGAGGGAAATTTGCTACTGTCCTACAAACCTCTGCACTTGGAGGCCCAACAACGTCTACAAGAAGAAGGTTGTGTAGTGGACATCAAGCTCTTTTCTGGCGCCGTTGCCAGGGAGGTGAGTGCTTGAAGGTATATCTTTAGATCTTGCAATCGAATCTTTTTGTTTCTTATTTTATCACTAGTTTAGTTTATAAATGAAAATTACACAAAAAAATGGATTTGAGTTTGTCTCCTACGCTTCATCTTTTTAATATCTTTCGTGAGTATGATGGAAAGGAAAATTGTGCTCAAGTGCTAGAAGAAGAAAGCATTAAAATGTTTGGTACTAGATTTTTCTGTGATGAGCATGATTGCAATGTTGTTAGTATGAATTCCTTGAATATCCATGATGCTAATGATATGCAAAGCCACAAGCTTGGGGAAGCTATGTGTGATGAAGATGATATTTTTCCCCCAAGTTTTGATGAGTAAATTTATTATGATGAAAGCATGCCTCCTATTTATGACGATTATATGATGAAAGTGGGTTTGGAAGAGTGTCAACTTTAGGAAGTAATGATCCCACTATTTGGAGGATGTTGAATATTATTGTGATAATTATGAAAGTGGATGTGGAGAGGTCATGACTTTATTTAGTGATGAGTCCACTATTTCGGAAGAGGTTCCAATTGATTATGAGAACAAAGTTGCTATCTATGATGATTATTGTGATGAATTGTATGCTATTAAGAATAATGATAACCATGAAACTTTTCATCATGATTTTAGTTTTCAATTGGATTAAGCCTCACATGATAGTTATTTTGTTGAGTTTGCTCCCACTACTATGCATGAGAAGAATTTTGCTTATGTGGAGAGTAGTAAATTTTCTATGCTTGTAGATCATGAAAACAATGCTTTAGGTGTTGGTTATATTGTTGAATTCATTAATGATGCTACTGAAAATTATTATGAGGGAGGAACATATGCTTGTAGGAATTGCAATAATATCAAGTTTCCCCTCTATGTGTTGAAAATCTTGAAGTTATGCTTGTTTTGCCTTCCTATGCTAGTTGATTATTGTTCACATAAGTTGTTTTCTCAAAAAATCCCTATGCATAGGAAGAGGGTTAGACTTAAATGTGCTAGTCATATGCTTCACGATGCTCCCGTTATGTTTCAATTCTTATCTTTTATGTGAGCATCATTGTCATCATCATGCCTAGCTAGAAAGGCATTAAAGAAAAGCGCTTGTTGGGAGACAGCCCAATATTTATCCTTACTGTTTTTGTGTCTTCACATGATTATGCTACTGTAGTAATCATGTTTTATAGCTTTTGTTTCAATAAAGTGCCAAGTAAGACCTTTAGGATAGCTTACGGTGATAGTTGTGTTGATCCTGCTGAAAATCAGAAACTTTTGCACCCAGTAAATTAGTTTTGATAATTCACAGAAACGTGGTTTTGATCTGATTCTTTTTGATCTGGATTGGTACACAAATTTCTTAGGACTTACTACTTTTGTAGGATTTTTGGAGTTCCATAAGTATACGTTTGATACAGATTACTACAGACTGTTCTGGTTTTGACGGATTCTGTTTTCTATGTGTTGTTTGCTTATTTTGATGAATCTATGAGTAGTATCGGAGGGTATGAACCATAGATAAGTTTGAGTACAGTAGATATTACACCAATATGAATATAGAATGAGTTCATTATAGTACCTGAGTGGTGGTTTTATTTTCTTATACTAACGGAGCTTACGAGTTTTGTGTTGTGGAGTTTTCAAGTTTTGGGTAAAGATTCGATGGACTATGGAATAAGGAGTGGAAAGAGCCTAAGCTTGGGGATGCCCAAGGCACCCCAAGGTAATATTCAAGGGCAACCAAGAGCCTAAGCTTGGGGATGCCACGGAAGGCATCCCCTCTTTCGTCTTCGTCTATCGGTAATTTTACTTGGAGCTATATTTTTATTCACCACATGATATATGTTTTGCTTGGAGCGTCATTTTCTCTTGTTAGTATTTGCTTACTGTTATTTAGAATAATGTTTTGCATATATATTTTCAATAAAAATGTCAAGGATAGCCTTTACCATGCTTATTTTGCTAGTATACATGTTGCTGTTTGAAAACAGAAAGTTTACTGCTGTTGCAAAAATTCCCTAGAAAATTCACCAAATGATATAATGTTGAATTTTTTTGTATTTTGAGCTCTGATAAATATTCTACAGCTTAGTATTTTTCTCATAATTTTTGGAGTTAGGTAAGTATTGATACTCTTGCATTCTTTACAGACTGTACTGTTTTGGCAGATTGCTGTTATGATTGCATTGTTTGCATATGTTTGCTTGTTTAATGATTCTATTTGAGGATAGGAGTGTTAAATATGCAGAGGCATTTAGTATGCAATGTTGAATAATAATTTTAGTGATTTGTTACAGTAGAAAATGACAAGGTTTTGCATTGGTTTATACTAACCTATCTCACGAGTTCTTGTTGAGTTTGGTGTGGATGAAGCTTTTGATAAAAAAGAGAAACCATGATATGAGAGGAATTAAGGAGACACAAGACTTCAAGATTGGGGATGCCCAAGGCACCCCAAGATAATATTTCAAGAAGTCTCAAGCATCTAATCTTGGGGATGCCCCGTTAGGCATCCCACCTTTCTTCTTCAACAACTATCGGTTAGTATCGGTTGAGCCTAAGTTTTTGCTTCTTCACATGAGTTGTGCTATCCTTGCAATGTCATTTTATCTTGCTTTACTTGATGTTTGAATAAAGTACTTAAGATCTGAAATTCTTATATGAGAGAGAGTCTTCACATAGTTACGTAATTTAGCTACTCATTGATCTTCACTTATATCTTTTTGGAGTAGTTTGTCATTTACTCGCGTGCTTCACTTATATCCTATGAGTAAATGGTTGAATGAGTTGAATGTCATAAATCTGAAATTATATACGTTTCATATGCTTACCCCGTTGGGAGTAATGACTTCACATCTAAGAAGTAGAGGTTGTAAATTTATTGAAGGTTAGCAAGCATTGTATTGGTCATTTGAACAATTCATGAAAGAATATTGAAGGAAGAGAGATTTCACATATAAATATACTATCCTAGACATCTTTTATAATTGTGAGCACTCATTAAGTTGACATGCTAAAGAGTTGATGTTGGACAAGGAAGACAACGTAATGGGTTTTGTTTTCTCACATCTCAGTTAAAGTATATTGTCATGATCATTCAAACATGTTGAACTTGCCTTTGCCCCTCATGCTAGCCAAAATTCCTTGCACCAAGTAGAGATACTACTTGTGCTTCCAAATATCCTTAAACCCGGTTTTTGCCATGAGAGTCCACCATACCTACCTATGGATTGAGTAAGATCCTTCAAGTAAGTTGTCATCGGTGCATGCAATAAAAATTGCTCTCTAAATATGTATGATCTATTAGTGTGAAGAAAACAAGCTTTATACTATCTTGTTGTGGAAGTAATAAAAGCGACGGACTGCATAATAAAGGTCCATATACAAGTGGCAATATAAAGTGACATTCTTTTGCATTAAGATTTTGTGCATCCAATCCTAAAAGCACATGACAACCTCTGCTTCCCTCTGCAAAGGGCCTATCTTTTACATTATGTCTTTACATTATGCAAGAGTCAAGGTGATCTTCACCTTTCCCTTTTTATTTTATCCTTTGGCAAGCACCTCGTGTTGGAAAGATCCTGATATATATATCCAATTGGATGTAATTTAGCATGAACTATTATTGTTGACATCACCCAAAGGTGAATACGTTGGGAGGCGAAATTACAAGCCCCTATCTTTCTCAGTGTCCGATTAAAACTCCATAACCATAAGTATTGTGTGAGTGTTAGCAATTGTAGTAGACTATATGATAGTTGAGTATGTGGGGTTTGCTAAATCAAAGCTCTGACATAGACCCTTCTTGAAAATAAGATGAATTGTAATTGTTTGATGACTGAGAACGAAGTTTTCTAGTTTTCAAGAATGTTTATGGTCTATGCTTTAACATGTGAATTGCTTGTTACTTGATCGTGAGAAGTTTTATGAGATGAACTACTGTTATGACATATAATCATGCTAGAAAAGGTGATTGAAATTGTAATTGATCAAACTTGTGCACCTGCTAGCATTCACACTTCATAAATTCTTTCTTTTATCATTTACCTACTCGAGGACGAGCAGGAATTAAGCTTGGGGATGCTGATACACATATCTATAATTTATGAAGCATTCATGCTATTTTATTATCTGTTTTGAATGTTTACGGGCTTTATTATACACTTTTATATTACTTTTGGGACTAAGCTATTAACCGGAGGCCCAGCCCATATTGTTGTTTTATTGCCTATTTCAGTGTTCCGAAGAAAAGGAATATCAAACGGAGTCCAAACGGAATGAAACCTCCGGGAGCGTGATTTTTGGAACGAACGTGATCCAGCAAACTTGGAGTTCAAGTCAAGGAAGCTTCGAGGTGGCCACGAGGGTGGGGGTCACGCCCCCCTACTAGGCGCGCCCCCTGTCTCGTGGGTCCCTCGTGGCTCCCCCGACCGACTTCTTTTGCCTATATATTCCCATATACCCTAAAACCATCGAAGCAAACAATAGATTGGGAGTTCCGCCACCGCAAGCCTCTGTAGCCACCAAAAACCTCTCGGGACCCCGTTCTGGCACCCTGCCGGAGGGGGATCCCTCACCGGTGGCCATCTTCATCTTCCAGGCGCTCTCCATGACGAGGAGGGTGTAGTTCACCTTTGGGGCTGAGGGTATGTAGCAGTAGCTATGTGTTTGATCTCTCTCTCTCTCTCTCTCGTGTTCTCTCTATGGCACAATCTTGATGTATCGCGAGCTTTACTATTATAGTTGGATCTTATGATGTTTCTCCCCCTCTACTCTCTTGTGATGAATTGACTTTTCCTCCTGAAGTTATCTTATCGGATTGAGCCTTTAATGATTTGAGAACACTTGATGTATGTCTTGCCATGCTTATCTGTGGTGAAAATGGGATATCACGTGATCCACTTGATGTATGTTTTGGTGATCAACTTGCGGATTCCGCCCATTAACCTATGCATAGGGGTTGGCACACGTTTTCGTCTTGACTCTCCGGTAGAAACTTTGGGGCACTCTTTGAATTAATTTGTGTTGATGAATCTGAGATTGTGTGATGCATATCGTATAATCATGCCCATGGATACTTGAGGTGACAATGGAGTATCTAGGTGACATTAAGGTTTTGGTTGATTAGTGTCTTAAGGTGTTATTCTAGTATGAACTCTATGATAGATTGAACGGAAAGAATAGCTTCGTGTTATTTTACTACAGACTCTTGAATAGATAGAACAGAAAGGATAACCTTGAGGTGGTTTCGTACCCTACCATAATCTCTTCGTTTGTTCTCCGCTATTAGTGGCTTTGGAGTGACTCTTTGTTGCATGTTGAGGGATAGTTATATGATCCAATTATGTTATTATTGTTGAGAGAACTTGCACTAGTGAAACTATGAACCCTATGCCTTGTTTCCTAGCATTGCAATACCGTTTACGCTCACTTTTATCATTAGTTACCTTGTTGTTTTTATATTTTTAGATTACAAAAACCTGTATCTACCATCCATATTGCACTTGTATAACCATCTCTTCGCCAAACTAGTGCACCTATACAATTTACCATTGTATTGGGTGTGTTGGGGACACAAGAGACTCTTTGTTATTTGGTTGCAGGGTTGCTTGAGAGAGCCATCTTCATCCTACGCCTCCCACAGATTGATAAACCTTAGGTCATCCACTTGAGGGAAATTTGCTACTGTCCTACAAACCTCTGCACTTGGAGGCCCAACAACGTCTACAAGAAAAAGATTGTGTAGTAGACATCAATCCCCTATACTTGTGGGTCATCAGGACTCTTTTCTGGCGCCGTTGCCGGGGAGTGAAGCGCCTTTGGTGAGTGGAACGTGGGAAGGAAACATTTATATAGTGTGCTGAAATTTTCTCTCACTTGTTACTATGGAAACTAATCCTTTGAGGGGCTTGTTCGGGGTATCTTCACCCCGACCAGTAGAGCAAAGAGTTGCTCCTCAACCTACTGAACCTACTGAAAATGTTTACTTTGAGATTCCTCGGGTATGATAGAGAAACTGCTAGCTAATCCTTTTGCAGGAGATGGAACATTGCATCCCGATTTACACCTTATCTTTGTGGATGAAATTTGTGGATTATTTAAGCTTGCAGGTATTCCCGATGATGTTGTCAAAAGGAAGGTCTTCCCTTTATCTTTGAAGGGAGATGCATTGACATGGTATAGGCTATGTGATGATACGGGATCTTGGAACTATAAACGATTGAAATTGTTCATTGTGATCGTAATTACATATATAATTTCTGGCCTTGCGAAGTAGAAAGCATCGCTCAAGCTTAGGGGAGGCTTAAGTCAATGTTATATTCATGCCCCAATCATGAGCTCTCAAGAGAAATGATTATTCAAATAATTTATGCTCGGCTTTCTCTCAATGATCGCACCATGCTTGATACTTCTTGTGCTGGTTCTTATATGCTGAAGACTACTGAATTCAAGTGGGATTTACTGGAAAGAAATAAACGCCGCTCTGAATATTGGGGTTCCGACGATGGTAAGGAGTCAGGTATGACACCTAAGTTTGATTGTGTTAAATCTTTTATGGATACCGATGCTTTTCGTGGATTTAGCGCTAAATCTGGACTTGACTCTTAGGACATTGGGCAACTTACCCAACATGGCGCCTCCGCATTCCGCTTGCGTGCCCTTCACAACCTTCGGCTTGACGTTGAAGGTCTTGAGCCACAGGCCGAAGTGGGGCCGGATGCAAAGGAAGGCCTCGCACACGACGATAAACGCCGAGATGTTGAGGATGAAGTTCGGCGCCAGATCGTGGAAATCCAGGCCGTAGTAAAACATGAGCCCCCGGACGAATGGGTGGAGTGGAAAGCCCAGTCCACGGAGGAAGTGGGGAAGGAAGATGACCCTCTCATGGGGCCCAGGGGTAGGGATGAGCTGCCCCTCGTCGGGCAGCCGATGTGCGATATCGCCGGAAAGGTATCCGGCGCTGCGCAGCTTGGTGATGTGCTCCTCCTTAACGGTGGAGGCCAACCATTTGCCTCCCGCTCCGGACATATTCGGAGAAGGTCGGGGCAAGATGCGCGAGCTTGGGCATTGGAGCTTGAGTGCGCGGAGATGGATAAGCAAAGGAGGAAGAAGGCGTAGGTGAGAAGGTAAATCCTTATCCCTTATATATAGGCGGACGAAAACTATGCGTCCCCCATCGGCCTGGTAAAACTCGCTTATCTCCCAAGCGCAACCATCAATGGCGCGGTTGGGTTACCCACGTCCGTATTGATGAGAATCCCGGAATAAGGGGAACACGATCTCTGCTTCGACAAGACGTGTTGCTGAAACCGCCGCTAAACGTCTTTGAGGTGGTATAATAAAAAGCGATTCAAACAAAGGCTTGGTAACGGTGTGATGTCACGCCACATAATACGTCAGCAGATTGGACTGGTGTACATTTTATTCTCTCTACGGTGGAATTTGGAATTTATTTTGCAGAGCCGGACACTATCCTGGTGTTCATGATCTTCTCTGGATTATTCAAGGGAGGAACCCGCCTTGCAATGCCGAACATTATGTGCGCCGGACTTATCGTCATTGAAGCCTGGTTCAGGGGCTACCGAGGAGTCTGGACTAGGGGTGTCTAGACAGCGGACTATCATCGTCCACGGACTCCAAGACTACGAAGATACAAGATTGAAGACTCCGCCCCGTGTCCGGATGGGACTTTCCTTGGCGTGGAAGGCAAGCTTGGCGACACGGATATGTAGATCTCCTACCATTGTAACCGACACAGTAACCCTAGCCTCCTCCGGTGTCTATATAAACCGGAGGGCTTTAGTTCGAGGGACACAACATACATTACAACAATCATACCATAGGCTAGCTTTAGGGTTTAGCCTCCTTGATCTCGTGGTAGATCCACTCTTGTACTACCCATATCATCAATATTAATCAAGCAGGACGAGGGTTTTACCTCCATCGGGAGGGCCCAACTGGGTAAAACATCGTGTCCTCGCCTCCTGTTACCATCCGCCTAGACGCACAGTTCGGGACCCCTAAACGAGATCCGCCGGTTTTGACACCGACATTGGTGCTTTCATTGAGAGTTCCTCGTGTCGCCACCGATAGGCTCGATGGCATCTTCAACCAACAACGTTGTCGTAGGTGAGACTTTTCTCCCGGACAGATCTTCAGATTCGAGGCTTCAGATCGCGGGCTAATTCGCTTGGCCATCTGGAGCAGATCGAAAGCTACGCCCCTGGCCGTCAGGTCAGATTCGGAAGTCTCAACTTCACGGCCGACGTCCGCGGAGACTTGATCTTCGACGGGCTCGAGCCACAGCCAAGCACGCCACACTGTTATGATGGGCATGATCTAGCTCTGCCGCCGAACAGTGCCTTGGTGGCCGCACACGAATCCGCTTCGGCCATTAGTCCGGAGCCGATCGCCCAGATCGAGGATCGGTGGATGGACACCGCCTTGGGGGCTTCAACTTCCACGGTGATGGAGCCGAACACTAATCTTGTCCCTCGCGAAACTCATGATTCCGAGGTGCCGGACTCCTTGCCGGATTCCAAACCTCCCATGCCCCTACCAATCGAATCGGATTGGGCGCCGGTTATGGAATTCACCGCCGCGGACATCTTCCAATACTCGCCTTTTGGCGACATCCTGAATTCGCTAAAGCATCTCTCGTTATCGGGAGAGCCCTGGCCGGACTATGGCCAGGATGGTTGGGATACGGACGACGAAGAAATTCAGAGCCCACCCACCACCCACTTTCTAGCCACTGTCGATGATCTAACCGACATGCTAGACTACGACTCCGAAGACATCGACGCTATGGACAACGATGCCGGAGACGAACAGGAACCAGCGCCTACAGGGCACTGGAAGACCACCTCGTCATACGACATTACATGGTGGACACCCCAAAAGACGGGGACAGCGAAGAAACATCGGAGGCAGATTCTTTAAAGAAACAGCCCAAGCGCCGGCATCAGCGGCGCCGCTCTAAATCCCGCCACAGCAAGAATGGAGATTCCGGCACAGGAGATAATAATACCCCAGAAAGTGCCGAAGACAACCCCCTCCAGCAGGACTCAGCGCAGGAGGATGTAGAAGCAAGCCCTCACGAGAGGGCGGCAGACAAGGAGGTTGAGGATTATAACTATATGCCTCCCTCCGAAGACGAGGCAAGCCTCAACGACGACGAATTCGTCGTGCCCGAGGATCCCGTCGAACAAGAGCGTTTTAAACGCAGGCTTATCGCCACGGCAAATAGCCTAAAGAAAAGCAGCAGCAGCTTCAAGCTGATCAGACTCTGCTGGCCGATTGATGGACCGAGGTCCTCGCGTCAAGAGTATAAACTCGAACGCCTCCAAAAGCTACCTAAGACGCAAGCTGCTCCCCGATTAGAGGAGGAAGCGTACATACCTCCATCACCGGCAAGACGATACGGCCGACCGACCACCCCGTGGTCGCGACAGAGAGGCATCCAGCCCTCAACCAAGACCGCACTCGCATCGCTCCAAAAGTACGGCCAAGAGGGAACGCTACGGACATGCGAGATATATTGAGGACAAAGCAAGGCAATCCAGATCCATCTACGGATCACGGGTGCCCCACGACCCATGACGAATACCGTCGCGCCGGATACAATAACCCCGCGGGAAGAACACAGCAGATAACGCCTCTCGAGCTGCGCCGTGATATTGCTCAATAGAGAGGCGCCAGACACCCGCTTATGCTTCATCGACGAAGTAATGGATCATCAAATCCCTGAAGGGTTTAAGCCCATAAACATTGAATCCTATGATGGCACAACAGACCCCGCGGTTTGGATCGAAGATTATCTTCTCCACATCCATATGGCCCATGGCGACGATCTCCACGCCATCAAGTATCTCCCACTCAAGCTTAAAGGACCAGCTCGGCATTGGCTTAACAGCTTGCCCGCAGAGTCAATTGGGTGTTGGGAAGACCTGGAAGCCGCATTCCTCGACAACTTCCAGGGCATGTATGTGTGACCACCAGACGCAGATGACCTAAGCCACATCATTCAGCAGCTGATTTAATCGCCGCATAATTCGACACGGTTCTTGACAAAGAAAAATCAAATCGCCGACCGTCCGGATGCAGAGGCCCTTGCAGCCTTCAAACATAACATCCGCGACGAATGGCTAGCCCGCACAGGGACAGAAAAGTCGAAATCCATGGCAGCCCTCACATCATTAATGACCCGCTTATGCGGGAGAGGATAGCTGGCTAGCTCGCAGCAACAATCTCTGTAAAAATTCTGGCAGTCCGGATACCAAGGACAACAACGGCAGGTCACGTTGAAACAAAAACAAACGCCGCATTAACGGCGAGGATAAGGAGGATACGACAGTCAACGCCGGATTCCGAGGCTCTAAACCCGGTCAACGGAAGAAGCCATTCAAAAGAACCACTCCGGGCCCGTCCAATCTGGACCGAATACTCGACCGCTTATGCCAGATACATGGCACCCCTGAAAAGCCAGCTAATCACACTAATACAGATTGCTGGGTGTTCAAGCAGGCAGGTAAGTTAATTGCCGAAAACAACGACAAGGGGCTAAACAGCGACGACGAGGAGGAGACCCGACCGCCGAACAATAGAGGATAGAAGGGTTTTCCCCCACAAGTGCGGACGGTGAATATGATTTACGCGACCCATATACCCAAGAGGGAGAGGAAGTGCGCACTAAGGGACGTCTATGCGATGGAGCCAGTCGCCCCGAAGTTCAATCCATGGTCCTCTTGTCCGATCACTTTCGATCGCAGAGACCATCCGACTAGCATACGCCATGGCGGATTCGCCGCATTGGTTCTAGACCCAATCGTCGATGGATTTCACCTCACGGGAGTCCTGTTGGACGGCGGTAGTAGCCTGAACCTGCTTTATCAGGATATAGTGCGCAAGATGGGCATAGACCCCTCAAGGATTAAACCTACAAAGACAACCTTTAAAGGTGTCATACCAGGTGTGGAAGCCAACTGTACATGCTCAGTCACACTAGAAGTGGTCTTCAGATCCCCGGACAATTTCCGGAGCGAGGAGTTAATCTTCGACATAGTCCCGTTTCGCAGCGGCTCTCACGCTCTGCTTGGACGAACCGCGTTTGTAAAGTTCAACGCGGTGCCACGTTATGCATACCTAAAGCTCAAGATGCCAGGCCCTCGCGGAGTCATCACGGTCAACGGGAATACGGAACGCTCCCTCAGAACGGAGGAACATACAGCGGCTCTCGCGGCAGAAGTACAGAGCAGCCTTTTAAGGCAATTCTCGAGTCCGGCCGTTAAACGGCCGGATACAGCAAAACGCGCCCGAAGCAATTCCAACCAAGACCACCTGGCGCGATCAGAGCATGCGTAGCAATGCGGCCCCAACCCCCGCCCTCGCATGATTGCAAGAACAACCCTCCGCGTACATCATTACGCCTTGGAGATACCATGGGCGCAGGGGAAGGGGCACGATCACAATGGACCCAGAGTGCGGTTCGACCACACAAGGGGCTCGCAAGTGTGCCCCCTCTTTTTTTATTCTCATTTTCCTTCTTTGTGTACACAGGACTCCGTTAACCAGAGGCCCTGTCCGGCGGTGAACCTACCGAACTCATGATACAACAGTCAGGGAAGAAAGAAGGCTGCATTAACACTCGGGTGGTCTCAATTACGAGCATTAAATTCAATTATATACACCAAGTCCGCAGCTCACCCTCGAGGGGACTTGTTTAATTAGTCCAAATCCCTTGCTTACCAAGACTATTTGTATCAGTCCGCATTCATAGCAGACCTTCTTTTTATAAATAATGCAGCACCTTTTGACTGCAATTACATTACCTTTTCTATATATGTTCATTACATGACATCTTGCACCAGATATTTTGGTACGGCCTAATACACTGTGGGCTTATATTCCCCACATAATGGTGTGATAAGTCCGAACACTTTCATAAGTGCGGCACCTCAACTTATAGCATTATATGAATCGGCTTCAATCATGTCTTGGGTCAATAGTTGGGTTTGCCCGGCCCCACGCTTTTGGTGCCTTACGCCCGCTCACGGCTAAGGTGGCACTGGGAGAACCATCGCGATTGCGCCTGTTGAGCCGGGCGAGCGCCTCGATGGAGAAAGCTAAACTGACCGGCATGATAAGGCGAGAGACTGGTCGCTGTTCGAGAGGTTTTTCGGTCCTTAAAGACTCACGCCGCTGAGATAAGTTTGGACCATGTCAAGCGGCGTGGATAGCGCCGGATTCGCCTTCCGAATACCGGGGGCTTCACCAAATTTAAAATTATAGAATTCTATGGCTAAGTGAGAGTGTTCAAGCATTATAAGTCCGGTCGCTTTGTTCGTTGTGTTGAGCGCCTCCTAGATGGACCCAAAATGGGAACAAGAGTGCTCAAGTTTATCCCGAACACCCCAAAGACTCGTGGCTCGGGGTGAAGCCAACGACTTGCCATCTCTCGATTTTATAAAACGGCCGCATGAAGGTAATATTTTAAATTAAAACAAGCGTTGCTCAAGGCGATATGAACGAAGTTTTCAGCGCGAGGATAATACATGGCAAGTTTACTCAAAGATTACATTTGGGGCACTCATCCGCAATATCGCGGGCTCCCTTCAGGACAGTTTTATAATACATTTCGGGCGTATGATACTCCTTGCCCGGTGGCGGTGGGTCCGTGAGAAGCTTCTCCGCATCCAACCTGCCCCAATGCACCTTCAATGCAGGCGGAGCACTTGATGACCTCCACCCAGGGGCACGCATCCAGCAGCTGCCGACAAGGTCAAGTAGCTCCTGTGCATCGCTGTCTGTGCCACAGACGGACTATAAGGCCCTTCATGGCCTCCTCGGCTACCTTAGGAGTTCGACCAGCTGCTTCAGCTGGTCGCTTGGGGGCACCGGATGGCCGGCCTCAGCATATTGAGACCAGAAGACCTTCTCCGTCGAGCTCCCCTCCTCGCCACGATAGAATGCGGCGGCATCGAACGCACTACGCGGCAGATCCGCAAACGCCTCGAGAGCTCGAATGCGGGTAAGTGTCGTAGTTTACATTAACATGCTCGCTTTGTATGAAAAATGCCTTACCCGCCGCTATCTTCTTTACATCTTCAACCTCCGAAGGGCCTTACGGGCCTCGGCCTTGGCGGACTTGGCACTTTCGAGCCGAGGCAAGCTCGGACTCTCGAAGTCTTGAGTCACGCCCAAACTCTCATTCTTTTCCATGAGAGCCCGGAGCTCTTGCCGCATTCCGCCACCCGTGCCTCCTGCTTTTCTCGCTCTGCCTGCTCGGGTCAAGACTGCTGCGCTCGACGCAGACACAGCCTCCTTCGTGGCTGCCACCTCGCTCGTGGCCCTGCAATACCCATATTATCCTTGTTAATTTTATTGCAACCAAAATCCTTTTTCAGAAGGTAACTATTCAAAGTGGTGCTACTCACCTTCTTTGTCCTCGAGCTGCTTCTTGGCATGGCCGAGCTCTTGCTCGGACCGCCGAGATCCTGCTTCAAAGACATCGACCTCCGCAGCATGAAGGCAGAGGTCAAGAACACAACTCGCAAACCCATATTGACATATTTTAAGCAACCTCACAGATATCTTGTTAGATCCGCATCGGGCTTTTCTTTCCAACACCGAACCGAGCATCGTGGGCTACCGTCTATGCTGCATTACATTACATAATTTTAACTTCTTACCTCAAAGCCTATTAGAAGGCTGCTGCGAAGCTTGGTCAGCCCGCTCTTGGCGAGCTGAACCTTCAATCACCGCACTCATGATGGTGCGGTGTTCTTCCTCGATGGAAGCACCTTTAAGTGCCTCCAACAAGTTATCCGCGCCCGTTGGACGAGGCCGCCGGTGTCACGGTCTTGCCCCTCTTTCGAGGGGGCCACCTGCCGGACTCTGGAACCACTACGGGTTCCGATGTAGAGTCCGGCGCAAAGTCCGGAGGTTGCTGGCGACGGCGCCCGAGCCTTCTCCGATGGGTCCCTCTCGATCCCACCTCGGCCCTTGCCGGCGCTGGGGTAGTAGCAATCGGAAGTGAATCCACATCCGACGGGGCCAATGACCCGCTCGATGAAGCGGAGTGATCATCATCGGCCGGACTACGGACAGAATGTGGCATTAGAAGGACATTACGCGACACGAAAGAAATTGCATATCAGGGATCCGGATACTTACGATCTTGCCGGACGCCTGGCCCTTGAAGGACACTCCTCCACGCCAACGATGGTGTTGGCAAAACTGTCCGGAGGAATAGATCTCCCCCTCTTGGACCCTTCGGCCTCCCCTATCGGGGAAGCCTTCCTCTTCTTCTCTCCTCCTCCGGAGAGAGTCCTCTTCCTCCTCCTCGTCTTCGGGAGGAGTCCGCCATCCTCGGACGCTTTGATCGACACGGAACTCTTTCGAGTCCCCGCGCCACCTTCTTGGTTTTCTTCTCCGCACCACGTGCGGTGCCGGAACCAGCAGCCCCGCTAAACGGGCGCCCACTGGGTCTTTCGCATGGGAGCCGGGCTGATGAGCTGCTTGGCCTTCTCCATCCATTCCTGTCAAAGGAAAGGAGAGATTGAAACCCTCCTAGAATCAGTTTAATCACCACAAGTGTCCCGTAACGGGGTTGAATCACTTACCTCGTCACCGGATGTTTGAGCGAAATCCGCGATCTTCCGTCATGGATGCGGGGCTTGGCGCCTTAAACAAAGACCTCCAGCGCCTTCAGATGTCGATCGAAGAGCCCGCTTAGCGCCTGGTGCTGTTCCGGATTGAACTCCCACAGATTGAATGCCCGTTCTTGGCATGGGAGAATCCGGCGGATGAGCATGACTTGGACCACGTCAACGAGCCTGAGCTTATTGCTCACCAGCTTCTGGATGCAGGCTCGGAGTCCCGTCAGCTCCTTCGGATTGCCCCACAGCAAGCCCTTCTCTTTCCAGGAGGTGAGCTGCGTGGGGACGCCAGATCTAAACTCGGGGGCCACCGCCCATGTGGGCTTGCGCGGCTCGGTGATGTAGAACCACCCCGATTGCCACCCCTTGACGGAGTCCACGAAGGCCCCTTCGAGCCAAAGGACGTTGGGCAACTTACCCAACATGGTGCCTCCGCATTCCGCTTGCATGCCCTTCACAACCTTCGGCTTGACGTTGAAGGTCTTGAGCCACAGGCCGAAGTGGGGCCGGATGCAAAGGAAGTCCTCGCACACGACGATAAACGCCGAGATGTTGAGGATGAAGTTCGGCGCCAGATCGTGGAAATCCAGCCGAGTAAACATGAGCCCCTGGACGAATGGGTGGAGTGGAAATCCCAGTCCGCGGAGGAAGTGGGGAAGGAAGATGACCCTCTCATGGGGCCCAGGGGTAGGGATGAGCTGCCCCTCGTCGGGCAGCCGATGCGCGATATCACCGGAAAGGTATCCGGCGCTGCGCAGCTTGGTGATGTGCTCCTCCTTAACGGTGGAGGCCAACCATTTGCCTCCCGCTCCGGACATATTCGGAGAAGGTCGGGGCAAGATGCGCGAGCTTGGGCGTTGGAGCTTGAGTGCGCGGAGATGGATAAGCAAAGGAGGAAGAAGGCGTAGGTGAGAAGGTAAATCCTTATCCCTTATATATAGGCGGACGAAAACTATGCGTCCCCCACCGGCCTGGTAAAACTCGCTTATCTCCCAAGCGCAACCATCAATGGCGCGTTGGGTTACCCACGTCCGTATTGATGAGAATCCCGAATAAGGGGAACACGATCTCGCTCGACAAGACGTGCAAGGAAACCGCCGCTAAACGTCTGAGATGGTATAATAAAAGTGATTCAAACAAAGGCTTGGTAGCGGTGTGATGTCACGCCGCATAATACGCCGCCAGATTGGACTGGTGTACATTTTATTCTCTACGGTGGAATGTGGAATTTATTTTGCGAGCCGACACTATCCTGGTGTTCATGATCTTCTCGGATTATTCAAGGAGGAACCCGCCTTGCAATGCCGAACATTATGCGTGCCGGACTTATCGCCATTGAAGCCTGGTTCAGGGGCTACCGAGGAGTCTCGACTAGGGGTGTCCGGACAGCGGACTATCATCGTCGCACGGACTCCAAGACTACGAAGATACAAGATTGAAGACTCCGCCCCGTGTCCGGATGGGACTTTCCTTGGCGTGGAAGGCAAGCTTGGCGATACGGATATGTAGATCTCCTACCATTGTAATCGACTCTGTGTAACCCTAGCCTCCTCCGGTGTCTATATAAACCGGAGGGCTTTAGTCCGTAGGACACAACATACATTACAACAATCATACCATAGGCTAGCTTTAGGGTTTAGCCTCCTTGATCTCGTGGTAGATCCACTCTTGTACTACCCATATCATCAATATTAATCAAGTAGGACGTAGGGTTTTAACTCCATCGAGAGGGCCCGAACCTGGGTAAAACATCGTGTCCCTCGTCTCCTGTTACCATCCGCCTAGACGCATAGTTCGGGACCCCCTACCCGAGATCCACCAGTTTTGACACCGACACCCATGATAAAGAATTGCCTAGTAAGGATGAAATTATTGGTTTTGCTTGTATTGTCGTGCCTCCTACTGATCCGTTAGAACAATATTTGCTAGACCATGAAAATGATATGTTTATGAATGAAAGAAGGGAAATTGATGAAGTATTCCTTCAACAGGGTCCTATTCTGAAACACAACTTACCTGTTGAAATCCTAGGGGATCCCCCTCCACCCAAGGGTGATCCCGTGTTTGAGCTCAAACCTTTACCTGATAATCTTAAATATGCTTATGTTGATGAAAATAAGATATATCCTGTTATTATTAGTGCTAACCTTTCAGAGCAAGAAGAGGAAAGATTATTGAAAACTCCGAAGAAGCACCGTGTTGCTATTGGATATACTCTGGATGATCTTAAGGGCATTAGTCCCACTCTATGCCAACACAAAATAAAATTGGAGAAAGATGCCAAACCAGTTAGAGATCCTCAACGACGGTTAAATCCTAAGATGAAAGGAGTGGTAAGAAAGGAGATACTAAAGCTCCTTGAGGCAGGTATAATTTATCCCGTTACTGATAGTGATTGGGTAAGTCCTGTCGATGCGTCCCTAAGAAGGGAGGTATTACTGTCGTTCCTAATGATAAAGATGAATCGATCCCGCAAAGAATTATTGCAGGTTATAGGATGGTAATTGATTTTTGTAAATTAAATAAAGCTACTAAGAAAGATCATTACCCTTTACCTTTTATTGATCAAATGCTAGAAATACTATCCAAACATACACATTCTGCTTTCTAGATGATTATTCTGGTTTCTCTCAAATACCTGTGTCAACGGAGGATCAATCAGAAACTTCTTTTACTTGCCCTTTCAGTACTTTTGCTTATAGACGTATGCCTTTTGGTTTATGTAATGCACCTGCTACCTTTCAAAGATGCATGATGTCTATATTCTCTGACTTTTGTGAAAAGATTTGTGAGGTATTCATGGATGATTTCTCCGTTTATGGATCCTCTTTTGATGATTGCTTGAGCAACCTTGATCGAGTTTTGCAGAGATGTGAAGACACTAGCCTTGTCTTGAATTGGGAAAAGTGCCACTTTATGGTTACTGAAGGCATTGTCTTGGGGCATAAGATTTCTGAAAGAGGTATTGAAGTTGATAAAGCTAAAGTTGATGTTGTTGAAAAGATGCCATGTCCCAAGGACATTAAAGGTATAAGAAGTTTCCTTGGTCATGCCGGTTTTTATAGGAGGTTCATTAAGGACTTTTCTAAAATCTCTAGGCCTCTGACTAATCTATTGCAAAAAGATATTCCTTTTGTCTTTGATGATGATTGTGTAGAAGCATTTGAAATACTTAAGAAAGCTTTGATCACTGCACCTATTGTTCAGCCACCTGATTGTAATTTACCCTTTGAAATTATGTGTGATGCTAGTGATTATGTTGTAGGTGCTGTTCTAGGGCAAAGAGTTGATAAGAAATTAAATTCCATTCAGTATGCTAGTAAAAGTCTTGATACTACAAGAGAAATTATGCTACCACTGAAAAAGAATTCTTAGCAGTTGTATTTGCTTGTGATAAGTTCAGACCTTATATTGTTGATTCTAAAGTTACTATTCACACTGATCATGCTGCTAGTAAATATCTTATGGCAAAGGAAGATGCTAAACCTAGACTTATTAGATGGGTTCTCTTGCTCCAAGAATTTGATTTGCATATTATTGATAGAAAGGGAAATGAGAACCCCGTTGTAGACAACTTGTCTAGGTTAGAGAATGTTCTTGATGACCCACTACCTATTGATGATAGCTTTCTTGATGAACAATTAGCGGTCATTAATGCTTCTTGTACTGCTCCAAGGTATGCTGATTATGCTAATTACATTGTTGCTAAATTTATACCACCTAGTTTCACATACCAGCAAAAGAAAAAGTTATTTTATGATTTAAGACATTACTTTTGGGATGACCCACACCTTTATAAAGAAGGAGTAGATGGTGTTATTAGACGTTGTGTACCTGAGCATGAACAGGAACAGATACTACGCAAGTGTCACTCCGAACCATATGGAGGACACCATGCTAGAGATAGAACTGCACATAAGGTATTGCAATCCGGTTTTTATTGGCCTACTCTCTTCAAAGATGCTCGTAAGTTTGTCTTGTCTTGTGATGAATGTCAAAGAATTGGTAATATTAGTAGACGTCAAGAAATGCCTATGAATTATTCTCTTGTTATTGAACCATTTGATGTTTGGGGCTTTGATTATATGGGACCTTTTCCTGCCTCTAATGGATATACACATATTTTAGTTGCTGTTGATTACGTTACTAAGCGGGTAGAAGCTATTCCAACTAGTAGTGCTGATCATAACACCTCAATTAAGATGCTTAAAGAAGTTTTTTTTTCCGAAGTTTGGAGCCCCTAGATATTTAATGACTGATGGCGGTTCACATTTTATTCATGGTGCTTTTCGTAAAATGCTTGCTAAGTATGATGTTAATCATAGAATTGCATCTCCTTATCACTGATACGTCTCCGTCGTATCTATAATTTTTGATTGTTCCATGCCAATATTCTACAACTTTCATATACTTTTGGCAACTTTTTATTCTATTTTTGGGACTAACATATTGATCCAGTGCCCAGTGCCAGTTCCTATTTGTTGCATGTTTTATGTTTCGCAGAAAACCAATATCAAATGGAATCCAAACGGGATAAAAACGGACGGAGAATTATTTTGGAATATTTGGGATTTTCCGGAGGAAGAATCAACGTGAAACGGTGTCCGAGGTGGCCACGAGACAGGGGGGCGCGCCCTCCCCCCTGGGCGCGCCTGGCACTCTCGTGGGCCACCCGTAAGGCGGTTGACACTCTTCTTTTGCCGCAAGAAAGCTAATTTTATGAGAAAAATCTGGGTGAAAAATTCACCCCAATCGGAGTTACGGATCTCCGGATATAAAAGAAACGATGAAGGGGCAGAATCAGGGAACGTAGAAACAGAGAGATAGATCCAATCTCAGAGGGGCTCTCGCCCCTCCCAAGCCATGGGAGCCAAGGACCAGAGGTCAAAGAAGAAGAAGAAGAAGGGGGGCTCTCTCCCCCTTGCTTCGGTGGCGCCGGAACACTGCCGGGGGACATCATCATCACCGCGATCTTCACCAACACCTCCATCATCTTCACCTACATCTCCATAACCTTCCCCCATCTATATTCAGCAGTCCACTCTCCCGCAACCCGCTGTACTCTCTACTTGAACATGGTGCTTTATGCTTCATATTATTATCCAATGATGGTTTAGTATTCCCAGACGCGTTGAAAGGAGGAGCAGGCGGCGTTTCCCGATCTCACATTTCCTTTGTGGGGGCTTGGTGCAAGCCGTTAGAGGGGGTCTCTGATCCTTTTATTGCTGAGCTCCTAGCATTTCGGGAGGGTGTGATCTTCGCTCATCTACGCAGAATGTCACATGTGATAATGCAGGTCGACTGCATGGAGCTGGTCACCCAATGGAGTTCGCGCGGCAACTCAAGATCTATTGCAGTGCCTATCTTTCAAGAACTTGAAGCTTTAGTCCTTCATTTTGTTTCTTTCTCGGTTTAGCATATCAGTAGGGAACTTAATTTCTCGGCCCACTTGTGTGCATAGCGTGCCTGTGCAACGGAGGGTACGGATTGTTGGCTCGATGTCGGTGTCAAATCCGGCGGATCTCGGGTAGGGGGTCCCGAACTATGCGTCTAGGCGGATGGTAACAGGAGACAAGGGATACGATGTTTTTACCCATGCTCGGGCCCTCTCGATGGAGGTAAAACCCTACTCCTGCTTGATTGATATTGATGATATGGGTAGTACAAGAGTGGATCTACCACGAGATCAAGGAGGCTAAACCCTAGAAGCTAGCTTGTGGTATGATTGTTGTAATGGTTGTGTTGTCCTACGGACTAAAACCCTCCGGTTTATATAGACACCGGAGAGGGCTAGGGTTACAAAGAGTCGGTTACAATGGTAGGAGATCTACATATCCAGACGCCAAGCTTGCCTTCCATGCCAAGGAAAGTCCCATCCGGACACGTGTGAAGTCTTCAATCTTGTATCTTCATACTCTTGGAGTCCGCGGACGATGATAGTCCGGCTGTCCGGACACCCCTAGTCCAGACTCCTCGGTAGCCCCGAACCCGGGCTTCAATGACGATAAGTCCAGACGCATGTAGTCTTGGCGTTGCAAGCGGGTTCTCCTCAAGTTCCATGTACCGCGAATAAATGTCGGCTTCCTCATCAATGTTGTGCTTCTTGGCTTCCACGCCCAATAATGGCCATCTTCCACGCGTCGCACGAATGCGAAGTGCCAGGGTATCTTTTATGTTTTACCCCCTAGCTGTGCAAATAATCTGCCTATAAGAGAGGCAAGAATCCAGATCCAAATCACACCATCCTCCTTATCGGAACGCTTCTTACGAAGAATCCATTCCATCATGGACCGTCGACGCGGCTCCTCTTCTCGCGCTCCCAGCCCTCTGCCGGGAGATTGGAGGAGATGTTCTGTCCCGCACAACGAGCTGGTGACGCTCCAAGCGAAGGGGTATCTCCCTCCATCCTTCATGGTTCCGGTTCGAGCCGGGTTGGCCACCTACCAAGGTGGGAAGCAAGCGGAGGCTACCCCAAATCCCAACAAAGGGGAGCGGGTATGCTTCGTCCCCTATCTGATAAGGGGACTCGGATTTCTATACATCCGTTCCTCCGCGGGCTCGAGTTCTACGGACTCCAGCTCCATCACCTTACGCCCGCCTATCCTCGCATATCATGGGTTACGTAGCTCTTTTTGAGCTGTTCTCGGGCGTTGAGCCCCATTTTGCCTTGTGGAAGAGGTTGTTTCGCCTTGTGCCCCGCTCTCACGAGGGGTCCATATATCAAGTGGGCAGTTCCGAAATTTGGCGCATCGCCGGGACCGGATATCTATCCGGAACCCCTAAGAAGGCGTCCGAAGACTGGCCTTCAGAATGGTTTTACATAGAAGACGCTCCGCTGCCGGACCTGTTCGGGTCGGCCTCCCAGAGTTCAGTAATGCTCCTTTGAAGAAGCGCCTCAGCTGGCGCCCACGGAGCCCCCAGCTGGAGGAAGACAAGAGCGTCCACTATTTGATGGGCCGGATAAGGTTACTGGCCCATTCCGGGTTGACCATGATTGGAGTCATGGTAACGTGCATTATGCGGGGGGTGCAGCCACTGCTGTACAGGGGCCACCCCATGTGGGATTTCAACGGGGAGGACGATGCCACCCGTCATGGCCGCAAAGGGCCGGGATCGGCCGAAAACCTAGCGGAGATCCTGTCCGGCCTGTACAAGGGGGAGAAGGAGGACTTCCTCCAGACGAACCCGTTGAATGGGTTCTCCATGAATAACCCTCGGTGTTGGGTAAGCAAACACTTTGTGTGCCCGACCCATGCTTTTAAAGTTTAAGTTTCTTATATTATGCTTTCGGCGCAGGAGCTGCGCCGGGTTGTGGAGGGCATGCTTAGTCCGGCTCCGCAACCCGAGGATCCAGAGAGATCCCAGGATCCGGCCTCCGAAGAGGATCCGGACATAAAGGTGGAGTTAATCGACGGGGTGTTCCACCAGCTCAGCATGGATGATGCTTTAGTCGCCATTACGGCTGACTACCCCGGACAATATCCGACTTCCCAGGTGATTGTGACCGAAGTCCTGACACCATTATTCCTTCCTTGCTCATTTCTTACCACCGTATACGACGGTGCTTTGCGAGGCGCCCAAGGCGGGAAGCCGAGCCATGGCGGCCGACCAACAGGGTCGATCCGGCCCAAGAGGCGGAAGAGGAGTGCGGCGCGGACCGAAACGTCGCTGCAAAGGTATAGCTCATAGTTTGTTATTTAGAGCAACGTTCCTAGGGAGCGTTTGAGTGCTCATGACTTTTTGTAGGAGAAAAAGCGCCCGCCGAATCGAGGCGTGAGGTTGCTAATCCAACCTCTACCAGCCGTGCCCAAAGACTGTCTGCAGAGAGAGGCGGCGCAAAGCGCGGGCGGACACTCCTCCAACGGAGGATGCCGCTGCATCGTCCGCCACCAAGTCTCGAGGTGGAGAGCGCCATGAACCACAGGCGCCACGACAGTTTTTCGTGACGCGTGTTTCTCCCCTGAGGCGTTGAATGCCTTTAGCGCGGGGGACGCGCACCTCCGTGCTGCTCAAGATGGTTTAACCAGAGCCACGGAGCAGTATGTAAAAGACATACGGGTAAAAGAATTTAATAGTTGTATATGCCAGTAGCCCCCGAGACTTAAAGTAGTTATATTAACTGATTTAAGGATCACTTGAAACGCAGGATCTTACGGAGAACAATACCCAACTGTCTCAGGAGCTGCAAGAGTGCAAGGCCCAAATCGAGGCCGCACTTGCTGCCGCAGGAGGAAACATAGAGACCCCCCTGGTAACACATTATTTTAAAAAGATAAGTGGTGTGCGGCGTGCGCGCAAGTCTAATAATGACATTGCAGGTGCTGCCGGACAAGATTCGGATAGGCAAGAACTACTGCGCCAGCTGAAGGCCGGCGAGAGGGTGCTGAATAAGGTGCAGCAGGAAAGGAAGAAGCTCCAAGATGACCATGGCCAGCTCGGAGAAGAGCTGAAAGGTGTTCGGGCCGAGCTGTCTGGCTCCGTTAAGGAGAATCAGCGGCTTCGTCGTGGCATCTATAGTAAGTGCTTGAGCGAACTCCTTTGAAAAGAAGAGTTCAGCGAGGAAGTCAATTGACAAAATATGTCTGTAGGTATACTCACAGGTCGCCCTGTGGAGGAGATGCCCGTATCAACGGGTGATCAACTTCCTGAGCTAGTGCAACTGCTCGAACGAGTTCGGCAGGCAATGAGCGGCCTCGTCCAGGCTTTATGGCCGGCCCTCTCCCTGCCCGAGGGCCTTGGGGAGCTTGCGGAGAAGCTTCAGGGAGTGCGGCAGTGCTTCCGTTTATGGAAGATTTCGGCCTGCCGCCAAGGTGCCAGGGAGGCTTGGGCCATGGTGAAGACACGGTACAAGAAGGCGGATCCCAACCACATGGTCGAGGTCGTACCTGTGGGGCCCGATGGGAAGGAGATCCCTGTGAGTTTAGTATACGGCCAAGTAGAGTTGGCCGCTAAATTTTCCCAACGGGATCATAAATTAGACAGCACGATAGGCGGATTGGGGAGGAATCTGATCGATAATTTGACAATGTATTTTAAAATGACATGTAAAATGCCTTCTAGCCGGATTGTAGATCGTTTGTCTTTGCCGACCTTTTTCGCTTCAACCTCGGGACCCTAGAGTCCGGAGTGTGTCGAATACCTTCTCGGTTAAGAAACAACGGGGCATGCATGGAGACCAAAGCGTAGGGTCATTAGTGCTTTATCGGACAAGTGCCCAACTAGTTATGTTATATTACATGGTTAGTAAGAAACATCTTCGGGAGAATAGTTCCGTTAAGGGTTCCTTTCACTCGAGGCATGCCCTAAAGTGCATGTCCGGTCTGCGAAAAAGAGCAGAAAAACATCCGGGGCAGATAAATAATTAGGTAAAAAGAATCATCTTTCAAGTCACCGACCGAATATTCCCTTAAGAACGCTAGCTTTCGGCTTCACCTACCGAGGTACACATCCGGCTGACCGGCGATAATAATCGCAGAGGTGCTCCTTTACCTCCTAGCCGAACAATCGGGAACGTAAGGGTAAGCACAGAGCCGAGCAACCCAGCTTGGCCAAAACTTAAGTCATATCGATGCATATAATGGTGAATAAAAGGTACATGTGGAAGCCTGACACATGTGCTGGGCATGAAGCCCTTATAATTAAGCTTACCGTAAAGAAGCCCCCAGGTATAATGAGTGCGGACGGCACGTGAAGTGTGTGCGAACAATGCGCAAGTAGGCCTTTAAGGGCTTTTTAGGAAAAGGGTTGAGAGAAGAAAGAGAAACAAAAGACAGCTGAAGTGTAAAAATTTGGACGGGGGGAAGGGGACGAACTCTTAGTCCGGCGCTAGGCATAGAATCTTTGAGGCGGGCTGCGCTCCATGGGTTGGTCGAGTCGGTTGTCCGACGCATTTAAATGAGACGATACGCTCCACCGTCAGGACTTGATCGATGATGAAGGGGCCCTCCCATTTGGGCTTGAGCTTGTCCTTTTCTTGTCCGCAGCGTAGAACTAGTTCGCCGGACGTTGTAAGTCTTGGCCCGTACTTCTCGCTTTGATATCTTCGAGCTGCTGGCGATAGAATGCGGAACGAGCCTTGGCGACATCGCGCTCTTCCTCCAATGCGTCCAAGCTGTCCTGCCGATCCAGCTCGGCTTCTCTTTCTTCGTATATGCGCACTCGAGGTGAGTCATGAATGATGTCGCAGGCGTAATCGCCTCTGCGCCGTATACCATAAAAAATGGTGTGAATCCGGTAGTACGGTTGGGCATTGTCCGCAGCCCCCAGAGTACGGAGTCGAGCTCCTCTACCCAGTGCGTGTCAGATTTCGTAAGTGACCGCACTAGTCTGGGTTTGATGCCGCTCATTATTAGACCATTTGCTCGTTCCACTTGACCGTTGGTTTGAGGATGATAGACTGAAGCGTAATCGAGCTTAATGCCCATATTTTTGCACCATGATTTAACCTCGTCGGCCATGAAGTTTGTGCCGTTATTGGTGATGATCTTTGTGGGGACACCATAACGGTGTACTACCCCGGATATAAAGTCTATCACCGTCCGGACTCGCCATTTTGACCGGTTTGGCCTCTATCCATTTGGTGAATTTATCCACCATGACCAATAGGTACCTTTGCTTGTGGGTTCCCCTTTAAGGGGTCCAACCATGTCAAGCCCCTGCACATGCGAACGGCCGGTAATGGGTATAGTTTTGAGGGTGGTGGGTGGCATATGGCTCGATTAGCAAAGAGCGACAACCGACGATCTCGGACTAAGTCACGGCATCTGCCGGGCCGTCGCCAATAAAATCTGCACGGAATGCCTTTCCTACAAGGGCCCGGGCTGCTGCGTGGTGTCCGCCTAGTCCGGCATGAATTTCAGCCAGAAGGTTTCGCCCTTCCTCTTCGGAGATACACCTTTGAAGGACTCCGATTGTGCTTTTCTTATAGAGTTCTCCCTCATGGACCTTGTAGGCTTTAGATCGCCGGACTATGCAGCGGGCCTCATTTTGGTCTTCGAGAAGTTCCTGCCTAAGCAAGTAGGCTAGGAATGGTTCTGTCCACTGGGCGATTACTGCCATTATGTCGTGGGCTGAAGGTGTTATTTCATCGGCTGAATCGCCGGTTATGTCAGATTGCTCTGTGTCGGTTGGTGCGGCTGCTTCTGGTTTGTTGTTTCCGGACTCCTCTTCCCATAGTACGGATGGCTTAAACAACCGTTCCAGGAAGATGTTTGGAGGGACAACGTCACGTTTTGCGCCGATGCGTGCCAATACGTCGGCCGCTTGGTTATTATCCCAGCTACGTGGTGGAATTCGAGTCCTTGAACCGGTGACATTTTAAGGACAGCATTACGATAGGCTGCCATTTTCGGATCCTTGGCATCAAAGTCTCCATTTACTTGGGATATTGCAAGGTTTGAGTCCCCGCGCACCTCTAGGCGTTGAATGCCCATGGAGATTGCCATCCGGAGGCCATGTAAGAGGGCCTCGTATTCAGCTGCGTTGTTGGAGTCCGTGTACATTATCTGAAGTACGTGTTGGACTGTGTCCCCTGTTGGGGATGTCAATACGACGCCAGCCCCCAATCCGGCCAACATTTTAGAGCCGTCGAAGTGCATAATCCAATTGGAGTATGCGCCGTACTCTTTAGGGAGTTCGGCTTCGGTCCATTCAGCGACGAAGTAAGCCAAAACTTGTGACTTTATAACTCGTCGAGGTTTGTAAGTTATATCGAATGGTAAGAGCTCAGTGGCCCATTTTGCAATCCTGCCCGTCGCGTCGCGGTTGTTTATAATGTCGTTGAGGGTACCGGAGGCCCTTTGTTATCGAACACTCTTGAAAGTGGTGTCGAGCTTCCGGATGCCATGAACACCGTGATACGCTATCTTTTGATAGTGCGGTAACGGACTTGCAAGGGGTTAACACGAGTGGATCGTAGTACACTGGTTTTGAAGAGGGAATTTATGCCCTTCGTCTCTCGCTCGACGACAGTACCGCGCTTACACCTTGATGTGTTGCCGTGATGTATAACAACATTGGTTCCCCAGGTGGGCGTAGCCAGACCGGATTTGTTGCCAATATGGCTTTTATTTCTTCGAGTCCGCAAGAAGGCAGCATCCGTCCACTCGAAGTGTTCGGTGCGCTTAAGGAGGCGATAGAGGGGCAATGCCTTTTCTCCTAGGCGGGAGATAAAGCGGCTTAGAGCCGCCACGCATCCAGTCAATTTTTGTATTTGTTTGAGGTCCTTTGGAATATCCAACTATGACAGAGCTCGGATCTTGGCTGGGTTCGCTTCAATTCCTCTGCCGGATACAATGAAGCCCAGGAGCTTTCCGGCTGGTACGCCGAAAACGCATTTTTCCGGATTCAGCTTGATGTCATATGCTCTGAGGTTGTCGAATGTGAGCCTCAAGTCATCTACTAGAGTTTCGACGTGTTTGGTTTTGATGACTACGTCGTCTACGTATGCCTCTACTGTTTTGCCGATCTGGGTGGCCAGACATGTTTGAATCATGCGATGATATGTTGCGCCGGCGTTTTTAAGTCCGAAGGGCATCGTGTTGAAGCAGAATGGTCCATATGGAGTGATGAATGCCGTTGTGGCTTGGTCCTCTTCCGCCATCTTGATTTGATGGTAGCCGAAGTATGCGTCAAGGAAGCACAATGAATCGTGTCCTGCGGTAGCGTCGATTATCTGGTCGATGCGGGGGAGGGGGAAGGGATCCTTTGGGCAGGCCTTGTTGAGGTCTTTAAAATCGACACATAGGCGCCAGGATTTGTCCTTCTTTGGTACCATTACCGGGTTTGCTAGCCAATCCGGATGTTTGATGTCTCTGATGAATCCGGCTTCCAATAGTTTGGCTAACTCTCTCCCATTGCCTGTCTTTTGGGTTCGGAAAATCGTCAAGAGCCTGTTTGGTCGCTTGAATCCTTTTAGGAGGTTTAGGCTGTGTTCTCGCCAATGCGTGGGATTCCGCATATCTGAAGGTGCCAAAGAAAATGTCCCAATTTTCCGAAGGAATTCTCGCAGTGCGGCGTCTACATCAGGGTTCAACTGTGCCCCGATGGAAGCCGTCTTTGTCGGGTCCGTTGGATGGACCTGGAATTTTACTATTTCGTCCGCTGGTTTAAAGGAGGTGGACTTGGATCTCTTATCGAGTATCACATCGTCCCTATTTATAGTAGAGCACAGCGCGATGAGTTCTTCTGCCGCTAGGGCTTCGGATAGTGCCTCCAGGGCTAATGCGGCTGTCTTGTTTTCGGCACGGAGTGCTATGTCCGGATCACTAACGAGAGTGATTATTCCGCCGGGCCCAGGCATTTTGAGGTTCATGTACCCGTAATGGGGTACGGCTTGAAAAATTGTGAATGCCTCTCGTCCTAATATAGCGTGATATCCGCTGTTGAACGGGCTACTTGGAACATGACTTCTTCGGATTCAGAATTGTCCGTGAGGCGAACACCACATCAAGTGTGATCTTTCCGGTGCAGCGCGCTTCCCAGCTAGGGATTATTCCTCTGAAGGTTGTGCTGCTTCGCTTAATGCGGCTCCAGTCTATTTCCATTTTTTGAAGAGTTTCCTCGTAGATGAGGTTTAATCTGCTGCCGCCATCCATGAGGACCTTGGTAAGTCGAAAGCCGTCCACTATTGGACTAAGCACCAGTGCGGCTGGTGCCCGGGCTGTTCGGAATTTAGGTTTGTCGCTGGCGTTGAAGGTGATGGCTGTGTCGCTCCATGGATTTGTTGTTGCTACTTGGTGGACTTCGGCGAGGCTGCGGATTGTTCGTTTCCGCATATTATTTGATGCGAAAGTCTCGAAGACTGTTGATACCGCATCGTATTGTTGGAGTGGTTTTCGGGCTAGAAGCTCCTCGCCACTTTTGGCCACTGCCGTAATATCCAACATGCTCAAGGCTATGTGTTGGGATGGCGCCCTCTGTACTGTGAATTTTACAGGGTCCGCTAAGCCATCCCTCCAGTACGGTTCCGTGCCCTTTGTGGGGTTTTTGCTTTTTGGTTTTTGTACCTGGTGCCTGAGTGTAATGCACCCTTTTGTTGCGGACTAGGGTTGTATTCGGGGCCGGAGTATCCCAAAACTTATTTTCGGTTTTCCGGAAACTCTCCATCGCATAGTACTTTCGTACTATGGACGCCAGGTCGGCGAAGCGTGTAATTTCACGACGGCTGACGGCGTTCAAGATTCCCTCGTCCGTGCAATTATTGCAAAAATTGAGATTATGCGTTTTCCTCTTGGCAGTCCTTTATCCCGTCCATAACCGGGAGGAATCTGGCCGAGTAGTGATGTTCTGTTTCAGCGGGCTCTTGCCGGATTAGAGATAGATCGCATATGCTTGGGCGGGTGGGTGGAATTAAGTCCGGAACCCTACCCATCTCGAGGCTCAAGGGCGAAGTTTCAATTTGAAGCTTGGATTGCTGGACGCTGTCCAACGAGTCGGTTTGATGCCCGACTTTAGGTTCGATTGCTTGATCGAAGTCCGCCCTCCGCGGGAATCCGGCATGGTGGGTTCTGGAGTCCGGACATGAATAGTTTTCAACATGGAGAAGAGTCGCCGCGTTGTTCCTCTACCACTGCAACGTGGTGGGTGACCTGGGGAGAGTTAATATCTCTCAGATCAGTTTTAAACCCAATCTGATTGTAGTCCGTAGCGACTCCCAGGGCGGCGATGCGATCCAAGAGCTTCGTTCTGACGAGAGCTCTATTGATCCAACCGCTCGGCGAATTCCGAGTGACGTGAAGATTGCCTTTGACGACTGAGAGGTCATTGTCGAGCGGTGGCGGAAAGCGGTCATAAGAAAACCACCTAGCGGATAGTTTGGCCGGCTGCCAAGGCTCCTTTGGCGAAAATACCGCCCTTGAAGACGGGAAGAGGCATCGTTCCTATCGGTGGCGGCATTGAGGAACTCTCAATGAAAGCACCAATGTCGGTGTCAAACCGGCGGATCTCGGGTAGGGGTCCCGAATCTGCAAGCGCCTAGACGGATGGTAACAGGAGACAAGGGACACGATATTTTTACCCAGGCTCGGGCCCTCTCGATGGAGGTAAAACCCTACTCCTGCTTGATTGATATTGATGATATGGGTAGTACAAGAGTGGATCTACCACGAGATTCAAGGAAGATAAACCCTAGAAGCTAGCCTGTGGTATGATTGTTGTAATGGTTGTGTTGTCCTACGGACTAAAACCCTCCGGTTTATATAGACACCGGAGAGGGCTAGGGTTACAAAGAGTCGGTTACAATGGTAGGAGATCTACATATCCGTATCGCCAAGCTTGCCTTCCACGGCAAGGAAAGTCCCATCCGGACACGGGACGAAGTCTTCAATCTTGTATCTTCATAGTCTTGGAGTCCGGCGGACGATGATAGTCCGGCTGTCCGGACACCCCCTAGTCCAGGACTCCCTCACTCGATGCGAGTCCAGAATTCCTTGTCACTAGCCTACGGGCAGACTGTAACCGCATGATTATTCGTTAAATAAAGTCAGAGTTCCATGCAAAAAAAATGTATTGCCATCCTATGATGTCTGTGTAGATTTTCGTTGTCCTATTGGTCGTTGATGAATTGCTATGATTGATTTAATTTGCTTGTGGTTATGTTGTTGTCCTTTGGTGCCCATCATATGAGCGCCTGCGTGGATCACACCATAGGGTCAGTTGTATGTTGATAGGACTATGTATTGGAGGGCTAGAGTGACAGAAGCTTCAACCTAGCATAGAAATTGATGCATACGGGATTGAAGGGGGCCAATATATCTTAATGCTATGGGTGGGTTTACCTTAATCAACGTTAGTTGTTGCGGATGCTTGCTAATAGTTCCAATCACAAGTGCATAGAATTCCAAGTCAGGGATGACATGCTAGCAGTGGCCTGTCCCACATAAAACTAGCTATCGGTCTAGTAATGTAGTCAATTGCTTAGGGACAATTCTGCAACTCCTACCACCACTTTTCCACACTCGCTACATTTACTTTATTGTTTATTTATCTAAACAGCCCCTATTTTCTATTTACGCATTCTTTACTTTCTTGCAAACCTATCCAACAACACTGACAAAGTACTTCTAGTTTCGTACTTGTTCTAGGTAAAGCGAACGTCAAGCGTGCGTAGAGTCGTATCAGTGGCAGATAGGACTTGAGAGAGTATTTGTTCTACCTTTAGCTCCTCGTTGGGTTCGACACTCTTACTTATCGAAAGAGGCTACAACTATCCCGTATACTTGCGGGTCATCAATCACCCCCAATCTAGCGGTCAATTAGAGTTGAGTAATAGAGAGCTCAAATTAATTTTGCAAAAGACTGTTAATAGATCTAGAAAGAATTGGTCCAAGATACTTGATGATGCATTATGGGCCTATAGAACTGCATATAAAAATCCTATGGGTATATCTCCGTATAAGATGGTATATGGAAAAGCATGTCACTTACCTCTTGAACTTGAACATAAAGCATATTGGGCTATTAAAGAGCTCAACTATGATTTCAAACATGCCGGTGAGAAGAGGTTATTTGACATTAGCTCACTCGATGAATGGAGAACCCAAGCCTATGAGAATGCCAAGCTGTTTAAAGAAAAAGTTAAAAGATGGCGTGACAAAAGAATACAAAAGCATGAGTTTAACGTAGGTGATTATGTGTTGTTATTCAACTCCCGTTTAAGATTTTTTGCAGGAAAACTTCTCTCTAAGTGGGAAGGTCCTTACGTTATCGAGGAGGTCGATCATTCCGGTGCCATAAAAATCAACAACTTCGAAGGCACAAGTCCGAAGGTGGTGAACGGTCAAAGAATCAAACATCATATCTCAGGTAATCCTATCAATGTTGAAACTAATATTATTGAAACTGTAACCCCGGATGAATAAATAAGGGACACTTTCCAGAACGTTTCAGACTCCGAAAAGGAATAGGTATGTGGTACGATAAGTAAACCGACTCCAAAACAATTCTAATCGCAATTTTTCTCCGTTTTGGAATATTTAAGAATTTTGGAAAGCAAGAAGTAATCCGGGAAGGACACGAGGCCTCCACGAGGGTGGAGGGCGCGCCCACCCTTACTGGGCGCGCCCCCTGTCTCGTGGGCACCTCGTGTGCCTCCCGGACTCCGTTTTCTTACACATTACTTCTATTGGTCGGTAAAAATTCATTATATAATCTCCTAAAGGTTTTGACCACAATATCACGCAAAAATCTCATGTTTTTGTTTCGAGCTGTTTTTCTGACAGATCTAGAGCATCATGACGTCTCCAAGCGCTCCCAAGTACAAGTTTTTCGAGAGGGTTATCAACCCCTATCTCGCGGAGGTGCTACAACACCCTCAAACCATTGAGATGAGTGAGGGGGTGCTGCACATCCGTGATGTGGAGGGACCAAGGCGTACCGGAAGCGTGGAGACAAAGCTCGAAGCTATGGAGCAACAAGTTTTGAAGTGCCAAGGGATGGTGGGCCGTGGACTCAACGCCAACCAGATGATGATCGCGGAATTCACCAACAACCAGAAGCTGGATGCCAAGAACATTGGGGAGACCATCTTCAAGCTTCATGAGAAAATCGAGCATCTCCAAGCCTAGATCTATGACCTGCAATACCAAAACTGTGAGTATGTATATAGATTCAAGAGGATGAGTTTGGCTGCAGATTTGAGGATCCTGGAGACTTGATCCTCCTTCTATGATGGTGAGCCTATGCCTTGGAAGATGGACGACAAGCCTGCATCATCAAAAACTCCTTCACCACCTCCGAGGACATGATCACATGGGTATGGGCACTCCCCTTGGCAACTGCCAAGCTTGGGGGAGGTGCCCCGGTATCGTATCACCATCACACTCCTATCTTTACCGTTTTACTTAGTTTGATCCTTTTAGTAATATCTTGATCTATTGGAATAAAGTTTTGGTATGAATTAGTTTTGAGTTTTGCTTTGTGATCTCTCTATGTAATCGAGTCCGTGAGCTATATAATAAAGATTAGTGTTGAGTCAAGGGCTTTGCTATCTTGCTATGATCTTGAGAAAATAGAAAGAATAAAAAGAAATAAAAGAGTTCATATTGATCTTATGGATAGTAATGACTTCACATATAAAGAGTATGAGACTTAAAAGTTGTTGAGAGTTGACAAACCTAGTTTTGGTCATCGTTGCAATTAATAGGAAGTAATAAAGAAAGAGAGGTTTTCACATATAAATATACTATCTTTGACATCTTTTATAATTGCGAGAACTCATTAAAGTATGACATGCTAAAGAGTTGATGTTGGACAAGGAAGACAACGTAATGGCTTATGTTTTCTCACATCTCAGTTAAAATATATTGTCATGGACCATTCCAACATGTTGAGCTTGCCTTTCCCCCTCATGCTAGCCAAATTCCTTGCACCAAGTAGAGATACTACTTGGGCTTCCAAACATCCTTAAACACAGTTTTGCCATGAGAGTCCACCATACCTACCTATGGATTGAGTAAGATCCGTCAAGTAAGTTGTCATGTTGCAAGCAACAAAAATTGCTCTCTAAATATAAATGACTTATTAGTGCGGAGAAAATGAGCTTTATACGATCGTGTGATATGGAAGTAATAAAAGTGACGGATTGCATAATAAAGGTTCATATCACAAGTGCCAATATAAAGTGACGTTCTTTTGCATTAAGATTTTGTGCATCCAACCCTAAAAGCACATGACAACCTCTTCTTCCCTTTGCGAAGGGCCTATCTTTTACTTTATGTCTTTTACATTATGCAAGAGTCAAGGTGATCTCCACCTTTCCCTTTTTCATTTTATCCTTTGGCAAGCACCTTGTGTTGGAAAAATCTTGATATATATATCCAATTAGATGTTAGTTAGCATGAACTATTATTGTTGACATCACCCAAAGGTGAATACGTTGGGAGGCGAAATTATAAGCCCCTATCTTTCTTAGTGTCCAATTAAAACTTCATAACCATAAGTATTCCAAGAGTGTTAGAAATTGTATAAGACTATATGATAGTTGTGTATGTGGACTTGTTGAAAAGCTCTATTCTTGACTCTTTCCGATGTTATGATAAATTTCAATTGCTTCAATGACTGAGATTATCGTTTGTTAGTTCTCAATGAAGTTTCTGAACCATACTTGACATTGTGAATAGATTGTTACTTGAGCATAAGAAATCATATGACAAAATCTATATATGTTGCTGTTATAAGAATGGTCATGATGCCCTCATGTCCGTATTTTATTTTTATCAACACCTCTATCTCTAAACATGTGGACATATTTTTCGATATCGGCTTCCGCTTGAGGACAAGCGAGGTCTAAGCTTGGGAGAGTTGATACGTCCATTTTACATCATGCTTTTATATCGATATTTATTGCGTTATGGGCTGTTATTACACGTTATGTCACAATACTTATGGCTATTCTCTCTTATTTTACAAGGTTTATCATGAAGAGGAGAATCTTTGGCAGGTGGGATTCTCAGGTGGAAAAGGAGCAAATATTGAAACCTATTCGCACAGCTCAAAAGTCCCGAAACTCCACGAAAGTCATTTTTGGAATTAATAAGAATTATTGAGCAAAGAAAGTACTAGAGGGGCCCACACCGGGCCAGGAGTGTGGGGCGCCCCCACCACCACTGGGCGTGCCCCCTGTCTCCTGGGCCGCCTGGTGGCCCTCCGGTGCCCATCTTCTGCCATATGAAGGCTTTTACCCTGGAAAAAAATCATAAGCAAGCTTATGGGACAAAACTCCGGCGTCACGAGGCGGAACCTTGGCGGAACCAATCTAGGGCTCCGGCAGAGCTGTTCTGCCAGGGAAACCTCCCTCCGGGAGGGGGAAATCATCACCAACGATCCTCTCATCGTGAGGGGGTCAATCTCCATCAACATCTTCACCAGCACCATCTCCTCTCAAAACCCTAGTTCATCTCTTGTATCCAATCTTGTATCAAAACCACAAATTGGTACCTGTAGGTTGCTAGTAGTGTTGATTACTCCTTGTAGTTGATGCTAATTGGTTTTCTTGGTGGAAGATCATATGTTCAGATCCTTAATGCATATTAATACTCCTCTGATCATGAACATGAATATGCTTTTTGAGTAGTTACGTTTGTTCCTGAGGACATGGGTGAAGTCTTGCTATTAGTAGTCATGTGAATTTGGTATTCGTTCGATATTTTGATGAGATGTATGTTGTCTCTCCTCTAGTGGTGTTATGTGAACGTCGACTACATGACACTTCACCATTATTTGGGCCTAGAGGAAGGCATTGGGAAGTAATAAGTAGATGATGGGTTGCTAGAGTGACTGAAGCTTAAACCCTAGTTTATGTGTTGCTTCGTAAGGGGCTTATTTGGATCCACTAGTTTCATGCTATGGTTAGGTTTACCTTATTACTTCTTCTGTAGTTGCGGATGCTTGCAATAGGGGTTAATCATAAGTGTGATGCTCGTCCAAGAAAGGGCAGTACCCAAGCACCGGTCCCCCACATATCAAATTATCAAAGTACCGAACGCGAATCATATGAGGGTGATGAAAACTAGCTTGACGATAATTCCCATGTGTCCTCGGGAGCGCTTTTCTCATTATAAGAATTTGTCCATGCTTGTCCTTTGCTACAAAAAGGATTGGGCCACCTTGCTGCACCTTATTTACTTTCATTGCTTGTTACCCTTTACAAATTGTCTTATCACAAAACTATCTTTTACCTACAATTTCAGTGCTTGCATAGAATACCTTACTGAAAACCGCTTGTCATTTCCTTCTGCTTCTCGTAGGGTTCGACACTCTTACTTATCGAAAGGACTATGATAGATCCCCTATACTTGTGGGTCATCACCATCTACCCCAACTACAGTCTCAACTCTCCCAGCACACACTCTTTTACAAGCAGAAAATTCCACACTCTAAGAACTAGTATTGTTCATGTTGATGATGAATTCTTGGCTGCCGTCGGGACTGCGTTTCTTGGGCATCATTGTGTTTTCGAGGATGTCGACGAAGGCAGTTTTGCGCTTGGACAATTCACTCCCACTATTAGGTGGAGTGGGCACCCCAAACATGGCATGCTTGACGCCGCCGTACTGCACCACAGCACGCTCCTCGCGCTCCTCCCTGTGGATATGCTTCCAGCGCCGCCATTGGCGTCGATGCTAGGCCGCCGCCCACCAGTAGCTCTCGCCTCCGAGTCCGCCTCCAGACCATCCCTGGGTAGCGCAACATCAACGGATTGGCCACCACCAGCGTGCTGCATCACCCCATGTACAGTCTGGAGTCCCGCAGCTCCACCACGAGCCGCAAGGTCCACCACGCCATGGCCCTCCAGGGAAGCCGCGCCCAGCGACTCCATCAGTTGCGGCTTGGGAGCAGCTGCCAAGCTCAGGGGAACCACCCCTTGGTCGCGGCCCCCACCAGCAGGAAGCGGCTGCACCAGAGCTGCCACCTTTCCCGCACCGCTAAGGCCCTCCTGGCCCTACTGAGCAGCTCTCATAGTTGAACCAGAGGCATCTATGTTGGAGTCGACGATGCCCCCGGCCGCCTGTACGGACGCCTCCTACTAAAGCTTGTCCATGGCCCCATCCATGGAGCCGGATCCAGCAAGCACCGGCCTCCCCTCTAGGGAATAGCCCAGTACACACATCCCGGGGTCCGACACAGCCAATGAGCCAGCCTTCTCCCCAAGGCAAGCCTCTGCCAGCACTGGAGCAGCAGCCATGGAGAGTTGTTGGACAGTCGTGGCAACCACCGAGATCACCTTGTCCCGAAGCCTCGCGTTCTGCGCGAACACATCATCTTTGGAGGCCCCCACCAGGCCCCAAAAGTCCAAATGATGCCGAACCGACCCACTCCAGGCCGGCGCCTTGAGGTCGGAGGAGTAGATCGCCTCGCGTTGCTCGGCCGGAATGCTGCAGTGCTTGGTCGTCATGTGTCCCATGATACCACAGGACAAGCAAGGCAGTTTTTCATATTTTACATTAAAGTTGATTTCCTCTGAGCTGCCAAAGGGAGTGAAAACAATGGACATGCATAGCGGCTCATCCACCTTGTGAATGATCCGAACCCGAAGATGCTCACCGACGATCTGGTGGTTTAGGTGCGCCACCGCCTTCACCACACCCAGCTGATCACCACGAGCTCAGCCGAAGGCCTTAGTCTTAAGTGGCACCGGCAACCCATGGATTTGTACCCAGACCAAAAAAGAGTCCAAGCACACGTCCATGGGGTTGGTCTTCCCATTGAGCGCCGCGATCAGCACAACATTGTTCTGAAATGCCACGGGCCAGCCCGAAGCACGTGCTTGAGGTCACCCTCCTCCGAGAATTTGATGACAAAGCGCACATCCTTGCTGTCGACCCGCTGAGCCACGCATTGCCCCGCAGCTTCATAGGGCCACGAAGATCACTGACAACCGCCCTTGGGTCGATCGAGCACGGTGAGAGCACTCTAGCCACCACAAGTTTCCCTGCCACAGAGCGCATGGCGTCTTCCAAGTCGATGACGAGAGGTTGCTGGATGGCTCTAGAACCGGCGAACACCTTGCTCTTGCCCGCCCTTCGGAGAGGAGGCGGAGCCACCACGGCTGACGTGAAGTGGAAGGACTTCGACAGAGTAATAGAGAGGGCCATGCCAGACAGCCCTCCCACTGCAGCCCAGGCTGGCTCCTAGCACGCTCATTGACCGTCTGAGACAGAGGCGAGACGGCCACCCCACCAGCCTGAACCAGGGCAGCATGTTGAACGTCAAGGCCAGCGCCCACCTCAGCTGTCGGAGTAATGGGCCACGGGTAGGCCAACCCGAGTCCCAGAACCTTTCAAGACATCGTGGGTGCTGCGCCCATGAGTCCGTGGTTTACTCCAAGATAAGCTGAGTCCAAGAGGCGACTCCAGATAAGCTGAGTCCCAGGGGCGACTCCAGATAAGCCGAGTCCAAGAGGCGACTCCAAGGAGGCCGACTATGGAAGTCGGCCTGCAACTCCAACCACTCATATTTAAAGCGGTATGGCCATAGTGCGCCTGCATCAACGGAGATCTCTCGTCCCGGCGCCATTGTTGCCATGCCGCCCCGACATCCGCCTCAGGCGGGGCCTGTGCCACGATGGTCTGGCTCAGACGGCCCGGAGACGGCGGGCCTACCAACAATGAGAGATCAAGACGGCGGGAGCGCCGAGAGTCGGACCCGCTAGGAGTCGGCCCCAGAGAGTCGGCCGGCCCCTCCCACGGGCCCCACATGCCATTAACTGACACGACGGGAATGGCAATGATGTCGCCAGCGGCGGCGCTGTTGCCATGACCCCATGACCAAGCTCAGCGTCATTAGAAGCACGGCACAAGAATGTCTGCGGCACGCACGACCACCCGCCCAGCGGACCGTAACGCGTCGTACAAGGCCAGCCGGCAGGACCCACTAGTCGGCGGGCCCCTGTGAGTCGGCGGAGAAGACGGCGCTGAGAGATGACGGCTGGGACCGCACCGGCGGTTTTATTTTGTAACCAACGGGGGTAGGCCTATAAGCCCCTGTGGCACCCATGCAAAGGGTTCAAATCCATTAGCTCTAGACCAGACCACAGTGAGGAGGAGAGAGCTAGCCTTGCCTTCTCCTACCTCCGTAAACAGCTCTAGGAGCAACCTTGTATTCACTTTGCCTTAGTGACCATGCGGAGACCCCGCAGAGCAGCAGAGGAGGTGTTATCTCCTCGAGAGCCTGAAAGCTGGGTAAGATCCGCGGCGTACATATGTTCGCCATCCGGCTTCTGTGCACCGCGACGCTCTACTCGCCCCACCATGATAAGCCATCCTTTGGCATATGTCGCACCCAACCCCGACATTTGGCGCCCACCATGGGCGAGGTGCACGTCGCCCTGAGATCTGCTCGACGGAACCCTCTTCCTCCTGGCGAAGCGCAGCCAGCCAGCTCGCCAGACGGAGTTCTGATCGGACTTGGCTGCGCGGCCGAGGTCGCCTTTGTGCAGCGAGCTGCTCGCCGAACTTGTCGGGCGAGGTTCGCCCGACGAGCTCGCATCTCGATGTGCACGGGTGGCCTCGAGCCTCCTTGTGGGCCTCCTCGGCCAACTCCACGTCACCGGCAAGCCTGCCGTGGACTTGGAGTCCGTAGGCTCCACCGACCCGATGCTGGTCGACTCCAACGCCGTATCGCTTGACACTTTCCCCACCAACGTGGTGGTCTACGACGAGCCACTCCCTCACGAGGAGAGCGGCGGAAGCGCCGTCCACGGAGGTGCTCGCTATCGACCACGGCGAGCGCCCGGTGAGGGAGCTTTGCGACCCGCCGACACGCTCTCCAAGACCTAATCGCGCTTATTCCAAGACGCAGATGCCGAGACGCTGGAGACACGCCGCCTTCAGATCATCGAAGGCGCCAAGAAGCTGGCAAGCATGAGGCGCTTGTCAGAAGCCTACCAGCGCGAAATGGATCGCGTCGTGGGCGGCTTGCCGGCTCTGACTGGGCCTAGCCGCCTAGGCGTGGTCTGACAGCTCGGCGCGACCATCACCAACCTGTTCGGGGCCAATCGCCCTGTGTACGCCACCCCTGCGGAGAACATCCACGCTGCCCAAGCAGCGACTGACGAGCTGAAGAACTTCGAAGGCGAACAGCGCCGCATGATGACGGAGCGAGTCCAGTAACTCCTCGACGCGGTTGCCGCGCAGAACGCGGCCGGCGGCCGCACAGAGGCGCCGCAGCAACCAAACGACGACTTGCCTCCCCGCCAAGATCAAGGCGCGACGTCTCGGACGCCAACTGGCGGAGTCCGCGGAAGGAAATACAAACAGCCGGCTATCAGTCACAGTCGGACTCGCATCACCATCGAGCGCGACCAAGACGGCCGTCCGAGAGCAGTGGAACGGCAGGGTGACTATCTGCCTCCCCCACCAAGAAGAGAACAGCGAGTTTCCCCACCGCCTATTGAGCATCCGACTCTCGATGGCCGCCTTGATCGCCGAGAGGGAGTTGGAGAGAATGACGCAGGCCACCGGATCGACAGACTCCACTGATCCCTGGCGCTAGAAGAAGAAGATGAGTTGGGTCCGCCCTGCTTTGGACCCGTGATCCGAGACGAGCCTTTTCCCAAAGGGTTCACGCTTCCCCGAGACACACCCAAGTACACCGCCCGTGTAGTTTAAGACCGCTAGTTGATTACCCACGGCCGTCAACATAGCAAATGGCAACAAGCGAGTTGTCGTGAAGTATGTTCCACTCATGCTCTGTGGCACGGCCCGGACATGGTTGAGCGATCCAAACCCCGCAGCATCAACAGATGGGTCGATTTCACCAAGCCTTCATCCGCAACTTCACGAGCACGCATAAGCGACCTCCCAAGCCGCGCCAGGCTTTCCTTGTGCGCAAGGCCCCGACGAGTCAACACGCGACTACCTCATGCGCGCTGGGGTGAGCTTGAACTCTCATGAGGGCGCACGAGGTGAGCTATCGAGTACTTCACCGCTTGGTGCCGAAGGCACCTCCTCAAGCACAAGCTCTCTCGCGGCGAGCCGAACCCTCGATTTAACCGTTGATCATACGGCACAAGTACGCCACGGCCGACTCCTCCATGAAGACGGAAATTCAAGCACGCGGCCGCAAAGTGGCCCTCGTGCTCCTAGAACTCCAATTGGAGACACCATCGGTGACAACAATGTAACGACAACAACGCAAGGCCCAACCGCCGACTTCCAAAGAATCGGCGGGTTGCAACGATCGATCAACAGCCGGAGGGGCCTCCGGCCAAGCGCGAAAGGCGGCAAGTCCAACTGGTTGCCGACCTTCTTACGAAAGCGCTCTAGATGGTCCTGCAAGTTCCACAATGGCGCCGGTTGCCAAACCATACCACCCGAAGTGCCATCGGCTTACGGAGAATCGCCAAGGAGACGGCCTCCTTCCTCCCCCTCATTGGGTCGCTTCGCCTCTGGCTGCCCCAAAGAGCCTACCTTTCGGCGATCGGCGCAAAGACAAGACGAGTACCCGTATGCATGGAGCCTATGTGGTGTTCACCAGTGTGGCTGATGATCGACGCAGCAGGCGGTTGCAACAGCAAGAAGTGAACGTTGTGGCGTCAAATACTCCAGAGTTTATGCACTAGTCCAAGAAGCCTATCAGTTGGAGCAGAGCAGATCACCCAGAGGTGATGCCGAATCCAGGCTCCTATGCCCTGGTCCTGAGTGCCACCTTGGCCACTGATAGGCGGGCCACCCGCTTTTCACGAGTGCTGATAGACGGAGGCAGTAGCATCAACATCCTGTACAAGGACACTATGGAGAAGTTAGGATCAAGCAAAGACATTTGCAGAGCAGCCAGACTGTGGTTCCACAAAGATCGCACTCGGCCTTTCCTCGCTCACCAATCGGCAAGATCCCGATAGACGTTCTCTTCGTAGACAAAGATCATTTCCGCCGAGAGCAGCCTGGTTTGAAGTGGTGGACCTTGAAAGCCCATACCATGCAAGCATTTGGCCGACTTGCACCGCCAAGTTCATGGCGATTCTCGACCACGCTTACCTCAAGATGAAGATGCCGAGTTCCAAGGGGATTCGACCATCGCCGTGACTCTAGAAGTCGTCCTTGGCGCTGGCATTGAGAGCAATCGGCTGGCCGAGTCCCCGTGATCGCAGCTGAGCGCCTCCTTGATCGGGTCGTGGCAAAGGCCGAAAGCAGCCAGAGATGTCGTCGACCCCAAGGAGTCGGAAGTCGAGGGTTCGCTCAAGCCGCCAAAGAGACCAAGAAGATACCCTTGGACCCGGAGCACCCAGAGGCACGCCGCCATGGGTACAAACCTTGACAAGAATAGGAAGGCGAAGCTCGTCAATTTCCTCTCGTGAGAATTGAGACATCTTTGCATGGCCCCCTAAAGACATGCCAGGTGTACCGACGGAATTCGCCGAGCACAAGTTACATGTCCGACCTGATGTGAAGCCCGTCAGGCAGCCCTTGCGCCACCTGTCAGAAGAGAAGAGAAGAGTTGTTGGAGAAGAGATAGCCCAGCTCCTGGCTGCCGGCTTCATTATGGAGGTGTTTTTTCCAGAGTGGTTGGCAAACCCGGTCTTGGTGCAGAAGAAAAACAAGCAGTGGCGGATGTGCATTGATTACACGAGCCTCAACAAAGCTTGCCCCAAGGACCCCTTTGCTTTGCCAAGAATCGATCAGGTGATAGACTCCACAGCCGGATGCGAGCTGTTGAGTTTATTAGATGCATATTCAAGATATCACCAGATCAAGCTGAACCCGGCAGACAGACTGAAGACCGCCTTCATCACTCCGTTCGGAGCCTTCTGCTACCTGACCATGACGTTCAGCTTGAGGAATGCCGGCGCCACCTTTCAGCGTTTGCCTCCTCAAGCAACTCAGCAGAAACGCCCACGTCTACGTGGATGATGTAGTGGTGAAGACGGAGAAGCGTGGGACGCTGCTGGAAGACCTCAAGGAAACCTTTGAGAACCTGCGCCGATTCCAGATGAAGCTTAACCCCAGAAATGCGTTTTGAGTACCACCGCCAACTCCTTGGCTTACGGTCTCTGAAGCGCGCATAGAGTGCAACCCTGTGAAGATCAAGGCCGTCGAGAGGATGGAGGTACCCAGCCGACTATTAGATGTGTAGAAGTTCACTTTGGCTGCTTGGCGCCCATCACCGATTCATCACCGGTCATTTGAAAGCTCTCCTTTGTACCAATTAATGAAGAAGACCACCTTTTTTGAGTGGAACCACAAGGCGGATGAAGCATTTCTCCACCAAGAAGATGTTGACTACTCCTCAGGTCTTTGTGGCTCCGACTCCTAAAGAGCCCATGCTCCTATACATCGCCGCCACCACCGAGTAGTCAACATACCATTGTAGTCGAACGCAAAGAGGAAGGCAAGGCGCCTCTGTCCATAGACCGTATATTACCGAGCAGGTAATCGCCGACCTCCAAGCAGAACTACCCTCACTACCAGAAGATGTGCTACGGTGTGCATTTTGCTGCCAAGAAGTTGAAGCCTTACTTTCAAGAGCATCCAATCACGGTGGTTTGCACAGCTCCGTTGGCCGAGATCATTGGGAGCCGAGATGCTTCTGGACGAGTGGCCAAATGGGCCATAGAGTTGGCTCCCTACACCATCCACTACCATCCCCAAGACCGCCATCAAGTCTGTTACCGCCAACTTCCTTGTCGACTGGCCGAGACCCAAGACTCGCCGCCAAGGTTCGACTCCACCCATTGGCGGATGCATTTCGACGGCTCCAAGATGAGCACCGGCTTGGGAGCCGCGTCGCCCTCACCTCCCTAAAGGCGATAAGCTCAAGTATGTCTTGTCAGCAGATCCGCCGCGCTTCCAACAACGCCGCCAATACGAGGCGCCATTCACGGGTCCGGCTTGTTAAAGAACTTCGCATTCGCCGGATCCCGTGCTATGGCGATCCGATTTGGTGGTCCAAATCTATCTGGCGATCGACGCCAAAGATGCAAACATGGCGAAGCTACCGCTTCGTGCAGCAACTCAGCTGGATACTTCGAGGTGCGAGTTCCTTCACGCGCCAAGAAATGACAACGACCAAGCGGCGCCTTGGCATGAGTCGGCTCCACCCGCCAAGCAATACCATCGGCGTCGCTCTTCAGCCTCCTAAGCCGCCTATCAAGCCTTCACCAGAATTAGACTCCATCTTTGTGCGGCTCCCTCAAGAAGTCGGATCCGACTCAAGAGCCCCAGCAGACGGCCCCAAGAAAATCATGAGCGACGGCGCCCGGGATTCTCGGGACCTGCCCAGAAGCTGCGCTGGGCCGGCCGGGGACTCGCGCCCGATCGCCCGGGGACAAATCAATCCAGCCAACAGCCGCGGACTCCAGCCCACCGCCTCCCAGCCCTGCCGCCCTTGTCCAAGTCACAAGCAGGCAATTGAAGAAATAGTAGCACCATCATGGGCACAGCCCATCCTCAAGTTTCTAGTGAACAAAGAGCTGCCAATCGATGAAATCTTGGC